>CM070556.1:74479724-75109724 GCA_036346405.1 Phyllostachys edulis
AACATCTAACATCAGTGTGTCCATGCAGGGTTGCCTGAACTGCCGAAAGCCAAGTGATGCTGAAAGATTCATCTATGTGGGCGATGGCAAGAAGGTGGAAGTTGAGGCTATAGGCACATTTAGGTTGTTGTTAAAGACAGGATACTATCTGGATTTGAAAGAGACTTATATTGTACCGTCTTTTAGGCGGAATTTGGTTTCTATTTCTGTATTGGACAAATCGGGTTATAATTGTTCTTTCGAAATGGTTTATTTAGTCTTTTCGAAATTCCAATAAAGTTGGTACCGGTTCTTTAATTTGGCATGACAACCTATATTTGCTTGATACTATTGCCTCATATAATGAAGTCCTCGATACGGTTTCTCGTGGTATAAAGAGAAAATTTACTAATGAGAAATCAAGTTCTTTGTGGCACAAGCGTTTAGGTCATATCTCCATGGAGAGAATTAAGAGACTTGTGTCAGAAGAAATTTTGGATCCCCTGGATTTCACAGATTTCGACATTTGTGTTAATTGTATAAATGGGAAACAAACAAACATAAGGAAGTTAAGTGCTAATAGAGTTTCAGATGTCTTCGAACTGATACATACGGATATCTGCGGTCCATTCCCTACGGCTTCCTGGAATGGCCAAAGGTATTTTATCGCGTTCATAGACGACTTCTCGAGATATGGTTATATTTATCTTATTCATGAGAAGTCACAGTCCCTGGATGTGTTCAAAAACTTTAAGGCTGAGGTGGAAAACCAACTTGGCAAAAGAATTAAGGCCGTTCAATCTGACCGTGGTGGAGAATACTATGGCAAAAATGATGGATCAGGTGAACAACGTCCAGGACCTTTTGCTAAATTCCTAGAGAAATGCGGGATCGTCCCTCAATACACCATGCCGGGATCTCCTAGCATGAACGGTGTTGCTGAGAAGCGAAATAGGACTCTTAAGGATATGGTGAGGAGTATGATTAGTCATTCTACCTTAGCAGAGTCTCTCTAGGGAGAAGCATTGAAAACTGTAGCCTATTTACTCAATAGAGTATCAACTAAAGCGACTAACAAAACCTCGTACGAACAATGGATAGGCAAAAAGCCTAGCATCAGGCATGTACGTACGTGGGGATGTCCATCTGAGGCAAGGCCGTACATGCCTAACGAAAGAAAATAGGACTCAAGAACTGTTAGTAGCTATTTTATTGGTTATTCTGAAAGATCTAGGGGTTACAAATTCTATGATCCCACTACTAAGACAATTTTTGAAATGAGAAATGCCCGGTTTTTTTGAGGATGTTGAGTTTGAAGGGGGAGATATGGTTAGGAACATTATTTTTGAAGAAGTTTCTGAAGGGGATTTATTTCCTCTTCCTTTGGTTATTCCCAATAACGATCGGGATCAGGTTATTTTACCCGATATTACTGAGGAAAATACAATTCAAAATAATGTCCATGAGGTTCCTCCACCAAATGATGTTCCTACAGAAGAACAAACTCATCAACCTCAAGAACCAGTGCCATTAAGGAGATTCACTAGAGAAAGAAGAAGTGCAATCTCTGATGATTACATTATCTTTCTTCAAGAGAATGAGGCTTGTAGTGAAATTTTGGGAGAAGATCCTATCAATCTCCAAAATGCCCTGCAAAGCCCAAATTCAGTTAATTGGATCAATGCCATGAATGAAGAGTTAAAATCCATGAAGGACAATGACGTTTGGGATCTTGTCCCATTGCCAGAAGGAAAGAAACCCATTGGTTGCAAATGGATATTTAAGATCAAATGGGATTCGAAAGTCAATGTGGAAAGATATAAGGCTCGTCTTGTTGCTAAAGGATATACTCAAAAGGAAGGCATAGACTATAAAGAGACTTTCTCTCTGGTTTCTTCAAAAGACTCTTTTAGGGTCATTATGACACTTGTGGCATTCTTTGATCTTGAGCTTCATCAGATGGATGTAAAAACAGCGTTTCTAAATGGAAACATTGATGAGACGATTTATATGGTGCAACCAGAAAACTTTGTGGTCGGTGACCCGAAGCAAATGGTATGCAAATTAAAGAAATCCATCTATGGGCTCAAACAGGCTTCCCAGCAATGGTACCACAAATTTCATGAGGTTATTATCTCTTTTGGCTTTGAGGTAAATACAGTTGAGGATTGTGTGTATCATAAATTCAGTGAGAGTAAGTTCATATTTTTGGTTCTGTATATTGATGATATATTGCTTGCTTGTAACGATATAGGCTTGTTGCATGAAACCAAGAAATTTCTCGCTAAAAATTTCGAGTTGAAGGATCTTGGTGATGCTTCTTTTGTATTAGGAATTCAAATATACCGAGATCGATCTCAAGGTGTACTTGGATTATCACAAAAGAACTATATCGATAAGGTATTGCAAAGATTTGGCATGTAGAACTATAAACCTTTAGATACCCCTGTGGCCAAAGGTGAAAAATTCAGTCTTAGCTAATGTCCTTAGAATGATTTTGAGGCTAAGAAAATGCAGAACATCCCCTATTCATCTTTGATAGGGAGCTTGATGTATGCTCAAGTTTGCACTAGACCAGATATAGCATATATTGTTGGAATGCTAAGTAGGTATTTAAGCAATCCAGGATTGGATCATTGGGTCGCAGCAAAACGGGTGTTGCGGTATTTGCAAAAGACGAAGGATTTCATGCTCACATATAGAAAATCGGATCAGTTGGAGATCATTGGGTATTCTAATTCTGATTTTGCAGGTTGCCAAGATACTCGCAAATCCACTTCAGATTACATCTATCTACTTGGTGAAGGTGCGGTTTCTTGGAAAAGCGCTAAGCAGTCACTCGTTGCCCCGTCCACAATGGCAGCTGTGTGTGCTGCTTGCTATGAGGTTTCAAATCATGGGATATGGTTGCAGAACTTTGTCACAAGGCTGCGAATTTTGGATCAGGTCGATAGACCACTAAAATTGTATTGTGACAACAAGTCTGCAGTTATGTATTCTAATAACAACAGGAGTTCGTCTAAATCTAAGCATATAGACATCAAGTTCCTAGTTGTGAAAGAAAGAATTTAGAGTGGTAAATTGTCAATTGAGCATATAGGTACAAACTCCATGATTATGGATCCGTTTACTAAAGGCTTGACACCCAAAGTGTTCCATGAGCATGTTGCTCATATGGGTGTGGTTTCGCTTATGGAATTCAGTTTAAGTGGGAGTTTGTAATTTCTAACCTATGCTCATATGACAATATCAATTCAGTATAAAGACCTTCAGTTATATTCTCTAGAGAAATGAAGTTTATGTTCTTTTACTCTGAATTCATGTCTTCTCATTTGGTTCTGAGAAGATGTTTTTGATCTCATAAGGAATAAAGTTGGACCAGTTGGAAATAGACATGTTATGATCACATCTCATGTAATTTTCATGCTACACATCCATATTTGATCCATATCGTTCTTTTATGTTGACATATGTGACCATTGATGGGTTTAGTTACGCTTTAAAGTGACGAAGACCGCTTTGATCCTATGTTGATATAATTGATGGACCGGATTGGTTTAAAAATGCTCATGACATAGATAGCATTTTTGGAGCTCATAAAGTTTTTGATATGTATTTACTCATTTGGTCCAAGTGGGAGATTGTTGGATTAATTTCCGTTATGTGGACCCACATGAGTTTAAATAAATATCAGCTATCTATTTTGGTTGGCTCAAATATATAAAGTGATCAAATTAATATTATTAAGAGCCAGAGTATCTATCAATGAAGATATGGATTTGGATTTTAAATCTGTGTAGAGACCTATTTGGAATCTATCTCTAATTATGGGACGGGATAGGATTCCATATCGAAGGCTATAAATAAGGGTCAGGTCCTCCCAGCAGGGTAACTCATGCCATACCACCTATCCCCATCTGTAGTTGGAACTTGTGGCTTACCTCTTGCTGGGAAAGACCAAACCCTAGATAGATCGAGCATATGTTCATCTACTACTTCAGATCAATCCTACGACGAACAATGGCATCGTCATCAGGTACGCTTCCGCATTTACAGATTGAATTGTGTGTTACAATTACCACATATACGATTCTGTTAGTTTTGACCATCAGGTTAAGATCAAGAATTAAAGATCTGACACAAAACGGCATACAAAAGGCAAAACAAGAACTAAATAAAAAACAAAATGTCATGTTGTGGCCAGCATCGACACGAGAACAGTAGCTGTGCAACAGGGTGTATGAGGCACAAGTCACCAAAGCGATGCCTCCAAGGAGGGATCACGTCGCTAGATCCAACCAATGAAGGTTAGATCTAGGGTTTTCACCCCAGGGAGCAGACACCGGTGCTCCAAGACAACGCTTTCAAGAAGGACACGACGCTCATCGTCTGACCCAACCAATGAAGGTCAGATCAATGATTAGTACGTCGTCGTCGCCGGATCCAACCACTGAAGGCTAGATCAAGGGTTTTCACCTCGGTAAGCAGATACCTGTGCTCCAAGACAATGCCTTCAAGAAGGACACGACGCTCGTCGTCTGACCCAACCAGCGAAGGCCAGATCAAAGTTCAGTACGTCATCGTCGCTGGATCCAACCACTGAGGGCCAGATAAAGGGTTTTCACCCCAAAAAACAGATATCGGTGCTCCAAGACAACGCCTTCAAGAAGGACACGACGCCCGTCATCTAACCCAACCAGTGAATGCCAGATCAAAGCTCAGCACGTCGTCATCGTCGGATCCGACCACTGAATGCCAGATCAAGGGTTTTCACCCAGGAGAGCAGGTAACGGTGCTCCAAGACAACATCGCAGAACTTCCTCGACACCAGATCCAACCAGCAAAGGCTAGATCGCCACGCCACCACTGTCCAATGCAACCATGAACCACAGCCTAGCACATCCATGAAGCCACGGTCACACACAACCTCCTCGGAAGGGAGGCCTATGGCCACCGTGGCCGCACACCACATCGTCACCAAGACTCCACCCGGCCACCCTCTGCCCGCTCAGATCCAAAGACCAATGCCTGTGTCCAAACAAAAAGATGCCACACCACGGATCTCACCGACCTCAACGCCATTGCAACAAGCGTACTTTCCTCACTCCTAGACAGTTTGAAGCTGCCAGGGAGATCTCTCACAGTTGCAGCATCTTATGGTAATTGCGGGGAGCAAGACCAAGAATTGGCGAGCTCCGAGCGCGAGGAGCCAGCGGATCCGGATGGGGAGATGAAGGGACGGAGCGGCGGTGGCCCCGGTCAGCGGCGGCGGTGCAAGAAATGGCACGGCCGCCTCGGGCCCCGGATCACCCACCCCTCTCCTCCTCCGCCTCAGGCCTCAGGCCACAACCACCAAACACCTCCTCCGCTATTGCTGCACTTGCCTTCCTCCTGCTGGCCCGCCCACACCATCGGCGGCGACGCACGGCAGGGAACAACATGGGCGCAGATCTGAGAGGAGGGGAAAAGTTGGTGCCCTGGACGGTGTCCCTTCAAACCAACCTTATATCCAACAGTCTTTTCCTTACTATTGGTCATACTTATCTTCCTGTCTTGACTTTCAAATGTTCCTAAGGTTAAGGTTAACATGTGCCTATTCTGTGCTATTTATATCACTAAGATTCAACAGCAAGCAAAGAAAGCAAAATGTAGATTCTCACTGCTCAGTGTTGCCTAAATGTGTGTATACCTTTATGCTATTTACATCAGCAAGATTCAACATCAAGCAAAGAAAGCAGATTATAGTTTTTAAGTGTTGCTTAAATTCCCTCTACATTTGAAGCAAGTGTTACAAGTAAAATGACAGAAAGAGTGAGCAATGAAGAATGCCCCATATACTAAATTAACCAGCATTTCAAACCATCAAGGCATCAACTAAAGGTGAACCCCATCTAAACAATTGAAAACCTTGAGTACACATCTAATTCTGCTAGCGAGGCAAGGATGCTGAACAGGAAAATCCAACCAAAGTCAGTGATGCATATCGATACCTTTATGTGGGGTGGAAAGAAGGCAGCAAATTCAGAAATATCAGTGATGATATCTTCAAGATGCTGACCGAGGATGCCAAGGCACAGACTGATCAATTTCTAAGGTCCAGCCTTCCTTGTGGGAGAATCTGAAGTTAATTTGCAAGTTAACTTGTGCAGATAATACTGCAAAGCTGCACTGCAACTACAAGGACAATTTAGGAAAACAAGAAGAAATAAGACTAAATTATTCCATTCTACATGCCACTGGGTAAAATAAGTTTATTTTGAGTTGGTTAACACCAATGGAAAAAAACATTACTGGCCAAACAAACAACTAGTCAGAACTTTGAAAGCATGGTGCTAGATAATAGTGTCTTGCCTGGAGGTGGGAGAGGAGACGATGCGGTGACCGGAGAGGGAGAAGATGTGATGGGAGACACAAGAGAGAGAGAGAGAGAGACAGACAGAGAGAGAGATCTAGTCTATTCCTTTTATCTGCTACTGATTCATATGCCATGTAAGCAAAAACTAGTGACGTGGCTGCCAACATGTCCAAAACCACCAATGAAACCAGCGTAGGGTGTAAATTGATCTGTTATTGGCAGTTCGAGAGTGTAAACTGAATGGCTTTGTAGTTCAGGGTGTTTTTTGGACTCTCGCCAAAGTTCAAGGGTGTAAAATGGACTTATTCCTAAAATGTTTCAAGAATGAACTTATTTAGTCAAAACTTGTCTCGTTTGAAATGTGACAGATTTATAGGTCCTGCAGGAAACACAAGTTTGACGGTTTCCGTATTTTTTTTAATGTTTTAAATGAGTCCTGAAAATCGGTAATTGTACTATCAAATTGAATAGAAAATTTAGGTCTTTCGAACGCAAAAACTATGGAACCTGCTAGAGACTACACCAGCGCCACCGCTCCCCCTCCCATCCACTATTGCCCCCCCTCCCCCTCTCTCTTCTCTGCACCCACCACCTTCCTCGCCTTCTTCTCCGACGTCGACCGCAGCTCCGTGCTCCTCCTTCGTCCCACTTCCCCCACCGGCGTCCGGCTACGACCTCGTCGCCTCACCACACCTCCATCCCCACCGCCTCCACCCCGTCCAACCTAATATTCAGTGTGTCACTGCCTCGCCATGCCTCCTTCCGTCGTCGCCCACCGCCCCCCTGTCCCCCCTCTACAACGGGGGTGAGCAGTGAACCCGTCGTCCTTGGCGCGAGAGTGGGAGAGACGAAGAGGATGGTATATCATTCGAACATTATACCGTTTACTAGCATTTCTCAAAAACTATACATGAGTCCTATGGGAATTATACCGTTGATGTGAAAGTCATATGAAATTCTTGTGTTACAAACTAGATATGAAACTTCCATTCTATTTAAATAGGGGCCTAAATCCCTATTGTATTGTCTAATATATCTTTTGACAAAAGTATTATGCTATGTTTTAAATTAAGCAATAAGTGAATATATACTAAAATTTTACTGGTTAAGAGCTAGTAGTTGAAAGAAACTTTTGCAAAGTTCATGTGATTACAAACAGGTCCTTTCAATGTAATTTGGAAAAGAAACATTCTCCAATTTTGCTGGGACTTCAAAGTCTCCAATCCCTCGAAGGCAAGTTAACACCTTTGTATCCACCTTTGTATCTTACCTATTACTAGGAAATGGCTTCTTCAAACGCACTCCGTACGATAACCCCTTTCAATCGTGTGTTGCCACGAGTCATGTTACTCTGCTGCGTGCACGCGCGGATCGGCTACTTCGTGCCGCTGTTGGTTTCCCGATCGCGTGTGCTTCCAAGTATGTTGCGTGTCCCTCCGTCGATGCATTCACACTGTTGCCGTGTCCTGCACACGTGCCTTCCTTGTGCGTCTCTTTGGCCACCACAACGCTTTGCCCAGGCTCACTCGCTTGCACGCTTCGTGCTGCCTTCACCGTGCGTGTGCTTGCATTTCTTCCATGTGTGCTTCTTTCTTGGTGTCGCATCATGCGAGTCTCACGCCTGCCTCGCCTCTCATTTCGCGCCCGATCGGTTGGACCCGGCCCAGCAGCGTACCGGATATGCGTTGGCTTCCTATGTGCTTTATCCATGTGGTCTGGTTTCTTGATGGCGAACCATGCGAGGGTCACACTTCCCAAGAAAGCTTGACCGTCTCGCCTTCCCGTTCCTTCTGACCGCTCCTGTTGACTCCTAGTCTTCCTCGTTGCAGTTGTGTTGCTTATCCCATCTGATCCCTTTTCTATCCAAGGTCGCCTAGTTGTCTTCCTCGCCACAGCTATTTTTCTTATCCCGTGCGATGCCTTCACTATCCAGCCTCGTCGATTTCCTCCTCGGTCTCCTTCTTTACACTTCGTTCATCGATTTCCCCAGTTGTTCTCGTGTTGGTGCTCATTTCTTTAGGGGTTTGCAGGTTGTCATTGCGTCTGGTGCTACACAGCCGTATGTGCCCAACCACCATCATCTTCCCTACACTTCGGTCATCTATTCGCCCCATTGTTCTTGTGTCTGTGATGTTTCTTTGGGGGGAGTTGTAGGTTTTCCTTGTTCTACTACCTACACAGGTTGTCTCCTTTTCTCCTCGGTACTTCTTGCTTTCCCGTGCATGCTCTTTGTTCTTGCTATGTTGGCTTTGATTTCATCGGACCTTCATTCCAGGTTTTTCCTGTTTGCTATGCATGCTATCGTACGTGCGGTCATCCCCTCGGTCCACCGCCGCTCAGTTGATTCGTGCTTGTTTATGCTCTCGTGTGGTCCCTTCACTACCCAAGGTGCCTGATTTATTCCTCAGTCTCGTTCTGATTGCTTCGGTCATCGATTTGTCCCGTTGTTGCTGTGTTAGGGCTGATTTCTTAGGGGGTTTGTAGGTTGTCATTGTGTCTACTGCTACAGCGGGCTGCGTGCCCCGATCGGCGTTATCCTACCTACACAGGTTGTTTCCTTTCCCTCTTAGTTCTTTTTGCTTTCATTTTTGTCTAGTTTATTCTTGCTAGGTCGATTTAGATTCTTCAGTGCTTCTGCAGGTTGTGTTTTCGGCCTTTGTATCGGTTCTTATTTCTAGGGGGTTTGCATGTTGTCATTGTGTCTGGTGCTGCCACACCCTACGTGACCGACCGACATCTTCTTACCTACATAGGTTGTTTCCTTTCCTTCTTAGTTTTTCTTGCTTTCGCTTTTGTGTGCTTTGTTCTTGCTATGTCGGTTTAGATTTTACTGGGGTTCTGCGGGTTATGTTCTTGGCTGATACAGCATCGCCGTTGGCGAGGGGACCACGTTGGTTGTTGCGTTGCCGATAGAACACACATCGACAATGCAAATTCGTCGACCATTTTCTTTGGGTCAGATCCCAGTTACACTTTTCTCCATCGCTGTTATCGCTTTTATTTTGCATTGCTCTATTTGTGTGCACCAAGATTTGGCCCCGCGTGCTTCTCTTCTGTTTGCATCCAGTGTTGATGCCTCTGCTCATTTTTACTCCGTCATTCGTGCTTTGCCTCGGCTTTGCATTCATGACAAGCTTCCCCTGCATGTCTCGCTTCGCTTTTCAGTTTGCTTCCTAACTTGTCTGTCATTGTGCTACTGTGAGTGTTTGTGCTTTTAGTGTATTTTTCATGTTTATTTTTGTTCACGTTGTGTCTGCTCTCTCGATCAGACGTGCCTTACCTATACAGGATGCTTCCTTTCCTTCTTATTGCTTCCTTCATTCGCTTCGTTATCTCCATTTCGCCCAGTTCCTTCTTACACTTCGCTATTTCCATTTCGCCTAGTTGTATGCTGCGTTCTTGTTATAGCACTTTTCGTTTACAAGGGGCTGGCAGCTTTTGTTTCTTCCTGTTACGGTATCATTCTAGGCACGGCAAGGGACTCGGTTCTTGTATTTTGGACTTAGTTCCTATTTTTCTTTGTGTCCGATACCAAGTTTAGTATTGTCCTTCGGTGTTCACACTTTGCTTTTGTGTTGTTGTGTTTGTATGCGCGATTTGTTGCCCCTACGTGCTTCTTCTCGATTACATTATGCTATTCGTGATGTGTGTTTCACTTCTTTTGCTGTTATATTTCCTTTCTCACCTTTCTTGCATGTTTTCCCTACGTGCTTCTTCTCGATTGTATTCTGCTATTCATGCTGTGTGTCTCGCTTCTTTTGCCGTTCTGCTTCCTTGATCACAATTCTTACATGTCTAACTATTGTTTCTATGCGTTGTTGTGCTCCTTTCTTTTCATCTTCGGTCTGCTCTCATGTTGTTGCATGCCCTTTCTTTGCACCAAACGTGTCCAGATGCCCAGAGGGCAGCATCGTATCATGGTGTCTGATGCGTTCTGTTATCGCAGGATTGTTCTGTTTTTGTTTGACCAACGATATTTATGTTCCTAATTTATGTACGCCCTCGTTTATTTCGTGCTAGCTGCCACGGATCCGCCAGACAATGTAGCATCACGTCCTCTTTTGCCTTCTCAGTCTGCCTCACCATCACAACTACGTATGCGATGTTTGTATGCGTCTGCAAGAACCTGTGGGTCTACGCTATGCCGCCCTGCCCATCTGCTCATATCGTTATGCGTCACGTACAGATGGTTGGCTCCATGTGTGTTCTTGCTGTCGTTGCTTAGCGCTATCCATTTCGTCTTGAGATCTACTCCTCATTAGGTCCTTATGTTTCTTTCTCTTCCTTCCTTTCTACCTTTTGTAGGTTATCTGTCGTTGCTGTTGCGCTTCGTATCGGTGCCTTTTTGTTCCCACGATGTCACTAGTTAGTCCTTCCTTGTGTAAATCTGTCCTCCCATTTGTTGGTTGTGTTTGACTGATCTTCATCCATACACATTGCAACGCTTCTGTGTTGTAGGGGACCATTTCTGTCCAATTGTACGGCCGGAGATTGCATGCCAAAACCGTGCGAGGAGGCTTCTGGCTAACAAATCCTGATCGTTTACTGCTGAAGGTTACCTCTTGGTCCCCTGTCCTCTACACATTGCTCCTGCTATTTTACACGCATAACGTTGCTCCTATTGATCACATATCCTATTGTGTCATGCTTTATGTGTTAGTCTTTCTCCGACAATTGCTTATGTAGGTTGTATGCCACGTAATCCAAATGTTGGTCCTATATTGTCCTTACCCCCTCAGTATGTCCAGATACTACAAGGTTGGTTCTAACTTCTGAAACAGTGCATTCCGTTACCATATTCTGTTATGTTGTGCTCATGTATGTTTTGGTCTGTGTATTTCATTTACCTGTTTATGGTGCCTGTCATAGCCACGTATCCAGAATGCTCTTACTATGGTGGTCTAGACTACGTGTGCATCCTTTTACACAATGAAAAAACGACCTTTGGTCGTACTCATCACAGACAGTAGCTGCCCTCTGATTTAACTCCCGCAATGTGCAGCCCTGTTACAGCATATGTACTCCGCCTTCATAAAGCACTCAACTAGCTACATAGTGCGTCTCATTAATACGTAACATATGGTCGTCTATCCGAACCACCACAACATACATCTGACACATTATGCATATAGGTACAAGCTGCCTGTCCGTGGGATAGACATATGCAGCATTAATGATGACGATGTGCCGTTTGCCAAGTTCGTCTTCTTCGGCGATGTGGGACAGGAACTGATCGGTATCCAAGCACTCAACCTGATGACAATTGCTCCCAATATTGTTGGTTTTATACCATCGGAGATAACGAGGTTGTATGGTCGACAATATAGCCTTCAAGTCAGTGGATCACGTGGAGCCCCTCAGAGAATGGACGCCTTGTTTCAGGCCAATGCCTTCACTGTCCTACCAACAACCCCTCCGGTTCCACCTGCCCCTGCAGTCGGCGACGAATGCTCACATCGAGTACAACATATCCATCGCCCTGAAAGTACCTCTTCACCACTGTAGCCGTACACCAGCCTCTTTTAACACACATGGCTCCATCACAGTCAACGCCCAATCCGCCTCCAGCTCTTCTAAGCACACCTATTTCATCTGATATGAAGACACATCAGTCAATCCCACCTACACCGCCATCTCTACAACTTATGGAGGTATCGTACTTTCCACCAGTGTATTATCGTATCTTTGACTTAACGACTTCAACAAACTGGTGCAAACCTGTAACATCCAAAAAGTGCCTAATGCAAAAATACAGGATTTTAAAAACTTTTTGTATGATTGTCTGTTGTCATTTTGCTGGCCTGTATTTTTGGGAATATTTGAGCTACGTTTCTTTTTGCCGATATAAGTGATAAAAGCGAAAACCCTAAAACATGAACCCTAGAAACAAAACCCTAATATATCAGAACTGTCAAAAGCAAAATATGCTTTAAGTTCTTGTAAATGTTATGGATTAAGGTAAAACCCTAAAGATCGGAAATATAAAATCCAAAACCTAATGCTCTAAATTTTCAAAAGTCCAAAGTAAAATTCTTTAACAAATATCAGATTCTGGACTATCATCACATGGGAATTTCTTAAAACAAGTTGAAAGGAGAGAACGATAGTTAAAAATCCAATTGGGGTGTAATTGTACTGTTAATAAAAAGTGGGAAATATTATCAAATACATTTTTATGTTTTCCTCACATCAAATAATAAAGTGCAAGTAAAATAGGAGCTTAAAATATTTTTAGAAAGAAATAAGAAACAAATAAAATTCTACAAAAATTACAGTAGGAACTAGACTTTGTCAGGAGCCTTCCCTAAAAAAATTCATAATTTTTGGAACCCGGAATCTGTATTTCAAAATTTCCTAAAAGCTCTCGGCCAATTTCCAAAAATCCAGAAATCCCATTTCCTCTACTCCCACTGACCAGCCGGGCCCACCGACAGGCCTTCACCTCCACGCAGCCACCCCTCTACCCACGCATGCGTGCCACGCTAGTCGACCGTGTCACCTCGCCACCCATGCCGGCCAACATCAGCCGCACCACCTCCATGCCTATAAAGGCAGTGCCGCAGCCTCTTAACTCCTCCCTGCTGCCTCTCCTTCCCATTCCTTCCTTCTCCACCAAGCTCAAGGAGCCCAAGCACGCACGCGCCACTCACGACCGTCGCACTGCCCACACCTTCCCTTGCCATGCCAGTGAGCCCCTTCACCATCAGAGCACATCAAAACGTGTCCCCAACCTCCCCAAACGAAAGCCCTCAATCAATTTTGGTGTTGGATCATCGGAGCTCACGCCCACTCCACCTCCCTCCACTCCGGCCGAACTCGCCGCCGTGACCAATACCCCTCGCACGGTAAGCCTCCGCCCAATTCATTCCTTCTATAGCACCCCCACACTCCCTTATACCTTCCCCACCGTTCGTTCCCCCTCCCCCTTCCCGTGGTGTCGCCCCCACGAAGAGCAGCTCGCGCCGCCATTGTCTCTCGTCGCCAACGCGTCTCGGCACCGCCCCGCCTCCATGGTCTGGCCAGGTGAGTTCCCCAAACTTTCCTCCCGCTCATGCACGCGCTAAACCTCCCTCACTTTCTCTCCGACGCCATCGCCCCGTTTCTCCCCACACCCGGCCACCGCGCACCACCATCCGGCCTCTTCCGGCCGCCTCAAGCCATGCCACCACCGCCCTTCAGTTCACCTCTCCTCCCCGGTCCCATTTCAGTCATCACCGCCGCCTCACCAGCGACGAGTGCAGCTCCGGGTGGCATCCTAGTGTAGGATCGTAATGGCAATTAGAAGAGGGGGTTGAATGATTACAGCCAATTGACCTTCAAATCCAATCTCGAACCTGTGCACAAGAACTCCTTTGATCTCTTCACAAGCTACTTGGAAAACTCTCACAGAAGCTCCTTGCGCACACAACAAGATCAACACAAACCAGAGACAGAATAGAGCGAATTTGATCTTTATTTTTCTATATAGATTTGTGTCTACAAAGTGCTCCTCAAGCACCCCTCAAGAACCTTCAACAGAAAGCCCTCCAGAAGCTCTATCACAAAAGCAACGACAAGCTCTCGTGAAAAAAACTTGCTACAGATGCAATCTCTCTCTCTGGCTCCCAAGTTAGCTCCTAACCCTTCTCTATTCATACCCTAGAATCCTATCCATGTCTAACACGACACCGACACGGATTCTATCTCAAAAACGTCCAGATTTGGAACTCCTTCCAAATCTGTCATCCTTTCTAAAACTCCCACGCCGCAAGCCTCCAGGACTCCTCCCGTAGCTCCAGCGTGAACCTATCTTTGAACTCCACGTGCTCCAGTGCAAGCTCAACCATCTTGTAACCTCCACGACCTCCAGGACATCAGATCTCCCCAATCCTAGTCCGAGTCCTCCTCGTCACGACAACAATTGCCTTCACGCTCAACCTGCACATGCAAAGATCAAAGCAAAAAAATCTAGCACAAGTTCTCCAAAACTTGACTAACATTAGCTCACAAACTCGTAAACATTATCATGCATTAAGTAACACAACTTAAAACTCATGAATTTAACAAAAACTTTAGCCAATTCTCAAAATATCGAAACAATCCGAACACAATCGGTCATACCACCATATTATTCCCGGTACTACCGCATCAGTGGTTGTACCGCTCAAAGTACACCGGAACTACCGCTTTACAACTAAATCCAAAAGCTCTCAAGACAAGCTCTCTAGAAATTACATACCGCTAGCAAACGGTCTTACCGACGAGCGGTATTACCGACGTTCAAAACACGGTCATACCGTTGTGCGGTCGTACCACTCTAAGACAACGGTACTACCGTTTTTCACTTAACAATGCTTGTTAGAAACTCTCTCCCTGAGAAAAACCTATCGTGGTACTACCGCCAACCATGGCGCGGTCATACCGTTCAGCAAAAAAAATCCAATGTCCAAAACAAGTGTTCTGGTTTTTCCATACCGCCAAAAACAAAACGGATAATCGATAAAGCAGACTACCAAGAATTACCAAACGGTACTACCGCACCACTAAAAAGCGCAAAAGACTCAGAACCAAGCCCTGAGACACATGGACACTCCAGATGATTTGGCCGATCGGACCACGCTTCAAAACCGTCGGATTTAGGAGTATTGTTCAAAGTCCGAACGTTCCTCTTGATGTCAACCGTCTGATTTCAATCCAAAGGCTCACAATCCTTTAAGATCTCGGACGGTCCGAACGTTCCTCTCAATGAGGGCCGTCAGATCAAGATCTAATGGTTCGAGCAAAACACGCGTTCGGAACTCAATGACTTGCAGTACTACCTCACTTCACAAGCGGTCCTACCGCAATTCGGTAGTTCCTCAAATACAAAACCGGTACTACCGCTCTTAAGAAAATCCAAAAGCCAAACACAAGTCTTTGGGAAAATTTTGTACCGTCAACATTCAAGCGGTTGTACCGTCTGCATGTAGTTCCATGCTAAAACTCCAGACTACCAAGAAACCTCGATTTTCGATGAATTCAACAGAACTCAAAAGCATGTCAAGACAAAGATGTTCCAAAGACAATAAATTCAACATTAAACACCAAGACTAAGTCTTTCTTATTGTCAATGTGTTCATCATCAAATAACATGACCAAAAACCTCTTGGTCTTACACCCAGCTCCTCTGTTTAGTCCTCCTGGTGCTCCCTCTATCTGTTCCTTCTCTGTGTAATGTGAGCAATTGTCTGACAATGGTTAGTTCATATGATAAGTGATTAGTGCACTGAGTAGTTAACGTGAGAACGAGTACTAGTTTAGAATTTGCATGTTCATTTAGAGGGCGACATAAGATGAATAGCAGAGATAATTTGAGGCTCAGTCAAAAAGATCAGTGAATAAGATTGACAACTAATGGGAGCTTCATATTTACAAATCACATGATAATAGATAAATCAAGTAGTTAAAGAATTCACTGATTCAGTTAGCACTTTTAGCTAGGAGTTGTGATGAACTATTTGATCACTCAATATTGCTTAACAAATAAATTTTTGGAATGTCTGAAAAGGTTTTGTTGACAAGCACTCCTACTCAGAAGGTCCCTCTAGCTGGATGAAAGAGCAGAGAAGTATTTTAGATGCAAACTTGAAGTGATAGTGGGTTAATGATATTGCTAATACAAGTAGTTAGAAATGTTACTGATTCATTAGCCAACTTGAAAGAGATTCAATCGGAAAGAAAATTTGGGGAGTATTAGAAGTGACAGTAAGCAAATAACATTTCTAATGCAAGTGCTAATAGCCCTTTCTTCTGACTGCTGGATCACTCAAATTGATTAACAAATGGAAAATTTAATTAGTGAGATTATTAGTTAACAACATTATAGCAAGATCCTTGTTATGAAATGTTTTGACAAAATAGATAATTAGAATGCATTTGAGAGTAAACAGTGAGCTACTGATAGTTCAAACACAATGGAAAAGTTTTGTGGAATTAGTTAGCCCTTAGCAATTAATCCAAAAGAGCAAGAACTAGATAAGATGCAAGATTTGGAATACAGTGCTAAGTAACAGTAAGATGGAGCCATATCAAGTGCCAAAACAAACTACTTAGAAAGTAGGATTAGTCACTAGCAATTAATCTAAAAGAGTAAAATTAATTAAAAGTCAAGAATTAGACTGTATGATTACCTAAATGGCAGTAACCACATGCCATGGTTTTGATAATAGCAATAGTAACACTAGATCAATGAGATAATAGTAAATTGTTATCATGTATAGCATAAGGGTAGTTGTAATCAGGAAGGACATTTTGTTAAATCAATTAGTGATACATGAGTAATTAGTATAAACTAAATAGGTCATTGGCATTTGGTCAAAAGAGCCAAACTAATTAGTAGTGACTAGCATGTAGTTGTCTCAATAAACGGTAAACCCTAGGCCAAGGCTAAGGTGATGAGAACATTAAAAGTACTTGGCTAAGGTTAGTCAATTGTTTCTCCACGCTAAAAAAAGGCCAATGTTTCAGCTCCTGCAGCAAGCTCCTGCAAATAATAGATGTGCACACAATCACCATCAAAGTTTGCCGAAAGAGGAGAGCATATAAGAGGATTGATTTTGACTGTATGATCATTGTGGATGTATACATAGAATGCCTGGAGAGAGTGCTTCTGAGTACTAGGTGTCCTGTTAAGGAAAACAACATCACCTAGGCTCTAGGTATCGTTTGTCGTCATCCGTTCCCAGTAGCAAAACCCTTCATGATCTGAAAGCAGATCTGAGAGTCATACCTAAACCATGTAATCTCTCCCATATCGGCAACCATTGAGAAATGTTCCTGCGGACATTCTCTCTCTCCCTGTTAGATTTAAATACTTTCATCTACAATATTTCTTTCATTAACTCCTTGGTTATACTTTTGTCTGCAGTATTTTCTTCATCAACTCCAGATAAGTATATTTTAGGTCTCATCTGAAGTACCCCCTGCTTTCAAAACACCGGTAAGTACGATTAGTTCTGTTTGAAGTGTTTTTGTTTGTTGGAATGTATTTGGATTTATTGGATTTCATTTGGTAACTTTCAGTCATTCTAGAGTTCAATCGTATTATGCGTAATTAGACTCTGAAGCCATGAAGGAACAACAATCCCAACAAGGATGTAACATCCCAAAGTTCTGTTACCAAAATAAATTTATTATTTTATAGGATTTTCAGGCTATCAAAGATTTTTTCCTTGATTTTCTATATTTTAAAAAGAGTTTTCTTTGTTAAAAGAAAAAATCAACAATTTAATTTCTTGGTTTTACAGTCAAATTTTTTTTTTTGGAGTTTTATAGGATTTTATTGATTTAAAGTGAAAAATAAAATTTTAGTTAATTTCTGGAATTTTCTGATATTTAAAAAGGTTTTTCCTATTTTCTAGGAAATATAATTAATTACTGTACAAAAATAAAAGCCCACTTTAAGTTGGAATTATTTTTATTAAGTCCAAAATAATTCTAGGAATTTTTGTGATTTGTTCTAGAATTTTTGGACTCTATTTGCTATTTTCTAAAAATCTATTTGATTTATTGGTATTTTTTAAATCCGAAAATCAAGAGAATTTTTCGGCCGTCCAAACCTCATGAACAGTAACTTTGCACAGTATATGATGACCAGTGCTTGGTGGACGTTCGGAGTCAATTTTTTTTTTTTCGCTGAAAACTTCAAAAAATCATATCTAATTCATTTCAACTTCAAATCAAGTGAAGCCAATTTTAAATGTACTTTATTTTAAAATAGGTTTCAAACTTGTCACTGGTGCAGAAAATATAGTTTTTGAAAATTGATCTTTAAACTGAATTATTTTCACACTAGAAAATGGTTTTAACTTTGAAAATTCATAGAAAATGTTTCTGAACTCCAAATGAGTAGAACCAAATTATTTTGGTCTTATAATTTTATTCTCTATTTTATCCTTGAAACATCTTGGCCGGACTCCCCAAGCAATCTCAGGCGAATATTCCTGTTCGTCAGATGAGTTCGTCCCAGATAGGTTGATCATGTTCACCTATCCAAAATTTGAGTCTCAATTCAAATCCTTCTAAAAATATATTTTTTATTTCTTAAATCTGTATTATTTTTGGAAAAAATATATATATAATAAAAATATATATTTTCTCCCGCGCGGTCACCCATCCCCCCTAATTTGCTCTAAGGAGCTGCTCGCTTAATGTTGGCATTTCTATGCAATGGGCTGCCACCTTCCCTTCTTTCTTTCCCTAATTAGTAATCTCCTTTAATTACTTTTATTCCCTCCTTGCTCTCTCCTTTCATCTTCAAGCTCCAGAACGTTTTGCATCCTATTTTTGACTAAAGCAAAGAAATGGCGGCGCCTCTACCTCCATGGCCGCCGCCACCCTTGCCGGCTCCGGCCACCACCGTCGCCCCTCGTCGCGCCGTCCCCAACTCCACCACCACGCCACCTCCTCTTGCCCTCCCCTCCCTTTTCTTCTTGCTGTCCAGAGAAGGACCAGCACAGGCCGACGCCATTGTTGCCAAATGGAGCTCATCAAACCCATGTTTTCCTCCCCGTTTCTCCGTGCAATCAATTGCATTCATCTCCCCTCATCACACCACCTCCAATTTCGGCCTTTAATTCTTTCCATAATCAACTCAATCCCGTAAATTGAGCTACTGTCCGCCGAGATGCCCGCGCCGATGAACTCCCTCCTCGGTTCCTCTCCGGCCCTATATAAGGGAGCACCGGGTGCGCACCCTTTCCCTCATCCCTTCACCCTCCGTCTCCACTTCTATCTCTCTCTCTACCGGCTGTAATCGGAGTTTTCTTGCCGTTGACCGTGAGCCACATCGCCGCCTGTTCCTTCGCCGGCAGTGGAGCTTCACCGTAGGGGTCTACACCATCGCCTTCGCGGCTTCGCATTCTATGGGCTGCTCACCTCCTCGTCGCCGGGAACTCACCGGAGCACTGTTGCCCCGTGCACCGCCACCGCCCGTGCACTGCACTGCTCACCGCTACCGCTTCGCTTCATCTCCAGTGCCGCCACCACCACCATCAGGTAGACTACGTCGCCAGGGTTCCATTTTTGCTGTTCACCAACCGCCTCTCCCTTCCTCTAGCCACCGGCCGCCATTTCATCCATGCCTCCAAGCTTTCTGTTTCGATGGAGAACACAATCTACAGTGCAAATTATCTAGTCATTGCTCTCTACTTTGTACATACAAATTTTAATCTTCCAAAAAATTGTTCTCTCACGTGGAAACTCCAAATCCATTGTTTCTTCCTCCTAAATTCATCTACTATTTTCAGTATTTATTTTATAATTTTTAGATTTTATTTAATTTCTATTATTTATTTAGTCCATTTTGCGTGTCGTCGCCGTCGCCGGCTGACCGTGCGCGTTCCACCCCAACCGAGGTGAGCATTGTGTTCCCCATGATTCCCTCTTCATTTTTTTCGCAAACCTCACCCACTAACTCCTCTCCGTTTGCGCGGAACGCCGACGTCAGCCCGTCGCCCGCCGAATGTCTTCTCTGTCAAACTGCATCGCCATCAAAGGTCCTCTCGCCAAGCCGTCGGCACCATTGAGTTCGCATCGATGCATTCTATGCCATACTTCCGTCGCCATGACCATAAAGCTCTTCCCTGTTATTTTCATAGTCTGTGAATTGAACTATTATGTCTATGCCATCTTGGACCCACTAGTCACAGACTTCTTTCAATCATTTCATTCCTTCTCTATTGATACACTAGCATGTGGACCCTCCTTGCCATGCCCTCAATACTTTTTGCATGTTCCTAGTGAACCAAAACATGCAAATCCGAAATAGTTCAAAATTCGGGATTCTATTATTTCATGTGATTTTCAACCTTTAGAAAATGGGAGATTCAAGAATTTGCCATTGTACTTTCATGAGAAATTTAGGATTTGCCACTCATGTGAGGATGACATGTGGGTCCTAGACCCACATGTCATCCTCATATGGAGTGGCAAATCCTAGATCACTCCTTAGTAGTGGCAAATCCTCAATTTTTCCTTAGAAAATTCGTTCTCCCTCATACGAACTCTGATTCCTTCCATTCAACTTCCTAAATTCATATAAAGTCGATACCTTCCTTGAAATATTTATTTTATAATTTTTAGATTTTATTTGGATTTTATTTGAATGTTATTTGAATTTGGATCGTTTACACGTATAGATTTCGACGACTTCGGACGACCGGATTTCGACACCGTTTGAGAACATCGAATAATCAAGCAAGGCAAGTTACATCATTTGATCATATTTGAGCCCAGTATTTAAAATTATTTACATTCTGTTTTAAACTATTATTGCATGCTTATTTATATACAATAATTTAAATTCCTGTTTAAATTTATAGTTATGCCTAAATCCTTTGTAAGGCCAATATTGATATTGAATCAAACATATTGTCACCCTAGATAAAACCTAGTTGATACGATAGTAGGAACTAGGATCATTTGGAAAAATTATGCTCAGTCATGCTTAGACCCAAAAATATTTGATTTTGGGGAATTCTAGCCAAATGATCAACTATTGTTTAAAAGTCTATGTCATTGGTTTGTCATGGAAGATTTTGCGAATGTTTTTGAAAAGCAAAAAGGAAAAATTGGTTTGTACTTGGGCGAAATGGATGGTTGGTGGGTGCAGGTATATGCACGGGCTCAATCTGGATAGGATTGAGGCCCAGGGGTTATTTTGGAGGTCGCTCAAGTTAGTTAAGGACCGGCCTTTGAGCGTTCCTTTGCTACGCCTCATCGTACTACCACATGTCCTGAGTGGGGGGACCTGGCTAACTAATTTGCAACATTTCACCGTGGTCGTGCCATCCAATTGTGTAGGTGTCTTGTATGACCTACTTTTTATGTATTCACACTTGGCGCAAGAGGGGGCCTGAACCCGGCGGATGGTTAGTCCAAAGGGGGTGAATCCTTAGCGAGACGGGACTACGGTGGGATGAAGCTTTGTAAAGGCCTTGACACGTGCTCTAGACTGCTTACCTAAGGTAGTGAGCGGTGGTATCGACGGATGCCAAACAAACTAGAGAATTCATGTCATGTGGGTAAAGCTGTACAACCTCTGCAGAGTGTTAAGAACTATTCAAATAGCCGTGTCCACGGTCATGAATATGCTTGGCAAAGCCACTCAAATTTAGACTTTGGTTTTGATTTCAAAATGATTTGACACAAATGATTTTAGATTTCTATCCAAATGAAAATTGGCCAGGAAGCCATGTGATAGGAGGGTATCTTTTATCACTCTTGTGTGAATGTTATCTTACTATAAAACTGAGAATTTATAAAATGAATATTAGTTATGAAATAACTTCTTTGGAACTTAGTACAAGTATTTAAAAAGAAACATTGCTTTTTGCAAAATTAACCAATAAGCCTTCCTTTGATATATCCTTGCATGCATTAACTATGTTATTGGGCGTAACTTGCGAGCACGGAAGTTGTGCTCATCCTTGCATAATGCAAATAAATTTCAGAGGAGAAGGACTTTGCTACTAGTGTGGATTTCGACGACTAGGCCGCTACCCCAGTCGATTGCCTATGGAAGATCAGCTGGACTCCACTGCTTCTTCGTCTTCCGCTATGTTTGTTTATTGTTGGCTTGTAAGCCTTTTTTGTAATAAACTCTGTTGATTATTAATATAATTGTATGATTTATGGATGTTACCTATCTGTTTACTGTGTAAACTAGCTACTGATCATGGGACTAGTTCAGAAATGCACAGAGGATTTGGGGTGTTACTCCCGGGTTCGACAAAGGACGAGGTCGGAATCAAGATTATCATAATATTGAACAGGATGATTATCAATACATTGAACGAGATTATTATCAGAATACTGAGCAAGAACTGGACCGAGGTTATCAGGATATTGAGCAAGGCGAGTCAATACTTTGATCATATTGCACCTAATTTTTGCAATTATATTGCTTTAAATTATGAAAATGCATTGCTATGTTTTATACAAATATATTGGTCTAGCTCATAGTTAATGCCTTAACAATAATTGTGTATAAACTCTCAAATCCTTGAATTTGGACATTACCCTTGTCACCCTAGATTTAATGGTTTACATATTAGTTATAAGTCTGTACCTAAGTGTCATGCTTAGCCTTGCTTAGATACATTGTCATTTTGGCAATAAATTGCCCAACGTCACTCAATCTTTTGAAAAATGAAATTGGGCAGTTGAGATTGGAGCATGACTGATATGTTGGACTAAAGGTTATTTTCAAAACAAAAGAAAACCTGAAAAACATATTTCGACTTGGGCGGCTGGAAAGAGTGGCTGGTGCCGGGTGCACGAGAGAGAGTTGGTATGTGATGTACCGCCCAAGTTAATTAAGGACCGAATCTGGTAATGACATATCATGTAAAACAGTGCAACCACAAGTCGGTAATACCTACGACCTGGCTAACTAATTTGTTTGCCTCGACGTGGCTTCACCATTGGTGGATACGAGCGGATAGACGAGGGAGAACGAAGTCGCGGGAACCGCACGACGCAAAAGGGAGACCTCCCAGGGACAAGCAGGAGAGTCCGAAGGAGGTGATACCTAGTGGTGCGAAGTTGTTGCAATACCCCGAATTGTTCTAAGGAAGAAAATCGTTCAAAAGTGAAACATTAGAAGGAGAAAATAGGGGTAAAGCGAAACATTAGAAGGAAAGGGGGGGGTTCACATTATTCTGAAAACCTGGGTAGTGGGCCGGAAGCCCACAGCACCAAAGCCCATGAGGGTAGCTGGCCATAGGTGGGGGAGGGTAGCAAACCCTAAGCCACCTCCCCCATGCGCCTCCCCTCCCTCCCCCCTGGCAGCCACTCTCCCCTGATCTCCCCACCATTCCCACGCCCCCTCTCCTCCCTGGTGGCACCCCTTCCGCACGGGTGGTGCTCCCTCTCCTCCGGTGTTCCTCCATTATTACTAGCCAAGGAAAAAAGAAGGAGGGAGTTTCCTTCGTGTGCTGCTGGCCAAGGGAGATAGGGAAGAGAAAGTGCTCGTGGGGGATCTTCTTCAAGTTTTAGCAGGTCTCTAAGGGTGATCTTCAATTATTCGTTGATTTGTTTAGTCCTTTTCTATACGATTGTTGTTGTTTAGCATATTGTTGTCCCTACTGGAAGTGATCCATAAATCTGTAGTTTTTTTTTGTTCAGTAGTTTTTCACTAGTTCAAGGCGAAATCAGAGGTTAGGACCTCCTAGAGAATTGTGGGGAATGTCATTAGGTTTCTGTAGGATCTAAGTTAACATCATTTGGAATTCTAGTTTGGGAGATACGATAATTTATTTAGTGCTGTCCAGAAACCCTGTCAAGTTATAGTAGTCGTAGTAATTGATAAATAAGAATTTGATAATGGCCGAATAAGAGATGTGTCCCAACATGACTTTTGTAGGCAATTCACTTAGCTTTCCAAATTATTAAAGAACACAATTTTTGGTTCAGCCAATTGAAAGTTATAGCTATTCTTTTGCTGCTGTCCATTTTGTCTGTCAGTTTCTGACAGTAAGATTTCATCTGTATGTTAGATTCAGTTAAAGACAGATTTAGGAGATCTCACCAACTAAATTTTTTATAGATGATTGCGTACTCTTTCCAGAGAGACTGAGTATGCCCTTTTATTATTAGCAGATGGAAAGTTATGAATTTTAGAAAGGTCGCTATCCAGTTTAGGTTTTCTGCTAGTTCATCGTTATATTTGATTATATTAAATAATTGAACCATGGGTTTTGGGAATGCGGTTGAGAGCATTGCAATTAGAGTTGTATTACGTTGTTAAGCTTGTTTTGAGTAAAATGCTTGTTGTAGGAGGAGTGGCTTCGGGGTTAATTGCACCTTCTCTACCTTCCAACGTGTTGCAACGCGAAAGGCAAGTACAGATTGAAATAACTTGAATGTTTGTTTGGTTCAAATCGTTCGTATGAGTATGTCATGGTTGAATTCTATGGATGATGAGTAATTCCATTCTTACATGATTATGTTCATTGTTGATATCAATTCGCTTCTACGAGAGAATGCAATTATTTTATTCATTTCACTTCATTCATTCATGCCTCATCCACGGGAGTGGGTAATGAAAGTCCCATCATTCCAATATGGGCAAACGGATCTCCGTATGAAAGATTCTTCATACGGACCTTGGATCCCCGTATTTTGATAATACGGGTCTGAGTGAACACCGACGGGTGTTTCACTGGCTATACCGGTATATGCAGAAGAGAAGTGGAGTCATATGCATGAGTTGCATTTCATTAATAATACTTACATGTGTATTTGATATTGAGAATGATCTGTATTCGATTCAATGTTTCATAAGCTGTTTAATGAGAATGATCTGTCGTTGTTATGGGGTTTTCGTATGCCGTTTATTTGTACTTGCTGAGTCTTGGACTCACGCTTGTTTATCTATGTTTTAGGTGTACGTTGAGGATGGCATACTTTGGGACAAAATAGAACATGGAACTTATGCACTTGAGAAGCACCACACTACATTACTTGATTCATTCATTCCAGAAATTGTAATAATTGAATAGGTTATGATTCCCTTAATTCCTCATGGTTGATTTTTATTGGCAAGTAATTGTTTTTCCTTAATTGAAACCTTTCTGTGATAATTTTTTAGTTCAAATTATAATTGAATTATGATTAGCTAGCTTGCTGAAATTATGCTTATCTTATTGTCGAATGTTTAATCGTGACTCCTAAAAGATAGAAATACTTGCGTTTGAGGTAGACCCTTGTAGTGTTAATCGATGAAGGTGACATCTTGGGCTTTTACTAAGCCAAGGTGTTACAGTTGGTATCAGAGCGGACTTTAAATCCATGGTGAATAGGTTAATTAAAATTTGCTAATGGTTAAACAATTTAACAATTTGACACACTGGTGCACAGTAGGATGGGAATGGGCAAAGCATTGCATTTACGTTTCTATTATGTCGCATTGATGATTGCTGATGAGAATTGATTATGAATGCTTATGATTTGATTACATGATTGTTACGTGTGATGATAGACGATGTCGAGAGGTAGAGATGGGTTGAGGCCATGGGCATGGCCATGTTGTACCACCGTTCGTGGTATGGGAATGGTGAAGTGTTTACCTTGGGTAACTTAGTTATGTGCGTTGAGGATGAGTTCTTTGAGGAAGTTGTTGTCTTCCTTGAATTTAGATTGGTTTTTCTTGTTACGGTTGCGGTTAGTGAATTTTCATGGGTTAGTGGTTACAATGCATTTGGACATTTTCTCTTGGTTTTATTGGTTCCATAAAGTGATTATTTGTTCTTCTCACTGATGAGAGTTGTGCTGCTTGTTAACGTTGTTTATTCGCAAGGTTGATATTTCATTGTGAAGGATTGCCTTTCTTGTTGGATAAAAACATGATTCGCTTATTCGCTTGATACTTTGGATAATGTGAACTATCTTTTGCGAGTTCTTTAGCATGTCGAAGCTTTGACTGCACGTATTTCTTTTGTAGTAGTTGGAGTGTTGAAGTTTAGTACTTCTTCCTTGAGAAAAAAAGTGTCAAAACTCTTTTGTAACGTTTTATTGTGTTAAATGATAAGTTGTAAGCATAGAAGATAAATTGATATGGTGTGGGTATCAAGTGGGTCAATGACGTGGTGCATAATAAATCTTTACAAGTATCATTGGGAGTGAAATCGATTAAGTTGATGTTGTCCTCTAGTAGTTCTTGATGAACTGTGATTATGAGTATGGCTATACTTAATTGGAATCAATATAGTTATTAAGAAGTGTGGAACATTGATGAAATGGTTGATCGTTAGAATTGTTTAGTTTGCTAAACTTGTTAGATTATTTGGTCTCAATGGATTAATCTAACTATGTAGGAAGAGAAAGATAAAGATGTGTTCGACTGTTGTCTTAGTAGATAATAATCTGAAAATTTTCTTTAATTGGCTATTTGATGGACTTATACATGCTCGTGGGAATGCAAATAGAGAAATGACTATCAATTCGTCCATGATTGAATAATTGTCAATGGTTTATGATAACCTCTAGATTGGAATTAGTGTGAGCATTGCTAATAGGTGAAGGGTTGAAATTTTAAAGTGATTTATTCATGTGTGTTTTATGAGGATGACTTGTGGCTGCATGCCCTTGTTAAAAGGGGTTTGCTTCGAAAGTGTGGTTTGTGTATTAGATATTCTCTAGAACAAGTTGACTGCTACAATCTTATTGAGATAACAAAAATATTATGAAATAACCTATTGTGTTTCTTTTGGAAAGGTTTACGATGGGATTTAATAGGTGACCTGTGTTTGTATGATGGTGAAGTTGTCGGATAATAGTATGCATTTGATTAAAGAGTTTTGGTATAACCTTTTAAATAGTGTAGTAGATTCCCTCTAAAATAAAGTGGTTGTTGTAGTGAGGTTGTAAGATTTTGGTATACTCTCAATTTGAGGATGAGATGATAAAGTGGTATGTAACAATTTGGTGAGCCTTTGGGGGCTTTATAATGGAAGAGTAGACGCTGGCGATTCGTGTTAAGAGTGAATTGTTCTTGATATTAGTAAGATTGTCTGCAAGGGATTGTGGCTTGTGGGAGTGGTGATGATTCTTTTACAAAGAAAGTAATTTGATCGTCTTTCATAATATCGGTTAAATGAAAAAGGTTGGAGTTTGCATTCGTGATCTTTTGGAGATCATGATTTATGTGGTAGCTGAAACTGTTTTGATCAAAGTGATGTGTTGAAAGTTTTTATTGGTTCTTAAGTAGTACATGCGATTTGGTCTTAAGAACTTATCTTGTTTAAGTTGGCAAAAATGATGTAGTAATCATAGAAAATAACTTTCTTTGTTAAAGGAAAGAGTGGAGTAGGAGTATTTGAGATTGAAATTAAGTTTTATAACTTGCGGTTTATTTGAAGTGTGCCTAAACTTTCTGCTTGTGACCTATAAGAGTTTCCCAATTTTCAAAGACAATACTTTCTTCTTATTTGAGGTTTGATATTCTCTTCGTGCGGGACTTGTGCCCACAACTGTGGGCTTCCCCTATGTTTTTCGAGTTCATTGTCTAATTAACTATTTTCCTTGGTCCTGTGCTTATTGCGAGTGGCAAACGTTTTTCTATGTGCTGGAAATCACTTTCAATTGCCTTTTCTTGTGAGAAAGGAATAATGGATTTGTTTTACAAAACCTTATAGAGTGTATAGTGGCAACTGGTTAGTAGTGATCAAGTGAATGATTTTGTGAGACTTTGAGTGTTAAGTTGTTTGAGACACATTGAGTGATAAAATGATTTCTTGGAGTAATCCTTGGAGAGGGTTTGACTTAAATAGAAAGTGTTGTCTTTGGGGCTAAACTGATGGCATTATTGCAACTAATAGAACCTATAGTGGTTTGTGGTCCAGGATCTTTTGTTCATGTTGAGTGGAACATTAGAATTGTTGAAAGTATGGAAAATCTTGGTCAGTTTATTAGAGTACCATGATTGGGTACTTTACAAGGTTGTGTAGAAGAATTATGAAAATGTAGTTTAATGAGGATATAATTGTGAATATATCTAATCGTTATGACAACTATTGAGATGGTAGGAAATGTTGATGTTAATGAGTGAGTATGTTTAGATTGTGGGAATTTTAGGGATATAATATGAGGATTTCCTTGTCTTTTATATGAGAAGTTCATTATAGGAGTCTTGGAGGTTAATTTTTGGGCTTTGTATTTTTATGCTAGTACTTTGGTCGCTCAATGATAATATGTAGAAAAAGTAGGATAAGGGTGTTTCGAACAGCGGGATGATCATTGATAGAACTCTTTTGATGAAGTACATGAGAATGTGTGATGTGAATTCCGAGTTATTCATTCTTAAAGGATTGACGTGACGTGATTACGTGTGAAGATCCATTTAGGGACGCATTGGAAGTCATCTGACAAAGTAATTCCGTCGGTAGAGGAGTTGGCTAGAGTATGTTTTTATGGGGTCAATAGAGCCCCTCTACAAAGGTATGGATGATGTATTCGGTTTGAGCATAGCGTTGAGGTTGCCAATTTAAGAGAAATGAGTTAGTGTGTTATGCGATGATATGGAATCCCATGGTTTAAGAGAAGTTAAACTCTTAAAAGAAAAGATTGAGGAAAAGGGGGTACTCTCGGGGTAAAGAAATACTATCTTAATTCTTATTTGAGTTGTGTGTTTATGCGAGAGGTCATTTGCAATTTGAGTTGGCTTTATGTTGTCATGTGTGGTTCTTTCTAGTTCAAGAAAAAAAATAAAGGAAATTATTGATTTGGGGCATTCGAGTGATTTCTCCTTTGATTTGTGTGGTGTTTATTTGCAAACTGCCAATTTGGAAAGTGGAAAGGTTTTTGTGATGAAACTTCGATTTTGCATTTGACTCTTCTGTGGGGAGTTGGTAATGTGTGGTTACAATGAGAATCCTTTATTTCAGTTGGGTTCTGATTGTAAAAAAGGTTTGTTTACAACGAGTTTTGTGGTGCATTCCCGGTCAACGGAGGTGCTCCTTGTTAAAGTGAAGAGGTCAATTGAGAGTTGGAACAAGAGTTCTGTGTGTTGTGCAGGATGTCTGGTTTGGTACCAAAAAGGGAGGGTTGGCCCAAGGTACATTTGTTTGATTTTGGAAGCCAGCGTTTCGCTAGGACCGTCTTGAGTCTATGCGCGGGGTACCCAATGTCTTTCACGTCCCGGAGTTGAGGGAGCACTTGAGATATCCGAAGTTTGAGGTTTCATTAGAGCCGTACCTTTGAGTCGTGTCCGGTGCGTATTCCGGAGAGGTTGAAGATAGTGTGGAGGCATAGATGTTGGTATACGTCAAGATGTTATGGTCACATCAGTCCGAGAGGGAAACAATTTGGGGTTGGAGTCTCGCATGCGCGAGCAGTATCCATATTTGTTCACAGCGGGTACGTGTTACCGTTATTAATTTCTAGTTGTAGTTGTTCTTTTGCGTAGATCAGTGTGAGGATTCGGGGTCGAATCCTGTCTAAGGGGGGTAGAATGTAATACCCTGAATTGTTCTAAGGAAGAAAATCGTTCAAAAGTGAAACATTAGAAGGAGAAAGGGGGGTTAAAGTGAAACATTAGAAGGAAAAAGGGGGTTTTCGCATTATTCTGGAAACCTGGGCTATGGGTCGGAAGCCCGCAGCACTAAAGCCCATGAGGGCAGCCAGCCATAGGTGGGGGAGGGCAGTGAACCCTAAGCCACCTCCCCCATGCGCCTCCCCTCTCTTCCCCCCTTGGCCGCCACTCTCCTCTGATCTCCCCACCTTTCCCACACCCCCTCTCCTCCCTAGTGGCGCCCCTTCCTTACTGGTGGTGCTCCCTCTCCTCCGGTGTTCCTCCATTGTTGTTGGCCAAGGAAAAAGAAGGAGGGAGTCTCCTTCGTGTGCTACTGGCCAAGGGAGAGAGGGAAGAGAAAGTGCTCGTGGGGGATCTTCTTCAAGTTTCAGCAGGTCTCTAAGGGTGATCTTCAATACTTCATTGATTTGTTTAGTCCTTTTCTATACGATTGTTGTTGTTTAGCATATTGTTGTCCCTGCTGGAAGTGATCTATAAATTTGTAGTTTTTTTTGTTTAGTAGTTTTACACTAGTTCAGTGCGAAATCAGAGGTTATGACCTCCTAGAGAATTGTGGGGAATGTCATTGGGTTTCTGTAGGATCCGAGGTCACTTCATTTGGAGTTCTAGTTTGGGAGATATGATAATTTCTTTACTGCTGTCCAGAAACCCTGTCAAATTACAGCAGTCGTAGTAATTGATAAATACGAATTTGATAATGGCCTAATCAGGGATGTCTCCCAACATGACTTCTGTAGGCAATTCACTTAGCTTTTCAGATTGTCAAAGAACACAATTTTTGGTTCAGCCAATTGAAAGTTATAGCTATTCTTTTGCTGCTGTCCATTTTGTCTGTCAGTTTCTAACAGTATGATTTCATCTGTATGTTAGATTCAATTAAAGGCAGATTTAGGAGATCTCAAAAACTAAGTTTTTGTAGATGATTGCATACTCTTTCCAGAGAGACTGAGTATGCCTTTTTATGATTAGCAGATGGAAAGTTATGAATTTTAGAAGGGTCGCTGTCCAGTTTAGGTTTTCTGCTAGTTCATCGTCATATTTGATTAGATTAAATAATTGAACCATGGGTTTTGGGAATGCGGTTGAGAGCATTGCAATTAGCGTTGTATTATATTGTCAAGCATGTTTTGAGTAAAATGCTTGTTGTAGGAGGAGTGGCTTCGGGGTTAATTGCACCTTCTCTACCTTCGAACGTGTTGCAACACGAAAGGCAAGTACAGATTGAAATAACTTGAATGTTTGTTTGGTTCAAATCATTCGTATGAGTATGTCATGGTTGAATTCTATGGATGATGAGTAATTCTATTCTTACATGATTATGTTCATTGTTGATATCAATTCGCTTCTATGAGAGAATGCGATTATTTTATTCATTTCACTTCATTCATTCATGTCTCATCCACGGGAGTGGGTAATGAAAGTTCCATCATTTCAATATGGGCAAATAAGTCCCATCATTCCAATACGGGCAAATGGATCTCCGTATGAAAGATTCTTCATACGGGCCTTAGATCCCCGTATTTTGATATTACGGATCTGAGTGAACACCGACAGGTGTTTCACTGGCTATACCGGTATATGCAGAAGAGAAGTGGAGTCATATGCATGAGTTGCATTTCATTCATAATACTTACATGTCCATTTGATATTGAGAATGATCTGTATTCGATTCAATGTTTCATAAGCTGTTCAATGAGAATGATCTGTCGTTGTTATGGGGTTTTCGTATGCCGTTTATTTGTACTTGCTGAGTCTTGGAATCACGCTTGTTTATCTATGTTTTAGGTGTACGTTGAGGACGACATACTTTGGGAGAACATGGAACTTATACACTTGAGAAGCACCACACTACATTACTTGATTCATTCATTTTAGAAATTGTAATAATTGAATAGGTTACGATTCTCTTAATTCCTCATGGTTGATTTTTATTGGCTAGTAATTGTTTTTCCTTAATTGAAACCTTTCTGTAATGCCTTTGATAATTTCTTAGTTCGAATTATAATTGAATTATGATTAGCTAGCTTGTTGAAATTATGCTTATCTTATTGTCAAATATTTAATCGTGACTCCTAAAAGATAGAAATACTTGCGTTTGAGGTAGATCCTTGTAGTGTTAATAGATGAAGGTGACATCTTGAGTTTTTACTAAGCCAGAGTGTTACAGTTGCAATGAGGTGGGGTATTGTAAAGGCCTTGTGATAATCAACATTAGCCACACACCTATAGAAGTGTGCCGGGCAGTATTAGTTGATTTATCTCTTGTTGGTAATGTGTACAAACTCTATAGAGTAAGAAAACTATCTAAATAGTCGTGCTCACGGTCAAGAGCGATGCTGAGAACTTGCTTGATATAGCTTTCATTTTTATACAAAACCATTTGTACGTGTGTGTGGAATGAAAAGGGTGGGTTGGAGCCCAGCAGTTGGAAATATTGGATTGGAGCCCAGAGAATTGAGATGGCCTGGTCGGGGACCATGGAAAAATACAGGATAGCCTGAGCATTGAGTGGTCGGAGCCACTCAATAGTATAGGAGATGGAATCTCTACTAGTACTTTACAAAGAAAAACTCAGTTTATAAAACCTGTGTTGGTTAAAATGCTAAGTCTCAGGATTTGCTGTTACTAAATCTTTTTTCAGTAAATGGTTTTGTGCAAAATAAAAGAACCAAGAGCCTCCCCTTTGATTAGCCCATCATGTATAATAGTTGCATTGTGTATTGGCTTGCGAGTACGGTTGTGTACTCATGCTCGCTATTTATATATTTTTAGTCAGTAAGCACAAAAGAAGGTTTTAGGGACAATTATGGGCATTGAACAAGACTGAAGATCAAGAAGGCCAAGAACTAGGTCGCGAGCCCACAGTTGATTGCCGGTGGGCATGTCATGAGGGTTCCACGCGTTATATTTTGATTCTACTTCCACTGCTGATCTCTGAAAGTATTTGGCCTGTTCGGCCATTTCTGCAAGTCAAAAGCCATAAGGTATATTTACGCTTTGTTTAATATTTAAGCTTTACATTTTCGTGATATGTGTTTGAACCAATAATGTAACTATGTGTGCTATCTACTAATTCAGGGAATGGCACAAATATACACAGTAGGTCTCAAGTTACAAATTTGGGTCAGACAAAACCGCAGACCTAACATATACCATCCTTGTTATTTGCTCGCAAATAAAACAGAAAACTTTGTTGCCACTGACTGGTCAAAAACGCGCGGCTCCAGAACACACACCCTTTCCTTTTAGTGCTAAAGATGACACCATGTATCTGTTCTTACTGTTGACATTCCCATCAAACCAGTACACCTTATTGAATTTAGCGCATCACATACTACTCGCCCTTGCTCACAATAACTTACAGCAAAACAAGAAATCCTCATGTATCAGGAAGCTAGACATGGATGGGCCAGCCAACAACTAGAACATCAGGTATTGTGTATGCACACAATAAGCGTTTAGTATTATTTTAGCCATTTCGTTCGACGAGATCTACCTCTCTGTGCTCACTACACCTGTGCAAGAACGTTATGTACATACTAAACAACCCTACACCAACATGATCTGCCTTTTGTGACGTTTATCCGTGTCTTGCCTACAGTACATACGGAGTATACAAATCAGTGACATAATAGTAACATACCTTTTCCATCTCTGTACATCTTCTTCCTGAACTACTATATTTTTTCGAGGAAAAACGGCGGAATGCCGCTAATGCATTAAAGATAGAAGACAAACGGAAACCAAGAAGACAAAACAGGGTTTAACAAACCGGAAAAAAAACAAAGAGAAGGAGAAAAAACAACACAAGCCAAAACAAGAGCAAAACTAGAAAAGACCTCTCCCTCTTCCAGAAAGAGACGGAGAGGACCAACTCAAAAAAGCTAAGACTGACTTCCCAGAACCGTCATTCCGCCTCCTTGGATGAAGATCTGTAGCTTGGTTGCCCCACTTAGCATCCAATCCATGGCTTTGTCTTTGATCATGCCCATTAGCCCTGTTGGGACCTGCCGGAGGTGTTGAAAAATTCTTCTATTTCTCTCTTTCCAGATGTTCCATAAGACCAGCACAATAAGTGATGCTTGGCCTTTTTTGTCACTTTCTTCCCCTGAGTGGAAGATGTCAAGCCACCAGTCGACCATCTTTATCCGAGTAAGCCAATGCATCGGATTTAGGTTGTCTCTTTGGGCCCATGACGCAACCAAGGACCAAATTTGTACAGCATATGTGCATTCCACAAAAAGGTGCAAGGCAGTTTCTGGAGTGTTTGTACAAAGAGGGCACCAGTAATCGTTTTGAATATGCCGACGGGCAAGGATATCTGCTGTTGGTACCTTGTGTTGAGCTAGCATCCATGCAAAAAGTTTGCATTTTTGCGGTGCCCAGATCTTCCAAAACAATTTTTGAAAGGGGGCTTCCACTGCTCCGAAAAACTGAATCTCATAAGCAGTCTTGGCTGAGTAGTTGCCTGAGGTAGTCCATTTCCAGGTTATATCGTCTGGCACATTTTGAGTTAGGTTGACTTGAGAAAGCATGCTATAAATTTTGACAAAGTCGGGCAATAAAGGTAATGTAATTTTCCTCCTCAAGTCCGCTATCCATTTGCCGGCATGCATCGCCTCCCCCACCGTTCGATTTTTCCTTGCTGCAATGATGAACAGCCCTGAAAACAGCTCTTTCAATGTAATATTTCCCATACACTTGTCCTTCCAGAAACTCGTTTTGTCACTATTCCCAATGGAAATCACTGTGGAAGCACGAAAAAGTGCTTGATCCGTATCTAAAATTGGCAACGGCATTCCATTCCATTGCTTTTCCGGTGATTTCCATTGATACCAAAGCCACCGGAGGTGGAGAGCGCGACTGAAAGGTACTAGGCTCACCACCCCTAGTCCGCCAAACTTCTTTGGGCGACAGACTAAGCTCCAATTGACCCAGCATTTACCTCCGTAGCAGACATCATTTCCGGCCCAAAACCACGCTCTCCGCCGTTTATCAATTTGTTTCAATACCCAGGCGGGTAGCTCTGTGGCTGTTAGATGATAGGTAGGTAAAGCTATAATGACCGCATTGAGCACCACGAGTCTCCCTACTCGTGAAAACAAGTTTCTTTTGTAACCGCACAAACTAGAATCCACCTTTTCCAGAATGGGTTGGAACAATGCCTTCCCAAGCCTATTGCGCGAAAGTGGTAATCCCAGATATTTGATTGGCAGTTGCATTCTCTTGGCCGGGAAATTTTGCAGAATATCATCAAGGTCTAGCGAGTGGCATTGGATTGGTATAACCGCACTTTTGGCGATATTTATGCTAAGCCCAGTGACCTCTCCAAAAACCCGCAGGATCTCTTTAATGTTATCGACATCCTCCTTGATTGGTGACAGGAATATCATTGCATCATCGGCATACATCGACAACTGCGTGTTCACTCCTATCCCATCAAGCGGCGATAGCCAAGTCTGCTGGTCTGCTATGTGGAGGATACAGTGGAGTGCATCAATTGCAAGAATAAATAGATAGGGGGAGAGACAATCCCCTTGCCGCACACCACATTGGTGCTTTATGCATGGTCCCGGCACACCATTCAGCATAATTCTTGACGAAGACGTCTGAAGCATCATTGCAATCCATGACCTCCACCGGTTCTCGAATCCCCTGTATTGCAGCATGTCGAGCAAAAAAGGCCAAGAAATCGAGTCAAAAGCTTTGGCAATATCGAGCTTAAGCAAAAGCATCAGTGTCTTCGACCGGTGGAAGTTCCTGGCAATACTTTGCACAAAAAGGAAGTTGTCCTGTATGGACCGTTGCTTGACAAACGCGCTCTGACTTGCAGAAATCAAGTCATCCATGTAAGTTGATAGCCTTAGGGAAAGCAGCTTGGAAAGGATTTTTACTATGCTGTGTATCAGGCTAATCGGCCGATAATCTGAGATCTCTATTGCCTGATCCTTTTTTGGTAGGAGAATTAAGTTCGCAGTGTTGATTTTCTTGAAATGTAGACTATTCATGGCGTACACTTTTTGGAAAACGGTTAGAAGCGTCTCTTTAATAGTTTCCCAACTTGCTCAAAAAAAGCGGCCGTGTGCCGTCGGACCAGAGCCCCATCAGGAGACATTTCAAAAATGGCTGCCTTAACCTCTTGCTCTGTGAAGGGGCGCTCCAGAGTGTCTAAGGCATTGGTCGGTAGAACTTGAAGTCCGAGCAGATCCCACGGAAAAGTATGACTTGCCGGCTTGGCGGTACCTAAAATTTCCGTGAAATGCTTTGCCAATGCTTCCTCCTTTTCTGAATGGAGGGTGAGAGTGTTCCCTTGAAAATTAACAGAGTGAATTAACTTTTTTCTTCTTCTTGAATTCGCTCTCAAATGAAATTTTTTTGTATTAGCATCTCCTAGCTTTAACCATTTCAACCTCAAACGCTGCTTCCATTTCATTCTTTGGACGGCTGCTAAGCCCAGGATCCTTAGTTTGAGCGCGGCTCGAAGATCGTGCTCCTCCAAGGAGAGTAGACGTTGTTCCTGTGCCTTGTCAAGTCGCAAGACCACCTCAAGTGCAAAGTGCAGCTGAGCCTTATAGTCCCCAATCTGTGATTTGCTCCATGCTCTAAGAGCCCTCGCAGTGTTTTGCATCTGAGTTAACAACCTTTTTATTGGGTCGGGTTCTTGCACAGGGTGGGACCAAGCCTCTTGAACCACTTCATTGTACCCAGTCATTATTGGCCAAAAATTCTCGAAGGTGAACCTTCTTGGTGGTCTTACTCGCTCATCACCAGAGACTAGTAAAGGGCAATGATCTGAGATGGATGAAGACAGCGCCCGCAGACTGTAATCTGAAAAGCAATTGTCCCAGTGCACATTACAGAAGGCTTTGTCAATCCTTTCAAGAGTAGGATTTTGTTGGGCGTTCGACCAAGTGAACCTGCGGTCTTGCAGATGAATTTCCTTTAACTCACAGTGATTTATCGCTGCTCTAAACCGCCTCATTAGCCTTGGATTTAGTAACGGATTATTCTTATCAGAGGCTCTACAAATGAGATTAAAATCCCCAATTAAAAGCCACGGTCCAACCAGCCCACCATGCAGGTGTTTAATCTCCTCAATAAAAGCATGTTTGTGCTGAGACTCATGCGGGCCATAGACGACCGTCAGTGTCCAAGGCTGCGTCCCATCTAGTGGGTTAACCCTCAGTGTGATGGATCTATTTAGAATACAAGGGTTGTCCAACAGGAGCCGAGACGTGTCCCAACAAACCATTATCCCACCTCTAGTTTCGTTTGCCGGTTTATGGATCATACCCTGTAACCTCCCACCTGCAATTTCGGTTGTAATGTTTGGGGTGATTGTTGCAAGTTTTGTTTCCTGAAGACAGAGAATGGAGCACGCTGTATCCGACACCAACTCACGGACAGTTTGTCAACGAGCTGCAGCATTGAGCCCCCTTATGTTCCAGTTCAGGATTTTACAATTCATCATGCACAACTAGATAAAACATGTTATGAGCCAGAGCATGCATCTTATATTTATCTTCATACCTGTCCCTTACAAAGCACACAAGGACCCTGCAAAAGCTAAAACACCTGCCATACCACCACTTAACTTCGAGAGCTAGCTGCATGCAACAAACAAAGACAAGGCACTGCAGCCAGACAAGTAGTAGGGGGTGTAACAGTGAACCCCCTACCAACAAAAGGTCCCTAGGTGCTAACGGCATGAAGACAGCCTTAGTACACATGCTCGCAGAGCACTACAGCCAGTGCATGCAACAGCTATGCCGCTGCGATCTCCTGGACCAACATCGACAGGTCCTCACCCGAGAGACCCAAAGCTGGAAGGTCCACCTGCGCTTTACCCTCAACACCTGCCAGGGCCTTGATTGCTTGAACGACTTCAGGGGCCAGCGGCGAACTGAAGATGTCGGTGAGGTCTTTCTTCGCTGCTTCAACTCCCTTACCGGCTTCAGAGAGCTTAGCAAACTTCTGTTGCAGCAGAAGAGAGGCCTGCTGCGCTCCCCCCACAACAGGTTTGCCCATCCTCTTCGCCGCCAGACGGGCACTGCGACGAGTAGTGGAAGGCTCGGCAGTGAAGTTGACTATCGGCACAGGGGAGCCGCACACTGAAGAAGGCCGAGGACAAGCCAGGCTGGACGGCAGCAGAGGCTGAGACTCCGCCGCCCAGTCTGCCTCCTCCGCAACTCCCTCGAGCACGTCCTGCTGCAGCACGGGAGGTTCCTGGGCGCCAACCTGAAGTAGACCGACAGTAGGAAGAGCAACAAGGTCAGGAACGAGCTCCTCCTGATCCGCCCAGTCTGCCTCCTCGTCAACTCCCTGGAGCACATCCTGCTGTAGCACGGGAGGTCCCTGGGCGCCACCCTAAAGCGCCTCTGCCAGAGCACGGAGGTCCTCGGGCGCCAACTCAAGCGATTGAGAATCGAGGACCAGTCCTCCTTGGTCGGATTGGAGCAGCCCAGGTCCCTGGACGTGGACTTGGTACAGATCAGTAGAGGGGAAAGCAATGGGGTCCAGATCCCCCTGACCTGACCTAAGCCGCCCAGGTCCAAGAGGTGATGCGGATAGCGGCCCCCGCCGCCTACGGATGACAAAGACTCATGGCTCGCCTCCAAAGAAGATGGGATCCTCCCATTGAATGAGCTCCGCCCGAAGCGGCAGGAGCAACTCTAGTTCATCCTGCAAAGCAAAGGCACCGAAAAGAACAGGTACCCCTCCAAGGTCGGGGTCACGACGAGTCAAGCAGACATCAACAGGCATTTTGCAAGCCTCCCGAATCACCTGCTGCCTGTGGCGAAGATGGAGCCTCTGCGACGGCGATCTGGTGCGGCCACGACCATCGAGGCCCGCGCAGCGCCGGTATCTCCCATACGGTGACCGCGATCCCATCGACCGTGGCGACTTGCGGATGATCCTCATGAGCTCTTGGTCGTGCGTTCGACCAAATCTTGCGCACGCCTCACGCATCAGCTCGTCGCATTGCCCATCCCTGTCGTCGCGATCTTCATCTCTGTCGTCACGTCTAGGGCCGAGCCTTGAGTGGGCATCGACTGGATGCCGCCGTGGTCGACGCTCAGCACCATCCGGGATTCCGGCAGTCCAGAAGAAGTGGTCTCGCTTGGGGTAGTCCTCCTCGGAGCCCTCATTGAGGGCACCCTGCGGAGAGAAATCTTCCAAAATACTTAAGTGCACAAGAACCTGGTGTCGACGACCTTCACGGGAGACGCTAGTGGGTGAAGACGAGCGGCCTTCCACAGCCCCAGCTTCCACCACAGGATCGAGCAGTGTGAGGTGAGTGATCTTCGGAATGGCATCAGGGTCACGCACCCACACCCACACTGCCCAAATGGATGCACTACGTTCCCTCTCCCGAGCAATGCCATCCACACTATCGAACTGGCAATTACCTCCCGCCACGCGCTCGGCCACAGAAGGCCGCCAAGCGAAGAGCGGGATGCCCTCCAAGCAGAGCAGAGCTCGGTACCGCCAGATGTTGCGGTGAGAACCGGCAGTGAAGTCCCAGGGTTGGAACTGGAACTGAAACCCGTCCAGGGAGCACCCCTCGACCTCCAGAGCAGCATCACGTTGATGCTTTGAGCCAAACTCGACAAGGAAGTCTTGGGGGAGACACTTAGAGACCAAGATATCCTTCAAAGGGATTCGGAGCCGAACTTGAATGGCTCGCGCCAGCAAGCCCGAAGGCGGGTTTTGACGTGCCCCCTCCACCGAGACCAGGACCGCCGTGTCTCGGAGGCATAGGAGCTCGTCTTCCATCTCCTTGGTGATGACATGGGCACAAAAGCCCTCAGTCGGCCTGTTGATCGCTTGGCCTGCTGAGTATTCTTCCATGAGGCACCGAGGTGAAAGACCAGAAGAGTCGCCCGCCCGCTGTTGCTGAGCGGTAGGACGGAAAGCTGTTGGTGGACAGGTTGTTGTTGGTGGCAGAGAGGGGTGATGAAGGGCAGCGGACCTCTGGTGGCAGTGGCGCGCTAGGTGGCCACTCCGTCTACACCGCAGGCAGCGGACAGCAGACTTGCAATGTGCCCGAATGTGGCCTTTAGCAAGACACCTGAAGCAGTGGTCAGAGAAAAAGGAGAAAAATTCTTGCCTCTTCCGGTTGGTGCCGTCATTAAGGCGGGTCGCCCTGCGCGCGATCTCTGACCCGCGCCGTGGACGCCACCAATAACGCGGCCTGACCAAGCGCCATTCCCCCAGATCAGCTTCAGCATTAATCCCCGCGTTGTCTTGAATGCCTGCAGCCCGGTCCCAACCACCGGAAGCAGTGCTTTGAGAACGCCGGTTAAGTGCAGCTCGCCTCGCTGCTTGGACCCAAGCAGAGGGGTGATGAGCTTCTCTTGGCTTCGGAGACAAGAGGGGGGAACCTGCCATGCCCTGTCCAACAGTACGACCGGCATTACTGCCCGTACCCACTACAGCTGCGCTAGGAGTAGGAAGGACGACCTGCAGATTATCCTTGCTATTAACATTGTCAGAAGGACGAGACAACAAATGGTTGTGGCGGATTTCCCATGCCGACCGAAGAAAGGAGTCTTGTCCGTGGTAGCCGAGCTGGGAGCCAAGCCGAGGTAGGGGCCGACAAAGCAAACAACTGCATTCGTGGAGGATCGACCGAGCGACTGAGCGCACCGAGGCGCACACGCCCGGACCCCGGGCTATCCTCACCCGAAGAACCATAATCCAGCAGATCCAGGCCGAGGCCAACGTCCTCAAGGCCCTCAACGAATGCCATGGAGACCAAGGCGGAACAGCAGAAAGGGGAACAAAAGGAGGTCGGGGTTGGGAGGGGGGGGAAGGGGGTGGAGGTGGGCGGGGAAGTCGGAGGCGTAGAGGGTTGGCGCAGAGGCTAGAGCAGCGCGGCCGCGGAAGAGACGGTGGCCGTCGGTGCCGGAGTGGCACCGGCGGTGGTCGGAGAAAAGGAGGCCGAAAGCCCTAAAAAGGTGCCATGGCGCGAAGGGAAGGAAGGTGGGGGGGGGGGGTTAAGAGCCTCACCGATGAGGCGGGGGTGGCCGCCGGTGCCGGAGTGGCATCAAGGGAGTTCTTGGAGAGGCCACGGGCACGCTGCAAGTCGCTCATGGGGGGGACGGGTCAAAGCATTCTAAAAGGACATTCTTGAATAAACTAAATGCCTGAACTACTATATTAAGGATTATATTCTCCTACCGTCTGTTAATACCTTATGTATCGTTTTCCCCCCTGCTATACATGCATGCAAGAACATGCCTTCGGTTCATTGATGTTCCTGTCGTTCCATAAATGTTTTTATTAGTTTCTACTACTTTTATTTCCCATGCCTATCGGAGCACTATATCTGCAAAAAGAAAACAACTTTTCATGCCATATTTCGTTTCCAGTTCTTACCGTACGGAAAATTATGTGCTCACCCAACTAACATCATGTCTTTTCATATTTTTGGATCAGACAATGACAACCGCGAGCACAGAGCTAGCACAGCTCTACCTTCACAGGTTTTTTTTGACTCACTGCGCCAGCACACTGTGGAAACAACTGCAGTTATGCAACCTGTAATGATTTTGGTCACTCCATGATGTGTGCCTGTTACCGGCACTGTACCTCCCGCTATCCTGAACATCATGTCCAGGCCAAGCTACCTACCCATAGGATTATATCATACTTCAAAGCGTTCGTGCACACCCGTATGTATATGCTATAACTGGACTCATGCTCTTCATAATCTACGAGGTCGTGGTTCACTACTATCATTCGTTAACTTTACTCATGAATATGACAGGATTCTGAGATCCTGAAGCAGTCGTCTAATTTTGATACTTTATCCACGCTTTTCATAGTATGTTACATATCCTACGTTGCAACAGTTGCTCGCTCAATGACTCTTATTGCATCTATACCTGCATATGTTTAAAGATTACAATTTCTCAGAGACTACATCATCACACCGTCTCCTAAAATAATTTTTCTATTTGTTGATACTATGAACATCCAATGTACGAACGCAGCGAAGCGCGTTTTGCTACCCAGTAGACCCTATTGACTATGGTCCATCCTCTCCTCAACTATACTAGTCATTAACTCAGTAAGAAACTAGGGTAACCTAGCAGACCTTAAAAATTGTACATTAACCAAAAGCAAACATAGAATAAGGACCATCATGTTCTTTGTTCTTAGTTTAGCGTTATCTAACTACATATTCATTTATCCCAGTTTAAAACCACAACAATATTTTCACAATTTCATCACCTTACACTGATAAACTCTTAAATACCAAATGCGATGTTTAGAACCTAGAAATTCATAGGAAATAGAAGTTCACACACTCTAAATGGGCCTAAAGTTCAACCTAGATGTGTTATGTAGTTATAGATTGATAGGAATTACTCCCTCGTCATAAATATATGTCATTTTGATATACTTGTAATCAAACTTTCCAAACATTGATTGTCAATATCTTTTTAAATATTTATATTGGATAGAGTAAAGTCCATTACCGGTCCTTAAACTTTTTATGCTGTGTCATCTCGGTCCATAGACTTTCAAAGTGTGTCATCCCGGTCCCTAAACACTGTTTGGGTCTCAAATTAGTCCTTAAACTTTTTATCTTTGTGTCATCCGGTCCATAGACTTTCAAAGTGTGCCATTATCGTGCCTAAGCAAGAGGGCTATGTTTGAGACCCAAACAGTGTTTAGGGACCGGATGATACACTTTGAAAGTCTATGGACCGGGATGACACAGCATAAAAAGTTTAAAGACCGGTAATGGACTTTACTCTATTGGATACATAAAAATCATATGCATAGATTTATCTCGAAAAATGCTCTCATAATATTATAATTTGCGAAAATTGCACTGTAGGTTCCTAAACTTGTAAGGTTATGCCCCTTAGCTCCCTGAACTTGTATTTTACTTTCTCATCCTCTTAAACTTGCGAGGTTGTACCACTTATCTCTCTAATCTTGTATTTTCCTTTCTCAATCCTCTGAACTTGTGAGGTTGTGTCACTCATCCCCCTAAACTTGTATTTTTTTCAGAACTTGTAAGTTCAGGGATTTGAGAAAGTAAAATGCAAGTTCAGGAAGTTAAGTGACACGATCTCGCAAGTTCAGAGACCTACAGTGTAATTTTCTCTTATAATTTTATTGAGTTCTATAAATATATTACAATAAAAGTTAGTGGTCGAAGTTTCGTTTTAGGGACTATGTCGATGTTCAAAACAACGTATATTTGTTACTAAATGGAGTATCCCGATCCAGATTTCTTCCAAGATTATTAGCTAATGATAATGATAATTAGCAACTCCAGGTAAAAAGGAGGAGAAGATGGTAAAAGAGAGACTGGATGCTGCGATGTCCCAGTAGGCAAAGGCAGTATAGCCCGACCTGCCAGCGACAAGCCAATAACAACGCCCAGACCCGACCGCACCTCCTCCCGTCTCCTCCCCTCGCCCACCGCGGCGTGCGCGGTCCGTACCGTCCGGCTCACCGCTCCTGCACCCCACCCCGCCCCAAATCCCATCCCTCCCCACCGATCGAATCCCAAATCGCAATTCCCGACCCGAGGTGGCACGGCAGCGCGGCGCGATGAGCGTGGTGGGGTTCGACGTCGGCAACGACACTCTGGTGGCCGCGGCGGCGCGGCAGCGCGGCATCGACGTGCTCCTCAACGCCGAGTCCAAGCGCGAGTCCCCCGCCGTCCTCGCCTTTTCCCAGAACGCGCGCCTCCTCGGCGCCCACGCGGCCGGCGCAGCCTCCTCCCACGCCCCCTTCTCCAGCGTTAAGCGCCTCCTCGCCAGGCGCCCCGCGCTCCTACGCGACCTCCCGCGCCTCCCCTTCCCTGTCGACGCGCGTGACGGCCACGACGCCCTCGTCCACATCGACCACCTCGGCCTCCGCATCGCACTCTCCCCCACTCACCTCCTCGCCATGCTGCTCGCGTATCTCAAGCAGCTCGCCGAGGCCGACCTTGACGCGCCCGTCGCCGACTGCGTGATCTCCGTCCCCTGCTACTTCACGCAGGTGCAGCGCCGCGCCTACCTCGACGCCGCGGCCGTCGCGGGGCTCAGGCCGCTACGGCTCATGCACGACCTCGCCGCCACCGCGCTCGGGTACGGCCTCTACCGCTCCGACCTCGGCGGTGCCGGGGGCCCCACCTACGTCGCCTTCGTGGACGTTGGCCACTGTGACACTCAGGTCGCGGTCGTCGTCTTCGACGCGTCGGGGATGAAGGTGTTGTCGCACGGATTCGATGCGGACTTAGGGGGGAGGGACTTCGACGAGGTGTTGTTCGAGCATTTCGCCGAGGACTTCAGGGACAGGTATAAGATCGATGTCGCGTGTAATGTGAAGGCGAGCATGAGGCTGAGGGCTGCGTGTGAGAAAGCGAAGAAGGTGTTGAGCGCGAACGCGGAAGCAGTGGTCAACATCGAGTGCTTGATGGAGGAGAAGGATGTGAGGGGGATGATCCGGAGGGAGGACTTCGAGAAGCTCTGTGCTGGGCTGCTGGAGAGGGTTGTCGAGCCGTGCAAGAGGGCTATGGCAGATTCAGGGATTGGATCGGAGAGGCTGTATTCTGTAGAGCTTGTTGGGTCAGGGTCACGGGTACCCGCAATTGCTAGAGTTCTTGCGGGATTCTTTAGAAGGGAGCCTAGCCGCACACTCAATGCCAGTGAATGCGTGGCTCGGGGGTGTGCGCTGCAGTGCGCAATGCTTAGTCCCACATTCCGCGTTCGGGAGTACGAGGTATGTTGCTCGTTATCTTGTAGTCTTTGACGTTTAAGTTTCATGTTGTATTTGAAGCATGCTGGATTGCTGGTTGTGTAGTGAGAATTGATGCATTTGGTGTATTTCAGGTGCAAGATGCAATTCCTGCCTCAATAGGATTTTGCACAAATGAAGGCCCAGTTTCAACATTGGCAAGCAATGTGTTGTTCCGGAAAGGCCAGCCCCTTCCCAGTGTTAAGATCATTACTCTGCATAGGAACAGTGGTTTTAATTTGGATGCGTTTTATGTGGATGAGAATGAATTGCCTCCTGGTACCTCAACAAAAATTGGTAGTTTTCAGGTATGCTATTAACTCTGTTGATTGATAAAAGATGATCACGTTATAGCCTTTTTCTCCAGACCTCTCTTCTATTTGATCTAGGTTTAAGATGGGGCTATCTCTATGTGTATATACTATATCTTCACAAGACAGTGGTGTTTCATTTCATGGCACCATTGTTTCTGTAGAAATTTTGATGGCTCCCTTCCTCCTTGCTTATGACGATCAGAAATATCTTTTTTCATGTGTTCTGTTGGCATGTCATCTAATGAATCTTATCATCTAGGGGCCTTGTTGCGGCCACTTCATTTGTGCTTTATTGGACAATGAACAAAATTCCTAGAATGGACAAGCAATCTTGTGAACCATAATATATGAGTATGAGGGTGATATTCAATTCGTAGCATGTCTTATTCACAAATGCATGTCCTCAAGGCATTATGCCTGGCACCCATTGTAAAATGTGAGTGCTGGTTCTTTCACAAAACAACAAGACAATTGGGACTGTAGGATTTCTAAGATAGATCATAATTCATAAACTGACATTCTTCAGGAAGCTAACCTTGCAACTTCATTTTGTAAGAGCCTGCAACATGTAACAAAGAGGTATTGTGACGTGGCACAACAAATAAGTATTGTCGTGTTTATTTCTAAATCCCTCTGGACAGCTTTCCAGTCATTACTGTTGTATTCCGGGCATCATATTCAAAACTATCATCACATTGATGATATCGCCAATGTCTCTTTAGTTGGCTGTCATAAATTAACATGCTTTCTGAAGAAACCTTAAATTCCATTTTGTATCAGCTCATGCAGTGCCTTTATTATTGCAACAATGCAACAAAGTATTGAGATGCTTAGTTCCGGATCATCAGTTAAGAATCCCAGTCAACTAGTATTCCTAGGCCCTAGCTTCTAATTGGATAAGTCCTTTTAATTAACCCTAGTGCACTGAAAGATCAGTGTTGTACTCTCACATTTTTTCCTCGAACTCTGGGATCCACAGTTTCAGGCCATAACTTTTGGTTTTTTTGCCGCATTGGCGCAAATTTGTGCCGTATTTGCAAGAATGACCGTGTTCGCACAAATTTTGCAAAAATGATGCCCTGCCGCACGGCCACTGTGCCCGCCCCTGGGGTCACTGTAGCAGCCCCTCCTGGAAGGACACAGCACGGCAGGCACTGTTCACTACTGTAGCGATTTGATTTATTTAAGTATAATTTTTGTAGGAATTTTTAAATATATAAAATAAGCTCAAAAAATTATGATTTTTTTTGTGGAGCCTTCCGACATAGTGTACTTGCTTATGTAATTTTTTCAAAATTTATCCGTTCTGATTTTTTCTCGAAAATTCATTTAAGTTAGGATAAAAAATGAATTTTCGAGAAAAAATCAGAACGGATAAAAATATTGAAAAAATTACACAAGCAAGTACACTGTGTCGGAAGGCTCCAAAAAAATCAAATCGCTCATTTTATATATGTAAAAATTCCTACAAAAAATACACTTAAATAAATCAAATCGCTACAGTAGTGAACAGTGCATGCCGTGCTGTGCCTGTGCGGGAGTGCTGCTACAGTGTGGCACCGCACGGTGGCCGTGCGGTGGGAGAGCGTCATTTTTGCAAATTTCGCGCGAAAATGACTATTCTTGCAAATGCAGGGCGAATTTGCGCCAATACGGCCAAAAATTCTAACTTTTGATGACGATTGTTCCATATGATTCTTCCACACATATTATTTGGGCACATAATTATCTTCCCATTAACTGAATGAAGTTACACTTACTGTTTGAAATAGCAAACCTTCGATGTTTTACAGAATTCTAATTCTTTTTAGTATCGTTATTGCAGATTGGCCCTTTCCAAGCACATACTGAAAAGTCTAAAGTCAAAGTAAGAATTCGGTTAAATCTCCATGGACTCATTTCGGTGGAATCGGCTGCTGTAAGTGCCAACTTTCATAGTCACTGCCAGCTTTTAATTATAAGTTGTAGTTAATGTAACTTCTAACTTTTAAACTACCTCAGTTGATCGATGATGATCAAAGGGATGCAAATTCCGCTGACTCTACGGAGGTCGATTCCAATGTTGACATGGTAAGGGCAGCACTCACTGAGCCTAGATCTGTGCCATACTGCCATATGTGTGTTCCTCTACTTATTAATATATGTTCTTATTTTCAGTCTATCTAATATTGTAGCATGAGTTGCTGTGTGAGTATCATTAGCAGCTGGCATTCTTTCTTGTAATAGGCAGTAAGCGTGGTTTAGTAACCAAGGTTAGTAAGTCGTAAAGTCGAGCCGCCATGCTACCGTCTTACCGACTAGTTGCAACTAGTCAGTAGTCACGACCAGTCGCCAACTAGTCAGTAGTCACGACCTGTCGCCGACTAGTCTATTACTACTTGCTGGCTGCTTCTACTACTCGCTGCTGCTACTGCCACGAGAGCAAAACAGAGAGAAGGGAGGAGATCAGGACAAAAATATCTGAAGGGAGAGGATGCTTGCCAACGGCAGCCAGAGCCAAGGACGGAGGAGCAGTCACCATCAATAACCCATTGGTAGCACCGTTCCCAAACAAGGCCCCCAATTTGCTCCCCTGCCACTCATCTTGCCCCTTTCCGCCGCCGCTGCTTCTCTGCCTCGCCACCGCTCCTCTGCTTCATGGCCACCAAGTCGCAAGCATCATCATCTCCTCCTTCTCCACTTCCACCTCCCTTCCAGCTGGCCTGCTCCAAGTTGCCCATCCAGTTGCGAAGATTAGTCGACGACCAGAGTCCAAGTCGAGTCACCGGCGCAAGTTGAGCAGCTGCCAGCAACTAGACGACTGAACAACATTGTTATTAACTAGCAAGCATACGACCTTTTGCTTGTAATTTGTCCCTACTGGTTGGGCATAGCTATGTAATTTTGACTATGTAAGATGCTAAATTCTGCGAGAACCTTGTTAATTTGTAGCCGGTTGGGAAAAGGTACCTTAGGATTAGTTATGCTGAGAATATGAAAAGGAGTATGAAAAGCCCCTGCCGAAATACATACTACATACTGTAAAACTATAACAAGTCATCTTTCAATTATGCCCAACTAACTAGGTGCCTCAACTGTTATTATATGCAGGGTGATGAACCAAGAAGTGAAAGGTCAATTCAACGGCAGGATTTGCCAATTGTTGAATCCATTTATGGTGCAATGAGCAAACAGGAATTGTTGGAAGCTCAAGAGCAAGAACAGCAACTGGCCTATCAGGATAAGCTCATGGAGCGAACAAAAGATAGGAAGAATGCATTGGAATCTTATGTGTATGACATCCGTAATAAGGTGACTATCTGAGATTTTTTTAACTATATCTATTCCAAACCTAAACTTTTGTTGTCTGATATTTTGCCCCCTAGATTTCTGAGAGGTATCGGAACTTTGCCACTGATTCTGAAAGGGAAGAAATCTCAGTTAATCTACAACAGACTGAAGAATGGCTCTACGAAGAAGGTGATGATGAGACTGAAGCAGTTTACTGTAGTAAACTTGAGGAGCTCCAAAAGGTAAAAGAAACCTTATGCTGGTCTTTTTGTCTGCATGCATGACCCCATATTATCTCTTTCCTAATATATGTTTGTAAACACATTTTCTTGTTCTTGCTAATGTAGTCTTTCATGATTTTTCACTTCATTTTCGGTTTTGACTGACCTCCTTCCGGGTTTTTTTTTTTTGCAGTCCGTTTTATTCTTTGTGCATCTTATCCTGTGACCTGTCATGATATATTCCATGCTAATGCACATTGCTATAAGATAGTCTTCTGCTTCCATCCATGATGATGTGATGGCTGTTTCTTGTAGAAAGTCTCTTGTTGCACCAAACTTGATTTGGAAATATTTTACGTGTTTGATGTATATGGTATTGGTAGTACATTCTAGATTAACAGAAGACATTTACTCTAGCTATTCTTACACCAAGTCCAGAGAAAATGGCAGCTCAACTGTCATCCTCCAACTTTGCATATGCATAATAGTAGACTAGGTACATGGTAAAGAGTAAAAGGTACTGTTGCATCTGCAAAAAATGATCATTCTTTGAATATTTGAATTCGAATGCTTTGCACTTGTGAGAGACAGTTCTGTTGGAGTAATCAGTGATAATATATGCCTAGAACTCCAAATGACCGTTCTATTTTGCACCAAATCCTGTTGAAGCATCTGTTTCTGAGCTTTAATCTGTTTGTTTATCTTGCACATCTCCATCGAACTATTTTCTTACGTAGTTACGTCTATGTTTATATTTAAAGCTTGTAGATCCCATTGAAAATCGTTGTAAAGATGAGGAAGTCAGAGCTCAAGCCATGAGGGAGCTTTTGAAGTGCATTGTTGACCACAGGATGGCTGCCAAGTCATTATCCACACCTGATCGAGGCGCTGTAGGTTCTTTAACCATTAGCTTTTCTTTAGTGCACCCTAATTAACATTAGAACTCATAACATTAACTATCTATGCGTGGTCTACTGGTCTGTACTAAATTCAGCACAAAGATTACGCGTAAGATCACAGTGATGAATATAAGACCCTTCTTTTGCACCTTGAGCTTGTTTAATATGGTGAGTGTAAATTGTAGAGCGCAAATTATTCATGTTCCTCACAATTTGTTAAATATAGTACCATTGTTGAATCACAAAACTGAAAACCATAAGAGGAGGAATTAAGCTTTAAAAATGCTCTAGGTTAATAATGAATATGCAAAGTGTTAACAATAGTTCAATTTAACTTGTTTGTAATATCATGCTATAATGCCGTGGCTGGCTTGTGCTTCTGATGATCGATTGCCTATCAGGTTGACTACGAGTGCACTAAGGCTGAGCAGTGGCTAAGGGAGAGATCGCAACTTCAGGAGTCCTTGCCCAAGAATGTTGACCCTGTACTTTGGTCCCATGAAATCAAAAAAGAAGAAGAAGAGTTGGATATGTAATTGTTCTTTCCTCCCTTGAGGCTACTTTTCACTTTTTCAGCAGTTTGAGCTCTTTCGCAAAAATGTTTGTTGTTTGCATTCCATATTATCTAAGTAGGTTTGCTTGATTCCACTTGCAGGTTCTGTAGAAACATAGTAGGGCACAAGGGTTCTCCAGAGGGGACGGATGCTAGCAGGGGTTCAGATCACATGCATACATCAGATAGAGATTAGACATTCCTGAGATTTCTTTACTGAACGGCCGCGGTCAAGTCTTACATTCTGTAGTAATATACGGATGGAGGAGTTTCTGCTAACACTGTCATACGATCAGCTCTGTACCACACTGAGCCCCGCCATTGGGTGCCTGCATCTCGGTACTCCGAGGTGCGGTTTTTACTTGAGAACCTACTAATCATGATTGTTGATTTTTGTGAATTCTTTTCTTGTAATCAAATCAGGGTGTTTGTCTGCTTCAGTTTGTCCCCTACGAGCAATAGAAATGGAAGAACATTGTATGCAACGGAACTGCTTCTCACGGACCGTGAGTTGTAGTAGCTCGTCGGATTCATTTTCTGTTGATCTCAGAAAGTTGTCCTGGACAGTTCATTATTTAACGAGTTTGTAAGGTGTATATTGATCAATGATCAGAGGTCCCGATGCTCTTGATGGTACGTTGCAGTGAAGTTTACTTTTCCTAAATGTTCCTTTTTCTTATGATTTCACTATCCCAATTTCGAATTTCCCCGTGTTTTTTTGTTTGTGTTTGCATCTATGCCTATGTCATACTTTTAATTTTGTTTGGGCCAAGTCCTGTTTGGGACATTGGGCAGTTTACGGATTAGGGATTTAGTGGGGATCAAATTTCTGGTAGTTTAATTTTCATATAAGGGATCTATACATCACACAAGAAACATTTCACCGACGGTATATTAATTGTTAGAGCAAATTCTTTATTTGCCACCGGAAGTTGGCCGATTCCTGATATGCCTTTGCGAAAATGTTGTTTCTTTATTGCCATTTGATTTCAACTTTTATCCCTTATTTTTCACTCCTGTCACTCTGCTATTAACTAGTACACAAAAAAGACGATTACGCCCATCTTCTTCCTCCTCTACACTCTTCCTCTCCATCCTCCTTTCATCCCAAGTTAAACAACCTCACAAGTGAACCAGATGTGGCATACACAGCATAGGAGCAGAGCATGGCGCAGCACACTCCAACGAGCTGGCAGCGGTGTCCAGGCTCGGGGGAGGCGCAAAACTGGAAGAGGGCAGCAAGGCGAAGTTGAGGGCAGAGGCGCGGAAACCAATGGTCGTCGCTATAGCGTCCGCGGAGAGCAAAAGCGGCGGAGCATGCATAGCCACGACGGCGGTAATGCAAACATCGAAGACAAGTGAGTCTGGTTAACACATGAGCTTTTAAGCGGAGCAAGGAACTCGCTCATGCTATCGGTTGCGATGGAGGATCACTGGAATGGCGAGGCGACAGTGGACAACGATGGCGGGAATGGCTTCGTCGACGGCGGAGCTCCACAGAGGTAGTGGGCTTCAAAGGAGCAACAATAATGGTTGATGCAATAGGGATGCTCATAGTGTAGTCATTTAAGGAAGAAGCTCGCCACAGCGACAAAATCAACGGGGCGGCGGTGGTGATCGGAGTCGGGGAAGACAAGTTGGATCCGACGAAGCAGTGCGGGAAATGAAAAATTAGTTGAGGATTTTTGATAATTGAGAAGGGAGGTGCATTTCAACGCGGGCGTCGCGGGTTGGGCTCACTGGATGCTGGAGATGGCATAACGGCGCGCCCACCGGTTATGAGGAAGATGGGGCGTTCGGGGCGAGGCACCCTGGCTCCGATGGCCACCATGCGTACTCGCTGTCGCAACCTCTGTTCTTCTTGCTAGACTCTCCCCTACTGCCTTCGTACGCCGATCTGGCCACGCCGCCCGCTATCCCGGGGGTGAGGAAGAGGGAGGAGCAAGAAGAGAAGAAGGGTAAGATGGACACTTTGACAAAAAATCTGACAATTTTTCAGAGGTTAACGGTGGCTAGACCTAACAATAGTGGTAAATAAGGAATGAAAGTTGAGATCGAATGACAACAAAACGAAGATCATTTTTTGCGACGACATATCAGGAAACTGGCCTGCTTTCGGCGGCAAATAAAGAATTTCCTCTAATTGTTACTTCGCAGTTTTTTTACAAGTGAGTATGCACTCCTAAGCATCCAGTAAAAACTAAACAGAATACTCCATCACATGTTGGCAATTAGTCACCTCATGTGGATGCTTCTCCTCCTGTAGGTACAATATGTATCGGTATCGCCATGATCCAAGATGTGCATCTCATTCTATCTGAGGTGCTTGTGCAACTCAAATGTTGTTGGCTCTCGAACCAAACCTTTGTGTGTTTCTTTGGCCCTGGGAAAAAAAATCAGGAGTTCAGGACTGATGAATGCTGGTTCCCTTCATTTTCCTTGGATCTCGGCAATATGCCGCGCCTTGGTGTCTCCCAGTACCTCCCATGCCTAGCTAATGGTTAAGGCCAAATGAGCTAGCTAAAGATAGCAAAAGTTTTGCTCAGGATCAGGATGGGAGGAAAAAGAAGACCCAGCAACCAACCTCCCTCACATATATTACTGTTGCGACAATGAAGCAGCTGGCACTGCCAGCCACGGAGGGAAGGATAGGAAGGAGGACTTGTGAATACGGAGTAGATGGCAAAAAGAGGGGTGCACAGACAAGTAGTTCGAGGATGGTGGGCACACAAGGTAAAAGTTGTGAACCGATTCACACAGATTCGAGTCTCACTTCTACCTTAACGGTGAGTGTGGTGGAAAATATTGGGAATTGGGGTTGAAGAATCTAGACACGTCGTTATGAGTTAATAGAGTATTTTAGTAATTAATGACAAACGTCGTGTAGACTAATATTTTTTATGAGTTAATGGTAGACGGAGAGAACACCCTGCACCATGCCTCGAAAGGCGACTTCAAGCTGGATGGCGAGAGGCTGAGCCAGATGGTTTGCGTGTTTGTTTTGAGCTTAGGATCGCTCCTCACACCCAAATTCAGACCCAAGTTTCAGTGTATCAACACGCACACATAAGGAACACAGTGGGACGATTTCTTCTTCTGTTATTCACTCAACAACTTGAATACATATAGATAGGAGAGATAGACTCGAACTTTTCTTGCTGGACATAACAAACTTGATCCTAAAAAGACTCTAGCATCCGCACCACTTGCATGATCTGGTCACACTGCACATGACGCACACTAAGCACTAAACACATACGTGCACGTACACACTGATTTTTGTCTAATCAAATAAACAACATAATGACCAAGTTCTAGTTTAACACTCACATTCCCCCTCCTAATCTAGACTTAGCTCAAGATCCTTCACACCAAACAGCTTTCGCATTTCCGCGAATTTCACTCTTCCCAGTGCCTTTGTGAGAACATCCGCACTCTGCTCTTCTGTGCAAACGTGCTCCACAATAATCTGTCCTCTTTCCACACACTCACGAATGAAATGAAAGTGAGTGTCAATGTGTTTGTTGCGCCCATGAAATACTGGATTTTTCATCAGTACTATGGCTGACTTGTTGTCGACAAACAACGTGGCCGGTTTGGGCTCACAACCTGTCACCTCACTCAGCAGACTCCTCAGCCACAGTGCTTGACAAGTTGCTGCTGTTGCCGCCATAAACTCAGCCTCACACGAAGACAAAGCCACTGTCTTCTGCTTCTGGGATGCCCATGCAATCAGATTCCTGCAGTTATAAAAATGCCATACCTATAGTACTTCTTCTATCATCAATGTCGTCGGCCAAATTGCTATCAGAGAAACCGACCAGGTCCTCAACCTTATATCCTCTCCCATATACCAGTCCATAGCTTATAGTGCCCTTCACATATATGAGAATTTGCTTGATTGCCCGGTGATGCATGACAGTTGGTTTCTCCATATAACGGCTTACCATCTCCACGGCATAAGAAAGATCTGGACGAGTGTGAGTCAAGTACCTTAGGCATCCGATGACGCGCTTGTATTCTATTGGATCCACTGAATTTCCTTTAGGATCCTTTCCAAGCTGTAACTTAGGCTCCATGGGGTATTTTGTTGGGTTGCATTCATCCATGCCGAACTGCACTAGCAACTTCTTTGCATAGGATGACTGTCTCAGAGTGATGCAATCCTTCTGATGCACCTCAATACCAAGGTAGTAAGACAATAAACCAAGGTCACTCATCTCAAACTTCCTCATCATTTGATGCTTGAACCCCTTAATATCGGTTACACTTGTGCCGGTGACTACCAGGTCATCCACATAGACACTAACAATGAGTACATCTGCCCCTTTGCTTGTTGTATATATACACCGCTTGTTCTTGCGAGCACCTTATGAAGCCAAGCCCTTTCAAGCTGTTGTCCAGAACCAAATTACATGCCCTCGGCGCTTGGCGAAGGCCATAGAGAGCTTTGGACAGCCTATACACCTTGTCCTCTTGGTTCTTTATGATGAAGCCTTCAGGTTGAGCAACATATACTTCTTGGAGATCGCCATTTAGAAACGCCAATTTAACGTCCATGTGGTGAACCTCCCAACCCCACTGAGCTGCAAGCGAGATGATCAACCTAACAGTGTCCAGTCTAGCCACCGGTGCGAAGACCTCCTCAAAATCAATGCCTTGCTGTTGAACATACCCCTTAGCCACAAGTCTTGCTTTGTGCTTGAGGATAATGCCTTCACTGTCTTTCTTCGGTTTGAACACCCACTTCAATCGAATGGGTTTATGGCCAGGTGGTAGTTCAGTGAGAACCCAAGTCCTGTTCTTCTCAACAGCCTCCAGTTCTTTCTTCATTGCCTCCCGCTAATGTTTTTCTCCAGCAGCCTTCTTGTAAGTCGCTGGCTCTTCTACGGCTAGCAATAGCTCTTCAAGATCCATGGTGATTGGCTCGGTCTCAGCATAGATGTCATCTAGAGAGCGATAGATAGGAGTGTTTTTAGTCGATGAAGAGTATTCTGTGCTCACTTGCGATGATACAGGTGATGCTGCCCCAGGTAGCACCGATGTTGATGCAGCTACTACGCCTCTCGGCGCAGACTCGCCGTTCTCACTGCGCCCTGCGGTGTACATGGTGTTCGCGGCGTGGATGCAGGTGATGCTCCTGAGCCCTGCGACACTGAAGCTGTCAGACCCTATGGCACTGATGCTGCCGAGCCTCTCGACGCCGCTGCGTCTGCCTCGGTTACTGCTACTGCTGCATCATTTTCTTCGACTGAGAATTTCATCCAGCTCTGCGGGTCACGGTTGCAGTCACCATCCCACAACCACTTCTTTTCTTCCACGAACACAACGTCTCTACTGACATGGATCTTGCCTCGTCGAGGATCATAAAGGCGATGAGCTTTACTTCCTTCTTCCACACCGAGATACACCATGGGCATGCTGCAGTCATCTAGTTTCTTTGTGTGTGGCCCTGCAATTTTCACATGTGCAGTGCATCCAAACACTCCCAAGTGAGCTAGGCTTGGTTTCTTTTCAGTCTAGGCTTCAAATGGTGTGCGCTCGCACAGGGCTTTCGTCGGCAACTGATTGAACAAGTACGTTGCATGTCTGACCGCTTCTCCCCAAAGACTGCCCAGTACATGCGTGCTCTTAAGCAAGCTTCTTGTTGTGGACATTATAGTGCGATTTCTTCTCTCTACTACACCATTTTGTTGCGGTGTGTATGGTACAGTGAGATGGCGCTCAATCCCTTCCTCTTCGCAACAATTTGCAAAGCTTTTGGATAGGAATTCCCCACCTCGATCAGTTCTCAGAACCTTCAACTTGTGGTCAGAACCATTCTCAACCAATGACTCGTATTTCTTGAAGATGCTAAATGCATTACTCTTTTCTCTGATTATATACACCCACATGTATCGACTGAAGTCATCAACAACAAGAAGAAAGTACTTGTTATCGGCCAACGTGATAGGTGTAAACGGTCCACAGAGAATAGTGTACATCAGCTGCAGTGGCTTTTCGGCTCTAAAGTTTGCTTGAGCGGGGAAGGGAAGTATTGTTTGTTTAGCGACTAAGCATCCTTCACACAACTGGTTAGGGTGATCAATTCTTGGCAGTCCTATGGCCATCTCCTTGCCTGCCATGATCTTGAGCGCATGAAAATTCATGTGCCGAAGTTGTGCATGCCACAACCATGTCGGGTCTTCAAGCCTTGCCATTAGACAAACCGGCCTGCTCGTTTCAATGAGCATTTTGCACAGCCGATTGGGGGAGCGCTTCACTTTCACCAGTAGTGTTCCATTTATGTCGAACACCTTGAGGAGCTTACTGGCCATCTCTACTTTGGTCCCCTCTTCTATCATCTGTCCAATACTTACAATGTTACTCTTCAAACTAGGGATGTAGTATATCTCGGAGAGCAGCCGTAGGTCGTCATTCTTGCACTGGAATAAGATTGATCCTTTGCCCTTGATCTGGACGGTTGAACCGTCGTCAAACTTCACCTGCCCAGTGTTGTTCTCGTCAAGTTCCTTGAACTTTTCCCAATTGCCAGTCATGTGATTGCTAGCACCATTGTCCAGGTACCATACATCAGTGCCTGCATGTGCCTCTCCCGCAGCACACAGGTCTAGCATGAACTTTTCTTCATTGAGCATCACAATGTTCCCCTGGGACATGGTGAGTAGCAGAGCAGGCTCATCGAGCTTGAAGTATATTTTCACTCAAGCTGATCTTAATATGAGGCAAAGAAGATGGTTGGAATTGATTAAAGATTACAATGTGGGAATCTATTACAATCTAGGAAAGGCTCATGTGGTAGCCGATGCTTTAAGTAGAAAGATCTACTGCAACACTCTAATGATCAAGGAAAGTCAGCCAGCACTGCACGAAGAATTTCAGAAGCTCAAGCTGGAATTGGTTGAAGAAGGTTACTTAGCTACTCTAGAAGTGCAACCAACTCTCCAAGATCAGATTCGGAAAGCCCAAGGAGAAGATGCAGATGTCATGGAGATCAAAAGAAACATGAAGAAGGGTAAATCTCTAAGATTTTCGGAAGATGAACAAGGAACCGTTTGGCTCGATAAGTGTATTTGTGTACCAGACCAAGGAGAGCTCAAGCAGTTGATACTCAAGGAAGCTCACGAAATCTTGTACTCCATTCACCCCGAAAGCACTAAGATGTATCAAGATCTCAAGGAATTGTACTGGTGGCCTAGCATGAAGCGTGAGATCGCTGAGTATGTAGCACAATGTGACATTTGCTAGTGAGTTAAAGCCAAGCATCAGAGACCTACTGGACTCTTACAACCATTGAGTATACCTGAATGGAAGTGGGAAGAAATTGGTATGGATTTTATCACCGGTCTGCCAAGAACCCAAGCTGGATATGATTCTATCTGGGTAATTATAGATCACCTGACAAAAGTTGCACACTTCATCCCAGTTAAGACCACCTACTCAAGAGACAGACTTGCAGAATTGTATATGGCTAAGATAGTATGTCAGCATGGAGTACCAAAGAAGATCGTATCGGATCGAGGATCTCAGTTCACCTCCAGATTTTGGCAGAAGCTACACGGTGTTCTGGATACTAATCTGAATTTCAGCACAGCCTACCACCCTTAGACAGATGGGAAAACAAAAAGAGTAAATCAAATTCTAGAAGATATGTTAAGAGCCTGCGCCATGGAGTACCAAACCAGCTGGGATCAAATGTTGCCTTACGTAGAGTTTTCATACAACAACAGTTATCAATCAAGTTTGCAGATGTCCCCGTTCGAAGCACTTTACGGAAGAAAGTACCGAACACCATTATATTGGACCGACTCAGGTGAAGGACAAGTGCTTGAACCAGATATTCTGAAAAAGGGCGAAGATCAAGTTAAGTCAATCATGGAAAAGCTGAGAACAGCTCAGACCAGGCAGGAAAGTATGCGGATAACCATCGCCGAGATTTAGCTTTCGCACCAGGGGATCATGTGTATCTAAAGGTTTCACCTCTCAAAGGAATGCGTCGCTTCAGAGTAAGTGGGAAGCTTGCACCTTGATACATCAGAACTTTTCCAATTTTAGTCAGAAGGGGAGAAGTTGCTTACAAATTGGAGCTTCCGCCCCTGTTGTCAGATGTGCATGATGTCTTCCATGTGTCTCAATTGAGGAAGTGTTTGCGTGTGCCAAAAGAGCAGATGCCCGTAGAAGCCGTTGACCTGCAATAAGATCTCACCTACAAGGAGCAACCCATCAAGATTTTGGAAGTGTCCGAGCGAGTAACAAGAAGCAAGATCCTCCGTTTTTGCAAAGTTCAGTGGAGCAATCACACTGAAGAGGAAGCCACTTGGGAGCGTGAAGAAGACCTGAAGGCCGAGTTTTCGCACCTATTCTCTAGTCAGTCTGAATCTCGGGGTCGAGATTCCCTTTAAAGGGTGTAGGTTTGTAACGTCCTGATTTTCTAAGCCTTTTTAAAAAATTTCAAAATAAAAATAACCATTTGGTTTTGTTGAAGTTCTAAAGCTTGACTTGAGATTTTGGAATTAAAAGTGTTTAAAATGACTAAATCAAACTTCAATTAATCCAAATATGTTGGTTTTGAGTTGCTGGGGTTCTCGGGTGTTCAACATCTCCTTTCTCTGGTCGTCCCGTTCCCTCCCTCTCGTTTGGACCTCCCCCTCAGTCCAGACCTCGCTCTCGTTTGGACCTCCCCATCAGTCTAGACCTTCGGGTGGTCCTAGGAGACCTCTGGGTGGTCCTGGAGACCGGTCACGACCTCCCCTTTGGTCACGACCACCCCATCGGTTGGACCACCCTCCCAAGTTTTGACTAGCCACACCTGTCAGCCCTGCTCACCTTTTTCTTCCTCCCATCGCGTCACTGCTGATGCAAAAGTCTTGGTGCATAAATACCGTTGTGTCATATTAAATGATGTCGCTTCTGCAGCACCCGTTCCCCCTCTTATCTCCTCCTCCACCTACCCTTGATCTCGTACGCTTCTGAGTCTCTCAGCGACTCTTCCCATCTCCCCTGGCTTTAATAGCCTGAGCAGCCCTCTCTCATCTCCTTTTTTCTCACCCAACTCTCTTGCTCTCGCCCAGTTTCACCGTGCTTGAATTTCGCCACCGTCCGCTGAAGTCGCGTCGTCGCCTCCTCGTCGCCAAGGGACCCACTGGAGCCTGCGCCGTCTTCGACCACCTCGCTGCTGAAGGATTCATCGGACCGCCTGTGTTGTTCGCCGTCTTCCTCCGGTCTCTCTCTCTCTCTGTCCTGGTGAGTTTCTCCGTGCTCTGTTCTCCTTTTGGCTCTCGCGACCTCGTTGCGTAGTGTATCCCTCTTACAACCACGTCGAGTAGTTATACCCCCTTTTTTGCATTCTTCGTACGACCACGTTGAGTAGTCGTATCCTTCGTTGGACCTCAGGACCTCCCTTGACCTCCTCAGGACCTCCCTTGACCTCCTCAGGACCTCCTCCTCAGGACCTCCCTTGACCTCCTCCTTAGGACCTTCCTCGACTACCCTCTCAGTTGGACCTCCTCCCGAGAGCTCGTTTCTAATTCATCTATTTCTTTTGGCTCTAGATTGGTGCTTTCGTTGGAGTTTTTGTGGATTGGTTTTATTTATTTGGCTCTTTTCGCACGTGTAGATTCCGGCCTCTCTGAAGAGTTCTTGGACCCGGCAACCTCGATCGAAGCTTCTCAACTCTTCAACGAAGCTAACTCGTAGACCTTTGATCATGTCGTACCCAGTTTGCAAAAATTATATTATTTTATACCAACATGCATGGCTAATTGTATAAAAAATGGTTTGGGAAATAGCTAAATACCTACTCGACAGTATGACTCCTTGAATACTTGTTATTGACATGTTGATATGTACCCTTGGACACCATAGGTTGGGTAATCTTAGTTGGGCATCTTTGAGATACCAACATGGGTGTGTTTATTGCTTAGTCATGCTTTAGTTATACGATGTTTCTCGATCGCATGATTCAATGATGATGAATTTGAATTACTGATATATGGAATTGTGGCGCGGCCACTGTTGTTAAAAGATATTGTGCCATGGCTAGGGTGGTTATTTGGCCGAGTTGAACCCAAAATGATTTTATACTCGGACGAGTGATCATGCAGTAAAGGGGGTGCAGGAAGCACATTGGGATGTGGTTATCTCGCCTGAGTAGTCAATAAGGACTTAACCTTGTAAGTCATTGATCTGGGCCTTACCGTGTAACCATAAGTCCATTATGGGGTGGACCTGGCCAACTAATTAGCAATGCTTTGAGTCGGTTCTGTTTTGGTTGAGAATGGCGCAAGAGGGGGCTAGGAAGGCGAATCCTTAGCGAGCGGAACTGGGTCAAAACAGAGATTTGTAAAGGCCTTGTCACGTGCTCTAGACTGCTTACCTAAGGTAGTGAGTAGGGGCATCGACGGGTGCCCAGCCAACTAGAGAGGTCGTGTCTTATGGGTAAAGTTGTACACCTCTGCAGAGTGTAAAACTATTCGAATAGTCGTGTCCACGGTTATGGACAATACCTGGTGATTTCACGCAAGGGGTAGACTTTCTCAAAATTGTGGTCGTGGTTGGTTCGCGAGTGGTCTAGGAAGTGAACAGGGCATTCACGAGTGGTCTGGGAAGTGGACAGGGTGTTCACGAGTTGTTTCAAAAAAAACTTGATTACTTATGTATTAGTCTTTCAACTTGTGCTTTGCAATCTATTTACTGTATTTTCAGTCAATTCTGCTTTCCGCAAAGTAACCATAAAGCTATCCTTGTCAAACCTGGCATAAATACTATTTGCATACATTTCCCTATGACTTACTGAGTACATTCAAAGTACTCACGACTTTGTGCCCTCTGGTTGATCAGTCGCTGAAGAGGACCCAGGGAGCTCCGAGCTCTATGAAGAGGAGTTCTTCGAAGACCTTGCAAGCTAGGAGACGTCCTCTACTCGATTGCCTGTGGGCATGTCAAATGGCTTCGACGAGTGGTTTGTTTTCCGCTGCGAGCTCCCTTTTGTTATAAGCCCTTTGTGGTAACCCTGTAAAAACCTTGATCATAAGGTCTTTTGCTTCTATTAATATTAATTTGTCTGTTTCTTCTATAGTTTGTTATATGGTGTTGATGACATCGATGTTGAAACTGTGTGAGCTAGCTGCTGATCTTGGGACTAGCTCAGAATGCGCAGAGGGTCTCGGGATTGCTTACCCGGGGACCCGACACACATGCTCCTCATGGGCCTTGATCCACTCAATTGCCTCCTCCAGCAACATATTATCCACATCACCAAATTGTTCGATTGTGGATACCACCGCCAGAAACTTCTCCGGCATGGCAAATTTCTTGACAATATGTGCCTCCTCCATCTTGTCGCTGAGTGTGCGAATCTTCTTGACAATCGCCGTCAGCCGCATCGCGAAATCATCAACTGAATTGGATTTTTCATCCGAATCATCTCAAACTCGGTCTTCAAGGTATGGATCTTCGCGTTCTTCACGCAATCTGCCCCCAGGTTCATTGTCTTCAGGGTCTGCCACGCCTTCATCGCCATCTGCTTCTCGGCAATCAACAACAGCGCCTCCTTGGGAATTCCTTGATAGATGGCCGCCAGCGCCATTTTGTCTTTCCTTTGTTCCACAGCCACGCCGGTCGCGGGCTCGACGGCGTCCCGGGCACCTTGTGTTTTCATGAAAACCCTCATCTTGATGGCCCATGCGACGTAGTTGTTCTTCGAAAGCATCGGGTACTGCAGTGAGATAGAGCCCTCCTTGCTAGGCATCCTCTCCACGATCAACATGTCTTCTTGTCGGGGGTATTTGGGCATGAACTAGGCTCTAATACCAAATGTTGGTTTTGAGCTTAGAATCGCTCCTCACACCCAAATTCATATGCAAGTTTCAGTGCATCAACACACACACACAAGGAACACAGTGGGGCAATTTTTCTTCTGTTGTTCACTCAACAACTTAAATACAGATAGATAGGAGAGATAGACTTGAACTCTTCTTGCTGGACATAACAAACTTGATCCTAAAAAGACTCCAGCATGCGCACTACTTGCATGATCTGGTTTTGCCATGTCCACACTGCACATGACGCACACTAAGCACTAAACACATGCGTGCACATACACACTGATTTTTGTCTAATAAAATAAACTACATAATGACCAAGTCCTAGATTAACACTCACATCACGCCATGGCGTTTGCAGTCATGACGATTTCGAGGATCTCTAGAGAGATGGATCCATACAGCCATGATAGCACAACATAGTCAAGATGGACCCAATCGACATTCTAAGGGCTAGCGGGAGAACCGTCGACATGACCAGTGAGGCCATACTTTCCCAGAGTGACCTCAAATAGAAGACACCACTTGAAGTGGTTGCCGGCTTGGAGATCCAAGGTAATGGGAACACGGGTCTTGATGCTAGACACATGGAGGGTGGGAAGGAGCAGGTGGTGGAACGGGGATGACGGCAGCAGCTATGTTGAAGTATAAGTGAATTGTCCACCTTTCCTCATAAGCTTAAGCTTTTGGGTGAATTGGTTGGTGCATATAACTCAATATGGTATTAGAGCCAAGAGGTCTTGAGTTCAAGACCCGGTTGGTGCAATTAAGAAAATAATTGCAGCCTATTTCTATTCCACGTCTTAGGCCTGAGGGAGCCTACACGTGAGGGAGAGTGTTGAAGTATAAGTGAATTGTCCACCTTTCCTCATCAACTTAAGTTTTTGGGTGAATTGGTCGGTGCATGCAACTCAATAAGCTAAAGAAAGAACGGTAGCAGCAGACGAGCCGGTGTCAGCCATGGCATCGAGTGGGATGATCGGATTGGTATCCTGCTCAGATACCATGCAAATGTGTTGAATGGCAATGCACACTTGGTGCTGAAGCCGCCGCTAGGTCACGAAAAGGAAGGACCAAAGGAGAGGGGTCCGGGAAAGAGAAGTGAGCAGATGGGCGGCCAGCGCCAGCGAGCCAGGGGAGGAGATGTTCTTGGCTTCTTGTGCCTTGCGAATCGTATATACCAGCTCGGTGTTTTCCGTGGGCCGTTTGATACGGATTATGCGGCCCACATTGAAACACGTACAGGGGTGGGAAGGAATTTTGCTGCAAAACCCTTCATTTACTTCGCATTGCCATTTCACCCTAGATCGCACAGAAGCATCGCGATCAATGTCGGGCTCTCCATGAACCGTTGGATCCAACGTTAGCGGCTCAGATCGAGGGGGATAAAATTGGGAGGGACGTTTTCTAAATAGTCCCTCGGATTACGATGTATTTCCGTTTATACCTCACAAACTAGATCGCGGGGAAAAATCACGATCATACTCGGGCTCTTAGTGACCGTTGGATCAAGCATTCGTGGAATTGATAGAGGACAATAAAAGGAAGAAGTTCACATGATCCCTGAAGTATGGTTGTGCGATCACTTAACCCCTAACCTAAAAAACGACTATTTAACCCTCTGATGTTGCAAAGCCAGATTACTTAACTCCCCATGGTTGTTTTGGGATGGTTTTGGTTATGTGGCATTGGGTTAGGGCGGTTTCACCACAAGGGCGACTGAGTCGGCAAGGAGTTGGCATAGGGTTTTGCAAATATAAGAAGCTCAAGGGTGTTTCAGGAAAATTTTAATTAGGCGGGGGTTAATTCTAAAATGTACTAGTGTGGAGGGGAACCATTTCGATATCAGCCCTTGGTCCAAGATACGACGGTCGACATCCCCAATTCCCCAATTCCCCAAATTTTTCCCCAAATTCCGCGTCTCCCTCTCCACCTACCACCGCCTTCGTCCACTCCGCCGCCGCAACAACGCCGATGCTAACGCCATGGATGTCTAGGTCCGAGTGCTGGAGGAGCGCCAGGAGGCGATCGCAAGGTTCCCCATGGCGATGCTCTGTACGGTGGTCTTCGGTGTCCTACTCAGCCACACATAGGAGATCTGGTCGTCCACAACACCGTCGTTGTCCCCTACCTTCTTCCTCTCCTTAGGCATCAAATCTGGCTGTCCCCGACGCTACGCTCGTCGAATATGGTCGTCCCTGCCTCCTTCGTCCTCCTCCTCGCCCTATTCCTCTCTTCCCGCACCGGATCTGGTCATCCCCATCGCCCTGCCATCTCCGACCATGTCCGATCGTGCCGCCCGCACTAGAGGACTCCCCTTGCCGTCAGGTTGCCCGTGTGCACCGCCAAACCCCGAAAAGCCCTACCGGAGTGTCGCCGTCGCTGCTGCCTACGCCTGGTCGCCACCCCGTCATTGCTAGCGCTGCTATCGTGCCTCTTTGCTCGTAACACTGCCGCCCATCCCTTCCTCGGAGTCTCACCGACCCATTTTTCCTGTCGCCTATGCCTCCCGAGCCGCTATTTGTCATCGTCGTCGGTCGCTAGAGCCACCGTGCCCGCTCCTCTGCTCTCTCTCTCTCTCTATATATATATATATATATATATATGTGTGTGTGTGTGTGTGTGTGTGTGTGTGTGTGTGTTTCTCTCTCGATCTCTCTTTCTCTCTGTCTCTCTCTCACGCCAGAAATGCTGAGTCAGCAGCCACGTCATCTGCCACGGTGGCAAAACCACTTCAGAGGTTAAGTAACCTGGTTTTGCAACGGTAAAGGGTTAAACCGATAGTTTTTTAGGTCCAGGGTAAAGTGGCTGCACAGCCATACTTCAGGGGTCATATGGACTTCTTCCAAAATAAAATTGGGTGGGAAGGTTTCCGAAAGACTCTCGGATTACTGCATATTTTGAGTTGTACCCTCACAAACTGAATCACGCTTATGAACCGTTTGACCAACCATAGGCAGTCATGATTGAAGCGATAGATAAAGGACGAGCAGAAGTTTGCGTAAGGACCCTTGTATAGCTGTATTTTGCATTTGTTATTTTCAGCCCTGTTTGGGTGTGAGGGGGGGGGGGAGTTGTGGCTTTTTTAAAAAGCTGTTTTTGGTTTTTTGAGCTGAAAAGCTGCTACAGCTGATGACTATAGCTTTTCTTGAAATGTCGTTTGACAGTCTGGCTTTTTATCAGGTTGGTTGGCTGCTTCGGTTGTAGAAGAAGACAAAATGTCTGAAATACCCTTGAGGGTTCTAAAAGCATGTTTGTTTGCTGATTTAGCATAAATATCATTGTTTTTTAATTCTTGTGGAAATATTGATTAAACGACTTAATTTTACTAAGTTATGAAAAATCGAGGAACATTTTGTAACATCAAAAATCACGTATTGTACTAAGTTTCAAACAATTGAGCAACATTTGCACCATCCAAAATCACATGTAGATATGTGTGTACATGTTTCGATTAATATTTTACAGTGAATTGATGTATAAGAAGAATCCACATGCATAAATCAACCAAATCTGAAATTTGGCTCACAATTTCACAATTTTCATGCTCACACAATACATTTGTCTCACATAATTTTACAATTTTCATGCTCACACAATACAACATTTTAGCGCAAGAAGCACATGCAGCCGGTGCATTTGCTAAATGAACAATATCTGAAGAACAAGATGATGCCTACAAGAGCAATTGAAACAAAGCAGTTCATCTCCTCACTGCCGACTCCATGAGTACATATAATGAACTCCTATCATCAATCCCACCAGGATAAAAACAGCCATTGCTCACAAGAAAGAAAAATTACATGCAAAGAGTCAGTGTGATCACTTCAATGGATGCAGTTGCCGGGCTTTGTCCTCCATTGATGCGTTCTTCAGCACCTGAGCCAGTTCTGCAAGTAGTTTCATCTGCAATTTTTTGTGTCTGTGCTCGATTAGATGTTGCAAATGTGATGAATGCGTGATTTTGATTCAATAATCTGAAGAGATAATTAAGTGACCATTGGTGCTGGAAAATTCATGCGAAATATCCAATCTCACTCGAATCATTTTGCCTTAGTTGTAAATGTATAATAACCCCCCAAGCCTGCTTGGACATCAGGCTAGCATATTCGTTGCCTCTCCAGTAGCCAATTTCACCTTTAATGCTTTTGGTCTCTGAATATGACAAAGCAGCAGGATGATTATCTTAAACCAATCTTGAAAAGGTAGCATCATCAGCATGTTGATCGGCTTTAGGAATCCTATTCTAGGCTCGATTATTGCCACAAAGATATCTGCAGTATTATATTGGGCATGGATTTGCGTGTCGCTGTCGCTTATTAGTTCACTGAATGAAGATGTAGCTAGGAACCTAGGATAAAAAGGGAGTCCACTACTCTAATATTCATCTACTGTCCATAGTTCAACACTACTCTTACTCTCTTAGAGCAATGGAAATAAACATTTTCATGATCTGATCATATTATAAATATCTTGTAAGATAAAAAGGGGAAAAAACCAAGTTTTCGATGACCAGAGAATAAGGTAAACATTGCCATTGTAAACTTTTCTTCTGTTCTAAATTTCGATGCACTCCTAGCACATAGTTAGCTCTGCTCAACCAAATTGCAGTTCGATGTGCTAGAAGTTCCAGTCATATACAGCTAATAGCTAATCAAGGTCCAGGCTACATTCCACTCTTCACTCGAAACTTCCGCTGAATAAAATCTTCGGGCGGCGGCGGCGCGACCTAGGGGCGGGCGTCGGGGAGGAGGCTTCGGGCAGCGATGGAGCGATCTGGGGACGAGCATTAAGGAGGGGGGTTCGTGAGGCACCAGTGCGACCGTGGAAGCGGCGGCGCGACGTGGGGGTGGGCGTCGGGGAGGAGGATTCGGGCGGCACCGGCGCTACCTGGGGGCGGCGGCGGCGCGACCTAGGCTAGGGCGAAGCAAACGGGCTGGGGGACGGGAGCGAAGGAATAGGGGCAGCCGAGTGGAGTTTGGGGCTCAGGATTGAAGGCCCCGGTGGACTATTTAGCCGGTGGCATTTATACCTCTTTCCAAAAAAAAAACCCAAAAAACTGGTTTGAACTTGCTTCGACTTTTCCATGTGCTTCGACTTTGGCTTAATTGATAAACGACTTCAAAGCCGTGCTGTTTGGGGGGCTACCTTTTTAAGCCGGAGCCTGCTTTAAGCCCCCAAACAGGACCTTCACCTCTCCCATCCGGCCATCCCTTCCTCTCTCGCCCCAGGTCAGCCAAGCTCCGGTGAGTGGCGGCGGCGGCGGCGGCGACGACGGAGTGATCAACACATCGCCGTTGACGCGAATCACGAGAAAAAACCAACGACTTTGGCGTCCAATATATCGCATCTATCTCCGGAGCTGATCAGCTGAGCACCCACCAAAATGCTCTCGCACGCAGCGAGTGCGTCGCGGCCTTCTCCACCGTATCGGCGAAGTTGGAGATAGACATGTACGGCTTCGACGTGCTGTGCACGGCCATGGGCTTCCTCTGCTTCGTCAACGATGCCGTCCAGTAGTAAGGACAAAAAACCCTCGCCGCCTCCCACCTAGATCTGTTCATGGGTGGCCCGACCCGACGCGAGCTAGGCTCGAGCTCAGGACTTGATTTTCGGCCCGAAATACCGAAAAGTCCTCTGATTGTAATAAAAATGATAATAAACCTATTTTTATTCTCAAAATAAATTAAATATTACTTTTTATTAAAAAAGAATTTAAAAAATATTTTTAAGTTGAAAAATAATTTTTCGGGTCATCCTTGGGCCTATCCATTCGAGGCCAGGCCAGGTCTACTCCCACCCCCAACACTCTCCCACCCAAAATGAAAGACGAGGAGAGAGTGGGAGAAATAAAAGCAAAGCTGCACGCAGCCACGTTCCAACACACCACTGAGCAGCACTATGCTGAATGCCAGCACTTGTTTATGGGCATATAACTTGATCAAAGCCATTAGTGTAAAGAACGTGGATCACAGACAAGATTGGGTGCTGGTTAAAGTTGTGATTAGGTTCCAGGAGTTAGTGAATTGTAGACGCAGAGCAAAAGAGAAGACGAGAGTAGAAGAGAGAGGGTAGCAAGCATGAGACGAAAAGGCTAGACAGTCAGCTGATTTTTGTCCTTCAGATCAGCATATTTTTGGGCCTCCGGATCGGCTGATGTTATGGCGACAAGTAAGTAAGACGAGCTGGAAGTTTTTAATGCAACATGAAACTAATTAGAACATTACACTCGGTGCGCAGCGACTTCACCAACCGCGGGCAAGGCCACTCATATGGCCGCCTCCCTCGCCGCCGTGCTCGGTGCGACCTCGGCTCCGCCCTTGCCGCCCGCGGCAATGTCCCAGACGTCGTTCCGTGTCAGCGTGTGATGCGAGGCCACGCCCCGATGATGCACGGGTGAGGTTGGGCTATTCTTGGGCCGGACGTTCACGAGTATCACGTTGTGACCTAGAACCATAACACTTCGAGATATATGTCATACAGGTTTATAAAATCTGATATGTCACTTGTGCTTTTTGCTCCTTTGAAATTTGTCATTTTCAAAGAAGAGATCTGGACATAGACACAGAGTGGGGCAATCAAACTGCAGACCTATATGCGAGATAGGGAGGATACTCACGTTGGTGCGCTAACTTAGGGGTGAGGGGTAATCCTGTAAATAGTTTGTGTGTGTGTCTTTCTCTTTTTTTGGGGTTTTAGAACCCCCTTCTGTTCCGTTTTGTGAACTTCCCCTTTCTTTAATGCAATAACGGCACTCTTGCCGTTTCCTCAAAAAAAAATTTGTCATTTTCTCTACTTTTCTTTTTTTTTCCTCTTATTTTCCCATCTATTCCCTAGTGAAGTACCTGTTTTGCCCATCTTCTATTCAGATTGATCCCATCCATCCTATTAGCAAAGCACAAGTCGCCAGTCATAAGAAAAACACCAGGGCTTGGCGGCCAGGTCCCGAGCGAGCTCCAATTGAGACCAGCGCTGTCTCCCCAAGCTCCCCGCCAGCCCCGCCCCCCAGTAGGCCGCCATGTCCCTGTTGGAACAAAGTCAGGAAACACACAAGCGATTTACCTGTGGACACACACTACACGAGAGAAGACACACACTACACAAGGGAGACGCACACACAGAAAAACTACTGAACTTACAATCAACACACGCAATTTTTGTGAGGCATAATAGCGCCTTATTTTCTCTGTGTTCTATCATCCCCAATGAAACAAACTGGTTACAATACTTTTTATAACTACAATATGATATGTAACCTCCCCACTAACATATTCAGGTAGGCCACTAACTCTACTACAAACACTAGCTCCACTACATTCACTAGCTAATTACTCTATTAACAAATTGCAGGGCACTAACTCCACTAACTCTACCATGCAAAACAATCTTGATTATTCCTAACAATCTTCCCCTGATCAAGACGGCTTCACAGCAGTGCTGGTTCATCGTCGGCATCCGCCTCCACGAGATACGTCTGTTCCTCCTTCTTGCAGCATTCGGAAGCAAAATACATATAGTTGTTGCAGTTGTAGCATCTTACTTTGACCTTGTCGAATTTACGATTCTCGCGGCTTCAGCCACCAATGTCGTTAAAGCCGCCGAGCTCGCCATCTCTATTCTTCGCCAATTGGGCCTAACACTTGGCGCGCGTTAGGAGAATATGTTCGTCGTCGTTATTGCCGCTTATACCGCGTAGATGCTCCTCATACGCCTTGATATGATGCATAACGCCCCATAGCTCCTCACTCGGACGTGGCAGGCATGTTCTCGTGGCACCGTGCCAGGAGTCCACAGCGTCAGCTCAGTTCACAGGTACACCTGAAACACGTACGCCTGGTTGTTAATTTCGAACTTCACTAGTTACTAATGGCATTTTATTTTGGCAGGTCCTCAGCACCATCTATACCAGGGGCAGGACTGCGCCGAGTCATCCGCTGCAATGCAGCCATCAGGTATGTTTATGTTGTTTACATGCATAACATACTATTCCAGCATTTCCTTCTTGTTTACATACATAACGTGTTGTTCCACAGGTCATAGACCCCTGTCGAACAAGGAGCTAGGGACACACGAGGGAGCAGACCCCGGGAACTTCAACATCCGCCGGGAAGTGCGGCTACAGCGGGAGCTGGACGATGAGAGCAACCAGGTCACCGTTGGGGCTTCACAACTGTACGGTGTACTAGGAGCGAGCCAGCCGACGCAGCACCCCCTCGGAGCACACCCCTGGGGACACCCCCTCTCGCAACACCCCCTCAGGCTACTCGCATCGGTAGGGTACCTCGGCCGCTGAAGCCTTTGACATACTCGCACCAGCGTCCGTAGCAGCCCTGGGTGAGACTAGGGGCCACACATGGGGTACGCCCCATGAGGACTCGCAAGTAGATGTATCAGTATTGTTACGTAAATATTAATTTATGTACGACTTACATGAATTTATGCTAGTCTTGTGTTTCGATCCTATTTGTTCTTGTTGTGTGTACATGTAACCGTGTGAGGGAGTCAGCATCACGACACCCCACACCACCCTAGTTCTAGCCTTTTCTTACGTGAAATGACTACACCTTGTTCGCAAAGTACGTCGCACATTTTTCATATTGCGTCGTCGAACAAGGCTATTTTCGACATTACACCGCCGAATGAGGCTATTTATGATATTGCGACGCCGAATATGGCTATTTTCGATATTGCAACGCCGAAGGGGGCTATTTTTTATATTGCACCATCTAAAACGCATTCCAAACATATTTGGTCACATCAAAACTCATTTTTTTCTCACCTCATATTTCCTTATCTTTTCGAAAATTATCGGTAGCACGGATAATTATAGATATACCAAAATTTTAAATTTACTTTAATTGCAAAAAAGGAATATATCGCCATTTCATCTGGCGACAGGAGCCTATCGCCAGTTCAACTAGCGACAGGTTCTCTGTCCACTGTTTGCAGTGGCGATAGCGTAGTAGCGGACCCTAGATTTTTAGGATGGGTGTTTGGACTTCGGACCCAGGATTTTTAGGATGGGTGTTCAGACTTCGGAGCTAGGTTGTCTAGATATGCCGATGCTAATACGCCGATACCGTGAAATATCATTTCCCCATAAACACTGATATGACGATACACGTATATATAATAAAATACAAAAAATATAGAAATTAATGATTTCATATAAGGAAATGGACGATATAAGGCAATCATAATGGCATGAATTAAACATCAAATTATATATACCAATTACGGTTGAGGAGGTGAAAAGTAGGAATAGAGCTATTTTAGCTCCAAGCTTCATATTTTGTTGAGTTATGTTGTTTTTGCAGGGTGCGGCTAATACTTTTGCTCAGTGCCTGGCCGTTGTTGTTTTCTCTATTTTTTCTGTTCTGGGTTGTAGCAGTCATACTGCTAAAACTTATTTTCTTCCTTTAATAGTGATTGGTAGAGTTTTTGTCTTCTTTTTTGAAAAAAAAACATTGTGCTTAGTGCTTGGTTGTTATTGTTTTCTCACTTTTTTCTGTTCTGGGCTGTAGGAGCTAGACTGTAAAAACTTATTTTCTTCCTCTAACAGTGATCCGTAGAGCTCCTGCTTTCTTTCTTTTTTACAAAAAAAAGGCAGTTGCATAACTTGCTGATCCTGCTCTTTTCTTGTCAGCAAGAACACCATCTAAGAATGTTCCTTCCATAGAGAAAAAATTAGCATGTAAACATATGTAACAATGGTCCAACTATCTGTTCATTATCTAAAGCAGAGATTGTATTTTTGTACAATATCCATTGGAAATAATCAAGAAAGCAGAGGAAGGGGCTAGACTCCAAAAAGTGAAGGGATACGGGTAGGCTACGATAGCAACAATTCAAAATTTCTACCACGCAAACCAGGAAGCCAAGCAAGAAGATGATCACAGATCGTTACCACTAGACGCGCAGAGCAGCGGAAGAAGTGTCGAAGCAGCCTGGTCCGACGAAGAGCGCGTCGATGTACTGGTCGTAGTCGATCGTCCAGCGTCCTTGTGATTTGATCGTCTCCTCCAGCACGTCTGCAGTTCCTTGCGAAGATCGCGGATCGTCCTTAAGCGCAACAACGTAGAAGCGCCTCTATGGTATCCACACGTCCAGGGAAGGAACAACCGTACGCCGGTGTGCTAGCACCAAATCGCACGGGGAGGCACTCAAGAAGATGGCGGCTAGGGTTTCGGTAGGGCAACTTGCGTCAACTCTCATCTCCCAACAGCCTCATGCATCTCCTTATATAGTGCCCCGTGATGGATCCTATCCAAACACGTTTACGAATCGTATTCGTACTGGTTTGTTCCAACCCGTTAAGTGTGTGACCCGTTAGGTTCATGTGTAGTTCGGTTGTGACTCGGAATTTCCGGCCACGAGTCGTAGCGGTTCCTAGCAGGACATAACGATTCCCGAATACACACAAATTATATCGGACGAACCTTAATGCAATATGATCTCGACCAGGTCCTCATCACTTACGACCGTGTCCTATCTCTATCTGACCGGTTCGTATTCGATCACGACCAACTCGTAACTCCTTACGACTTGGTTTCGACCACTCTGTGATTACGTTCGACCGCCTCGACTTGCTTGTATCTCCATACGACGGTCGTGGTCGGTCGAACTAAGCTTTACTCATGTATTCTCCCTTTGCCTCACGATATCTGGTTGAACTCGGGTGAGATGTTGTGTCATCCATGGATCTATTCAATGCTTTCTCGATCGAGTATCGGATAACCTTATGTGGTCGAACTTTTCGACCACTAGTGGCATGGCCATGCACTTTCTTTATCCGACCACTTGAGGGCCGAGATATCTCTCTGTTATGTTAGGATGGGCAAATCCATATCCGACCAATCACATCCCTCTGCATGTTTCATAGCATACCCGAAGCTACCTTTATAACTACCCGATTCTAGTAGCGTTTGGCAACCCCTAAGAGTGCTATTACACATGTAGGAAACCATCTTGATCTCGGGTCTAAGGATTATACATCATCATTGCTTGAGACCAACTAACGACACATAGAATCATAACAATCTCAATAGTGTCTCAAGGTGGGTCTTATCCAACACCATGTTCTCTAATACGTGTCCACATTATTGATTCGATATCCCTATATCCATGACCGGTGAAACATGGTCATCAATCAATACATGTGCTGATCGTAGAGTCATTAGTGTTCCAACCAGTGATTTTCGACCAGGGATATTTTTAGAACGACATCATCATAAGTTAAAAGAGCTTCACAAACAAGTCACATACTCGTTAATCTTCATGATTGATGATTCATTCAAGGAACAAGATAACATATTATCAAATATTGTCAACATAATGAAATATAATCATCTCTATGATTGCCTCTAGGGCATATTTCCAACAAAAAGAACCGGAGCTGAAGCAGAGCAGAGCCAGGGAGAAGAAGTGGTGCGCGCGGAACACACCTAGATCTGGAGAGAGTATGATGACGGTGAGCTGGATATGCTGCTCCCTTCCCGCCGCCAGGCTCCCTCTCAGCCACCGCGTTGCTTCCTTGGTGCTGCCCGCTCCCTTTCTCCATGTTTGTCGCGCTACCACCCGCTTGCTCGCGTCGCATCTCTGTTCGCCCGTGCAGGTGCGTTGCCGCACGCTCGCTCTGCGCCGCCTCACGCCTGCTTGCCATCGCGACGTAGCGCCATGTCCACCGACCGTCGCTCGCCTTCGTAGCCCACACCTCCGCTCGTTCGCCACTTGGAGGCCCCCCCACCCCCCACACACAAACAACCACAGGATGAGAGAGAGAGATAATAGAGGTTAGGGTTTGGTGGGATGGAGTATGAATGAAAAAGGGCCTAATGTATTACATGGCCCGCGCAGGAGGTGTGGGGAGTATAGGCTGAATTCATTTGCGGACATAAGTATATAATTTTGGCCTAACTAATAACATATACATCTAATATACCTATTATAAACCAGATATTTTGTGTGACGACCCGGCCAGGGACCTCACCCAAGAGGTCCTCTAAAACCTCCCTGGGAGTCCACCAAGACCTCCCAGAAGGTCCGAAGGACCTCTCGGGCAATCCTCCCAGGCTTCCCAGGAGGTCCAGCCGGATCTCCTGGAGGTCCACGGAACTAACCCGAGGAGGTCTTGAGGTTCAGGACCTCCCCAAGAGCCACGACTAGACCTGGGGGAGGTCCAAAGACCAACCCGTGGAGGTCATGGGACTTAGAGAAGTCCTAACTCTTCTGTGATCCGAACCAGTCCCAAGGATCAATGGCTGGTTCACACAGCAAACACGAGTGGTAACATACATCCACGAGAGACTTTATTAACAGCAAAAGAGTTGATTACAAGGTTTCTTACAAGCCAAGACAGCAAAGCAAAATACACAGCGGAAGCAAAACCAAGTTTATCCAATACACCACAGGTAATTGGCTAGAGGGTGCGGCCTAATTGATCTGGTCCTCCTCGTCATCAAAGAAGTCTTCTCCTGCTCAATTCATCAATCAAGCAAGAATGACCACCACAACCGTGCTCGCAAGTTACACCCGTCAAATAACAGAATGACATGCATAATGGATATCAACGGGAAGGCATAATATGGTTGATTTGCGTAAAGCCAAGTTTCTTTTAAATACATATACTAAGTTCCAAGGCAGTTATATAATAACTAAAATTTATTTACCAAATTCTATTTTTCAGTTGGATAACATTCATCATCAAATGGTGAAGGATACCCTCCTGTCACAAGACTCCCTCGCCCAACCATGGGATAGACATCCCCAAAATCAGTTTATCAAAAATCTTTTTTTAAAAAAAAAAACAAAACCAATATCTAACTTTTAGTAGTCTTTTGCCAGCACGTCCATGATCATGGACACGGCTATTCGAATAGTTTTACACTCTGCAGAGATTGTACACTTTACCCACATGACATGATTTCTCTAGTTTGTCCGGCATTCGTCAATACCACCTCTCACTGCCGAAGGTAAGAGGTCTAGAGCTCATGACAAGGCCTTTACAATGCATTACTCCACCACAGTCCCTCCTCGCTAAGGTTTTGCCTCCATTGGATACGAATCCGCAGGATCGGGGCCCCCTCTTGCGCCAGTGGGAAACATAGGTTATGAAAGACCATAGGCCATAAAAGACCTCCCACACATCCAAGTGGAACAACTGTGGTAGAACTTTGCAAATTAGTTGGTTAGGTCCCACGCCCCATTCTGAAGACATGTGGTTGTACGGTGAGGCATAGCCCATTATAGGCCTAGCAAAGGATCGCTCAAAGGTCAGTCCTCAATTTACTTGGACGACCACCACAAACCCCTGGACCTCAACCTTACTCAGGATTGAGTCCGTGCATAAACATTGCACCAGCCAAGCAAACCACTTCGCCCAAGTCCAAATCTATTTTTCTTTTCTTTTGATTTTCAAAACATTTACAAAACCTCCATGACAACCCAGTGCCATGGTTTTAAATTTTTGACAGTATTGGTCGTGTTGGTAAAATTTCCCCGAATCAAATACTTTTGGTCTAAGCAAGACTAAGCATATGATTTCACAATGCTCCTGGTTCTTACTAATGTAGCAACCAGGGTTTCCTATGGTGACAATATGTTCGATTCAAGGTCAACAAGGGCCATACCAAGGATTTAGGTAAGCTAAGAATTTAAAGACAGGTATTGAAATAACTTAGTAACGTAAGCATGCATTAACATTTGAAACAGAACATATATAGGGTGAAATAATGGGTGCAATATGATCAAAAGTGTAACTTGCCTTGCTCAAAGGCCTGGATGTCTTCTTCTTCGGAGAGCTCTTGCTCCTCAGTGCCCTCAGAATCTACACGAGGAAACCAAAGCAAACTCAACACAAGGCTCAAATAAGATCCACAGAAACTTTAATGAAACTCCAGAATAAAACCAACAGAGAGGCTAGGTCAGCTTGGAGGAGGTCCAAAGAGCTTGCTGGAGGAGGTCCGAAGCTCAAGGGAGGAGGTCCAAGAGCTGCTGGAGGATGCAAGAGTGTAGAAATGAGCAAAAGGGTAAAGAAAAAGGGCTGTCCAAACCTATATAGCTGGAGCCATTGAGATTTCCCAGGGTACACGTGTTCAAGAGTTGGTGAAAAGGACATTGTAAGCAGGCAAGGGATGTGACAAAAGAATAGCACAGGTGCTGCAAAAAGGTAGAAGCATTTAATGCGATACAACAGGCTTACATTGTGGGGAGACTCCCATGCGCAAAGGGCACGGTCAAAGGATAAAGAAAGAGGAGTGTGATTGCCTAATGGGGCCAGTCAAAGCGTAAGGGGAGGTCCTGTGGATAGGAGATCCAAAGGACAAAACAAGGGGGAGGTCCTGACGGTCAGATCAAATCAAGGGGAGGTCTGAACGGTTTAGATCTTCAAAGGGGAGGTCTGGACGGTTAAGATCTCCGAGGGGGAGGTCTGGACGGTTAAGATCTCCGAGGGGGAGGTCTTAACGGCCAGATCTAACAAGGGGGAGGTCTGGACGGTTAAGATCTTCAAAGGGGAGGTCTTAACGGCCAGATCTAACAAGGGGGGGGTCTTGACAGTTAGGATCTCCGAGGGGGAGGTCTTAACGGCCAGATCTAACAAGGGGAGGTCAGGCGGTTAAGATCTCCGAGGTCTTAATGGCGAGATCTAACAAGGGAGAATGCAGGCGGTTAAGATCTCCAAAGGGGAGATCTTAACGGCCAGATCTAACAAGGGGGAGGACTTGCGCTAGGGGAGGTCCTGCGCGACCGTGAGATAAGGCGCGGTGGAGCAGGACCGCTAGATTTCAATCGGACGGGTCAAGGCAATTGGGCCGTTCGGACCGAGCGAACGCTCCAACAAATCGGGGCCGTCCAATATGGATCGGATGGTTCTAAAGGGGTGGGACGTTCGGACCATCCGAACGTGCCTCCAAGATCAGGCCACCCAATAAGCATCGGACGGCCCTAATGCGGTAAAGATCAAAAGCAAGTGGTAGGCTCGCACGGGTGTGAGAGAGGTCCAAATAGACAAGGAGGAGGTCTTAGAGGACACAGGGAGGTTCTGAAGGACACGGAAAGGTCCAAATAGACAAGGAGGAGGTCCTAGAGGACACAGGGAGGTCCTGAAGGACACAGGGAGGTCCAAATAGACAAGGAGGAGGTCCTAAAGGACACAGGGATGTCCTGAAGGACACGGGGAGGTCCAAATAGACAAGAAGGAAGTCCTAGAGGACACAGGGAGGTTCCGAAGGACACGGGGGAGATCCAACAGAACAGAGTGTGAGTTCAAATGAACATGAGTAAGATTTAGACCTGGGAAGGGAGGTCTGGGCCGGAGAAAATCCAACCACTTGGGAGGTCTAGACCTAAGGAGGTCTGGACCAGAGAAGGGTAAAACCAGCACAGAAGGGGAGGGATCACCAAAGCTCCAACAAACCTAACAACCAAAAGAAAGTCTTTAGTTGAAGTTTGAGTTAGTCAATTGAAATCCATTCTGAGTTTTCAAGTTAAGCTTTGGAATTCTCATCAAAACAAAACGGTTCCTTTTATTTTGAAAATTCAAAAAGGCTCTGAAAATCAGGATGTTACATTTTGCAAAAGAAAAAGGTGTTCAGCTGAACACCCTTGACCCATAGAGGGTCCGCCCATGCGATAGGGCACATGTCGCCATTTCATCTGGCGACAGACTCCTGTCATCCGATGAAATGTTGTCTGTCACCGGATGAAATGGCGATATGAGGACATTTTTGCAATTTTTTTACTATTTTATTTTGTAATTATTACTTAAAATAATAATATTTTTTTTAAAATTCTGCAACTTGCATCTTGCTATGATAATTGAGACAAAAAGATGGCTTCATGATGAGAAGATCTCTGGAAAGTGATGAGGGTTGCCTTGCCTATTATCCAAGGTTATATTCCCTCGTACAAATGGCAAATTTATGGTCGTTAGTCCTAACAAGGTAATCTGTTCCTTCATACTTCACTGCCAAGTTGAGCATAATGTTAAGTTACTAAAGAAAAGTTTAATTTCTTTCGAAAATGCTATGGAGCTATGATGTTGGGGTTGTGTCATTATGTGATGTACAGCACTGCAGCAAATCAAAAAGTCTAGTGACGCACTTCTCTCAACCCCCTCTGTTTTTGGCTCTTTGTAGCCACACGACTTTCTGTATATGAGACGAAATGTTTCAACAGTGCTACTGAAATGGAATAAAGGGCGATTTCTGCACGTGACACCCTGCTCTCTTTGTATTACTCATTGAAGAATGAAGGCCGCCAGTAGGGATCCGAATCCTCGAAAGCAAGAAGCAATGTCACGGTGAACAATATCATGACATTGTTTTCTAGCAGTCAGATAAAAAACCAACGGATGAGATTGAGACCTATCACCGCAGCGTAAACACTGTAACATTGGGACTGTTCATGACCCCTGTAGTGATCGACCCGTCCATTGCATTCCAATCCAACATGTCGGATTATGGGAATATTATGGCACTGTTCATCTCGTGACATTTCTATGAAATGTTAGATGATGCCCACACCCACCAGTAGAGGTGGCCTTGGGCCATCTTAATCGAGCTTGCTAAAGCAAGTCATTGTTGGCCCGTCCCATCACCTAAATGAATCGTGTCGGTTATTTCGACGCCAATGTATAGTGCTTGGTAGGGATCTGAAATTTGGTTAAGACGCGACACGAATAGTACAGTCGATCTGTAAATGCGACCATGCCCATTCATTTTTAATATTTATATGATTTTTTTTGTAGTTTTTGAATTTTATATAGTTTATTTTTATAAGTATATATAAATTTATTTTGTATTTTTTAAAAATTTTATATATTTTCTAGGATTTTTTACGTTTTCTTTAAAATTTCATACTAAATGGCTAAATGAGCGAATACCAGCATGACGAACTAACCGTGTCCAAATCAACCTAACACGACTCATGAGACTATCGTGCCCGTACTTAGATCGATGCCTCAACCAATGAGCCAATATGACTCTTCTAAATAACAGGCTAAACATGTCCGTACCTAAATAGCCGTGTCATGTTTAGATCAATGCCTCGGCAAATGGACCAACACGGTCCGTCTAACTAACGGTCTAAGGCTGCTTTCAATGGATAGTATCTTAGTACAGTTTCTTAGTGTATGAAGAATATTAGGATACTATCTTTCTAATGCATGATTTCTTATGGTGTAGTATTTTAGGCTGTTTCATTTAATTACATGTATGAGAGGAAACAGCGATCACAATAAATTTTATGCATTAGATTTTGAGATTGAACCGGTATCTAGATTAGATATTAGAGTACACTCTCTCTTCATTAACTATGGTGCCACATCATTATTTTGCATACATGACAGGCTTAAGATACCAGTCAGGATGGAGCACTGAGAGCAGCCTAAACAATTCCGTACCTACATAAACCCTACATAAACCCGTGTCATGTCGTGGCGGCCGCCCGTTTGGTCACCTCTCTGTGGTCATCCATCGTTGCACATGAAAATCTCTCTCTTGACAGAACAACGTCTGAGACCGCGAATGCCACGGAGATTCTTCCCTTGCTCCCGTCCCCATCCTACAGTATATTGTCCCCCTCCTCCCGTCTCTCTCACCATGTGCGTGTGAGAATGGTGAATCTGCGCACGCTACGTACATACGCTGCCGTCGCAGTACACTCCTTGGACTCACTACTAGACTAGTTGTACTTGTCAATTCTCATACCGTCGTCAAGATCTCTTTCTCCCAGGGAGGGGAGCGGGGAGCACAGCTCAACCTCTTCTTCCTCCTCGCACGCCTACCTCAGAACCGTCATCTTTGATGCTGACGATGCAGTAATAGCATTGGAATAGTCTCTGAGCTTTTCTTGCTCCAATTACGCCATCCTGCTATCCGGGTAGAGTAGTAGTCTCCCTCCCTGCCGCCTCCGTCCCTGACCCTGTCTCGCCATTCATCCTCTTCCCTCGATTTGCCCCGCCCATTGCGTCAAGAACCGATAAGATTGGCACCAAGATTCCACTTTTCGAGGGGCCCTGTGCTCTATCGCCGCGCGCTTCCCGGGGCTCGTGGGTTGGGGGCAATGGGCGCGGTTGTGCTGCTGGTTCTGTGCCTGGCGCTCGGGGCGGCGGTGGCGGGGGCGCGGCCGAGCGCGGTGGCCGTGGGGGCGCTCTTCACGTACGAGTCGACCATTGGCCGCGCGGCGCAGCTCGCCATCGAGCTCGCCGTCGACGACGTCAACGCGGACCGTACGGTGCTCGCGGGGACCAAGCTGAATTTGATCACCCAGGACACCAACTGCAGTGGCTTTCTTGGAACTATCGAAGGTTAGTTGGTTCTTGATTTTTTTTTGGTCAGTTGTTCATGCCCATGTGTCAAGAACTAGAATGGGTTTGCTAGCTAGTGGAAAGGTAGAGCTTAGAAGAGTGGAATTCTTCGCAAATGTAATGGTTTTGATCGGAGCTCAGCTTTCATGGACTTCAAATTTGAGTGATTTGGTGACTTTTCAGCTAACCGTAACTGTAATTTCTGATTAGATTTATCTAGTGCTTTATTCCAACTAGTTAGAAAAGTGGAGTGGTGATGAAGAAAGAAAATTTCCTGCTTTAGTAGTTGCAAATGAGAAAAAGGAGAGGGAGTGATTTGCCATGACCCAAGAAAAATAATCTGGGAAGTGGTTTGTTATCAAATTTCTGGAATAGTTAACTGTTTAGGATCTTTACCCTCTGGCAACTTCAGCATAAGCTTCATTGATAGTGGTGGAGATGAGGGAAGCAAAATCTGACCAGCATATCTGTTCTTGGTATGGTGGGCCTTGTAAATAATTTGCATCTGCAATCTGCAAACCCTTTTAAAAATCAAAAGTAGTTGCTACCTACTACAAAATGTTAGAACTTACACTTGGAATTAATAAGTAGCCTTGCTTAGTTGCGTTGATATCTCTTGCACGGTACTGGGCTTTTTGGCACATATAGGAAGATAACTTTTCCCTTCATTTTTTTTAATAAAATCCCGGCGATTCATTCACTATAGTTTCTTTAGTATATTGTTGTTGTCTATCTGTTTGAGATTCACTTCTTGGGTTAGGTACCACAAATTTAGGGGAGCTAATTGTTGACTAGCAACAAAGAATTCAGCTCCTCTGTAATATTATTAGTACTTTGGTGTCTTAGTCTGAACTAGGCCAAGGTTCCTTTGATAGTATGTCTATTATTTTTAATGAGGTGGTCCATTTTTTCTATATACTTTTTAGTTTAATACAATAATTTCCTGGCTCGTGTTTCATGAGATGCTTCAATAATGTCTTGATTGGAAATGGAGAAAGCAATTGTGCTTAATAAAAACTGTTTCGCTAGACTTATGATGACGGTATCCTTTCTTAAGAATTCTGCTAACCGGGTTATCCTGGCAGTAGAAGAGAAACAGACAAAAAGCATACTGGTACAATGGCATCACAAATGGCATAACTTATTAAACTGCTTACGATATTCCTTAAGGTGCAAGAAACATGTATTAAAAGAGCATCCAAGTCTTCACTTTCTTCTCATGCAAGATTCCTTTTTCTCTTTGTGGCATGTGTGAGCATCAGAATAAACAGATTTATTGGAGACTACTCATCAAGTCATCATATGTTTGAACTATAACTATTTTTCTTTTTGTTGAACAATAAACTTTGCTTAACACGAGTCAAGTTTTAGGACAAAAAATAGTAGGATCGTATAGCCACTTGGAAATTCAGCTTCAATTTGTCAACTATAGCTGGCAATCTCTTGAATAGTCCATGAACTGATTCATAAAACCTTACTTTGTTGCAGCATTGCATCTAATGGAGAAAAACGTGGTTGCTGTCATTGGCCCACAATCCTCTGGAATAGGCCATGTCATCTCACACATTGTTAATGAGCTACATGTTCCGCTTTTATCATTCGCGGCAACTGATCCAACCCTTTCTGCATCAGAGTATCCTTACTTTTTAAGGAGTACCCTAAGTGACTACTTCCAAATGCATGCTGTTGCTAGCATTGTTGATTATTATCAATGGAAAGAGGTGGCTGCTATATTTGTGGATGATGATTATGGCCGAGGTGGAGTGTCAGCCCTCGGTGATGCACTTGCAGCAAAGCGGGCAAGAATTTCATATAAAGCAGCCATTCCTCCAGATTCAAATACAGATGTGATTAATGATGTACTGTTTAGAGTAAACATGATGGAATCAAGGGTGTTGGTTGTGCATGTCAATCCTGACACAGGGATGAGAATATTTTCCATAGCGAACAAGCTCCGGATGATGGCCAGTGGCTATGTCTGGATAGTAACCGATTGGCTAGCTGCTGTCCTGGACTCCTCAGGGTCTGCAGATCTTAAAGATATGAGTTATATACAAGGATTAATTGTTCTTCGTCAGCACACTCCTGATTCGGATGCCAAGAAAAAAATTATATCTAAGTGGAATGATGCGGCTCGTAATAGGAGCATTACTTCTGGCTTGAATTCGTATGGTTTTTATGCTTATGACTCAATTTGGATTGTTGCCCGTGCTATTGATCAATTTCTCAATAGTGGCCAGCAGGTCAATTTCTCTGCAGATCCAAGGATTCATGATTCAAATGGAAGCACTTTGCGTCTATCAACACTTAAGATATTTGATGGTGGTGAGCAGTTGCTACAACAACTTCTGCTCACAAACTTTACAGGCCTAACAGGTTTGGTTCAGTTTGATTCAGACCGCAATTTGGTACACCCGGCGTATGATATCCTTAACATTGGTGGTTCTGGGTCCCGTTTGATTGGCTATTGGTCTAATTACTCTGGCCTTTCTGTTGCTGCTCCTGAAATTTTGTATCGGAAACAACCAAATACGTCTACAAGTGCCCAGCAGTTGTACAATGTGGTATGGCCAGGTGACACTACTACTAAGCCTAGGGGGTGGGTTTTCCCAAACAATGGTCAGCCTCTGAGAGTTGGTGTTCCAAATAAAGCAAGCTTTAAAGAATTAGTATCAGGTGGCAATGGCCCTGATAACGTGACTGGGTATTGCATTGACATATTTAACGCAGCAATTAAACTGCTTCCTTACCCAGTACCTTGCCAATTCATAACAATTGGGGATGGTTTAAAGAACCCAAACTATGACAACATTATTGATATGGTTGCCGCCAATGTATGTCCTCATTCTCTGCCCTGCTTTTTTTGATCATTTTGCTGTTAATCCTCTGATTTCTTTCATTTTCTTGTAGTCCCTTGATGCAGCTGTAGGCGACTTTGCTATTGTGAGAAATAGAACAAAGATTGCAGATTTCACACAGCCTTATATTGAGTCAGGGCTTGTGATAGTAGCACCAGTGAAACAAGCAACTTCAAGTGCCTCGGCTTTCCTGAAACCTTTCACATTAGAGATGTGGTGTGTAACAGGTGCTCTTTTTATTTTTGTGGGAATAGTTGTTTGGATTCTCGAACATCGGACTAATGAGGAGTTTCGAGGTTCTCCACGACGGCAAGTCATAACAATATTTTGGTATGCTTTCATTGTTGCTCTAAGGATGTGTTTTATCTTAGGTTACCATATCTGGCTTGAATCAGAATTCAGACTGGATTTGTGCTCACCAAATAATTTAACATTTTATCTTGGTGATTTCTTTACATGTTAACTATAAAAAAAGTAACAGAATTCTTCATGCTTCTTTCAGGTTCAGCTTCTCAACAATGTTCTTTTCACACAGTAAGTCCATTAGATGCATCACACGATATTATGTTTAACTCTTCCATGATTTTTCTCCCATCTGGATTGGAAACTTCTTAATGAGAAACTAACTTCAGGAGAGAACACTGAAAGCGCACTCGGGCGGTTCGTGCTGATCATATGGTTGTTTGTTGTGCTTATCATCAATTCAAGTTACACTGCTAGCCTGACGTCAATCCTCACAGTCCAACAGCTTGCAACAGGAATAACTGGGCTCGACAACTTGATTTCAAGTGCTTTACCTATTGGATACCAGGCTGGAAAATTTACTAGAAATTACCTGATTGAAGAGTTCAATATTCCTGAGTCCCGGTTGGTGCCGCTAAACACGATCCAGGAGTATGTTGATGCCCTTAATCGTGGACCAAAAGGTGGTGGTGTTGCTGCAATCGTTGATGAGGCGCCGTATGTTGAGATCTTCCTGTCAGACCACTGCAACTTCAGAATGGTGGGACAGGAGTTCACAAAGGAGGGATGGGGATTTGTATGTTCATCACCCTATGTCTCATTATATGTTTTCGTTCCACTTTTCTGAGCATTCACGCCCTTGCATCTCGAGAAAGCAAAAATTACCCATGCCTAGTACCGTAAACAAACAATTTAATCTGCTTTATTTTTTCCTTTACAGGCATTCCAGAGAGATTCTCCCCTTGCTACAGACTTATCAACTGCCATCCTTCAGCTTTCAGAGAGTGGCCAGCTTCAGAGAATTCACGACGAGTGGTTCACACGACCAAGTTGCAGCTCTGATGATGACAGTGGAATGGGAGGAGCAACCAGGCTTGGCCTCGGGAGCTTTTGGGGCCTTTTCCTGATGTGTGCTCTCATATGCGTCTTCGCTCTGGTGGTGTTCTTTGTAAGGCTCTGCTGGCAGTATAGCAAGTACTCCAGTTCTGAAACTGCTGGTGAGCCCAGCGAAGCTGTTGTTACCACTGCCACTATTGGTGAAATACACCGGACAAAGCCAAAGCCAAAGCGCCTTGGTAGCTTCAAAGATATTATACAATTTGTTGACAAGAAGGAGGAAGAGGTTATGAGAGCGATGAAACGGAGATCAAGTGAAAAAGATAATCAGGCTGCAGGATCTTCAGACGCGCAGTTAGTCTCTTCAGCATAGAAGATTCTTTCAGACTTTGGTCGGTCCTTCAGATGACAGAGCTTCGGTTCATACATTACCAAGATTACACACTGAATTAGATAACAGCGGTATACTTTTAGTAGGATCTAGAAATCCATTTTTTTTCCCAGGATCATTGGAATTCTGTCTGTGATATGCGGTATGTAATGCAACAACGTTTTCCCAATTGACAAAGCTTTAAGCTGTGCAAAAGTTTTTTTCTTCTAATTTCTTGCCCAAAGTACATATATGACTTCCTTTACTGACTGAACTCTGGTCTATGATGCTAAGCCATAATGGACACAAATTTGTGGATGACTGAACTGTCCAACTAACATGAGCTATTTGGGCTTAAAAGAACTATTTCCCCAGCAATGTAATTCATACAGTTCATATATAGTCCATATGATATAATCATATCACGCAGTTTGTATTTTTCCGAATCTTACCAAACAAACCTAAATGCCGTGCGGGCAGTATCACACCGAGTTCCGACCGGAGCTTCCTAGCGGGAACTGATAAGCTGTTGTGCTCATAGCCAGATCTGGCCAGTCTTGAGTGGGCGCAAGAACCATAATGATTCTCTCTCACCCTCCTGGTCCTGTACAACAAATCAAAGACACGGTATACTTCTAATTTACTAGCACTCCTACTCCCAAGGGATCGATGTTGAAGAGGAAATGGTAGCAACGGAGAGCTAGCATAAACAGAACAGAATTGCATATTAATTTGTGCAGTTGCAGTTGTTCAACCCAAGCCCGTTGATCCATGGACAAGCAAGTTATTCCGGTTCCCTTACACTCAACTACCAGCAGCCGGACACTTACACTGGCAGTCCAGTACTAGTACTGATCTCGTGTCACTATACCACATTACCACTATGGAGTCTGGATTCTTCTTATCTCTGCTATGACCTATGATTACCATCCATCCCGTTCCTAAACTGAGCTTTCGCATTCAAGTCCCCCGGTCTCCATCAAATCGCAACAGAAGGCCGGGGATTTATGAGCCTTCTACGGCTTCTCGACCGATCGATCGCTTTATCAGCATGGGCTGATGGGAAAACTAACTAATTTCGCCGCCTCTAATGCCGAAATGTTGGGAAGCAGTTCTGCTTCTGCGTCAACATAAAGAGACAGTGACTACCGGAGAGTGGAGAGAAACGAAGCCCAAAAGCTAGGCTCGTTGAGCCGTGAACCGTGACGAGAAAACGGTAGCCTACCAGTTCACCACGTGATTTCACAGCATCGCGTCGCGTTTGCGTCGTCTTCCCAACCGCGCGCGCCGGCCGGCTCGTGGCATACTGGCATGCACTGGCGCGCGGCATTGAAAGCGCACGCAGCAATGCATGCGTGGTCTGGCCTGCTTCTAGTAGGTTGGTTTCAAGAGAAACCAGCAGCTAGCTGCTAGCCATGGCTGCTGGTACACTCGTCTCCTATCCTCCAAGCTTTCACAAGACCGCATTAAATAATACACTGGAGCATTCATGGCTCCTTTCAGATGGTAGATGGCGCGCATTTACGCCGCCACAGTACTATCCCCCTCCCCGGCTATATATCACTCCACCCACTTCGCCCCTAGCAGTATACCTCACTCCTGCTACTTACTGCTATACTCCGCTAGTGGCTAGTGAGGCAGCCAAGAAGAGAGAGAGAAAGGAGGAGGAGGGGGAGGAGGAGGAGCCAGGAATCGGAGATGGACGTGAACGACGTGCTGCTGCTGGTGTCGGCGGCGGTGCTGGCGGCGATGTGGTGGCGGCGGTGCTCGAAGACGGGCGGGGTGGACGGGCTGCCGCCGGGGCCGCCGGGGTGGCCAGTGGTGGGGAACCTCTTCCAGGTGATCCTGCAGCGGCGGCCCTTCATGTACGTCGTGCGCGACCTGCGCGAGAAGTACGGGCCCATCTTCACCATGCGCATGGGCCAGCGCACGCTCATCGTCGTCACGTCGGCGGAGCTCATCCACGAGGCGCTCGTCAAGCAGGGCCCCATGTTCGCCAGCCGCCCGGAGGACAGCCCGACCAGGCTCCTCTTCAGCGTCGGCAAGTGCACCGTCAACTCCGCGCCCTACGGCCCCCTGTGGCGCGCGCTGCGCCGGAACTTCGTCGCCGAGATCGTGTCGCCGCCGCGGGTCAAGGGCTTCTCCTGGATCCGGGAGTGGGCCATGGGCAACCACCTCAGGCGCCTCCGCGCCGAGTTCGCCGCCACGGGGGGCGTCCGCGTGATGGCCAACTGCCGCCTCACCATCTGCAGCATCCTCATCTGCATCTGCTTCGGCGCCAAGATCCCCGACGAGCTCATCCGCGAGATCGAGGAGGTGCTCAAGGACGTCATGATGATGACCATGCCCAAGCTCCCCGACTTCCTGCCCCTCCTCACGCCGCTCTTCAAGAAGCAGCTCACGGAGGCCAGGAGCCTGCGCCAGAGGCAGCTCGACTGCCTCGCGCCGCTCGTGCACGCGCGGAGGGAGTTCCTCCAGAGCGGCGGCAATGCCAAGAAGAACGGCGAGGGGAACAGGGTGATCGGCAACGTGGAGATGATGAGCCCGCCCGGCGAGGCGTACGTGGACTCGCTCTTCGAGCTGGAGCCGCCGGGGAGGGGGAAGCGGCTCGGCGATGAGGAACTGGTCACGCTCTGCTCTGAGGTCATGAGCGCCGGCACCGACACCAGCGCCACCGCGCTGGAGTGGGCCATGATGCACCTCGTCCTCGACCCTGCCGCCCAGGAGAGGCTCTACGACGAGGTCGTCGCCAAGGCCGGCAAGGCTGCCCGGATCACCGAGGCCGACATCGAGGCCATGCCCTACTTGCAGGTAATTTACCCAACACTTCTTGTTCTTATAGACCTCATTAATTATAGTTGCAGCTTAATTTTACTTCAAAATGTTTATGCCTCGTTTGGAAAACATAGCATATGTTAGCGAATTACGGAGGATTTTAACTGATTTCAGCAAAGTTCCTGTTCCTACGTATGACAAGAATTGTTAATTATATTGGTTGATCTTGATCAATCAATTAACTAACTAAACTTTGTGATGGGCACACGACTATCACCATCGATCGATCGGTCCCATCTTTTCTTTTCTTTTCTTCTCTGTTTTTGGGATTCCAACCTACGAACCAAGATCGCGGCTACTAATTAAGGACTGTCCACGTTGAAACTAAAACACTGAGCTGGCACTAACTCTCTGGTGTCCAAATAATAAATATTTCTACAAAACAACAGGCATGTTCTTCTGTCATGAAAATGACGTGTGCTCAAGGTTATTAGGGTCAACAAGATTCCTCCATTCCTCTGTTTAACTGGAAACTGAAAGCGATGGATACATGCAAATCATTTGGGGTCCAGTTAATTAGGCATATTGCTAGTTAAGTTTGCTACAGGATCACCATGTTGAAGCCAAAAATTATGGTCAAGAAAAACTAAACAAGAGCAAGAGTAAGGTCCCGATTGGACTGTATAGATTGAACTGTTTCATGGAAAACTCACGCCTTTGGAATAGATTGTGACGGCTGACCAGAGCAGAGCAGGTCCTGAACTAAACGATTGCGATGTTTTGCATGCAGGCGGTGGTGAAGGAGACGTTCCGGCGGCACCCCCCGAGCCACTTCGTGCTGTCGCACGCGGCGACGCGGGGCACGGAGCTGGGCGGGTACCGCGTGCCGGCGGACGCGAGCGTGGAGTTCTACACGGCGTGGGTGACGGAGAACCCGGCGACGTGGCCGGACCCTGACGCGTGGCGCCCCGAGCGCTTCCTCGAGGGCGGCGAGGGCTTCGACACCGACATCACCGGCACGCGCGCGCTCCGCATGATGCCCTTCGGCGCCGGGCGCCGCATCTGCCCCGCCGCCACCCTCGGCGTCCTCCACATCCAGCTCACGCTCGCCAACATGGTCCGCGAGTTCCGGTTGGTCCCCGTCCCCGGCGAGGGCCCCCCCGACCCCACTGAGACCTTCGCCTTCACCGTCGTCATGAAGAACCCCCTCCGGGCCGCCATTGTCGAGCGGAGCAAGGAGTCCACGAATTAATTGCGTTGCATTGCACACTCCAGCCACGTACGCGCGGCGCGCGGCGGTGCTACGGGCAGGTGATTATGGCGGGGGCTAATTAATTACGATAAGAGAAAGGGTGCCGCACCGCATTATAAATACTCCATGATCGATCGATTTTAGTTATTCGTTGGTTGCTGGACGGACGGCTCTGCATGCATGATGATGCTGTCTTGATTTTTTAGTGTTCTCTATCTAATTCTCTTGATTTGATCCAGAAGTGTACCTACTACTGCTCGATCTGCTCATATATATTGGTTGTCATGTCCAAAAAACACCCATGTTAATTTCATCCTCGATCTTGTGCAGTGTGCGGGAGTGCAGGCATGAGACTCATTTTAATTGTGGGTCGTCGCCCGTCGGATTGTAACTAATGACCAATCAACTCATTGGTTTTGCCCGGTTTTAATCGTTGATCTTGGGAAGCACTAGCTAGCTAGTGTCATTTTCTTCAATAATCAACGATTTTGACGTGTGTTAGCCTAGCGGGCCATTTGATGGGATCGGGATCCTCTGTACTGCAGAGAGGGGAACTATTTGATGGGATCGGGATCCTCCGTACTGCAGAGAGGGGAACTGTAGTGATTTTTACTTTACACTTTTGGTATGATCTGTTCTTTGTGATCGGACGGTGCGGAAGAGACGAAAGAGACCTAATGTCTACCCGTAGCTAGTTGCTACCGCGGAGGATCCGCTTCCCATTTGATGTATCAACGTTCATGCTTCACTGTAGGTAAGTTACAAGAAAGTCTGCCTTCTCTGACAAAAGAAATACTAGGTGCTTACAACCAAGTCTGCCTTCTCTGACTGAAAAGAAGTACCAACAACTGATGTATCATGCGCCGAAAGACACTGGTCCAAGCCTTACTATGATTCAAGTGTGCCATTTGAATCTTCAGAAAAGTTTGGCGTTTGGATTTGTTTGGTTGAAGAATGTACTATATGATTCAAGTGTTATTATTGATTGTATCTTGGATTGATTATTATGCATTCTTCTTTAAGGGGCTTCTAGGATTTGATTAGATGACCTCATTTTTTAAGAGCACATAAAACCTTTGCACGTCATTGTATTAAACTATTAAAAGGTTGATTTACACGTATACGCGTACTCCTGAACATTTCAAGCCGGAGCCCAACAGAAAACGGAAAGGAAGAGAACAAAGATAAAAACAAGAATACTCCTTAAAGACAGATGGGATTAGATGACCTCGTCGTTGCCTGATTATTGAAACAATATAAGGTAATCTTCTTAAAGTTTATTGATTACAAGCGAGTAGCATCAATTCAGTTGATAACATACACCTCATCTCCTCTCGTGCCGCACAAGAAACGCCTAGAACATTGTATCTGCATGTCGTTGTGGTGCCATATCGCGTGCACAAGGTGCAAACCGTGAACATATGGACAAAGTCTATCCTGGCGGTCCATCGCGGATTGGACGGCGCGCGCTCGCTGTGCAAGGCAACGGGCGAACGAGCGAACACTTCGCGCAGTCCATTCCCCAATCCCTCGCCCCCGAACCCTAATTTCGCTCAAATCGGCTTAGGCGACCGTGGTGGCGCCGGTCCTCCAGCCCTTGAGCGTCGCTCCGCCTCCCCCTTGAGGGCCGCTCCGCCTCCCCCTTGTGCTCCTTGCGCCGCTCCACCTCCCCCTTGTGCTCCTTGCGCCTCCGCCTCACCCAAATCGAGCACCCGTTGTACGCCTCGAGCGCCGCTCACCTGTGCACCATGGACAAGAAGAAATGTCGCACGGAGACGCACTTCGAGTGGTCAGTGACAGGCCCTAGCGGTGGGCTAGTGTCGTGCCCAAAGTGCTACATGACGATGATCTGAGTTATGTCCGGGAGCTTGAAGAATCGAGAAAAAGAGTACTACAAATGCCCTAGAAACGACGGGGTAAGAAACTCCCTTTTCTGTTGAATTTGATATTCAAATTTTGATGAGGGCATCCCTACGACATCTTCTTCTCCTCCACCTACTGTTTATGATATACGCCTCGAGTTGCCGACAGGATCAATAACAAGAGCATGTGACGAGGAACTACAAACTCAGGTGAACTTACTCCTTAATGAATATGTCGTTGATTTAAATGAGAATTTTATACTACCTAAAAATAGTGTTTTGTTTGTGCTCAGGTTTGAAGATTCAACGATGGACGGAGATCAAGGATATGCGGCCGTCATCCAAGGAAGGCCATCAAATGAGGAGATCAAGACGCTGGCCTATGGCCCATTCGGCCAAGGAGGAGAGAGCCCAGGTCCATGCGACCAAGCAAGAGATCAAGGCTAAACGGTCAAGCATAAAGCCTATGTGGAGGAACCAGGAAGGAAGCCGAGGCCCACGCATGAACGATGAATCGCCATGAACGGCACCACGTGCTCTGATGTCGGCCCGTGATCGATGTCGGGCCTGTGAGCGATGAACGGCGGATGAACGATGCGTGCGTATGAATAGTCCGTATGGAAAATTAGTACCGAATAGTTCTTAGGCCAAGACTATATATTGAGGGGTAGACTCCCATTGTAAAGCAGATCAGTTTATGTATAAGAATTGAAACATAGCTATTGCTTGTTCTTTCTAAACCAGAGTTCATGCGAGGATTTTTGAGAGAGAATTAGGCGATCAATTGTTCATTCTGCATTTTAAGGTCAAGTTTGCTTTTCATTTGGGAATTGAGGGCTTGGCGATCTCTCGCCGTGGTCTAGCGGCGATCATCCGGTGCGTGTTGGCGAATATCCATAGAGCTGCAAGTCCGTGCTTTGGCGCGTGGTGTCTGGTGGCGTTATTCGTCATCAAGCGCTATTTATCCACGGTTCTACTCGAGAAGATCGGGCCACCCCGTATCATCGTGGTATCAGATTCCATGCCACTTGATAGAATCTCTTTACTCGTAATTTAGTAGTTTATTTTTTCTGTCCTCTACACCGAAAAAGCCACAAAAAAATATCGTCTTTCGCTGTAGTTTAATTCAGTGTTTTTTAGTACGTTTTGTTAGGTCTTAATCCACTCGTTCATCGTGTTTAGTTGCTGGTCGTGTTCCGTTCGCGTCTCTTTTTGTTCCCCTTCCACAAAATATTTGTGCCCGTTCTTGTTTCCTGTTTTTGTGCAACTAAACATCACCTATATCAGTAGATTGCACATTGTTTTCTTTTTGAACCTATCGGTCCATTCGCGAACCTTTCGTACCTATTGAGACTAGCAATTAGGCCTTTGTGAGTCTCATTTGGATTACTACCTAGCTCGACAATCTTTAAATTATGAATTGTTAGGATTCCTCACCTAGCTCCACCTAAAACATCCGTGTCAAGTATTGGTACGTCGTTCTTGGTATTCGCCGCTGTCTGGGTTGGTCGTTCGTTTACAACGCGTAAGTTTTGCTACTCTTAATTTACTTGAACGGTGCAACTTGCTTTGTTTCAGAACAATAGTTGAGAGATTTCTACTTATTTTCCACATATATTGTCACTTGGTATTTTTGCTACTGTAACCATGTCAGGAAGTGAGCAAGACAAGGATCTGGACGGTAACCTTACTGATCCGATCACAAAGATGCACTACCATACACTTCGTGCCGCGCCGAGACGAGTTCGGCCGAGGTCGACCAGGTCTTGTGATGACCTTGGGCGTGTCCAAAACAATTTGACTGGTCAGGGTCGATTTCCAAAAGTTGTCCGTGACCGTTGATGACAACCACAAAGTACTGCTCGATGCTATTGCCAATCTCACCGCTTCGATGTAGCTGGGTACACGTGGCGATGCAGGGAGTGTTCACCTCCCGTACGAGCCGCGCGACGAGACAGATGTGGAAGCTGCCGCTAGACGGCAGCGCGAGGATGAACCACGCCAACGACAATTTAACGAACAGGCGTGTGTACGTGAGGTGGCGCAATAGCGCCGTGTTGTTGCTGAGGTTGCAGCGCGTCCCCCTGCACAAGGGCGTGGCCGTGGCATTGGCGCAAGAGGAGGCGGTGCACACCTAGACGCCCACGATGGAGCCTATGGAGGCGCGCATGATGGCGCCTTTGGGGGTGCCTACTATGGTGCCCATGGAGGAGGCTGTGGCAACCGCCACAATGACGATGACGGCGACGAGTCCGTGTTCGACGACTATTTGCCGCGCCGTCAACATAATCAGTATGACCGCAATCGTCGGCGTGATGAGGACACCGATGATCTGGTTGCAAAGCCCAAGTTTACGATACCGTCCTTTGAGGGTACTACAGAGGTAGAGGTTTATCTTGCATGGGAGTTGAAAGTTGATAAGCTCTTTCGCATGAACCGCTATTCTGATTAGCACAAGTTGGATCTTGCCGTTCTTTGCTTTGACGGATATCTTTGCTACATGGTGGGGCGCCTGCAAACAACAGATGGAGCGACACGAACCACGTGTTGTTACATGGGACGAGTGAAGCGACAGATCTTGCGCGCTTTGTACCTACACATTACAAGCGCTTCGCTACATGAGAAGTCGATTGGGTTGCGACGAGGGTTGAAATCGGTTGATGAGTATTATAAAGAGATGGAGCAGATTATCATACATGCTTGATGTCGCGAGGCGAGGAACAAGCCATGGCTCGTTTTCTTCTTTGGGATGAATTATGCTATTCGGCGGATCGTTAATCATCATCAATACAACAACATGATTGAGTTGATGCATCAAGCACGTGAGGTCAAAAGGTGTAATTGAAGATGCTAAGTATCTTTGCACGACAACATTATCCGGCGAGCACGACACCTCCGTCTGACAAGGGACTGACCCGATCAAGGCCGCTCCATCCGAGGGCAATTGGTGCTGCTTGATTGAAGACAGAGGAAGACAGATAGTACACCGCCATCGGCGCTCGCTACTAGCATGGCATCATCGATGGGCTCTACAGGCCGTTCACGTGATGTGACATGCTACAAGTGCAAGGGAGTTGGTCATTTTCAGAAAGATTGCCCGAATAATAAAGTTATGATATTTACTGATGATGGGTATATTTCAGTTAGTGATGAGGACGATACTACTCCATTTGCTGATTTTGCAGAGGATTCCACAGAGGATGCGAGATTGGACTGTAGGCCAGGGTCGCCAGATGAAGAGCATATGCTAGTGTGCACACCTCATGTACTTAGCGTGTCACAGAGTCGATCTACCGCTAACGGTGCAATTTGTTTCGATCATGGGCGGCGATTGGTGGTAAAGTGTGCAAAGTCATAATTGACGGAGGAAGTTGTCATAATCTGGCCAACAAGGAGATGTGCACAAAATTAGGCTTAAAATATTTACCGCATCCTCATCCTTATCATGTGCAGTGGTTGAGCGATGTGGGCGAGGTGAAAGTCAGTCACATGGTGAAGGTGCACTTTAAGATTGGCAAGTATGAGGATACCGTTGTTTGCAATGTGGTGCCCATGACAGTTTGTCACTTGTTATTGGGGCGCCCATGGCAATTTGATCGACATGTTTATCATGATGGGCATCTAAACTGCTACAAGTTTAAGTGGAGCGGCACAGATGTGATTTTATATCCGCTTACACTGACAGAGATAGTTGATGCTGATAAGAAGAAAGTTGAGAGTACACCAAACAGAGTGATTCCACCTTCGGTGAGTGAGAGCTACAAGCCAAAATTGAGCGGTAAAAAGAAAAGTGAGGGAGAGAAAAGTTTAGTAATGTTAGCTACCAAATCAGAGAAGAGAGCTTTTTGTGAGAATCCCAATTTGGTGCACTTTGTACTTTTGTACAAAGATGCATTCCTTTCGACTGACGACTTGACGTCTCTTCCTAGTTGTGTCTCTCATATTTTGCAGGAAATTAGCGACGTCGTTCCGGAGGAAGTGGCCGCTGGTTTGCCACCAATCCGCGGGCTAAAGCATCACATTGATTTGATTTCGGGAGCGATGCTGCCAACTCGACCACACTTTCCGGATCGAGGCAAAGTGAAATTGCTGCCACAAGGAGATGGACCTTTCAAAGTGCTTAAGTGGATTAATGATAATGCATACAAAATCGAGCTTTCGGGAGATGACTATGGCGTGAGCTCGACATTCTACATTGCTGACTTTTCACCGTTCTTCGGTACTGATAATCTAGCGTCGAGGACGACGCCTTTTCAAGAGGGGGGGGGGGGATAATGAGGGCATCCCTACAACACCTTCTTCTCCTCCACCTAATGCTCCTGATATACGCCTCGAGTTGCCGACAGGACCAATAACAAGAGCATATGTTAAGAAACTACAGACTCAGGTGATCTTACTCCTTAATGAACATGTCATTGATTTTAATGAGAATTGTATACTACCTAAAAACAGTGTTTTACTTGTGCTCAGGTTTGAAGATTCAGCGATGGATGGAGATCAAGAATATGCGGCCGTCATCCAAGGAAGGCCATCAATTGAGGAGGTCAAGGCGCTAGCCTATGGCCCATTCGGCCAAAGAGGAGAGGGCGAACGTCCATGCAGCCAAGCGAGGGATCAAGGCCCAAATGGTCAAGCACAAAGCCCATATGGAGGAACCAGGAAGGAAGCACAAATCCACAGCATGAACAGTAACCGACCCATGAATAGCACCGCACGTGAACAGTACCAGGCCGGGTGAACAGTAACAAGCCCCGTGTGAACAGTACCTCGGATGAACAGTATGCACGTAGGAATAGTACCATATGGAAAATTAGTACTGAATAGCTCTTAGCCTGAGACTATATATTGAGGGGTAGACCCCTATTGTAACTGAGACCAGTTTATGCATAAGAATTGAAACATAGCTATTGCTTGTTCTTTCTAAACCAGAGTTCATGCGAGGACTTCTGAGAGAGAATTAGGCGATCAATTGTTCGTTCTGCATTTTAAGGTCAAGTTTACTTTTCCGCTGGGAATTGAGGGCTTGGCGATCTCCGCTCGTGGTCTAGCGGCGATCATCCCGGTGCGTGTTGGCGAATATCCATAGAGCTGCAAGTCTGTGCCCTGGCGCGTGGTGTACAGCTGAGCTTTATTCGTCATCAAGTGCTATTTATCCATAGTTCTACTCGAGAAGATCGGGCCACCCCGTATCAAATTTGGTTTTTGGTTTTGTCGGGCAGTTTGTGCATTGTGATGATGAAACTTGGTTTTGCCGGGCAGTTTTTTTGGGGGGGGGGGTGCGACACATTCATGTGGAAAGACCAATACCTGAGCCATTTGAGTGGGATGCATCCCGTCGAACAACATAGAAGAGATTAGTCTCCTGTCAAGTTGAATGGAAATGAAGTAGTTTTCACAGACGACCACCGTGTATTGGAACATTTTGCTGTGATGAAGACCTCATTGGACCAGATCAAGACCTCATTGGATGAGATCAACAATTCAGTCAGGAAATGCACTGCTGGAGATGATAAGTTAAAAATGGTTGTAGTTACATTTGTATTATTGCTGTTAGGAATTTGCAATGAGAAGATTGTCAACTGAGTTTCTAATTTTGCTATATTCCAAGTCTTTTGTAATGCAATCAACTGAATGTCAGTGGTATCCTCCAAGTCTTTTGTAATGCAATCAACTGAAAAGTTGTATAAACTCTGTCTGAAATGTGAAATGTTGTTTGGATCTAAAATGTGAAATGTTGTTTGGATGTCTCAGTGTACATTCTAAAATGTGAAATGTTGTTTGGAATATCAGCTAGAATGTTGTGGTGTCCAGATGCAGATTTTAGAATGCACTCCAGATTGCATGTTTGATCACATTTCAGTTTGCATTTGTGTGTTCCAAATTTCAGGATTCACAGCATATTCAGATTTCAGGATTCATAGCATTTGACCACAATTCTCACAACAATTCTGACAGCATTTCAGATACATTTCAGGATTCATAGCACATTCAGATTTCAAGATTCATAGCACATTCAGATTTCAGGATTCATAGTATGTCCAGAAAGTGATTCTGGATGTATGTCCACAATATGCATGCACACAGTCCAGAAACATGAAAGCAAACATTCTCATAAGTGCAGAAATCAGATATCAGATATTGAGCTGAACATGAAAGCAAACATTCTCATAACTGTAAAAATCTGAAAGCAAACATTCTCATAACTGTACAAATCTGAAAGCAGATATTGAGCTGAACATTCTCATAAGTGCAGAAATATGAACAATTGACCATTGAGCAATCAGATATTACAATCATATATTGAGCTGAACCGAACCATGCAACATTCTCATAAGTGCAGAAATGTGAACAATTGAACATTGAGCAATCATTACAAGTCCATGAGTCCAGACATGAAACCAGATATTACAAATCCATGAAGCCACCTCCAAACATGAAAGCAAACATTACAAGTCCATGAGTCCAGACATGAAAGCAAATATTACAAGTCCATGAAGCCACCTCTAGACAAGAAAGCAAATATTACAAGTCCTTTGCAACTATGAAGCCACCTCCTTTGCAGCCACCTACTTGAACAAAATAACAGTGAGTACTTGAGCAAAGCCACCTCCTTTGCAGCCACTTACAGAGCAAATATGAATACTAAACATCTTAGACAGTGAGCACTGTACTTCAACAAAAAAAACAATGGAATGCTAGGCAGTGAGTACAAGTCATACCAGAAATCTGTATGGGCATGATTATATTGCTTATTTCCTTAAAGGGCAGTTGCGGCTGTCATGGGTGCTAATATCATTGCAAGTCCTGCACATACGAGCTACCTTTCCCTTCAACTTCTTCGGTTTGCTCTCCCTAGGCCGATTCCTCTTGCATTTGTCTCTAGTGAAATTGTCGGTAGGCGACAATATGTTGATGTCATGAGGGATGCCACACCCAAGATATGCTTCAACTTCCTCTACTCTACTTTGTGGTTGGGCAGGAATTTTCTGGTTTATGTCCTGCATAAACTTTTTAAGTTTCCCTCTCGCGTTCTGCATGTAAGGTAGTGAAGGTGTAGCTCGATGTATCAATTCTTCTAAGTCCTTGCGCATCTCCGAAGCCAACTTTTTAATTTCTTCCTTTGTGGGATCTTTTGATTTTTCCTCACGAACATTTCCATTCTCATCGAACACAACCCCCCTCTTGCAATTTGCAGTCCACCTTTTTCAAAACATAATGACTTGGAAGCTCATTCAGCAATGCACCTCGTAATATGACGATAATGTGACGGCAAGGAATCCCATGAGTGCCAAACAGCATACAGGAGCACTGGGCAATCATGGTGTTAGTGTCACATGTGAATGTGACGGCAAGAAATCCCATGAGTGCCAAACAACATACAGGAGCACTGGGCAATCATGGTGTTAGTGTCACATGTGACTTCTAACTTTCTTGCCATCCTCATTGAACGTTGTTACTTTAAGGTCACATACTTGCGCCGTGCTCTCGACAACACACTTGTCCCTGGCCGCAATAACCTTTTTCTGAAATTTAGCGAACACCATATGGGTGAATACTTCACCGCCATGCTGCTCTAATGCCCATGGTGTCTTCAACTAAGGCTTAGTGTGAAAGGTTGTATGGTCTTCTCTTAGCTCCTTTTGCCTTTGTTCATCCACTGTAGTATCGAACCGGATCTAGAACTCAACCAAAGCATGTTTGTAACCAATAAAGCGACTGAAAAAAGAATTGGCGCTTTCAGACCTTGAAGTTGTTCTAAGAATTCCTACCAATGGTATGTTCATAAAGTAGGCTGGTACCCAAGAGGCCCGAATCCTATACCGACCAGCGAGCCACTCATTATATTATCTTCCAAACCGAACTCAGAAATAATAGCTGTCCACTGTGACTCAAATTCTTCTGGAGTTTCTAAGGGATATACACAGGAATTGACACGACTGTAAAACATTTAGTTATCCCTCAAATCTAACCTTATCTTAGTTGGAAGTTTGTTCAATATGTGCCACATGCATAACCTATGCATGCTAGTTGGGGAGACATGCTCAATTGCCTTCTTCATGGCCGCATCTTTGTCGGTTATTATAAGTCTAGGGCAGCACCTCCCATACATCTTAAGAAGGTACGAACAACCATTTGAACGTTTCAATCGTCTGATTGAGCAACAATGCAGCCCTAAATAGAACACATTCCCCATGGTTATTCACTCCCATGAATGGTGCAAATATCATGTCGTATTGATTTGTATTATATGTCATATCAAATGAGAGAAACTCACCAAAATGAACGTAATTCTTCCTAGAGGTTGCATCAGCCCAAAACACATGCACCAATATACCCTTTTCGTCAATAACATAGTCAAAATAAAATGCAGCATTATTCTCATTCTTTCTAGCTAGATTATCAAGAAACATCTGAGCATATGTGACTTTATACCCTCTCTCAAAGTACGATGATAATTTTGCAAGTCCCTCCTTGTGCATCCTACATTCTGAAATCCACCCTCACTTACATGAAGATATCTAAATGCCCCTGAAGTCCCAATGCTAGCCTGATGGCATGCGAATAGTGTAGTCTTAGCCTTCTCAGTTACTTGTCTATTAGAACGTATCAAGTGTTGCTTACTAGGTGAGACAAAACCATGGTTATGCACTTCTACAAATGTCTCTAATCTAAACTTATTGTCCTTAGTCCATTTGATACCAAACATGGCCTCACAACCGCACCTACTCAATTTAGAATCATACGTCCTCTTCACTTTGACCTCCACCTTGTCCGTACCTCTGTCTTCCTTCCAGCCATGTCTGGCACAATAGTGTTGGAAATATGCCCTAGAGGCAATCATAGAGATGATTATATTTCGTTATGTTCATAATATTGGATAATATGTTATCTTGTTTCTAGAATAATATTGTTAATATTTTATTATCAAGTATGTGACTTGATTGTGAAACTCTATATTTCTGCGACAATTATTCTTAAATGTTCCCTAGTTAGAAACATATGAGGATACATATGAATAGACTAGCATATGTATTGGTTGATGACTATGTTTCACAAGTCATAGATATGGAGATATCAAACCAATAATATGGACACATGTTAGAGAACATGGTATTGAATAAGACCCACCTTGAGACACTATTGAGATTGTTATGATTCTATATGTCGTTAGTTGGTCTTAAGCAATGATGATGTATAATCCTTGGACCTCATGATTTCCTACATGTGTAATAGCACTCTTAGGGGTTGCCAACCGCTACTCGTAACTGGGTAGTTATAAAGATAGCTTTCGGGTATGCTATGAAACATGCAGAGGAATATGACTGGTTGGATATGGGATTGGCCCCTCCTAACATAACAGGAGATATGTCTCTGGGCCCTTCGTTGTGGTCGAATAAAGAAAGTGCATGGTCATGCCACTAGTGGTCGAAGTGTCGACCACATGAAGTTATTCGACACTTGATCGAGAAAGTATTGAACAGTCCATGGATGATAAATTATCTCACTTGGAGTTTAACCAGATGTCGTGAGGCAAAGGGAGAATACATAAGCAGGTCATTCAGTTCGATCAGATATAGACTGGTCAAAGCTGGTCGTAGACTGGTCGTATGGAGATACGAACTGATCATAGACTGGTCGAAGCTGGTCGCAGACTGGTCAAACATAATCACTAACCGGTCTTAAGGAGTTACGAACTGGTCGTAACTTAGTATGGACTGGTCGTGACTAGTTATGAACTAGTCGTAATTTAGTATGGACTGGTCATGACTAGGTACGAACTAGTCGTAAGTGATAAGGAACTTGTCTTAGATCATATTGCATTAAGGTTCGTCCGATATATTCTATGTGTGTTCGGGAATCGTTATGTGCTGCTAGGTACCGCTAACGATTTGTGGTCAGAAAAGTGTTTCCGAGTCACAACCGATTACACATGAACCAATAGGGTTACACACTTAAAGGGCTAGTATTTGATTTTGGTGATGATCTGAATTCTTGTAGGCCACGAGTTCCTAATGGGCCTCAAGCTCGAGACCCATTATGGATGCCTATATATAGAGGGGCGGTGGCATAGGGTGTGATGATCCTTAAGAAGGAATTCCTGAAACCCTAATAGCCACGCCTCCCTTAACCACGCCACCAGCGCTAGCACTCCTGCGCGTGGTATCCCTACCCTGTACGTGTGGATACCTTGGAGGTGTTGTTGCGAAGCATCAACACTAGGATGATCCGCAACTCGTGACGATCATCGGAGCAGGAAGAGAAGACGCGTGGCAAGTATGACTACGACTGCATCAACTCGCTACATCGACTCTACTTCCGCTACGAGTCGGCGCGTTTAGTGGTAATCTCGTGATCTATTACTAGCGGAGGTTTCTTGGTTGCGCGGTAGAAATTTTGTTTTGTGCTATCATAGCCTACCCGTAACCCAACAAACAATACTGTCTCCATTGGAACACCCCATTTGTAGTCGTCCGCTGTCCAATATGAACGGAGAAGCCCGCAACATGCGCGTATGCTTTGTAAAACTCTAGGGTTGCGTCCTCATCTTCAAAAATTATCCCCTTGGCCGGTGTCAAATCGTTAGTAACTATCGATGTGGATGAGGATCCCTACAGTGGTAAGGACGATTTAGCACTAGAATGATATTAATCATGCAAGGTAACAAATTGTGCGTACACTCACGCAGAATAGGATGCTAGCCGACTTACGAGGGGTTTGACAAGCAGATAGCGCAATGAGAGAGTGTTCATCGGCCATTTTGGGACTAGGCAATGCTAGTGGCCGCACGGAGCTACTCACATCTTCCATTTTGTCCATGCGACTGCACATCAAAACAAAGATAATTGCCTCAGTCCATTTTGTATTTTCTCATTCAGAGACATCAAAACATTCCTAGTCCAGATTGCACACATGCATTACTGATGCTAAAAAAAAAATGATGCTTGCTTACACAGGGGGTGGCTCCTAGTGCGAACGCAATGGCGAAAGCGCATCTGAGGCGATAGCGTAACGAGGCGGCGATTTAGGGGGGGGTGACGGTGAGGCGGCGCATGTGAGCGCGAAGGGGGGGCACGCAGGGGCGATGACGAGGGCGCTGCACAAGAGCGACAAGACCTAGAGGTGGCGCGGCGAACCCTAGCGAGGTGCTCGCTCGCGGGTGCGAATGCGCACTGAATCAAAGAAGAAGGCAAAAATTCACGCAAAAGGGTGGAATTGCAAAATCGCCTCTTGCCACACGTGCTCGCTCGCCCGTGGGGATTTCGCTCGCTGTTGCGCGCCGTCGACTCCAGGATGGACCGCGAGGATGGACTTTGTCCATATGCTCACGGTTTGCACCATGTGCACCTGATATGCCGCCATCGTTGTGCAAGGCACATATTAGGAAACTTTTAATTTTAGGGAAGATGTTTTTACTTTTTAATAATATTATTTTAATTAATAATTACAAAATTAAATAGTTATTTTTTTTTGGCAAAAATGGCCTCATGTCGCCATTTCATCTGACGAAAGGAGGCTGTTTCCAGTTCAATTGGTGACAGATCCCCTTTTTTGCCATTAAAGTAATTTTACATTTTTTGTATATCTATAAATGCTCACGCTACTGATAATTTTTTAAAAGATAAGGAAATATGAGGTAGAGACAAATTTATGAGTTTCGATGTGATCAAATATATTTGGAATGCGTTTTAAGTGGCGCAATATTAAAAAATAGCCCCTTCTACGACGCAATATAAAAAATAGCCCTGTTCGGCGTCACAATATTATAAATAGCCTCCTTCAGCGGTATAATATTGAAAATAACCCCGTTCGGCGACGCAATATTATTAGTATCCTCCTTCAGTGGCACAATATCGAAAATAGCCCCATTCGGCGGCGCAATATAAAAAAATGTGCAGCGTACTTTGCGAACAGGATGTAGTCATTTCACATACGAAAAGACTAGAACTAGGGTGGTATGGGGTGTCATGATACTGACTTCTTCACATGGTTACCTGTACACATCTTGTACGGAAGGTGGAACGTCTGCGTCTCCAGCCTCCACCGGTCAACCAGCGCCGTCAGGAGGCACCAGTCATACGAAACCGCCTCAACATAGGCACCTTGGCCGCGACATCCTCCTCGTCCTCCCATGTCACCTCCACCATCCTAGCTAGTGGAAGTAGGCTTGTCACTCTCAACCTGTGTCGAAAGGATTAAGAACATACGTGAGTCCACTCACAAAAGTCATATCGAAATTAATTACAAGCAGGTCTTAACTATACATACCACGGAACCCAACATGGGTCCACCCTCCATGCTCTCATGGGCATACGCAGCCGCAACATGTCGAGCTCAATAGGCTACTCGCCCTCCTGCAGGCGACTACGATGAGTCGCATCAATGGCCAGGTCAAACAGCTCATACGGCCACTACGCAGCGTCTTCTAGGACCGCCATACCTGGAATTTAAGATTTACGTAATATTTCAGAGATTATCTCGGCATTTACAGAATATTTACCGTGAAAAAATGAGAATATAACTAAAGCTGGGAAAATTTTAATCAGACTGTATACACCCTATTTAGCTACTCTGGATTTTTTAGAGCTACCTTGCTATTTTCCTAGTTTAAAATGTATTAGTGAACATGGCAAATTAAAACCTCTACGCAAAAGGGAAATATAATGGAAAATGCACTTTTTTAGAACATGATCTTGAGCCAGCTCCTTCATGTAATACACTCAATATTGGAATAATGTACTTAATTTAAAGAAATTAATCCCATGTCCTGTTGTCCACCCTTTTATGTAGATGTAAGTTGTATTTTAACTATTAAAACGTTTAATTACTCTCCTTCCGGTTCTTACAAAAATGGGTAGGAAACATCAACTAGTAGTTGTACTTTGGAAGAAAAAATGGGAAAGTCAATGTTTCAACCTTCAACCAAGAATCACGGATGTTGCGGAACACAGACATCCATGCATGTTATTCTACTCCCTTCGTTCGGCTATATTTATCCACGGAGTCTAATAAATATTTAATGAGAAATGATCATGCATACTCCTATTAAATAGCATACCACAACCACTTAACCTCTTCCAAAGCATTTAATTTCGGCATCCCAAACCCTCTATGCATTCTGAACAAGCTCCATGATCAGTAACTAGCTCACACGGTGACAACATCGATGAAATACAACCCATTCATCGAATTAACTAAAAGGCAGCAAAATAGTAACAACTGAAACTTATGGTCATCGTTTACTTAACTTGCCTCACAGGGCTTAAGAAACAAATGAAACTCTTGCAGCGAAAAATATAACTTATGGTGGCTATACAACATGCCCATAGGCAATCGAGTGAGGATCGCATTCTAATTTATAAAGTCTTCAAAGTACTCCTCGTAGAACTCTTGAGTAGCTTGACCTTGTTCAACTGAGCAATAATGTTTAAAGCCGTGAGTACATAAAGTACCAAGCAAGTTGTAGGGAACAGTATGCAATTAATATTCATGCAAAACATTATCAAAGGAATAGCTATATGGTTCTTTTGTATAAAGCAAGTATTGACAGTAAATATAGTAAGTACATTGTAAAACGTAATTGAAAAGATATAATAAATAAGTGAACATCTTATTCACTTCCTAACTAAACCACCAAGTGAACATCACATCCACCAAGTGAACATCTCATTCACATTCCAACCATTTTTTGTAAAAACTTTATACCTCATGTGGAATCCTTGGGCATTGTCTATAATCAGGGACACAGTTGTTCAAGCAGTTTTACACTCTACAGAGGTTGTACAACTTTACCGACAAGATACAATCAACTCATCATGTATGTGATTGAGCAATCATAACAAGGCCTTTACAATGCTCCGTCTCAACTCAGTTTTGTCCGCTAAGGTTTCAACGCTGAATATCTTCGTAACCAGGCAAGGCCCCCCTCTTGCGCCATGTGAGTATACATTCGTCCCGGAACCCACACCACCACAACAAAGCCAAAGTTGAGGCATTACAAATTAATCAGCCAGATCCATCACATACTGGACATGTGGTTATACGATATGACTCAGTTCAATAGTGCACAAGATTAAGTCCTTAACAATTCACCCAAGCGAGAATCACCTCATCCCAATATGCAAACACCCCCTTTACTGCATGATCACTCGCTTGTGTATAAAATCTTTTTGTTTAACCAAACCTATGATAATTCCTGTCATGGCACATAATTTTATAACAGTGGCATCGTACCACAACTTGTACAACAGTAGCATCGCACCACAACTTGTACAACAGTAGCATCACACCACAAGTTGCACAACAGTGGCATCGCACCATAATTCCTATCGTACAACTAAGCATAACTAAACATTTCTACGACAACCTATGTTGGTGATACAAATATGCCTAACTAATAATGATCATCCCATGGTGACAAAGGATTCATGGTGTTCAAAATAATCATGGTGACATAATGACAAATAGGTGATTAACTACTCCCAAAAACAGTTGATATAAAAATAGCATGCAAGTTGATATAAAACAATATACTTCTAAAAACATAGGTTCAATATGATCAAAGGATTATGACTTGCCTTGGCCTTGCTCAGTTACTACATTTTGGCATTCAAATCTTGTTCCTGCTCCTACTCCTTGAAAATTGACGTCTAAACGAGAGAGAGAAAACGAATGAAACACAACTAAATCCAAAAGAAATTTAAATTAAATCCAAAACTACCAAAACCAGCACTAGAAGAAAGAGCTAGATTTTAGATGAATTTAGGAACTTGAACGGGCTGAATCGAAGTTCGGGCGAAGGAGAACGAGCTTTCGGGAGTTTATCGGATTAGAAAATCATGGAGATTGAGAGGTAGTGGAATATTTCAAAGAATATTCCTTTGGTTGGATAAGTGATTAAATAAAAAGGAGTTGACCCATGGGTAGGGGTGCAAACGGAACAGATAATTCCCGACCGACCGAAGACTTATGGAACGAATACAGAATGGATAAATGGGTATTCGGCACTATTCGTGTCCAACTCCGACTCCGAGGAAAAAATGTGGAATATGATATAGGATAAGTGATATCCGTCCATATGTATATGTTTGTCAGGAGGTATGAGGCAAGCTTGTTATGATTTCACTTAGGAACAGGATAATAGATAGATGAGTTGCTGCATCTTAGCATGCAAAGATCCTGAGTGTTTTTCATTCGACATATCAGTGATTAGTCTCTCCGTATTCACTCAAATTGCACCCCTACTGTCTAATATCCTGTGTAGGGATGCAAAAGAAGTGGATAATTTTCGTTCGATCGACTGACCGACCGAATACTCGCGGAGCAAATACGGGATGGAGAAATGAGTATCTAACACTATTTGTGTCCGGCTCCGACTCCGAGAAAAAAATACGAAATATGATACAGGATGAGTGATACTCGTCCATATCCACTCCGATTGCACCCCAACCTGTGGGGCCCAATTGATAGTGAGAGGAAGAGAGTTAGAGAGGATGCCAAGTAAGGCCTGATGGTCAGTGAGACAAAAGAGGAACAAAATATGACTTGTGGGACCCGAAGGACAGAGAAAGAGAGAGAGAAAGAGAGAAAGAGAGAAAGGAAGAGACAGAGTAGGGGCGACGACGGCTTGGGCATGCGACTATGGCAGTGGACGGAAGCGAGGGAGCGGCTGGCGATGGCCAAAACAGAACCCTGACGGTGAGGTGGTCCTGTTGGTAGTGGTGGCGCGGCCGGGGAGGCACCGTAGCAGGTGTCGACGACGACAGCGACACGGGCGCGTGGGCACACGGCGTCGGCATCAATCATGGGCACGACGTGGGCTCGGGGATCACACCGGGTCGCTTGGGGAGACCGGGGAGGGACGGAGGCGGTGGGGCGACGGCGGACAGAGGCGTAGAAGAAAGGGGCAGCCCATTGATGGAAAGAAGGCGGGGAATAGATGGAGACACTTCGGGAACACATGATGACGCACACCTCTTGACTCGAGACTCACCGGAGAAGGAGATCGGAGTAGGGGTGGTGCGGCCAGACTTGGGGAAGAAGGAGGCAGCGCGAAGTGGCAGGTTCACTAGGACGGCGAGGTGAGCACCGTGTAGAACACGATGAGGCGAACTTGTTGGCGGCGATGGAACAGACGAAGACTAAACGAGGGCAACGAACTCCGGCGAGGAAGAGCTTCAGCGGCGCACGTCTTCTTGGGATTGATTCAGCACGGGGCACATGGTCGGACGAGGCTATTTATTGGCGAGGAAGACGCACGGGGCACAGACGCCAAGTCTAACACGGGCTGAAACATGGCAGAGGTAGGGGAGAAGAAAAGGTCAGGTGGGCTGGCTCGGGTGGCAGGCCGAAAGGAGGGAAAAGGAAAGAATGGACTGGGGAGAAGAAATCGGCCCGCAGGAAAAATGGAGATTTAGGTGAATTTTTTAATTACGGAAAATGGATTAATCGAATGGAGCCCAAATAAATAGCAAATGGACTAGTAGAAATCCAAAAGGTTTTAATTTTTGAAAATTTAAATTAAGCTTTAATTATTGCAAGAAAATTCAAATAGTTATTTTTATTTTGAAAGGCTTCAAAAGAACTCAAAATTTGGGATGTTACATTTAAGTAGGGGTAGAGAGAGAAAAAGTTACAATAACTACACTCCAGATTCCCACATGGACAAATATATTAAAATGTATACCCCTGAATCCATAGACAAATATAGCGAAAGAGAGGGAGTAATTACTAACAAACATAAACGTCTATAAGCACAGCTTCCCTCAACGGTTGGGAAGCAGTAGTAGTGACAAGAAGTACGACTTAAATGAGTGTCAATTAAGTTTTGGATTCCAATTAAATTAGGAGCTCTTCTACGATACACTCAATGTAATACGGGCCGTCTATTCTTTTCAATCCAATGGTTCAGATTATTTAGGATCTAGTTATACTATCTCTGGTATTATAAGTAGTAGAATTCCAATAGGGATAAAATTGTAATCGACCATATGGGATCACATGACATAAAAATAATATTTTCAACCCTAATGGGAAAAGTCTATAATACCCCCACGAAAAAATTATAAATACAAAGAAAAGTTTATTACGCCCTTAACAAATCAATAATTAGATTTGATGTATACTATCACCATATACTACCGGTAGGATGTACCGTAAAATTTCTCTAAATTAGAGCTATGCCATATCAAGAGTGGTACATTTATGCCACAATGCTTGGTCTAACAGGGAACACTTTTGTATAGATTTAGATCATGCATAATTTCATAAGGATAGACTAGTCATCGTTTCCTCGGGAAAAAAAAAGTAGTTACCATTCGAATGTTTTTTTGAAAGAAAAAAATCACTCAGATTTTTGGAGATCTCCCCGTTAACGCCCAAACCTCAACGCGTCGTCTCACTGGAGTCACCCGGAGCTCCACCTCCTCCAAATCGTAAGGTCATCCAAGAAAAAGAAAAATTCGACTGTGACGTAGCATTTTCGAACATTTTATCCAAAAAATGCATAAAATCTCTGATTTGAGAAGCTAAAAACTAAGGTTTAAAAAACAAGTGTATCAAGCGAGTTTCGGCCTTTAATTTATTCCCTTGGCCAGTTTAGGCATCTAAACAAGTGTATCCTTTCTGTTTGTGAATTAGATTCCAGACCTAAAAAACCAATTTTGAAATTACTAAAGTGGACCTGTTCTGGGCTCCAGACATTTCCCCAAAAAAAAAAATGGTATCGAAAACCCTCACGCAAACAAAATAGGAGTATGGCAATGCAAATTCAACAACAGGATAACCAAGAAAGGCATCGCAATGCTTCTAGTGTAAGCATCTGAAGCCTTTTTTATTTAAATTACTACTCTCTCCGTTTCACTATGTTTGTTTATGCCCTCGGGAGTCTCCCTTTCAAAAAGTTTCTCCATTGAGGGAAGTTTTTTTTATATATAAATAATCTACTTTTTATTCTTAAATACAGTAATAATACTGCTTTTTTTTTACAGAAATAATCATCTGTCGCTCAACTGTTGGATGACCAGCCCAAGTCGCTCAATGGTTGAGCGACTTGACACTTGTCACCCAACGGTGTACATGCATACCCTGCTAGCTGAGTGACCTGTACGTTAGGACCAACCGTTAAGCGATAAGTGTCCAAGTCGCTCAACCGTTGAGCTACTTGGGCCAAGTCGCTCAACCGTTGAGCTACTTGGACACTTGTCGCTCAACCATTGAGCGACTTAGACTAGTCGCCCAACGGTTAAGCGACAGATGATTATTTCTGTAAAATAAAAAAAGGTAGTATTATTACTGTATTTCGGAATAAAAACTAGATTATTTTAAAAAAAATCATTGAGGGAATCGATAATGTAGTAATTGCAATGTTTTCACTCTCTACCTCTACTTAAATGCTTTGAAAGAGATTAATTGTGTGTTTGGTTCGGTGGATGAGCTCGTAATTGGACCGGATCATCCCGAATATGTCACGTCCCCGTGTTTGGTTGAAGGGATGAAACCAATCCATCCCAGATAAGATGATCAAACCTTGGAGGATATTCCTCATAGATGCTATATCAACTCATTCGGAAAAATCGGGTGAACCACCTCGTCCTGATCGTATTCGCTTGTTCGCGTGGCTTCTGGTGTCCACTGAGTGTGAGCCGGCATGAGGCCTCAGTGAGGTCCAGCGTGAAGAGGGGAGTCAAGCGGTGGTGGCAAGCCAATGCCAGCCAGCCAGTTGGATCCGTGGCCTGATCGAATCCGGGCCTGTTATTTCGAGGAGAGAAGAGGAGAGAAGTGAGGCGCGACGGCGAAGGGAGGGGCGGCGGCGGCGGCGAAGGGAGAGAAGAGAAGCAGTGTCGGTGGAAGAAAGAGGAAGAAAAGAAGAGATTGTCGGTCGACAATGTGGTAAGGAAGAAAAGAAAAAGGAATGAAGAAAAGGGGAAAATGAGAAGAAAGAAGAAAGAAAAAAGAAGAAAGAAGAAATATATATTATTGAGATAATCTCTCATAAACCAGCCTCATCCCCTCAACCAAACACCATCTCATACCATCTTAGATCATCCCATACAACCAACCAAACATATTCATGTACCATCCCATACAACTAACCAAACATCATACATGTATTATTCCATCCATGACGATCACATCCATCATTATGTATCAACTCATCCTATTCACTCTGATTCACCTAACCAAACACACCCTAAGTGATTATAGTATATCATTTAATAGGAGTATGCATGATCATTTAACTCATTTCTTATTAACTTTTTCTTACATTTAGTAATTTCTTACTCTATACGCACCGTGAGCTGTAGACAAATATTGTGAAACGGAAGGATGTAATACGAAATTCACTTCTCTAGAGACACAGCTGGTACACGCTACGTACGTACACTAGACATGGGCAACTATTCATGAGCTCAGCTTTACCGCACGCTTGTCTTACCACACAGGAGAATGGTACGGTACCGTCGCAACGCAATGAAAGTGTGCAAGTAAAACAAGGAGACCAAGGATGCCAATGGTTGCACGACCCTTCAACGCGTGGTAGCTAGGGCTCGGGAGTAAATAAACGTAATAAAAGAGAGACCGGTCAGGTTTGAAACCGCCGCCGCCGCCGCTGTATCCACTGCGCCAACGCGCCATGGCAACCAACCTTCTTTACTGCGAAGAAGAAGAGGAGGAGGAGGAGGAGGAGGAGGCTAGCTAGCGAAGCTTGGCTGTGAGTGACGACCTGGCCGGCCAAGAAGAAGAAGAAGAAGAGTAGGCTAGCTAGCGAAGCTTGGCTGTGACTCTGTGAGTGACGACCTGGCCGGCCAATTCGTCCAGAGATTCACATGCTCACATTTAATAACCCCTCTCTAGAAGAAACCACCACCAATAAATAGATCCAGCTCCTCCCTCTACCTCCCTCCTCTTGCTCCATCCATCCAATTAAATCCATCCATTTACCGTGCATCCATTCTGATCTCACCATGGATGAATGGATCCGACGTATCTCTCGATCGATCCACCGTGCATCCATTCCGATCTCACCGTAGATGCATGGATTTGATCCATCTTTTGATGTACAGGTCGATTTTCACTCTCAGGGAGAGCATTATTGGAGCGCTTCCTTTGTGCAGCTAGGATTTCACAAGTCACCACTGCATAGCGCAGATCCGGCGAACACGACCTTGATTGTGCAATGCACACAGCATGCGCCGGTGCAGGGCGTACGAGCAAGCAGATCGAGAATTAAACTCTCCCTGGGCCACCGGAGTAACTCCGGTGCTGCTCCCGGCCGGCCGTGATCCACACTGCAGCAAAGGAGTAGTTAATGTCGTTGTTACAATGATCTTGACCGCATCTAGTCTAGGCTCTTAATACTTCGTGCACTACATTACATTACTGCATTGCAATTGTCAATTGCAATACTATACCACACTGTGCAGTATAGTATGGCTACTAGCCTAGCTGCTATACCACCTAGCTGTAAGCTAGCTAGGCTGGAGACCATGGCACATGCATTGACACTTGGCACATGTGCATGCACTAGGTAGCTATGCCATGTCAGGTCAGGTGAATGCGTGTCGATCACATTGCTTTGTCTGTCAGTATGGGAGCCTCAAGTTGAGGCGCCTGAGCCAGATGGAGTGCATGACCATGTTGATCACGTCGAACCGCTTCGCCGGTCGGTTGAGCCGGAAGTGGCGCCGGACGCGCAGCACCCGGTCGCGCAGCACGGCGTACCGGCGGTCGGAGATCCCGAGGAGGATGCCCTTGATCGCCGGGATGCGGTCCACGGGGACGGCCACCGAGAACCGGCGCCAGTCCAGCACGTCGCTGAACGGCGGCGAGTAGTTGGCGGAGATGAGCACCGGCACGCACCCGGCGGTGATCGCCTCCACGACGCGGGGGCTGGCCACCTCGTACCCGCTCGGGCAGAGGCAGAACCTCGCCCTGCCCATCAGCTCGTCGTAGTCGAGCCCCTCCGGCAGCCGCTCGTACACCAGCACCCGGTCGTCCTTGCCCTCCCAGCGCGCCAGCAGCGCCTCCCGGATGGCCCCGTGCGCGCCGCCGGCGAAGAAGGCCAGGACCGTCCGCTCGGAGGCCGGCCGGCCCGCGCCGGCGCGGCCCGGCGGCAGGCGGGCGCCGTCCCTGACGTGGACCTCCGGCAGCGCCACGTCCGTGGCGGGGTCGAAGCCCTCGGACATGTTGGCGTTGCACATGACCCGGATCGCGTTCGCGCGCAGCTCCGCGTTGGCGGCGGACAGGATCGGGGCCTATATGCGTGCAGTGTGAGCCAAATATTGTCACGAACTGCCGTTTCCAAAAACGTCATGAGCTCGTACTAATTAGCCGCAAACCGATGCAGCTATGTATATTGTTCATGCCTCGTGTCATATCGTACTTGTTCGTGTCATCATATCCTCCCTTGGTTTATGCATGACAGAGACGTCTTAACTAGCTAAACGTGCATACATAACGCATGTAGCATCAGCACTAGCTCATTGGTGTCCTTCAACTTAATTAAGGAAAGCAACTGATCAACTGCCTAACGAAATAGACTGTACGCAAATAGAAATTAGGCCCCGTTTTGGAAAGCAGGATTTCTATAAGAATTTGGGGATTTTGTATGGAATCTCATATTTAGTGAGAGTGATCATATTTAGTGAGAGTGGATGTTTATTTTCTACGAAATTCCTGTGTTACTAGCTAGCCAGGACCTAGCATATGCTAGGCCAACATGGGGAGTGGTCCCTCAGCATTTTAGAATTTTTTTTGAACACCATATGTATGCATACGTAATATATATATCTATACGCATACACGTATACTCTCGATGATGGCTACACTCACATGTGTTCGTATATAAATATATATCTATATGCACGCATGTATACTCTCGATGAATCTGTATATGCAATTCACATGATGGCTACGCTATATGTTAGGTTGTAGGCACTGGCGGAGCTTAATTAGTGTAATTCAGACTGGGCGAGGGCCCTTACTGCACTTTGCTAAACTCTAAGAAAATTACGCTATTAATATGCGCTCTCTATCGTATTCAATTTGCAGTTCTCTCGAGACTGGCCCCCTCTATAATTTGTTTGAAGCTCCGTCACTGTTACTAGCGGTCCCAAAGTAAAATCGATTAGTGCATACCCAGTCGTGGCAGGAGACGAAGAAGTGGTCAGCGCCGCGGCTGCGGTTCCAGTAGGGGTACTTGGCGGCGAGGACGTCGACATAGTCGGCGACGAGACGCAGCTGGGGGCCCCAGTAGTCGATCATGTCGCGGCGGTAGATGTAGCTGACGATGTTGACGACGCTGATGGGGAGGAAGAAGGCGTGTGCCTCGCCGGGGTGCTGCGCGCGGTACCGGCCGGCGGCGTGCTCCATCTCAGCGATGAAGTGGCCCTCGATGGCGTAGATGCTCGCGCCAGGCCCCTCGTGCACGATCGGCGGCTCGCCTTCCCTGTACGCCCACACCTTGAACCTCTTCTCCATCTCAATGTAACTCCTGGTGATCACATCAAATGTAAGAGTCACTGTTACTCCCTCCGATCATAAATACATGTCGTTTTAGCAAACGTGCAGTCAAACTTTTAAAACTTTGGTTATCTCTAGATTGGATACATAAAAATCATATGTATAAATTTGTTTCAAAATGTATTTTCATAATATTATAATTTTATTGTGTATTATAACTATATTACAATAGAAATTAGTGTCCAAAGTTGTATTTTAGGAACCGTATCAATGTTAAAAACAACATGTATTTATGACCGAAGAGGGTAATTAATGGGGTCGACTAAGCTAAAGTCGCATGAAATGTTCTTGAAACCAGTCACTTTTTTCGGTACGTTGGATCATCATCCAATGGTTTTTGTTTTTTATGTTGAAAAAAAATCTAAACTAGACAAAAATAAATATAGGTGAACCCTACAAATACAAAAAAAAAAATCTCACATCACTTGATAGTGTAATTTTAGGTTTAATACTGTGCAATTGTAGACGACTAGGTTTAAAAAAAATATCAGGGACTAGGAGCTAGCAAAAACGGCAATTAATTAGTCACCATGGCGTGTTCCAGAGTTCAGTTAGTAAATTCCCAACCCCTCGCCACTCCCAAAACGCTAGCCACTGGCAAACACCGTACGTCCTGTACCCTCAATACCTCGTGTACGTTCCTGAAATTCTTGCGATGGATTCCTTCAGTACACCATGCGTGATTACTACTACATGTACCTGTACCCCTAACTTCTCAAAACTAAGCTTGATCAGGAACTAGCCAGCTTTGCTGTACCGTGAGTATAGCCTAGTTAACTTCTAGTTAATCAAAGCTGTACACTTTCCATGTGAAACGTACGTTAGGTCCAATGGATGTGCAGCAATCAGTCTACTCTAGATCCTCTAGAAGCAGACCGGAATGGACAATTCAATTAGGGGTCGATGTACTCATGCTGCCTGTAGGATTAGGAGGCCATGACAAGTGTTTCGCACCAAACAGGCAGGCAAAGCAAAGCACGTACCGATCAACCAACAAGAAGATCAACCGGTCGATCCATCAACGAACCATCAATGTATTCCGTTGGCCGTCCAAATCATTTTGGAAGGCGTGTTAATGCTCGCAACGCGTGCACGTCCTAGCGAGTAGTATCCAGTTGCTGCCGCTGCTGTTTACGCTAGCTTTGGACTCGAAGGCGTGTGGATAAACGAAGAGATGCGAGTCCTAGAAAGGGGAAAATCTTCCGTTTTGGTTTTTTTCGGTGGGCCGCGAAAGGACCGAAATTTCGGTAGTAACGGTTTGATCAAATTTGAATTTTAAAATGTAAATATTTTCAAAAAAAATAAAGATAGGAACAATTGTGAACCATGGTACTAGCTGGCAGTGGTGTGCGCTGGGTGAATATAGAGGAGTGATAGTAAGATAAAGTTATCACGAGGTGAGCTAGCAAACAAATATTTAAATATCATGTGCAATCCAAATTGATACATAAATGATAAGGAACAATGTTAAAATAGGAAATACATCATACGTAATATCTTAATGATGGATAGTGAGTTTTGAAAACGCAAAAATATACACAAGTAGCAATCTTAAGAATAAAATTAATTAGATTTGTGGTGCAAATAATTGCAGAGTTACTGTAAGGATATTAAGGGTGTGGAAGGATATTAAGGGTGTGACGAGCGGAGCTCTCGCACCCCATGGTGGATCCGCCTGGTGGTACTAGTGATGCATGCATGCTTAACTGGTGAAACGCGTAGGCGTTGCGGTACACGGCGCCCCTGGGGACGAAGCCGCCGCGCCTGTCCGACGTGCAGTTGCGCGTGAGGATCGCGCGGCGGACGGACGCCCGCGCCTCGGCCAGCCCCGCCTCTGTCCTCCCTTCGCTCCCCTGCCTCTGCACCTGGCACGCATAGACAGAACATGGCACAGTGTAACACTGAATTTTTCTGACGAGTTTGCCTGCACGCCCAGAACTGCATGTGTGCATCAGAAGATGTTTGCAGAGTTTGTATATGGATGCGTACTTGATGGTTCACAAGTTCCCGGGCAGGAGGAGACGAGTGTGAGAGTGAATGGCGACGGGCAGCGTCTCCGGCTGCTCCGGGTGTGCCGGGGGCACGGGGAGACCAGGTACGGTCAACGGCGATGGGCGCGGCGAGGACGACGACGGCGATGCCGACAAGGATGAGACATGCCGTCAATGGGGGAAGAATAGGGCGGCAGCCACAGCTGTTCTTGGAAGCCATGGATGGTCAGCTGAATCGAGCATGCATGCTGCATCGATCCATTCTGGATGTTATGTAGCAGAGGCTGGTGTACTGTCTACGTTAGAATCATCGAGGCTTGGATCCGGGGTCGATGCGTGCTGGGGATCTGCGCAACGGTTTCGAATTCAGAATCGTAGTCGTGCCAATTATCTGCAGCTTTGGATCTGCAACCTGGTAGTGACTTGCAATGAGATGCAAGGGTAGGGTGCATGCCAACTGCCAAGGCATTTGGATTTGCATCGAGGAGAGAAAACTAACAACCCATGGGAGGAAGAGCGGAAGACTCGCCGTGGACGGCACGGTCTCTGACTTTGATGCGTGCCTGGACCAAGGCCATGTGCTATGGTGGCAAGAAAAATGCCTTGTAGCCTTCACACACCAGTTATTTTACAGCTCCTAGCAAAATCTGTAGAACAACCAAGTACTGAAGGACAAGTGTAAACCCCTTGTATGAACCCTAATGCAAAATGGACAGGGAAAAGAAAGAAAGAAAGGGGAAACAAGAGGTAGCATAGGGAGTAGGGATGGCAATGGGCCCCGTTCCCTGATGGGGAATTCACCTATTAGGAGGCGGGTTTGGGACTATTTCTTCCCCCACAGGATACTAATATGAAAATAGCATTCCCCATCGGGTGAGGTAGGGCCGGGGATATTCCCCTGCTCCCCATCCCCGTTACCCAATGGGCCCCCGATAACACAATTACAGCCCACTCCCGTCTCTCGGTCTCTCCCTTCTCCCGTAAGACCCGTAACCGAGTGCATAATCTAGCAGCGGCCACACTCTAAGTCATCCCAGCCCCCCCTCCCCAAGTCCCCAACCCCAACCAGTTCCGCAGCACTCTCGCTCCTCCTCCCGTCCTCCAGGCTCCGGTCTCCTTGCTCCCGCAGTCCCAGTCCTCCTCCGGGCTCCGGCTGGCCGCTGCTCCTCCGGTCCTCCCTTGCTCGCTCCCACAGTCGGCAGTCCCCAACCTCTGACGCGGTCTTCCTCCCCAACAGCTCGACGCCGACGCCGACCTCTTCCAGTCCGACGCCGACGCCGATCTCCTCCGGTCCTCCGCCTCCTCCGACGCCGACACCCTCCATCCCTCCAGTCCTTCTCGGACTATCAGTGTATGTCTCATTGTCTTTGTTTGGGAGGCTTGAGAAATGGCTGTGTATGTGTATCTATGAATCCATGATTCAGCTGTATCCATGAATCCATGGCTTGAGAAATTTATGTGTATGTGTGTATCCATGAATCCATGGCTTAAGAAATTTCTCTTTGCTGCAATCGACATCCAAAAATAGCAGTGCTGAATTTCGGGTCTGGATCCCCGTGGGGCCTCGATAACCCGACGGGGACGGGGACGGGGAACGGGGAAGAATAGTACCTGAGGATGGGGACGGGGACAAGGATTTTTTTTTTCTTGTCACGAGGATAAGGATAATCTACCACTCCCCGCTAGGGAATGCCCCGTTACCAACTGGACAAATGTTATGACCAAGAAACAGTTTATGCATCTGCGCATTGTCTGAAACTATCTCATTTATTTAACCATGTACTGACATGTGCAGGAATCAGGCATCGTTTACACACAACTGCGCACACATACTGGTATGAAGCTCTATGAACAAACGGATAGACAACATCATAGGGTGTTTTTGGTTGTCTGCATATCTCCAGCCTAGCCTATATGTGTCATCAAGGCTAAATCTAACCAGACTGAGTGGATGCAATGATGAGTTGTTTGGTTGCCTGTTTCCGTTAATCTAGACTATGCTAAGATGTTATTTGATTGCCTGTATCTGACACAGGAGGAGGTGAACGGATTCACGAGTGCTAGCCAACCTGCATGCCCTCAGCCTGGCTAAGAAGGGAAGCTCGAATTGAGTGTTTCCTCGGACCTAACCCGAGAGGGAATCTTACATCCATTCAGCTAGGCTCACCCATCCAACTAGATAACCAAACACCAAAAAAATTTATATCTACTCATACGAGCTAACCCCATATAGCCAACCAAACACACCCATAACTAACTCTGCTTCAGAAGCCATGTAGCGGGGCCAAGAAAGACGAGCAAGGCCTTAACTCCCAAGGCCCAGAACAACTGGCCTTCAAAGTACAGATCTCATTTTAGTATCAGAAAAGGGGCTATTCTTACATCAGCAACAGCAACTTCAAGGAATTCACCTCCTCGTAAGGTAGTTTTCTGGATCGAGCTTCTAGCGGGGCCAAGAAAGACGAGCAAGGCCTTAACTCCCAAGGCCCAGAACAACTGGCCTTCAAAGTACAGATCTCATTTTAGTATCAGGAAAAGGGACTATTCTTACATCAGCAACAGCAACTTCGAGGAATTCACCTCCTGGAAAGGCAGTTTTCTGGATCGAGTTTGTCACATTATTCTTTTTTACGAGCATCCAGACATAAGGCACTGTGCTCAATATGATCCCTAGGAGATAAAGCATCGTTTCGAAGACAGAGAAATTCACTATGAAATAAAATTCACTATGAAATAAAATCACACACTTGTGGAGGATTTAGGTGCTGTTTACTCCAGCTTGACTTCCGCCCTCTTTGGAGGATCCAGCTGCAGGTAAGTATATGGTTCGGTTGGCTCCTCCCTGCAAATGACAGGTTCATACGTGAACAACTTCGGATGCAGGAATAAGAGATGATAATCTTGAGAGTCACAATGCTCATTGGTCCTTGAAATGCTGAGGTACGTGCAGAAGAAACTAGTTACTAGTCACCCCCAGGTAAATTCATCATAAGCATGCAGCCCACACAGCTTCACACTTGAGTGGAGTCTTCAAGCAATTTGTGTTTTCAGTACAACAGCTTTCTGAGCACCAGTCTTTCTTCAGGCCGGTTATGTTAAATATATCACGATCTAAAGGGGTTTCCTCTGTTTTTACCCAGGGTATAGCACCAAACAATACTTCTATTGTTCATTTCGGTGGCAATTAGTCACCTAAGGGGTTCTAGCCTTGGCCTGTTTAAACCAGTAGCTCCAAGCAGGTGGCATCAGTGCTCCAACCTGGCCCAAATGAACCAGCAAGATTGAGATAGACCATATTTTGTGTTTCCATGGGCTGGGCCAGGTTCAACAGCTACATTTTGCTTCAAAATGCCTGTCCCACCCATGAAACCAAGGCAAGCAACCAAACTACCTTCCTAAATGATGATACATGACACATGGAACCATGCAACCAAACAAAACCCCCCCTCAAAGATACTGCATGGCACAGCCAGCCCAAGATGTATATGCAGACAGTCAATCACTTCATAGTTCATAAATTTTAGGAGATTTGCAACTAATGGAGAAGCTAATTCGCACAACTCTCAGTGATTACAGGTCCAGTTGATCAGAAAATAAACTTTAGGCAAAGCCATGTGGTAAAAGGAACATTGCTGCTAGATAAACATGAATCAAGCCATCAAAACCTTTTCTGCCGCAGAGATTACTCTTCATGAGCATTTTTCGCAGCCACTAGTTAATCATATGGTGCATAATTCTTTAGCAACTAGAGCAAGCAACAGCACGAAGGAACATTAAAAAATGAAGATGTTAAGCACGATATAATGCTCCACCTTATCATGATTGTTAGATATATATTACTACCTGTGTATTTTCCCTGTTGTATAAGGGGTTATCTGCATATATGTCATACATGTACTTGTATATATATTAGCGGTCTCATAATGAATACAAGCGCTATTCATAACATGGTATCAGAGCAAACCTAGGGGTTGTTTTCTTCCTGTCCGCTGGTTCCTCTTCCAGCCGCCGCCTGGCTTTGCCATCTTCCACCCGTCGGTTGCCCGTGGCCGACCGTGGATCCTTCCCTGCTTTGCCGCTTGCCGTCCGATGCGCCCACATTCCCGGCCGTTTGACGCCGAGAACTGCCCGATCCCGAGCCCGGAGCTGCACAGCCCAAGACCGAACGCTTCTTCTCTGCCACCCGGTCGCCCGAACCCGAGCCCGGTCGCTTCTTCTCTGTCGCCCAGTCGCCCGAGCCTAATTCCACCAGTCTCACTTCCATTGGTCATTTAGCTGCTCCTATCACTGTTCAGACAGCAGATGATACCTCTCTCTGTGTCACAGGATGATGCACTCTTTTGAATTCCTCTTTTCATGTTCATGTTGTTTCTTATGTTCCCAAACTAACCATGCAGCACATATCTGCCGGTCAACTCACCGATCATGGTTGTCGTGTTATTCTCGATTCTGATTCTTGTTCTGTACTTCTGTTCAGGATCGATTCACAGGGACTCTGGTTGGTACTGGCCCTCGCTGTCATGACTCACGGTGTTTCTGGGAGCTTGACTAGCTTCATCTTCCTTCTGTTGCCCCTGTCAGTCTTGTCGCCTCCACCAACGCCTCCGCTTCTGCTGCATCCTCCACTGGCATCATCGTTTGGGACATCTTTGCGGGTCACGTTTATCTTCTTTGGTTTATCGTGATCATTTAGAGTCTGTGTCTGGTGATACTTCTCTAAATTGTCAGGATTGTAAGCTTGGTAAACAACTTCAACTCCCCTCTCCTTACAGTGAGTCAGTGTCGCAGCGTCCTTTTGATCTTGTTCATTCTGATGTATGGGGTCCGGCTCCTTTCGTTTCGACAGGTCATCGATATTATATAAATTTTATTGATGATTTTTCTCGACACACATAGATATAATCTATGTCATCTCGTAGTGAGGTTCTATCCATCTACAAGAATTTTGCCACTATAATCCGTACTCAGTTTGATTCTCCTATTCGTGTTTTTCATGCTGATTCTGTTAGGGAATACTTGTCGAGAGTTCTTCGTAGTTTTCTTGCTGAGCAAGACACTATCTCTTAGTTTTTTTTGCCCTGGTGCTCATGCCTAGAACGATGTGGCTGAACGAAAGTAGCAGCATCTTCTTGAGACAGCCCGTGATCTTATGCTTGCTTCTGCTGTTTCATCACACTTCTGGACTGAGGCTGTTTCTACTGCCACTTTCCTAATCAATATTCAGCCTTCTTCTGCTCTTCAGGGAGGGATCTCAATTGAGTGTCTCTGTGGCAAGACTACTAATTATTCTGGTCTTCGCCTCTTTGTGTGCGTGTGTTATGTTCTTCTTGCCCCTTGTGAGCGCACCAAGATGACCGCTCAGTCCATCAAGTGTGTTTTTTTAGGCTACAGCGCTGAGCATAAAGGATATCGATGCTGGGATCTTGTTGGCCAACGGATGCGGATTTCTCGAGACGTCACTTTTGATGAGTCTCGTCCTTTCTACCTCACCCTCGTCCTTCCACCATTCCAGCATCTCTCGTCGAGCCACTTTCTTTTCTGACTTTTCTTGTCACCCCCATAGCCACCATACCTCCACTACATCCTGTGGTCTCTCCTATGCCTCCTCCCCCGTCAGTGGCTCCTTCACCGTCGGCACCTCCTTCGCCACCGATACCCTCTCCAGAGGTTCCTCCTGGCCTTGTTCCCTCTTATCCTCTCTACACCCGTCATCCGCGAGTTGAGGATTTTTCTGATACGCCATCTTCTTCTGATGGGTCATCTTCTTCTGCCTTTCCTCCTCGATATGCTCTTCGTGATCGCCAGTCTATTCGGCCCCCTGTGTGCTTTGGTTTTGCTGCTGCTGCTCTTGTTGAACCGACCTCTTATCGTGATGCTGCTGTTCATCAGGAGTGGCAGCATGCGATGGCAGAAGATATTGCTGCTCTTGAGCGTACTGGCACGTGGATCTTGTCCCTTTTCCCGCGCGTGTTACTCCTATCACGTGCAAGTGAGTCTACAAGATTAAGACCCGCTCTGATGGTTCTCTTGAGCGCTACAAGGCTCGTCTTGTGGCACGTGGGTTTTAGCAGGAGCATGATCGTGACTATGATGAGACTTTTGCTCATGTGGCTCACATGACCACTGTTCGCACTCTTCTTGCTGTGGTGTCTGTTCGTGTATGGTCTATCTCTCAGCTTGATGTCAAGAATGTTTTTCTCAATGGTGAGCTGTGTGAGGGTGTTTATATGCAGCCACCACCGGGGTATTCTGTTCTTGAGGGTGTGGATTGTCGTGTTTGCCAATCTTTTTATGGCCTCAAGCAAGCTCCTCGTGCCTGGTTTGATCGTTTATCTTCTGTTGTCACTGCGGCTGGTTTTTCTACCCGTGCTCATGATCATGCTCTTTTTATTCATACTTCACCTCACGGTCGGACGCTTCTTCTTTTATATATTGATGATATGATCATTACTGAGGATGATTCTCAATACATCACTTCTGTCAAAGAGCATCTTAGTGAGCAGTTTCTCATATCTGATCTAGGTCCTCTTCGCTACTTTCTTGAGGTTGAGGTTATTTCTACGCCTGAAGGCTTCTATCCGCCCCAAGAAAATTATATCCAGGATCTTCTTGATCGTGCTTCTCTTACTGATTAGCGAACAGCTGAGACTCCTGTGGAGCTTAACATTCATCTTCGGCCACTGATGGTGAGCCTCTTGCTGATCCTACTCGCTATCGCCACCTTGTTAGGAGTCTTGTTTATCTGGGTGTCACTCTTCCTAACATTTCGTACCCTGTGCATATCCTGAGTCAGTTTGTTTCTGCTCCCACTCAGCTTCACTACAATCATCTTCTTTGTGTTCTACGATATTTTTGTGGAACCATCACTCGTCGTCTCTTTTTCCCTCGCTCCAGCTCTTTACAGCTCTAGGCATATTCTGATGCCACCTAGGCTAGTGATCACTCTAATCGCTGGTCTCTCTCTGCCTATTGTGTTTTTCCTGGTGGTTCTCTCATTGCTTGAAAGATTAAGAAGCAGACATCAGTTTCTCGTTCGAGTGCTAAGGCTAAGTTGCGAGCTATGACTTTATTGACTGCGGAGGTTACTTGGCTACGATGGTTACTTGAGGATTTTAATGTATCTGTTTCTGCACCAACTCCTCTTTTGTCTGACAGTACAGGGACTATTAGCATTGCTAAAGATCCGATGAAGCATGAGCTTACAAAACATATTGGTGTTGATGCTTCTTACATGCGGACACAAGTTTGGAGAGATAGAAGCTATGACGGGCTCTGGTCTGTGCCTTCATGTTGTGGATCCACCATAAGTTTTGGGGTGGGGGGTTGTTAGGTGTGTATTACTGTATGTGTACTTTCCCTATTGTATAAGGGGTTATCTGCATATATGTCATATCTGTACTTGTATATATATTAGCCCATTTGCCTCATAATGAATACAAGTGCTATTCATAACAATGATCACTACCTAATATCCCCCTCAAGGCTCAAGCAGATAATTCCTATCACTTTTATGATTTTATCCATCATGTTATTAGTGCTTAATGAGCTAGAAGCCTTGAACTATCCAAAGGTGTGTTGCATCTTATCAGTAAGCATATATATGATGCGAAAAAAATCATCAAACATACAGATCACAAGGTGTGCATACCCAGGTTTCGAACGCATGCATTGCCAGAAGAGCTTGAATGGACCTGGAACTGTCTTGAATGGATTCCCTTCAAAGCAAGCCTGCAAAGTGATAAGAAAACCAAAATTTGTTCAGCGTAAGTATGCCCAATAATTTCAGACTTAGCATTTCAGCATTTGACCTAATTAGATCAACATGATGAAGCACAGAGCCAATGTCTTCAGCATTCTTTGGGAAACATGCATTAAATAGCCGCGGCTGGTAACCGCTCATTGCTCATTACCAAACATCCCAGACGGGTGCATGATTTTGGACCCTGGAAGGTTTAGTGTTAGCGGAATCAGCATGACTGTCCAAGTTATGCCCAATTCCAGCTGATTCTTGATGGTTTTCATGTTGTTCTTTACTGAAAACATTACATTTCATGACATTTTTCAAAATGGAAACACCAGTAACTACTTTTTCCGTCGGGCTTTGCCACAAACTGGCCATTTTCAGGGTGGTTACTTGGCCACTCCTAATTGTTCTTTTGGGTTCTAAGTTGAGGTTTATTCATCCTGGGCTTAAGCATAGCAATCAGGTTTCTTTCTTGGTCATTCCTAAACATGTTTTTGGGACCGAACTTGGGACTGTTAGACAAATAAAACTAGGGTTTACTATTCACAACTATGCATCTTATTCAATAATGAAGGAGATATATATAGACAAAGATACATGAGCCTCATGGGCTACAAGGGCCACATGGGCCAAGAGAGAGAGAGAGAGAGAGAAATGTAGAATATACAATACTTTTAACACCCCCCTTCAAACTCAAGGTGGATCAGGAGGATCTGATGCACTGAGTTTGAGTAGATGAAGTCGATGATGTTCTCTAGTCTGAGCTTTAGTGAAGAAATCGCAACTTGGAGCTCGAGGGAATATACTTGAGGGTGATGGTCAATCTACGACAATGAGATCGCGTGAAGGATGCATCAACACCAATGTGTTTTGTCACCATGCTTGACCGGATCATTGGCAATTTGAATGGCACTTGTATTGTCACAAAAGAGAGGGTAGGATTGTCACAAGGGACACCAAGATCGACCAAGAGCCATCGGCCAAACGATCTCGATGTTGTAGCGGCAAGTGCTCAAGCTCGCCTCTGCACTAGAGCGTGACACATGATCTGCTTCTTGGACTTCGGGCAATAAGCGAAGTACCAAGAGAGATACAATAGGCGATGATGATCGGCGATCGCCAGGATCACTCGCCCAAGTAGAGTCGAGTAAGCATGGAGCCGAGCCGACTCGGTCGCATAGAACAGACGTCTCGACGCAGCCTCTCAAGTATCTTAGTACACGAAGAACATGACTATAGTGAATCGAAAGGGAGCACCGACAAACCGGCCGAGCACATGAACAAAGATGAGCAATGTCGGCACGTTATCGTGAGATAGACAAGGCTCCCAACAAGCCGACGATAGCGAGAAGAATCTGTCAGGTACACCGCCTCAGTAGGTCGGCCGCAAGTGAAGCTCCATGGGTGTGGCAAAGAATCTGAGTATCGACCATCCCAGAGCGAGCGAGCGATCTGAACATAGCGATCTTTGAGAGAGATAGTAGCCATCACCATCGAATGAACCTCAATTCCTAGAAAATAGCTCAATGGTCCCAAATCGGACATCATAAATTGCTCACTCAATTTCTTCTTGACAAAAGCCACGTGGTCCATGTCATCTCCGTGATCGAGATATCATCTACATACGAAGAAGCAAAGTACGACCTCCGAGAAGTGTGAACAAACAAGGCGGTCATGCTCACTCGGTGAAACCAAAGCAACTCGAATCACGTAATCGAACGCTCAAATCAAGCACGAGGAGCTGCTTGAGACCATATAGAAACACGCCTAAGGCGACAAACATAACTGTAGGGAGCCTCAACACACGGGGTGGTCAGATATAGACCTCCTCATGTAGATCACCATGAAGAAAAGCATTCTTGACATCCATCGAGATATAGTCCATGTGCGTATTGTCTTTGCAATCGCAATAAGGGTACGGATTTGTGGTCATATGAGCAATCGGAGCAAAAGTCTCATCATAATCTCGACCATAAGCTCGCTGAAAACCTCTTGCAACAAGACGAGCCTTGTATCGCTCTCGACCCATCTCGATTTGTTCTTTATTTTGTACACCCACTTGCAAGTGATAGGAACACTCGCATTTCGGTGGCGGAACAAGATCCCAAGTGCCGCAGCACTCTAATGCCGTGAGCTCCTCTGTCATAGCCAATCGCCACTCAAGTACACCGACCTCTCCTCGATAGGTACTCGGCTCACTCATCGCACTGCGACGAAAAACCCCATCTCTCGGTGCTCGAATAGAAGAACGATCACGTAGGCATATCGTGATGTAGTAGAACGATCGTCGAGTCGATGGTACCGCCGAGGATCAAGCGGAGGAGAGGAGGACAGAGAATCAAGTGGAGGAGAGGAGGATCGAGGATCGAAGGAACTCTCTCGCGGCGACTATAGTGGAAGGAAGAGTGGAAGTGTTAGAAATCGGTGGAGTGGTGGAGAAGATACACGAGAAGGTGAAATCGGTGGAGAAGGTGAATCAGTGGAGAAGGTGTATCTGGAGAAGGTGTATCGGAGAATGAATGGGAGGTAGACACAAAAGGAAGTGGAATCTGTGGAAGAAGAAGTGGGATGTGGAGAAGGATGATGAAAGAAAGGACGCCCTCATCAAAAGTTACATCACGAGAGATGCGAATCGACGTCTTTGGGATCATAGCAACGATAACCCTTATACTCGTGACTATAACCCGTAAAAACACACTCAATCGACCGAGGGCTCGGCTTTGTGCGCCATGAGGTGCTAGAAGGACATAGCGCATACACAACCAAAAACGCGAAGATGAGCATAGTGAGCATGTGCTCTGTACAGGACCTCACCAGGACACTTGCCCTGAAGCTTAGAAGAGGGCTGACGGTTAATAAGATAGATCGTCAGAAGACCGCTTCCCTAGAAGTGAGAGGGACAAAGGATGAAATGAGAAGAGCGCGAAAGGCGGTCTCGATGATGTGATTGCTTGCGCCAAAGAACACCATTCGAGCATGAGCACCGGGACACGAGAGCCGAGGAAGAGTACCTCGTAAGAAAGGAACCGATTTAAAGGCTGAGGAAAGATACTCTCCTCCAGAGTCAGAACGGAAAACACAAATGGAAGAAGAAAATTGTGTATGAACCATCTTAGCAAAAGACTGATAAATGGAAATCAACTGAGAGCGATGTTTCATAAAATAGATCCAAGTATATCGAGAGTGATCATCAACAAATATGACATAATAACTATGACCACCCTTCGAAACAAAAGGAGATGGACCCCATACATCTGAATGCACCAAATCAAAAGGATCAGAAGACTGAGAGGTACTACTGGGATATGGAAGTTGTAGTTGTTTTCCCAACTTATAACCAGTACAATGAAAACTAGACTCAACAGTGACATGACCTAAGGAACCCTGGTGAACTAAAGTGGTGAGGCGAGCTCCACAAAGATGACCAAATCCAATGAAACAGTTCATATCAGTTAGTTGACCAACAGAAAGAAGATTCATAGATAGCTGAGGAACAAAAGACACGTCAGGAACAGAGAAGCAAGATGTAGAGAGAATGCCCTGATGGGTAATAGAGCAAGGTGTACCATCGCTAGCAGAACATAGGTAGCATCACCACGCCTCGAGCAACAACAAGTGAGAGTCCGGATGTGACATGAAACGAAGCACCGAATCCGTAACCCAAGGATGAGCGGCGCTAGAAGCGAAAGGTGCAATCGATGTCATAGCGCATACATCGATCCGAAGTCACGATAGATGTGGATGTGTCGTGATGGCTCGCTCCAAAGAAGTACTCGAAGGCCCAATGGGTGCTCCACGACGCGATCAAATGGTCATCTAGCACGATAGGCAATAAGTCGATCTGGATGTAACTTGAAACATTTGTCAACATGATGACCGATCCTCTTACAATGGGAACAAACCAAGATTCGGTGTCGCTCTGGTAGATCCGCATCGTTGTGAGAGACTCGTAACGACATGTGGTGAGGATCCCGAGACAGCATAAGGGAATGAAGACGCGTCTCTTCGCAATCAAACTAGAGAGCGCCAGATCAAAGTCGGTGGAGTGGGATAGTTGAGCAATCGAGTACTGAATAGGCTCAAACTCCGATCGAAGCCCCATCACAAATCGATACATGAGCGTCACGAGCATACTCATCTTTGGCAAAGACAAGATCGACAGTAACAAAGAAATTTGGTGTCATAGACTCTAGAGGACCGGTCATATGAGTGAAAGCACTGTAATACTCCTCCATCGACCGATCTGGTCGCTGCCAAGACTATGAATGTTCTTGAGCAATGTGAAGCGAAGAGCACCATCGATCGAACATATCTCTTCTCAAAGTATGTCCACATCCGCTATCAAGTATGATACTCAAGACTCATTCGCAGAGAAACATCAACACTCAGCACAATGCCAGTCATAACATGATCATCTTCTTTCTGCCAAGCCTTTAATACCTCAACATCAACGGTCTTCGGATCAAGAGGATCATCAGTCAAATGAGAGGCCAAATCATAACCCCGGAGAGTAGTCTTGACTGAGAATGCCCATGCCCGGTAGTTCAACCCATCAAGCTTGATGTCTGTGAACACAAGAGATGAGCTACCCCCAAACATTGAGTCGGATCTAGCCATAACAGTACTAATCACAGAGCAACAGTAGCAGATAATCAATAGTAGCAGAGAGTACCAATCAACACAGAGAGCTGATTCGGGACTTAGAAGGCGGTGCAGAGGCTCCAGGCGGGCGGCGCGGATCTGGTCGTCTCCAGCGGCGGCAGCACGAGGCCTCGAGGCGAGGCGAGGCTTGGCAGAGGCGACGGTGGCAAAGGAATGAACGAGAGGCTGCTTTGCTCAGGCCCTCCGGCCCGAGCGAAAGCTCCCAGCAGAAGCCGTCGGCGGTGGAGTAGAACTAGGGTTAGGATTGAAAGGCTCTGATACCATGTTAGACAAATAAAACTAGGGTTTACTATTCACAACTATGCATCTTATTCATTAATGAAGGAGATATATATAGACAAAGATACATGGGCCTCATGGGCTACAAGGGCCACATGGGCCAAGAGAGAGAGAAATGTAGAATATACAATACTCTTAACAGGGACTACCGGACTACCACCGGTAGCCCGAAAGCAATCTCATGTGTTTAACACGAGGGAAACACAGATTCAAGCTGGTAAGACCAAAATAATTTTGGCTAAGAGGTGCTAGCGATGGCAAATCAACTACCTTCAACAATGCAATGACAGCCTAATGTACTATCAAGCGCCTTTAAGCACCAAAAATTAGTAGCACGCAGGCTTACGAGATAGGATATACTCAGAGCCTTTGAATTGTATGACAATCTCCATTACCCATTCATCAGTGGAGGATTCAATGATTTGCCACGCAAAAGATGTGCATTTGATGATTTACCCCTCGGGTAGAGTGGCAAATCATCAAATGCACATCTTTTGCGTGGCAATCATCAATAACTCCTTCATCAGTTGGTCAATACGGCGGATAAACGATGCTCAGGTGGTACTAGGCTGATTTGATTAGAGAGTGAGGGTAGTGAGGGGGACCTGGACGACGTCCTCGGCGCGGTCGTTGCAGCGGTGCGCCTTGGGCTGCCGCGTGTCGCCCTCCGGCAAACCCCACGGGCTCTCCCGCCTCGGCACCGGCCTCTCCTCGCTCATCCTCCTCCTCCTCCTCCTCCTCCTCTTCTTACCACCACTCTGCTATGTTCAATTGAAGAAGACCGAAAGGGCTCATATCCACCAGCACGACGCATCCACCCATGAAACCTCAAATCATAGCAGCGCGACAGAGAGATCAGAGGAGACTGACTCACCTAGCAGCCGCCCCTCCTCTCCCTGCGCCTGGGCGTGCGCTCCCAAGAAGCGACGACGGCTGCTTCCCCTCACTGGTCGGAGTCAAGGTCTCAAGGAGAGGCCACGGGAAGAAGAGGGCAAGAAGGCAAGCAAATGGGCTGGACAAACTCAGCTCAGCCCATTTAGGCCTTCTATGTTCGTGGGCCTAAAAAGCCCAACACTAACGGCCCATTACGAGTTAAAAGCGCCAAATTACCGGCCCCGGACTTGAAGAAAAGACGGGGCCCACCTGCAGCGACAGAGGCTAGAGGGTAAAATAGGGAATTGATCGTAGCTAGGTTAGGACTAAACCCTAACTGGGCTGCGCCCTCGTATATAAGCACGCACCCCGTGGTCTCCGTCTCTGAGGTTTCGACGGCGGCGTTGGCGACGAACTCGTGATCTGAACCAGGCGCTCAGCTCCGATCCCCCACCGCTTCACGCAACCATGGTCAGTGTCTTCTCGTGTGCTTGTGATTCGTTCCCGGCTCTAGCTACAACTCTGCGATTGGTCTGAGTAATTGTTCCATGTTGAGATATGGGTTCCAAAGATTTGGATTTTGATCGGAGATTAGATTTTGTATGCTCGTACATAACACCTGCGGTTGTTCTCGATAGATTGCAATCATGAATGATATGCGAGGACAAATGTAGTGCAAGTTTTCTCGGAATTGTTTTAGCTTGTTAGAACAAGATGTTGAGCAATAGCTGTAATATGATGCTGTGCATCGGTATAAACTGCGGTAGAATTGAGTATTTCTCTGAACTTTACTCTGTAGATGGTAAAATATGTTAAGGAAAGGCGGCTGAATTGTTTTTGGGGCGATGAAATTTAGATCCTGTATGGGAATACATGAGCTTAGGTGAATTAAATTAACTTGGTTGAACGACAAATGGGTTGGATGGATTAATTTTTTGGCACTCATTGCGGCGCGTTGGTTCAGATGTCATGCGAAAGCATGAAATGTGTCTGAACTTCGAAAATACATTGTTTTTGGATCTTCCAGGTTGGGACTGCACATGATTGTACACAATATACACTGTTATGCTAGTCTTCCTTGCAAGGTCAGGAAATCGGTTGGTTTGCAGACTAGAGTGCAATTCAGATGCGCAGTTGATCAGCTTGTACTAGAATTTACTAAAACAGTTCTCTTCGTTATATAAGTACAATGGCAGGCACCTTAGGATACCTTGATGTGCTGTGCTCAACTAGCATCTTACACTAGTCCACCTCCAGCTGCAGCACGAATTTTAATATCAAGTGAGGTTAACTATATTGTGTTCTGTGGAGAACTGGAAATGTTACCAAATGTTGTCATGCAAGTCCAGTAAATACGAAGTCATCTGACAATGGTTTGTTTTGGCAGTCGAAGAGGAAGACCAGGGAGCCCAAGGAGGAGAACGTCACTCTTGGACCCACTGTCCGTGAAGGAGAGTATGTCTTTGGTGTTGCGCGCATCTTTGCATCCTTCAATGACACCTTCATTGTAAGTAGTGTTTCTTCTACATACCAATAGGCTTCTCATTAGCTTATCAATATTAATTGTATCGATATCAATACACAGCATGTGACTGACTTGTCTGGGAGGGAAACACTGGTTCGGATCACTGGTATGTATCTTTGTCTATGTCATTACTTCCGTTGGCACTATTAATAACGGTACTTAATAGTAACTATGATGCGGTACACCATACAGGTGGCATGAAGGTCAAGGCTGATCGTGATGAATCATCACCTTACGCAGCTATGCTGGCAGCTCAAGATGTTGCTGCACGTTGCAAGGTATGTGTAGTGAATTTTTTGCTTTGAAATGTTCCTACTATCATCTGTCTTGTCTGGTGTATTCATTGGACATGATGTATGCTAAGTTAGAATGAAATGTGGGGTTCTCAATTAGAATATAGCCTTTGGGTGCTCTCCAGATGTGTAATTTCTGAATTCTGGGTTGCTTGTTGTGCTTTCAGGAGCTTGGTATTACCGCCTTGCATATTAAGCTCCGTGCCACTGGAGGCAACAAGACCAAGACACCTGGACCTGGTGCTCAGTCTGCTCTCAGGGCTCTTGCTCGTTCTGGGATGAAAATTGGGCGCATTGGTATAGACTTATTTTTTCTCTAGTAGTTTTAGTTATTTTGACAGAAAATGTGTTGTCACCATATGATCCAGCTTATGCATAATGGTAATATTTTTGTTCTTTTGTTGCAGAGGACGTGACTCCGGTTCCAACTGACAGCACTCGCAGAAAGGGTGGAAGGAGGGGAAGGAGGCTGTAGATGTCTTCTTCAGGCTCTCTGTCATCCCTTGTGGTGGCGATCAAGATCTTACTCCTCTGGCTAGCCTGCTGTTTCTATGTTTATCAAGAGGAGCTTTAATATTGCTCTATGTTGAGGTCATTTACAGTTAGTCGAATCTATGATGTTGCATGGATCCTATTTTGGTTAAGGATTTTCCTTGAAATATTTATGCGAAAACAAGCTTTTCAGTCTATAAGTCTATAGAACCATGTAATGGTGTGATGTCTTAGATCCATTGCTAGTTAACTTGCCTCGTATCGATTGACTGTTACTATGTTCCGTTTGTTTGGCTTGATGCTGAACGGTAACATACTTTCTGAGCAGCAGTTTCAACATCTGTTTTATTGTGGTTCTAAGTTTCTAACTATGTAAGGTAATGCTGCGTCGTCGTTTCAAGAATTGTTTTTCAAGATGTTGATATTGTTTGCTTCCTCTGAACATGTTATACATATTGAGCTTGTCGAGTTCGTCGGCAGAACAAACATGATTCCTCTTCACAGTACTAGTAATATCTCTCAATTTACACTACACGAAAGAACACATCTCTCCAGAACGCTTCAGATCGCGAGCATGGCGTAGCCAACGTATGCTCCCAGCGAGGTGACGAAGCATGCCACCACCGGATCAGCCCCGCTTTGATCGTTGGCAGAAGGCGTCGTCGGTGTGGTCGAGTTCACGCCCTCGGCGTCCGGTGCATTAGCTGAAGCAGACGGTGGCTGCGGCACGCCTCCAGGGGTAGCCGGCGAAGGCGATGGTGACGGTGGTGAGCTCGGAGTGGTGTCAGACCCAGTATTTTCAGTTAGCAACTGAGCTGCTATTTGTTTCAGTAGAGGAAGGCGCGAGGAAGAGTCGGCAGCAAACATAACGCCTTGTCGACTTCACTTAAGCGTTGAAGGAAGGCCGTGATGTGTGGTGGAGGCTTGTAAGGAGGATCGGACGGCTTCAAAAGACCTTATTAGTTATCATAAGTCGGCTACCTCGTCGTTTTCGTTTTCATCTCTCAAACTTCACCGCAGACTTTGTTACTTCCTTTACTTGTCAGAACTTTGAATTGTAACTTTCGCTTTTGATCTGGGTTATATTACCATGAGGCTAGTAATGAAAAGTATGAAAAAGACAAATACTTTAGCATCTAGTTGTAGTTCTCAGAGAACCCTAGCTATTTTTCTCCTTCCGTTCCTCCCAATTTCTCCTCAAATCAATGTTGGATTTCGCTTTGCTGTGTCCCGACATTAGGTATCGAGCAACAAAGATCATCCTTGGAGCTTAGATCCGGCGAAGGTTGGGGGTGTCGGAAGATTCTGCCAGAAAATCCTCAAGTCGGTTAGATCTGGAACCAGTGAAGACTTCTTGATGGTGGTGAGGACCCGTTCTCACGGATCCATTGAAGAAGACACCTAGAAATGGAGAATCGTGCAGAAATCGCGAAGATCCATGAGAAGCTTGCGGAGCTAGACACACTGAAGTCGGATGTAGCTGCGATCAAAGCACTGCTGTTTGCCAACTTTCCCCAAGCTTCAACATCAAACACTGAACAAACATCCGATGAATTCGAGAAGGAGTGGCCGACAGTGACTGAATCAGGTAGGAATCCACTTCCTCAGTCCAAAGGTGTAGATTTACCTTACAGTATGACCACTCAAATGGGTTCTAGTCCGCCCAAGAGCCACACATATAAACTGGGGTCACGAACAGAGAACAGTGGTGGAAGTTTAACACCTTTCTTTGTGGAACCTAATACTGTGGTATCTAATTTTCCACCCATATTCTCACCAGCAAGGAGAACTGCTGCTCAAGTAGATATGGGAACAAGGCTGGGAGTGAATCAGGTGAATCCTCAACAATGTCCGGTTGCAATCAATCCAACAGTACAGGCAAGTCTTAACCTCGACTAGGGAACCCCGGTACCACCACGACTGGGCAATACACACAACAAAGGGTCAGAGTACGCACCTATTACCATCCCACTTTGAACACTAACACGTGTCAGATACCTTTCGATCCTAGAGGATGCCATATGTACCATTGGTGACAGGAGTACAATTGACGGAGATGAACCTCTTTGGGGTGGTGGAAGGACCGGAAGGAATAACAACCGAGGACAGAAATGAATAGAAGAACTTGTGGGCATTGCAAGGAACCATGGGTTCCAGGACACCATTTGAAATGCAAGGTGAAAAAACACGCATGTAATTTTGATGCAAGGGGGAGATGAGGAGGAAGAGATTTCAGAGGAGCCTGAATTAACCAAAGAACAGGGTTATGTGACTACACCTGTGAGTCCTAAGGCAACTGAAGCCAATGAAATAATTAACCGGATTCTTGCCAAATGGGATCAAGAGGAGCAGCGGAAGCGTGAGAAAATTGCCACAGACAAGGAGCTAGAACATTTCTTTCAGCAAGCTTTTGATCTATTCGATGAAATTCAAGAGGAAGATAAAGAGATTGATAGTGCCTATTACAACACTACTCCTACCAAGGATCAAGAGGTGTTGGTCAATGATGTGGACACTGGACTTGATTCCTTCTTCTGTGAGACTTTCAATTTATTTGATGAAGCACCTAAGGGCTACAATGCGAGAGAGCGTATTGCAGCATCGACCCTGAGCTGCGGCATGTCTTCATCACCGACTCCATCAGCCGCGGATATCACTCATGATGGTGAGGAGAAGACGTGGAATGATGTGGTGTTGCATGATGATGCCATCAACCTCTACACACGACGCCATGACCAGTCACATGGATTTTGCTTGTTCTTTGGTTGCCAGGGTGCGCATGTTGGCCATAAGCTGAACTATGGCAAGATGAACTGGGTCATTATTAGGCGAAGAGAGGTAGTAGAGAGGTGTTTGTCCATTACTAGCTGAAATGCAATCATGGAGACGTGGTGGTTGTAGCCCTGGAGAAGTGAGGGGTGCATTCCATAGTTTATTTCAGATTGTCCAGAAGTCACTGGAGTTAGTATTGATGATTATGCAAACTACCTCCTCTAATTATTTGAAGCAAACATTGGCTCACTTATTACTGAGGTACAGTTCAAGGTGCAGTGCTTATCATGGAATCACCTTTATGTTTATGGTTATGGTTCACAGAGGCATACTGGAGACATATATTCCCTACCTGTGGTTACACGGCTCAATTGCTCATTCTAATTTTACTATTTCCAAGGAGAAGGTTCAGCGTTAGTCCATTGTCCGCCAAGCCAAGCCGAAATGACGGGAAAATTGCTACTGGTGCTACAAGATGTCAAGACAAGGAAATGGTGGCTGGGTTAGTAGGCACTAAAATTGTTGATAAGATCAGCAAAGCAATGGAGCTTATACCTGTCATGACTAGTGAAGTACCAATGCTAGAAGGAATTCAAGAGCCGAGAGAGTTTCTGAATCTGATTCTTGCAAAATTAGAGATCACTCTAGAAATGGACAAGAAAAGAGAAGATGAGGCGCAGCGAAAGCGTGAGCCGGAAAAGGAACTTGATTCACCTTTTACCTTTGGAGTATTTGAAGAGGATCTTGTGAAATATAAAGTTAACAAGGGTATGGGTACTTACCATTCGCGAGTCGGCAAACCGCAGTACCATTGTGATCTCCTTTGGAAGTACATGACTCATGGTCAACAATGGTTGAGAACAATGGGATCATTCCTGATATGCTGGTTGATTGGTGAAAAGGGGCAAAATTGTTGGCATCACGCATCAAGTGACCTTGTAGACTCTCAAATGACTCAGCTCTTGAAATTCAGTGAGGTTAATGAGTCACCACAAGACTGTTGTCAGCTCCTGTACATGAACCTGTCAAGCTGTGTGTTTGTGAATTGTGTGCTCCTTAATTGTCCATGGGATCCAGGAGTTCAAGTAGTTAGGTTCATGATGTTGCAAGTTCTAAAAATCATACAGCCCAAGAACTATTGGCATAATGCTATTATTGGCTCAAGTGTTCTTTACTTGCAACACTTTCATGAGTTGCCTACTCAAGTTGGCACAGAATTGACTTTGAAGAATGTCAAGTATTTATTTGGTGAAGCTGTCAAGTTGTGGATGCTACGAGAATATCACTGGTGCAAGTCAAAGTGGACAATAGTACTAGGAGGAGTTATTATTGTTGTTCACATGACTCATTTGAGGTCCAGAGTTGTTGCAAACTTTCACATTGGGTCTACTACTAAGGGCTTGTGGAGCAGCAGGGTTAAGATAGAACTTCTCCTTGAAGTTCTTAACAATACATTTGATTCAGATAGCGGTAAGTATACTCCTGAGCACTGCAGCTGTAAGGTGATAGCTTTAAACATTCAGATATCTGCTGGAAGTAGCACCTTGGTTTTCAATGTGGCTGCAAGAATTCATGGAAACTTGAGGTCCACTAATATAGAATCATTGAAATTCAGTTCAAGTGCACTTAAATATCCAGTTCATCAGGTGCAGTCGGCTGGAAACCCACAAGTAGCTTTGATGATGGAGTTCCCTATTATTCTCATGGTTAAATTGTTTGGCTGGGAGGAAAAACTAGAAAATCGGCAAATTGAGGGAAAATATTCTATTCCCTCTGGTGCACATGTTCTGTACAAAAAGGGAGAGGATCCAAGCTTACATAGGGACCATATATCTTTTCAGGCTGCAAACTTTTGTGAGGAGCTTTATCAACAAATTTGGTGGTGTATTGAAGAGTATGGTATGCTAAGTATGAAGTTTGGATTTGTGTTATAAGCTATTGCAAAGGTTGCTTGCTAGTGTCATTACTAGATCAGCACACCAAGAATATAAGTTATTGAATGAGGATATTCTAGAAAGCTTCAACAATCCTGAAATATTTGTGAAAGCTAATATGGCCAGCAGTTGCACCTTTGAAAATTTCTCGATGTCTACAGCAGATTCTTTTGTTGCATTTCTTCAGTGCAGTAGATTTACAGAAATTTGTATTTGAGAATAGATCCTGTAAGCAAGGGTATCCTAGGGATTCTTCAGTTAGTAATTGGGCTATATTCCTGTCAAGGTTGCTGAAGTCCTTTTCAAAATGGAACCTGAGGAAGCGTCTAAGAATTCTGAAAGACCTCTACCAATAACTTTTGCTTATGAGTTGGCTGACTATTCTGACTTGGGTGCTTGTTTAAGCTATAGCATTTATGTCATAAGGAGAACAAATGTGGCAAATGGAGTTAAGCTTAAGATCGATCGTTACAAATTTGGAGCGCTTGGGTTGTCAAAGACTAATACAATGGCTAAACCTGGGTCCAGAGGATGCTACTTGGGAGGATGCTGCGTCCATCCAAAACACCTTTCCGAACTTTGCTCCTTGAGGACAAGGATAGTTTCAAGGGGGAAGGAATGTCAGACCCAGTATTTTCAGTTAGCAACTGAGCTGCTATTTGTTTCAGTAGAGGAAGGCGCGAGGAAGAGTCGGCAGCAAACATAACGCCTTGTCGACTTCACTTAAGCGTTGAAGGAAGGCCAGGATGTGTGGTGGAGGCTTGTAAGGAGGATCGGACGGCTTCAAAAGACCTTATTAGTTACTGTTGCGTCAGCTACCTCGTCGTTTTCGTTTTCATCTCTGAAACTTCACCGCAGACTTTGTTACTTCCTTTACTTGCTGTAACTTTGAATTGTAACTTTCAGTTTTGATCTGGGTTATATTACCAGCGAGGCTAGTAATGAAAAGTATGAAAAAGACAAATACTTTAGCATCTAGTTGTAGTTCTGTAGAACCCTAGCTATTTTTCTCCTTCCGTTCCTCCCAATTTCTCCTCAAATCTGAATGTTGGATTTCTGCTTTGCCAGGTCCTGACAAGTGGTCGTAGGAGCAGGGGCAGGAGCCGAAGCTGTCGGAGACGGTGGTGAGCTTGGGGTGGCTGCTGGAGCGGGCATACGAGCAGCCGAAGGAGGCGACGTCGACGGGCTCGGCATCGGCGCTGAAGTCGGCGGCGTCAAAGGAGGAGCCGGTGAGACGGCCGGCGGGGTGCGGCCACTGCGGTCAGCGAGGACGACGACGATGAGCTTCTCGTTGGTCCGGCAGTTGGCCTCGTTGCCGCTGATGAAGAAGAAGGGGCCGGAGCGGTCGAACGTGAAGACAGCGCTGCCGTCTTCGAACTTCTTGACGTACGACGACGCGTTGCGCGCGTTGTACGCGCTCGGCTCCACGAGCAGCACCGAGTCCGTCTCCTTGGGATACACGAACACTGCAAAAATTCAACCAAAAACACGCAGATTATCAACATCAATCATGACGAGATGTTTCACGACTAGCTTGAGTGCGTGTGAAAAACTTACAGAGCTGGTCTCCCATCTGAAACCTCATCCTCCCCGCCCACGCGTTGTATGGCTCAACGATCGCATCCGGCACGCTCCAGCCTCGCTGCCCTCCAACTCTGAACTGCGTTGCGCTAGCCGCTGCAGCGAGCAGAGCAAAGCATGCAAATCCTAGACCATAAGATCTTGCCATGTCTTCAACACTAGCTAGCTATCTACTCTAGCTATGAGCCTATGTGACTCAAAACACTGCAGCTTGCAGCTTTGCAATGTTGTGCCTGATTGATGAGAGCTTGGGAGAAGAGACAAAGGGCAGCTGGGTATTTGTAGGGGTCCAGGGTGATCTGAATGCAGGGGACTGGTATTTGTAAGCCTATTTTAAGGTCTGAATGCAAGGGACTTGTCGCTTCACAAGGTTGTCATGCAGGTTCGTTGCTTTAATCACCCGAAGCTAAGTTTGCAGAGGTAAGCATACGCCCATGGCAATCACCTGATGTAACGGATCACCACCTTTTCATGTGATCGAAGGCGTCAGGGTTCAGGAGTACTTGTCCTGGTTGGCTTGTGCTTGGCATTGGCGTTGAATCGCCAATGCACAGCGCAGTTTGATGATCTGACGAGTGTCCCTGGAAATCACATTTTCTTGCTTGGACTTGGATACGTAGGCAACGTCGTTTTCTGAGGAGTGATGAGCTGTGATGCTATCCACACACATGCCGATGCCTTGGTCAGCAGCGTCGCTGGAAAGTTCTTGGCATGGGTAGTGTCGATCGGTCCAGTCGAGTTGATCCAAAGAAACCGGAAAGAAGAATTGAGTTATTCAGTTGTCCATGAAGAGACAAAATAATGGTACAAGACAATCCATTCTTTTGCCAAAAAGTACAGAAGTTTCTTGTCTTCTGTGTGTGCGTTTTGGTCTTGTCTTAACTCTTAACCTTGGTGCTGAAGTTATTCTTGACTTTACCCTGCTGCGAGGAAAACGAACTGCACCTGCAGCCTGCGTGCAGGGCCACGAGGGACAGTACCTGCAGGATATTTGTTGCCACATGTGAGTGTATGACTATGTGTCTATGTGAGCATACTAAGGTTAGGAATTCGCGGCCTAAAGACTGCAAAAGAAATATCAGAGCTATGGCAAATCTCAGAAGCACAGTATTTGCTAGGAGAGACGTGCTCCTAGAGTGTTAAACGTGTGCTGCAAAATTTGAGTCTTTCAGTCTGATCCCCGACGATTGAGTTGCACAAGAAAAGCACAGCAATCAGCTCATTCCACTGTTCCAGTACTAGCTACTCGCCAATCTTCAATAGCACAAGAGGCCAATTCTTGCCAAGTTGCCATCATCAATCGCACTAGACGCAGTAATTAACCACTCTTTTTTACACTGCAATATCACGCGAAAACGAGCCACCATTATGCATCCTTCACTAGTCATGTCTTTCACTCGATGATCTAATAGCAGGCGATCTTAGAATACCAGGCTTTGCAACAAGTTCTGTCAGAACAACATCTCACATAGAGAACCCTAGACCGACGGATCATTGCCTCGACCACGGCTGACATAACTACATTAGAAGTGTACCAAATCTTATCGTTCCACGGACTGAAATGGAAAGCAGCAGATTACGCCTGGCACAGATCAATTCCACACAGATACAGAATATTCTTATGGCTAGCTTTCAGAGGAAAACTGAATACTAAGGATAATATGACAACTAAGAATTGGATGACAGATCCTCACTGCGACATTTGCCCAACTTTAGAGACAATTGATCACATCATTCTGAGATGTAAACATGCTCATTATCTCTAGACTAAACTAGGACTAGCGACAGAAGCAGCCTCCTCCAAGGATGTGCTACATTTTGTGGAAAAAGTATCAGCGCAATCAATGAGCTATGGTGAGATTTGGCCCATTTGTTTTGCAGCCTGCGCTCATACATTATGTACTACGAGAAATAAGCGGGTCTTCAAAAATACCGAAATTGGAAACATTACAATGCAGCGTCAGATCCGAGAATACATTAGCCTCTGGTCCTACAGGACTAAGTCCGAACACCGGGATTCCCTCCGACAGTGGTGTCAGCTTTTTTTTAAATGGTTTTTCTAGTTTTTTTTCTTTTCTCTCGTTTTACTTGCTTTCTAATTTCTTTTTTACTGTATTTGTAATATTTTGACAACTATTTTAATACAATGGTCATAAGGTAGAGATTTCTCTACCTTTTACGTCAAAAAAAAAAAAGATCTAGCTTCATTTCCAACGTCGTAGCATGTACATATATAGAGTCGTCTCTGCAGTTAGGCGACTCGGAGCCCGGTCTGCAGCTCGTTCAGGTTGAAATCGCCGCACGCTGCCGCGAATGAGGAGGCCCTTGACCTCGATGAGGATGACGTCGCGGATGACGAAGGGGATGATGCTCTGGGTTTCTTCTTCCTCCTCGCCTTCCTGGGGCCTCCCAGGATGTCGGGGTAGGAGGTGGCCTCCTGGCCTGAGCTGTCTGGGTAGAATTCTATGGGCAGCGTTGCTCTTGGTGGCTGCTCGAAATCTGTAGCAACATAACAAATGAGCAATGCAAGTTTGTACTAATAGTACTATTTAAGAACGCCTATCAGAGTTAACTACTACAGTTTGTGTGTGACACAGTTCTGCACAAATGACACCCCGGGGGTGGGCGAGTCGCGGAATGAGAGAATCAGCGAAAATTGCGCGCCCCGACTGGGGATCGCATGAGGTAAAGACAAAGCGGCTGTCGACCAGTAGCCGAACGGAGCCCGCACGCGCGTGCCGGCGCCCAGCCGAGTCCAGTCCATCAGGAAGCGAGGGCGGTGCGGTGCGGCCGAAATGCCGTTTGCCAATGCTATAATTCCAGGAAAACGATCCAAGATTTCACTCCAGAGTTTGCTGCATGCATGCATTGGGGGATGTAAGTCGTAAAACGTAGCATTCCAGCGCGACCGAAATGGCTGAAAAGGTTAAATGCTACTCTTAGAAAGAAAGAAAGAAAGAAAGATCCTTGTTTTGACAGTCTGAGTTAACATGAAGTCGCTGAGGAGGGAGACCCTCCGTTGCCTCTTCAAAAAGAAAAGAAAATAAATTTAGCTCCTTGATTCTCAAAAAAAAGGAAGAAAGAAATGGCTGAAAATGCTACTGTTGACATCAATTATGCTTTGACATCTAGTATTCCATTGTGGTGCCTACTAAGCAATTTTATGGCTTCTGTCTGTGGCATTGAATCATATGATATCTCTGTAGACAAGTTGCAGAACTAGCATAATTGCAGAAAAAGACCAGAATAGACAATGGTATGCCACTACTGCCACTAGAAAATTGCTCAAAAGAAGATTCTCACGCTTGTAAGTCTGCATGATTAGATGTGTAGATTTTGCATCAGCTAGACTAATGATTGTTAGACATTCTGTTCTGATACGCACCACGGCGCGGTTTTATTTTTCAAATGACACTAGCATCACAGAAAATTACACGGCTTTTAGCTATATATCACTACTGTCCATTAAGTTTGTTGCTTCAATTTGCATCCATGAAGAGTAAAAACAAGGGATAAATAGGAGGGGGAGCTACTTGCCCAGAGAGGCCTAGGAGGTCTGCCTTGACGTGACGGCGCAACGGAGCTCATGGACCCTGCTGATAACTCTTCTAATCCTCTGAATTCACTCATCCAGTAAAATGGTCATGCGGGAAGGGAATCACAACCGGAAACTATGAATGTGGTGCTTGCTGAGAAGATTACTTCAAGAAGTCATCCAGTTGCTATATTCTTACCCAGCTTGGACATGTATCAGTAGTGCCCAAACCTATGTGAGACACATGCCTCACATCTGTAGGGTACCCAATTTCCATCTCATGCTCCTTGTGCAATGCTAAAGAACAAAAACAATATGTGTAAGCAGAGATTGGTGACAATGCCTAAATTTATTATATATAAACTATCTTCTTGCTGCAGGTTGACCATTTGTAGATGAGTCAATCTGACTGATAAGCAATAGCCTAGCAATTGTGCAACCATGCATGGATGAATTGAAAGCGGATGCAAGAAACTCGAATGATTTGTTTATCTTACCGAATAGTTGAGAGATTATCTTCAACCCTTTGAGAATTCCCTTCATCTTTATCTCCATGGATGAGATCCCTCCAAAAACAGAACGGCCTCTAGCACGACGACAACCGACAACAAGAATAGTCAGAAGAATCCGGAAGGAAACGCTCACATAGTGTTAGGTCATTTTCAGAATTTGGGGTAATAGAGTTCTTGCCATGGAGACCAAGATCACACAATCCATGAATTTGCGTATGCATAATGCTTAGAAGAGAGAGAGCAAAGTAGATGTACCTCCGCTGAAAAGCTTTCTTGACTATGAACAAAAACTCATCGGCAGGCAGCTACTTTTGTCCCCCCACATTGTTTTTCATTCTTCTCCTATCACAAAAGTAAGCAACCCTGTTTCCAAATTATTGGACGAAGTACACACCAGAAAGAGAGAAGAGATATATTGATATGTATAGTTTTGGTTCAGAGACAAGGGGAAACAGAAGGGGAGAGAGGGAGAGAGAATCTCTGGATCAGAGAAAATGTGAAGATGGAAAGAGAGCTAAATCTTCTGTAAGAGTAGCACAATGCTGCTTAAATAAAGGTGACAAATTAGTAGGCGTTTCCTCTTCTACTCTCACCTCTCCCGGGCCATTTCTTAAGACAGGTGTCTAGTTGATAATTAACTTGTCATGTTCTAGGTGTACCTTTAGTTTAATGTTCTAGCCGTACTTTATTGTGATCTTAAGTGTCATTGTCCCTCGTAATCTTTTCTTGTTAGCGCCTAATGTTCTTCACGATCTGCTCAAAAGAAACATAGTTGTATATTACCAATGCAAAAGATTTGTTGCATAGTATCTTTCTCATATGCTGTCTTCCACAAAAGGGTACACTCTTTCTTTACATCTTAACCTAGCAAGTCATCAGAAGTTTACCGGGTAAGTCTCCACCAAATGAAATGAAAACAAGTGTTGGATCTATGTGATACAGATTTACATTTTGCGTGCACTGTTGCTGGATCTACCTTGTGCCCTCTAGTGACATACCACCATCTTTTACACCAAAGTATCCAAGCAAGCAAGCATGCATATTACCCAGGTTAACAAATTTGAACTAGCAGGTGAGATAATATTTGCCTACTTTTCACTTGTCATGTAAATAGTGCATCACCTCACTTGAGTAGAGTAGAGCTTTAAAGGCTGAATTGTTGCTTAAATCTATCATCTATTAATGCATGGGGTCTGATTGTCCTATTGCTTTTTTAATCAACACAAAAGCAAATGTTTGGTTGTAATGGATAGCAATGATCTAGAACTGTAAAAGATATAATCAGCAAGGTGCGTACTTGGTCATGCCTAATTATTTTGAGTAGCATCTAGTGGAATGGCGCACATTATCTTGTAGTAGATTAACAATGAAGATAACGCTTGCAGAAAAGCAAATGCAGTTCCAAAGTAATTACTGAACAAGTATAGCTTTCACTAATGATCTCTTACATCCCAAAACACAGACCTGGCATACTTCTTGCTGATCTGTCCTAGTACGTTGTTGTGGACGTTGGTTGGGTATAGGTCCAGAGACCAAGGGTAGAGTATTCACTCTTGAACAGTTGATCATGCCACTGCTAAGGCTCTAAGGCTTAGTTGAAGAGAAAAGGAGAGACTAAGAACTTTGTTTATTCATTGCTTGATTGATAATAGATACATGTTATCATTTTTATAGGGACAACCTAACTTGATGCCTAAGAAATAATCTATAAGGAAATCTATCAATCCAGTCTAATCTTTCCAATTATTAAAAATAATATTCCTAATAGATAAGATCACATCCCTAATAATAACTTAATAGATAAGAAATCCCAAAATAACCTAACTAACTAACTGTTCTTTTCTTTTTCTAGGAAATCAATCAGCACCTATGGAAAATAACGGTGCTACAGTTCCGATGGGTATTGTTCACATGCCACTGCAGTACACGGTACTGTTCATGTGACTTTTACAGCGCCTCGCGTCTTACTCCGTAATATTACACCCCTCACGGCGAAGCAGCTCGTCCTCGAGCTACGGTGGTGACCATAGTTGAAGTCGTTGGTGGACCCATATTGACAAGAGTATCCGGTACCGGCGTCGGTTCGCTTGAGAGCAGATCAACGACACTCCGACGTATAGCGTCCAAGGAAGAAACATCTTAGCGTGTTGTGGCGCTGAGGAAGACGTCGGCAGCATGGGCAACCAACATGGGGCAGCAGTTACACCCTTGCTGCCCTGGAGCATGACGATGGCGCGAAGGACGCGACGATGGCGCTATCCCCTCAGTTGCTACACTCTGCATTGCCTATGGCACAACATTGGCTGGTTGTGTGGAAAAGTTTGTCGTTGAATAGCGGCATCCTTCCTCCAGCGCCGTCGCACCGGGGGTGCAACTAAGGGCAACAATACCCACTGGGGTGGCGTTGGTGGCGTCGTAGAGGACGGTGATGGTAGTGCCACCATTGCAATGGCATACGATGCCTCCTCCTCCTCACCATTGCAATGGCATACGATGCCTCCTCCTTCTCCTTCAACTTGACCATCAATGCCCACGTTTCTTGAAGGATGGCCATCATGTTGTCAATTGAGGCTATTATCTTTTCAGTGCCAGCCTTCAACATGGCTAAGGAAGATAAACATGGCTAAGGAAGATAGTACAGCATCAAAAGCCATGATGGGTGGCTCTGATACCAAATGTTGTGGTAGTTGTTGGGGTATGAGTCCAAGGACTGAGAGTAGAGTACTCGCCCTTGAACGGTTGACCATGCTACCGTCAAGGCGCTGAGGCTTAGTTGAAGAGGAAGGGAGAGATTAAGAACTTTGTTTATTCATTGTTTGATTAATAATGGATACATGATATCCCTTTTGTAATGAAACCCGACTTGACGTCTGAGAAATAATCTATAAGGAAACTTATTAATCCAATCTAATATTTTCAACTAATAAAAATAATATTCCTAATAAATAAGATCTTATCTCTCATAATAAATTGATAGATAAGGAATCACAAAATAACATAACAAACCAAGCGAGCATTGTTCACATGTTGCTACAGCACATGGCACTGTTCACGCGTGTTTTACGGCACCTCGTTTCTTGCTCCGTTGACATACATACATTAGTAATGGAGTTGTCCTTTGAGTTTAATTCTCTATGTGTAATTGCTTATTCTTACTTTCTTAGCTGAAAGTTCAACATCAGCGACCAATTCCTTGGGTTTCACTTCTCTGAATGTTGCTTATTAAATTCGTGCTCATTGAAATATTTAAGGTATATCAGATTCGAACATCTTGATCAATCGAGCTAAAAAAGACAGGAAATAAAACAAAATGGAACTTCACCATCATTCTTTAAGGACTCGTGCAATTGCTTGTCGTCATTTGTACTTTTCTTGATGACTTCAAATTTCAGAAAATGCTGGTTTATCTTGCATAAATAACAGCTCCCAATATGCATAAGAGGTTTCAGTAATTCAGGCTTCCCTAGTGGCCCGTATCCCCTTGGATGCTGCCACATAAAACACCTAAATTTACCAAGAAACATAGAAGGCCACCCTTTTATCATGAATATAAAAGAGCAAACCTAAAACCTTTTTGTTCTGCATATTAACATTGTATTAACTAGTTTTGTTGCATAGTAGTGAATACACACTAAGCTCTTTTTCTACAATTTTATACTATCAATATAGATATATGCAGTTTCTTGTAGGCTGTATTCAGGGCTGTTGGGAACTTGGGATATGCTGCTCTTATGCAAGAGATGCACAAACAAGAGATGCTACTATCAATATAGAGGTATGCAGTTTCTTGTAGGTTTTGAAAGGATGGCATCAACACACCAAGCAAGATATTCGCATTTAAAAAAATTATTGCTTAAAACAAAATCTTATCTAATGATCATGCTCTACCCCTACCCACCCACCGGGAATCGCATCCTCTGGCAGAGGAGCATAGTACTGTGATATTATGACAATCTGAGTGATTCGATCATGGAAGAACGACATGGATCAAATGCTACAGTGATTTGAAATATTGTTTTTGGGCCAGTATTTTGTACAATAAATCGCTTCAGCTCTAGCATTCCCCACTCGCTGTTTTCCACTGTGCTTCTCTACCATCACTACTTGATGCCCGACACTGTTCGCGAGTTATGACGTGGGCAACATACTTCGTTAGCCCTAGGAATAGGATGGACGTCTGGACCGAACATGGGCAAGCCGGATACGGATACGAATTCGGGTTATTCGGGATACGGGCACGGGACGGATACGTGCCAAATTTGGGTCAAAAACAAATAAAAATGCATGAATAGTGCGTGCATACATAGAGTAACATATGTTCGACCAAACCACCACATGAGTACCTAATCATAATATCAACCAAAGTGACTATACCACATCAACCAAACCACAGTGGTTTCAATTGGGAGGGGCGGTTGTTGGAGACACCTCGGGCGGCGGAGGCGACTGTTGGAGATACCCCGAGTGGTGGCAGCTGTGGCTCCTGGCAGATGGAGAGGTGATGGTCACAGATGTGGCTCCCGGTGCATGGAGAGGGGGCGGCAACGATGACGGATGTAACTCCCAGCGGATGGAGATGGGACGACAACGGATGTGACACCCGGTGGATGGAGAGGGGTGGCGAAGGATGTGACTCCCGGCGGATGGAGAGGGGACGACGATGGATGTGGCTCCTAGTGGATGGAGAGGGGGCAGCGATGGATGTGAGTCTCGGTGGATGGAGAGGGGACGGCGACAAATGTGGCTCCCGGCGGATGGATAGGGGACATTGATGGATGTGTGTCTCGGCGGATGGAGAAGGGGTGACAACGGATGTGGCTCCTGGTGGATGAAGATGGCATGGCAAGCGGAGAAGGGACGAAAACGATGACTAGAGAGGCTCCTCCTTCGATCATCCCTCTCCGGCGGTTGTGGCTCCCAGCGGATGCGAGTCGGCGCCTACTGCTGGTGTGGTGTGGTGGCTAGGAAATAAATTCTGGTGTGTTGTGGCGGTTGAGTGACTACGGTTAGGGTTAGGGGAACTAGAACGGAGAATAAATGGAAAATTGTATGGCTCGTCGGCATGTTCGCCATTGTCGTTGTCATCCGTCGTGCTGCCATCAGAAACAACAAGCAACAGTGTCAAAACGAGGAGAAAGAAGTAGCCGACAGTTTCACGAGGACGATGTCGGCGTCGAGGGGAGCTTACTGAACTCGATAGCGCCTGGGAGTTAGGCGACCTCCATGGTGGCGTGAGGGCGGTGGCTGAAGTGACAAGATTTTAGGAGGGGCGCGCAGGCAAGGGCCCACGTTGTCACCCTGCTGCTGCACTAGGGCTAATCTAGACTGCTGCTGGGCCCCATGGGTCAGCTCCTTCCTCTTCCCCTCTTTCTTCCTCACCTGACCCGACCGCCATTGCCGCTCGCGTGAAGCTCCACAGGGCCATCGGCCCCCACTTATTTCCTACACACGTGCGCCTAATCCTTCCTGCAACTCGTCGCACCCGTTTTGCCCCTATCCTCCCTCTTTACTCGCGTTGTTTCGCCGGAACACGCACCGACCGCCGCGTTCTTCGCCGAGTCGATCTCCTCGTTCGATGCTCTTCCACCCCTATAAAAGGGAGCATACCGTGCCCCTCTCTTTCCTCACCTCACCCTTGGAATCCCATTCCTTCTCTCGCTTTCTCCTCTCCGCAATCGAAGCTTTTCTCGCCGCCGGCCAAATGTTCACCATCAATTATACCGTCGTCAAAGGAGCCCCACCACCACCGTCTTCACCAAAGGCTTCACCTCGCGACGTTCTACATCGTGCTCCCTCTCCCCTCACCGGAGCTTTGTCGGAACGCCACCGCCGCCGTTGAGCCGATTGCGCCGCCGCCGCCACCCTCGCAGTTGGCGATATCTTCGCATCCCACCGCCACCGAGGTGAGCATCTTGTTCCCCGCATCTCCCACTTTCTTTTCCACCCCTCGCCGCCCTCCACCACGTTGCCGTTCGCTGGAGCCATCGGTCCCTGAGCCATCGCTAGTTTTTGTGCCGATGTGGCACCGCCACATGGCGCCACATCATCACCACCTCAGTCTCTCTCTCCTAGTCAGCGCCCACATGGCAAGCTTGTGTGGCTTTTTCCTTTTTCTTCAGAACAACAATTCGGCCGAAATCCTTTATCCTCTTGCCGACGTCATGCTGATGCATTAAGTCGATTTTCCTTTAGAAAACAAATTCAAGAAATTATGATAATTCTAATTCTATCATTTCATGCGAATTCCAATCTTCCGAGAGCTCGTTCTCCTTCGTTCAAGATCCGATTCAAGTGATTCAAATTTCTAAATTCACCTAAAATCAATATCTAGCTATCAATACCAAAATTATTTAATTCTAAGTTTTTTTTTTGAATTTGGCTCGCTTTTGCGTATAGATTTTGACAACTTTGGAGAGCCAGATTTCAACACCGTTTCAGGACAATAAATAATTGAGCAAGGCAAGTTACATCATTTGATCATGTTTAATCCCAGTATTTAAAATTATTTAAATTATGTTTTAAATTATTATTGCATGCTTATTTATATTCAATTTAATTTAAATTCCTGTTTTAAATTTATAGTTATTCTCAATTCCATTTGTATGGTCAAATCTTGACATTGAAATATCCATACCTTTTCACCTTAGATAAAATCTAGTTGATGCAATAGTATGAACTAGAATATTTTGAAAAATTAAGCTTTGCCATGCTTAGACCTGAAATATTTGATTTTGGGAAGTTTTAGCCAAATATTCAACTATGGATTAAAAATATGTTTGTAGCATTGGTGTGCCATAGAAATTTACAAATAGTTTGAAAAGCGAAATAAAAACTGGTTTAGATTTGGGCAAAATGGATGGTCGGTGGGTGCAAGTTTATGCACTAGCTCGTCTCAATGAATAGTCGAGGACCAGGGATTATTTTAGAAGTCGCCCAGTCAATTAAGGACTGGTCAGCGAGCTGCAGATTATAAAACTCTTCCGTACTACCACAAATATGGAGTGGGATAGACTTGGCTAATTAAAATGTACTATTTCACCATAGTTGTGTCATTTAGAGGCGTGGGTGTTGTAAAGACTTATTTTTAATACCCACTTGGTGCAAGAGGGGGTTATCATTTGGAGTTAAGCCTACAGTAACGAAACCTTTGCAGGCATAACTACATTAAAATAGTGTAGGGTAAAGGCCTTGCGATAATCACTTAGTTTCACACCTACAAAAGTATGTGAAGCGGACATTATAAGTTGATTATCTCTTACGTGTAAAGTTGTACAACCTCTGCAGAGTGTCAATCTATTCGAATAGCTGTGTCCACGATCATGGACATGCTGAGCAAAGCCTTTCGCGGATTAGACTAAGGTTTTTTTTTTAATGTTTTGACAAAAATGATTTCATGGATGTTTATTCAATGTGGAAAATTTGGGTAGAAAAGTCTAGTGTAAGGGGTTAGTCCTTTACCATTTGTATGGAGGTTTATCCTACACTTAAGAATTGATGAATAAAAATTTAATTTAATTTTAGATATTGTAAAACTTGAGCTTTTAAACTTAGCTATTGTATTTAAAATTCCAAATATTGCTTTTGCACAAATAACCCTATAAGCCTTCCTTGATAATATAAATGCATGCATTAACTATGTTATGGGTGTAACTTGTGGAATACATTTTTGTACTCACCATTGCTTAATAAAATGTTGTTCAGAGGAGAAGGACTTAGCAACTGCTGAGGATCTCGACGACTAGACTGCTACCCCAATCAATTGCTTGTGGCAGATTAGCTAGGCTCTACTACTAATTCTTCGTCTTCCGTTGTGTTCTTTATTGTTGGCTCGTAAGCCTTTCTTATAATAAACTCTGATATTTATTAATAAAGTTATACGATTTATGGATGTTACCATATTTGTTTACTGTATACACTAGCTCTTGTTCGAGGACTAGTGTAGAATACCTGAAGAATTTGGGGTGTTACTCCACAGGTCCAACAGGATCGCAGAAGGAAGAAGGCTCGGTGTGGCCCGGTCTCGGTAGCGAGGGGAAAACAGGCAAGAATTGGATAGAGCAGAGTTGGGAAGGGTTTTACTAGGGCTATGTTGGCAGTGGGAGCGGGCCCACAAGGCAGTGAAAAAGGCGGATGCTAATATGGGCCGGGCCTTAGTGATGCAGGCCCAGGCTAACCAGCCCACACGCGCCACACGACACACGATTCAAAGCAATCAATATTGGACGAGGCTGCGCCCAAGCCTCACTCTCTTCTCTGCTTCCCTCTCATCTCGGCTCACGCACCTTCCTCGGTTACAATGACCATGGGGACGTGGATGTTGGGGCCCGAGCTCGCTCAATGTGAGGTGCCTTGGGGGGCACCTTCTTCCGCCCATGCCACCATATCTCCTTGACTCCTCCGCCGTGCAACTGCCGTTGGAGGATGGAGGCTAGGGTTTCTACGATACGCGGCGAGGGTTGGTGCTCTCTACTGCGGTGGCATCAGGGGAATCCGCGAAACCCTAGTGACTCTCGTGCGATCTCTCCACCTCCACCACCCAAACTCTGGTGCGGTGGTCACAGTAGCAGCCACCGCGGCGACGAGGAATCCGCAAAACCCTAGCAGATCCCTTGTGATCTCTCCTCCTCCTCCACCACCCAAACGTCGATGTGGCGGTCACGGCAATGGCCCCCGCGGGGACGAGGAAGCTAGGGTTTCCATGGTTGGCATCGAGGGCATAGGCTCTTGGCGTTGGTGGTGTCGCTCGCAAAGCACCATGGCGCAGGCGTGAAACCCTAGCAATGCCGATTTGGAGCCCGGGGAAGCAGCACCGCGGTGCCGACGCGTATGGAGGAAGATTCGAGAAGGATGAGGGTCGAAGAAGGTGCAAGAGCCGAGAGAAGGAGGGAAGTGAAGAAGAGAGGCTTGGGTGCGGCCTCGTCCAATATTGATTGCTTTGAACCGCGTGCCGGCGCGTGTGGGCTGGTCAGCCTGGGCCTGCGTCACCAAGGCCCGGCCCATATTAGCGTCCACCTTCTCATTGCCTTGTGGGCCGCTCCCACCGCCTACACAGCCCTGTAAAACCCTTCTCAACACTGCGCCGTCCGATTCTTGCCCGCTTTCCCCTCGCGACCGAGACCACCAGTCCGCCCTTCCCCTTCCGGCGATCGCCGCCGAGACCGAGCGCCGCCACCCCCCCCCCCCCCCAACCCACCCAAACCGGACGCGGACTCCTCCGACGCCTAGTTCGCTCCTCTTCCTCCTTTCTTGTTGGTCATCCCGTTTGTCTTGGTAAGCCCTTGTTTAGGTTGCGTCGTTGGTTGAATTAGGGGGCACTTGTTTGGCTTTCTTTTACCCTAATCGGTGGGATTCCCGTGCGCTGTTAGCGAGTTTCTTGCTTTAGCATTGTAAGAGTGAAGTTCTTGCTCTCCATCTTGGGTAGGAAAAATGGTTGAGCATCTCTTCGAGGATATCTTCATTGTGACCAGGCTTGATCCGGATGGGAAGAAGTTCGACAAAGGTAATTTTGTCTGCTTGTTTCGTAGAATGAATTTTTATTTATGCATGTGGTTTGCTGTGTCGAAAGAAAGTATGGAAATCTGTTTCGCAGAGCAGTGGTGGGTATTACCAAAAAACAAAGCAATCCATACTCAATCTATGTTACAATCACACTAATAAGAGAATATGACACTAAATGGAATTAACAAGTACAATCCGCATGTGAACATATGTAAATGAAGGTAGGACATAGAAGAATTTCACTAATGAAGCAAACACAACAATTTGCTACCAAGTTACTGAACATAATAGCACCGGTAATTGAGCTCAAAACATTGCTGAAGTATCTCTTCAAATCCATTTCCAGCAAATCAAATAATAAACCATTCAAAATGTTGAAGCAAAAATCCCGATCCATCATCCATTATTCCATTTTAGACAACCATCTAGAAATTAGAATTGAGATGGAGTACTTAGTGTTAGACTTAGACTTAGATATTGTGGTGGACTGGACTCTGGAAGTGGACCGGTCGCAGCTCACCGCCACCTCACGCCCCCAACCGCCGCCTCCGAGCTGCGCCACCGCCCACATTGGGCACCCCTGGGGGCCGGGCCCCCCCAATCGCCACCACCTCTATACAACTTTACTCTGTGCTTAATGTTACTGCAGATGTTTATTGAAGTAATGATGTCCTTTCCATATTCATGTACAGTTACTCGCATTGAAGCTCGTAGTGAGCAGTTTGATATGTACATGCAATTAGATGTCGCTACCGAGGTCTATCCAATGTGTGCTGGTGACAAATTCACCATGGTTTTAGCTCCTACGCTGAATCTGGATGGAACTCCAGACACTGGCTTCTACACACAGGTGACGAGATTTATTCATTGTACAAGTTGATCTTGAAATAATGTGCCAATTGAATGGCGGAAATGCAGGAAAGAATGTTTTATAGGTGCCTAAATGTTGTTCTTGTTTCACTTGGACTTATATTCATTGAGGCACATGTTTATGGGATAAAACTTTGTACAGGAAGCTTACATTATACTCATTTCTTTCTTTCAGGCTGGTAGAAAAACACTTGCTGACAAATATGATTATGTCATGCATGGAAAGCTTTACAAGATCTCAGAAGACAGTTCCAGTGGTCAAGCTGCTAAAGTGTATGTCTTCTTTGAACTTTAGATTAGTGAAATTGTATGGGTTTTTAATCTAGTAAGTTTTTTTAGCAGAATCTAGTAGGGCTTTATCGTAGGATATGTGTTGTATAGTATATTATTTAGCTTGAGACAGTTTCTTTCCTGCATATTGCTGATGAAGAATTTGGCCTACAGCCATGTTGTTGAAGTATATGGGTTTGAGAGTACAGAATATTTCTTTCTTGTGTCATTCAGCTTGACAATCCTTAGTGGCAACTTCTAGTACTGGGTTTTTGTTTAATTTGAGTGTGTCAAGGTTGTCTTATTGATTAACCTAAATAGCTAATGCTTTTATGGTCCAAACTAAACTCTATTACAAATATAGATCGGGCCTGCTTTGAGTGCTTTATCAATATTGCCATGACTCTAGCCATGTGGGCCTCTAGGAGAAATTCATACAAAGAACTCAGCTCCATCTGTTCAAAGGCTGATTGATGGGTTTGGTTTTGCATATTTGATATTTCTTGTGTATAGTAGTCCATTGTTTGGACTTAAGAGGAAATGTATGGAAAATCCTTGCAAAAGCAGAACAGTTTTTCCAAAGAAAAGAAGCAAAATTAGTTGAAGCGGCTGCCTCATACTGATTTGGTGTAGGAGCATGGTGTGCTAAAGGTTATGCTTACTTTGATGTTATGTTAGGATCTTTTCTCCTTGTTTAGCCATGAGTATGTCAGACAAGGTTAAAACCCGCAAGCTAAAGAACTTGAGGTATTTTGTTTTCTGAAACAGTTCGGGTGCATGCATTGTTATCTTACTGTTTTAGTTGCTTGGTTGGTTCAAATCAAATACATTCACTTCATTAATTGTGTAGCTGTGTTATGTGCATTAAGCAGTACATTGTAAGCACCGATAACTTCCAAAGAACATTTTTTCCTCCATGCCTATTTGTATACGATATATCTGCAGTGTGCGCCTACTGGTTACTAGCTCGTGTTATCCTACAGTTACCCCTGAATCATGTGATTTGACAAATTCACTTTGTGCTACTATTCTAATGAATTACCCCTCTTTCTCATTTCAGGGAGATTTATGCATCTTTTGGTGGCCTCCTGATGATGCTCAAGGGTGATCCTTCCAATGCTGCTAGCTTCGAGCTGGATCAAAGGCTGTTTCTCCTGATCCGAAAGGTGTAAATGTATCATCTACCTAATAACCAGTGCTGGTGGTTGACTTGAAGGCTATTTGGCCCCCTGTGCTCCATTTGATTGTTTCCCTACATGCTAATCAAACTCCACCCCTTATGTACTCTCTGGGTGGTAGTATAACTTTGGATTGGTGTAATGCCTTTTAAGTGTAACTTTGGATTGGTGTAATGCCTTCTATGTAGTAGTAACTTATTCATCACGCTGTGGTCACAGATACCTGCTACGACAGAGCACATTAAGCGTGTTATTGGTTATTGGTGGATATTATCGTTGTGTCGCATTTGGTACATTGCATTGGGTGTTTTTCTTGTGGATATTATCAGGGTATGATGTTGGTACTACACATTGCTTGTCTCAGCTTCAGGTACACGTATCTTCAACTCTTACCAGGACAGTGGACCGCCCAATCTCCAGCAGCCGATCAAAGAACAAGATATGAATTGGAACAGCTTTTGTTTTAACCCCTCTGCCGGCCACAGAGAGGCTCAGGAACCATTGCCAAAAAAAACCAGAGGGATTGGAGATGGCTGGACCACCGTCTCTTCAACTATTTTTGAGAACTGGAAAGGGACTCTGGGCCAAGAACAATCCATGAAGCACAGCTCCGTCTCACTGCACCTAGGATCAGTCACCAAGTCACCATATATTGCCACTGCCTCTTCCCTGGGATCGTATCTTCAGATATAAGATGCTGCTGCTGCTACTTCACATTTGGGATTATTTTTGATTTGGCCCTGTAGGGCCACGTAATTGCAGAAATGATCCCCCCCCCCTTAAATTGTATTTTTACATCTAGACACCATATGAGCGCGGAAGCGAGGGGTGGCCGACGCGTGTCCCCTAGCGCAGAAGGCAGCCCGGCCAGGGAAACGACGAAGCGAGCGCGGCAGTGGTGGGATCGGCCACCTTCCGCGGTGGATGAGCGCGGAAGGGGCAGCGACATCCTGCGGTGGCGGCGCGAAAAGCGGCCGCATGCATGATGTGGCCCACCGCGAAATAAGCGAGATGCGGCGGCGGTGGCGATTAGGGTTTTCATACGGCGATTAGGGTTTTCAGCGGATTGGCGGCAATTAGGGTTTCCAACGGGACGGGATTAGGGTTTTCAGCAGGATGGTTAGAGTATCTAGCGGTCTAGGATTTCATTCCGGTTAGTGCTTTTACGAATACAAAAAAATTTTAGTCATTTCAGTTAGGGTTCAACGGGCACTGATATTTGTAAAAAAAAAAGAACATCATTAAGAAATATGGGCACGGAGGTTTGTAAATTAGGGTTTCATTTTCTCCAAAATCAGGGTTTCGTCATGGTTGCAGCGCTGTTTGTAGTAATTTCAAAATGTAGCAAATGAGTTTAGAAAATTACGAAACTTTTTGTGGAGCCTCCCGTCACAGTGTTGTTGCTTCTGTAATTTTTCTATTATTTAATTCGTTCAAAGAAAGAATGATTAATAAGCATATCAGACGTGGTATAACCCTAAGGATGTTGTCCAAGCAAACTTTGTCTGCTGAAACACTTGTTGTGCTATTGGAGTTTCTCCTCGATGAAGTTGTCTGATCGTATACGCGTATATAGCCAGGCAGTCGATGAAGTACTTTGTGAAGCTTATACAGAATATGATTGAAGAGGCTGAGAACGCTCGTTGTGATTATGAAGATGCCCTAAAACATGGAGTCTCTCATCGATGAAGTCGTCTGAATGTATACGCGTATATAGGCAGTAGTCGATGAAGTACTTTATGAAGCTTATACAGAATATGATTGAAGAGGCTGAAAACGCTCGTTGTGATTATGAAGATGCCCTAAAACATGAAAGATTCGATGTCGGTGCGAATGGTTCTTTCTGGGATTTCACTAGAAGAGGCATACTTGCAATATAGGCTTGCTTTCATGGCTTAGCGGAGACACGGAATCGGAACTACATTAGAGTCCGCGGACAGAAGCACGTTACACGTAGTCACATGGCATGATGGTTCGGTTAATTGCTTTAGTCATCCTCGCTACTACTACGGTACACTGCGACACAAGCATCCGGACCATGTAAGTATACATGCCTTTAGGGGATAGTAAAAAACATGACGGGTAGGACGGGGGACTACTACGGAATGACCTGACCTACTGCGTGGACCAGGGCTATTTTCCCTTCCTTGCTAGCTTGGCGTTGAACTCCTCGCCGGTCTCTTTGGCTTTGGCCGCAATTTCCCTCTTTCTCTCGCGCTCCCTCTCGCGAGCCTCGCGCTCCCTGCGCCTGCACGCCTCCAGATGAGCTTGCGTCTCCCGATGTATGTTGTGCTCGTCATTGCGGCGTCGCTCCTCTAGGATCTCGCGGTCTCTTTGTTCATGCCACTCGTCCATGTCGAGAGACCACTGGTCATATGGGTGGATCTCGTGGTCGATCCACTTGCGGTAGCCACATAACGGATCCGGGGACTACAGATAGATGGGAGAGGTTGTTAGTGTGTACTTTGAAAGAGAAATAGTGCGGAACACTGCTATGCTTGGTCCTTACCGGTGACGGCAATTGCTCGTGTCCCGACGTCGGTCAGGATAATCACCGGAGTAGTTCGCGCAACCCCAGTAACGCATGCCCAGGCTGAGGGGGTGCTTGGACTTGAAGAACTTGCATCTGTCCCTACACCAACAGAGGGGCGACGTCTCCCCCTCGGGCGGGTGTTGCGGCGAACGCTCGGTTGGAACGTTCGGCATGGGGTTGTTGCTACGGGGGGCGGGGTTGCTGCTACGGGGGGCTTCATTACGAAGGCGTGCCATGTAGGTACGCATCTCTTGTTCGAATCGGGCCCTATTAGCCCTTGCTCGGTCGTCCTCCTCCCCAGCAGCCCTTGCTAGTTCGCAGATCCAGTCCCATTGCATCTGTCTGTCGTCCATCCCGGCGTGGTGAAGGAAGCTCTGGTGCAGTGTTGGGTTTGGTTGTGTAGTGTTGGGTTTGGTTATGTAGTGTTGGGTTTGGTTCAATCCCCTTTTATAAGCCCTAGGGTTGGCATGGTACGGTTAATTTCATGCAGAGTCTAGTCTTTTAGTTCTGAAAAGCTGAGGAGGTAGAGTGTTGTCATGTCGATCTGAAAAGCTGACGAGACATAGTGTTGTCACGTCTTACTTTGCAGAGAGAAGTCATGTCTTGCTTTGCAGAGTGCTATCTTATCGGTCTGAAAAGTTGGCGAGGCAGAGTGTTGTCACATTTTTCTTTGCAGAGTCTTGTCTTTTCGGTCTGAAAAGCTGGTGAGGCGGTCAGGGTTGTCAAGACGATCTGAAAAGACTAAACCTAAACCCTAAACTGCGCAAAGCTGTCTCCTTTGGTCTTATCACTGTGCAAAGCTGGCCCGTGTGGTCTTGTCACTGCGCAAAGCTGCTCGTCTAGTCTTGTCACTGCGCAAGGTTGTCTCCTTTAGTCTTATCACTGCGCAAAGCTGTCCCGTGTGGTCTTATCACTTCGCAAAGCTACCATGTGTGGTCTTGTCACTGCGCAAAGCTGCCCCATGTGGTCATGTCACTGCGCAAGGCTATCTCATTTGGTCTTGTCACTGCGCAAAGCTGCCCTGTTTGGTATTGTCTCTGCGCAAAGCAGGCAACCCCGTCTGGTCTTGTCATCTGCAAGCTAATACATTACCTACTTTGTTAGCCTCTCCCCGCAGGCTATAAAATGCACGCCCCACGCTCCGAAAGTAGAACCACTCGACCCTTGAAACCGTAAGAAGAAGAACCTTCTCCGTCGTACAGTAACAAACGATAGTAGACGCCCAGGGACCAATCCAACCGGGGTCATCGAAGCCAGACCTTCTCCTAGAAAGTAGGGAGGACTTCGGCCCTAACTACGGTTGATGCCGAACAAGTGTGCTTAACCGGTATGGCCGAAATGCGGACACGGGGAGGACGCTATCGTGTAGGTCATAGACTGCCCTTTCGATGGCGGACGACGTTTCTTCCGATGCCCATACTCTGGGGTAAATAGTTTTGTTCATGTTACTGCTAATACGTCCTCTATACTAATCGTCCTTTGCAGCAGATGGCGAAATGCAACTTTACCCGCTGGATTGATCCTCCCTATGAACGACATGTTTCAATACACGTGGATACATTGTGGAACCGAATCTTTGATTTGGAGGCCAAATTGATGATCTCAAGGAGCAAAATGATGACATCCGCCAACAGATGCAGCGCGAGAGGGGCAACGAGGAGGTCGTGAACATAGACAGTTCCTATGATCCCACATGTTGCTGCGTGAACCCTAGCTGCATATGTGCGTGCCACTATAATGACGGCCAGCCACGTCCGATGCGCCCCCCCTGTAAAACACTCTATGTGGGTAATGCGAGGCATCTCCACTTCCTCGCCCACATCTCCGCCAACAGCAGCATCTGCATCAACTCCACCAGAACCACCCATGGCGGATGATTCTGTCCTCTCCACAAACTGGACATACACCGTCGGCTTGGCGTATATTGCAGCGGCAGCGTTGCACACAACCTCCATGTAGTTTGTCCACGAAGCGTCACTGCTTACCTTGATAAGTTGTCAAAAGGTATGACCTTCACCACCCACCACCGAGACATACAATGCCTCAATGCGTAACTTCTTCCTTCTGGTGTCCCGATTGAACACGAAACGCACACACCTCCTTAGCTCGCATAGACTCATGTCCTTTAGGCCTGGTGCCCGGATCTGGGTCTGGTCACAATTTGACGGGTCCGCTCCGTACGGCCTGTTGCGTACAAAACCATCGCCATAGAACACGAACAAGTCTTGAATCGACATGTTTAGGGAAGACGGCGTTGGGTTCCACGCGCAAAACAACAAACATAAATAAATAAATACACTTGACTACGTGATGTTAGTATCAAGAAACCATGTGATGGTAGTATCAAATAACAGATTGGATTAATTTTGCTCCTACTAATTCACATTTAGTTGAGTATTACAGATTCAATTCTATATATGGAGTTGTAAATAAAAACCACAGGACTTAAATGGGTAATCAAGTAACAAAAATTATTAATATATTCTGCGGTTTGGCTATGTGACTATACGCTCTTGATTAATCTTTCCTAAATGTATTTCATACTTCTATTTCAATACTAAATAATATCCCACTAGGTTGAATGGTTTGCATAACTACACAATGTTATTTTATTTTTTCAAAAACAATTCATATAATTCAGTATATTTACATAGTTTCAAAATAGACATTTCTATACATGTGTCTTATTCTTGGTCTACCTATTTAGATTATCTTCCCCTAAGATAATACAATGCATGTGCCTACAAGCTCTACCTCTTCTATTCCACACAATATCAACTATCTATACCATAGTTACAAACAATGATATCCACATAAACTAAGCATTTACGTCAACTAAGCATGGTTACTTAACACATTCTACACAATCAATAAGCCATTACGATAACAAAAAAATAACTACGCTACTTGCATGTGTACTTACGTAATAATGACATGATCACTAAGCTAATTACATGCTAATCAACTAGCTAAAACTATAGTTGCATGTAGATAAAAATTACCTTTTCTTGATGCTCGCAAGACGACCAACAACTTATGCACTTGAAAATCACCAAAAATGTAGCTGAAAACCAGCGAAAATCCAACCGATAATCACCAACCCTTCTTGCCTTCTTTACCTCTCTCTCGCTCTCTTCTCTAGCTCTCTCGCTCCCTTCTCTGGCTTTCTCGCTCAGGCTGAAGAAATAAGAACGAGTGAAGTTTTCACTTTCGGTTTTAAAATAACAGAAACAATCGAGAATCGTGGTAGCGTACCACATAGCGGCCTTTCTGCGCATGAGGGCCTTGTGAGCATGGCGGTGCGATAGATCTGTAGCTTGTAGGTCGGGCGAGGCGGCAGCGCGGTTGGGTCGAGGCGATGGGATCGCCAACTCTGCGGTTGGCCGATGGAAGGAACAACATATCATGATTCGGCAATATGGAAAGTCGGGCCCCACCACGTTCGTACCGGTCACTCGATTCCGCGTCGGGATGGCTTGCCACGGTGCAGAGGTACCTTCTACGCTCGACGAGCGCGGAAGGGGACACGCGTCGGCCACACGGCGATTTCGTGCTCGTATGGAGTCTACTTTTGTAAATACGATGATAGAGAGATCATTTTTACAATTACGTGGCGCTATTGGACCAAATCAAAAAAAAAATCCACATTTGGTGGCCACCTTTATTGTGTACAATTGTACCTTGCTGGTAGTAGTTACTGATATTGAGTCGATACAGAGACTTGCCATCAATTCAAGCATCAGATGCCTATGCTAATTAAGAGCGAGGACAGGCAACGAGGGTACATGGGCATTCATGCTTGCTGATTCGAAGAGAGCTGTCGATGGGTTGGAACAGTGTATTTGAGTGACTAGTAAATAAAAGAGCCACATTGTGTTCATCGGGAATTTTAGCTGAAAGCCATCTTGTCATGGTTACACAGACCCTACACGAAAATACTTGTAGCTCTCTATACGGAAAGATACACCCAAGATCTTTTACTTCACAAGATCATGTCTTGTGAAGCTTTTGAGGTGGAAAGAAGCGATTCGGACATGACGAACAGGAGAATCTTCCACTTCTAGACTCAAAACAAACACCCCACGGAGGAAGGCCAAGGGAGAGCTGAGCCGGACAATTCTTGTTTCTGATGGAATTGCGTATGCGATGATGTCAGACAAAAGCTCAAAGAACATACGTTATTTCTACAATTGCGTATGCGATGATGTAATTTACACGTCAAATACGACCATTTCAGAAAGAAAACTCTAGATCAGGCGCGAGCCGGCGCTTACCAAACCCGGCAGCAAACGGCGTCCTCCCCGATATCTCCGCGGCGTCGTCTCGTTCACTCGTTGGCTTTTTCCAGCTTTTCGGGCGACGTGGACGCCCTGGTTGGCCGACAATCCCAGGAGCTTTAATAAAGACTATAGGAGATCACCCGCGCCATTCGGGCGCGACATTTTAAGGTGCGGTAGCGCGACTAAAGGCGTTCTGGCGGTAGCGTAAGCAGCTCTACGAGCCCACCCGTTCGCGACGAGTAGAAAGCGGCGAAGCAGTCGCGTCTCCTAATGCGTGGCTTTGTGCTCGGCTGGTTCGCCGCAGCGCACGGCTCGGGATCGGACGGTCGCTCACGACGCATCGCGCGATCGGTCGATGGGCGAAGCGCAGGCAACGTGGCCAGGGCCGGGAGCGTCGGAGTCCATCAAGAATTAATAGTAGTAAGTAGTATAGTAATAAGATGCGCATCTGTCCCCACCACCGCCTCCGTGCCGTAGGAGATTTTTACTGTTTTGACCCTATAGCAAATTTTTTTTTCAAAAGTAGCCTCCGTTCGCCATCATTTACAAGTTTGGCCCCAAAAGCGATTACGTCACGCGTCCACCGGGGCGGCGAGACCCGACCTGGCGCCGGCGAGGACCGACGCCGACCCGGCGAGTCACTGCCCCGATGTGGCGGGCGCAGTGCTTCCCGCCCGTCGTCGGCCGGCAGTGGCCTCCCGTCGCATTTTTCCCTCCTCGCTCGCCCGGCGCTGCGTGAAAAATTTGTCCTCGATCGCGCTACTTCCTTTGCAAAAAGAAGTTTTGGCGTATCGTTTTTCCTATTTGCTTTTCTTTACATCGCGTCGCGTCTTTCACTTGTCTTCACAACCAGCCCTATATAAGCGCCGGTAATCGACGAGCTTAAAGCGCAGCCGTAGCGTTTTGATTAGTGAGGTAAGTTAAGTGTTTAATTTTTTGCTTATTGCATTTTGTACCGCTAAGTGCGTGCTTAGATTTTGCTAGCTGTTAGTTTTTGTCTATTTGCGGCAATAGCACGTACTACGTACTATACCACCCCTACTTGAAGCGGCATGGGATGGCAAGCATCATTTATCACGCTTGGATCGATGGCGATGGGCCGCCAAGTCAGTGACACGGGGACGAGGGAGACTGGCATTGGATGGCGGTATGTTCCGAGACTTCGTCAATCTTGGTTTGATTATGCTCGCCCGCATCTTTGAACACGGGCAAAACTTCTTAATTGATGCCTCTCTTCTTTCCGCCTTGGTTGATCGTTGGCGTAGGAGACCCACACGTTCCACTTCCGTGGGGAGATAGCGGTGACAACGCAAGATGTCGGCTTTATTACCGACCTTCCGCTTGAGCCGTCGCTTGTTCCTCCGAGGTCGCCGGATTGGAAGGCGCGTCTCCATCATCGTTTGACCACCTATCCCGAGAGGTCAAAGGGCATTCCACACGGTTGGTCTGCGACAATTCATGCATTGCCCAATTGGCGCGGAGGAGGTGGTTCGATGCCACCTTATTGCATATTTGTTGTTTATATTGGGTGGATCATGTTCCCTAGCACGAGGGACATGGTGTACCAGTTATATTCACCTTGCGGAGTCTATCGTGGGCGCCGACGATGAGGACGTGCCTTGATGCGATTGGGGTTCATATCTTGATCTTGCGCGACGCTGCATGACTTTGTCTTGACGCTTGCGGCGTGGCACGAGCGGAGCCGTGCTCTCGGGTTGCCACACGTTATTCTGTTGTGGTCGTGGGAGCACCAGCGGTCGGACGGCCGTTGTTCGCCTTGATCCACCCTTACCCGCACACACAACATTTCTATGGTGAGGCGGAGGCGGACGAGGAGGATCCCGTGGAAGGCCCGACCATGGGATCCCGATGGACTGTGGCATTACTGGGGTGGTCTAGGGAGAAGTCGTCGTATATACCCGAGTTCCACAATGAATTCGAGACCACCACTTAACGCGACATAGTATGGGCTCCTTGGGCGGATCGCGCGTGCGAGAACGGCGCGCCGACAACTGAGCTTGCTATGCCACCGGGATCTGGCGTCTTGGAGGACAACTTGTCATCTGGTGTTCGCCCACATGGTTGAGCCGTACAACCCTAGCGGGTGATGAGGCGATTCGGCCGCACTAGGAGATCCCCTGCTCTAGGGCGACCGCTTGCAAGGCGTAGTCATTTGTAAGTACATTGCATTACTTAATAATGTTGTAGATCCTTTAGACATACGTTATCTTGGGGTACCATAAGTTATTTATTTTGTTCCACCCGCAGTGCACGAAGAAGGGTCATAAGAGTGATGGCGGCTTGAGACGCGGCGGCCTGTGGGTAGATGCATGGCAGACGGCCACTGATTCCATTTTGCAGGAGGCACAACCTTACGAGGCAGGGACTTACGACACGTACTTGGAGTGGTACGTACGGAACACGCGGACGAGATTGACAGCGCCCGCCACGACATGCGAGATCCTAGCCACGCCGAACGCTTGGACTTAGGGATGGACCGTCTGCGTGCGGCAAAGACGCCAGGGCGATTGATGCGTTGAGCATGTAGTAGATTAACCACCCTCCGAAATAGGGTTAACTAACAAAATTTTGTGTGTTCTGTAACCATGCAGGTGGACCGTTTGAATATCGTTATCGGCGCGGCGCGGGAACTTCGGCGGGTCTGAAAACACGATGGAGCGCTTTTACGGCCTTGAAGGCGGTTATTGATGATGTCAAGCGGTCGTTCAGTAACATGAGTGCGGAAGGCCCAGCGATGTCGACTCGAGGCATCGGACGGAGGTCATCGCGTACCCTCGCCCCTCCATCTTCCGTCCGGCGAAGTCGACCAATGGCCAAGCGGCGGCATGGGCGGCGGATCGTCCGCCGCGGTTGCCGCGCCAGGACTCTCTGTTCTACTGCCGTCGTCATCTCGGAGGGACCCTCTGCCGATGCCGTCCTCGTCTCGGAGGATCCCTCGCCCGTGCCGCCGTCATCACAGAGGCACGAAGAGGACATTCGGAAACACGGACGTGCAACCCGGAACATGGCGGATGTTATCGATTCTCCTTGCGAGCCCACACTTTGTTGGACAATTTCCAATGGGCGTCTGGCACCATGGTATGAGTCGGGTACACAATGTACCTGCGGCGTTCACCCTAAAGGCGAACCGTACCACGAGCAATTCACCCATCCATCCCGCACCATGAGCAATTCACCCATCCATCCCGCAACTGAGCGAGTTGGTGCCCTCCACGGATCCTACTACGGATCCTAATGCTTGGGTCACAGACTTGTTCTCAACGCCAGATTCTCTGTGTCTTGCCCGTATCTGGCAACACGGCGGTTGAGGAGCCTCGGTATGACTGCTGGCGAGAACCCACGGTCACGATAGGTTGACGTTTCCACGAGAACAGTCGTCGAGACTGGGAGGAACACTGCATGGAAGGCGATCTGAGTACTATGCTGACAAAGATGAGGAAGCGGCGTGGCGATAGTAGCATTAGTAGTCTATTGTATGTTGTAAGTTGTGCTTCATTAAGTGATTTGTAATCCAAGCCGAGTGTGCTAATTGGAATGTAATTGGACTCTTGTACTTCATTATCTATGCCAAGAGAACAATTTTATTCTCATTCATCAAGGATCATGCGATGCATAGATAACGAGTGAACATTACAATCTCATTACACACGACGTTCTACTTGGCAAGAACAAGATAGAAAATAAGAAAGACCGCATAAAAGTAACTAACTTAAGTAACTTGTGAAGCGACTTCTCAACTCTTTCCATCTGTCATGTAGTGTTTGAAGCCTTTTCTCTTCACTTTGCATGGGTTGATCGAGCGCTCGAGGCATTGCACTAATTGCGATAACACCATGGGAGTCTTGCATTGGTTCATCGGACGCCGAGGCACTACATTTAATTGCAAAGAACACCACGGAGTCTTCTTGCAAGGTAGCAATTTGCATTGCAATATCTTGGAGCACTGGGCTGCAACCGTTTGACCCATTGCCAAAATCGACATGTTGTGTTCTACAAAAGAATTGAAGTTTCAAATGAAAGTAAGAAAACCCGATATGTACAACACAATTCATTACGTCTTTGAGTTTGCGAAGATCTGAAAGATTTGAACACTTCATGAAAACTTCGGGGCGGATTCGTTGGCGTATGAGAGGTAAACACATTAATCGGATCCACGCAGCGAGGGCAAAGCAACCGCTCTCGTAGTGATTGTAATTCTCTGCTCACTCGAATGTTCGATGAGGCGAAGACATCTTGTTTCTGATGCGAGGAAAGGAGAAGAGGAAGAGAAGAGTGAGGTCAATAGCGACCAAAGCATCCATATATAGCGTTAGAGACGCGAGCGGGCCACTCTGCGGAAAGGAGGGCGTGACATGCGATGTGGAAGCGAGGAAGTGAGCACTATCGGAAAGCTGGATGTGACCACTCTCTGGAAGCGAGAAGTGACAACTCTCTGAAAGCGGGGCGCGACTACTTTACGCAAAGCAGCGTAACCCAAGCGAAGCGGTAATAATAACTCGGCGGTGCAGGTTGCAACGCAAATCATTACAACACTCACATCACTACAACACCGACATGACTCAAATACACCGGATAGCTTACAGATACTAAGTGGCGCCGAGGAAGAAGGTCTACTCGGGCGGTTCTGAATGAGTGCCCACGAGTCTTACATAGCCTACACCTTATTGGTGTTGGCGATCTCCACGTTGGCTCGCATCCATGTCGTTGCGGATCGCCTTGATGATGCCTCCCACGGCACGGATGCCGCATGATGCTTCATTCGGTGACCACTTCACTTGCTCCTGGCCATAGGTCCTGTGGTGGCTTTCCACTCCGTAGGAGTTGAACTCCCGTTCAAGTATCATCTGGTGTCGTATGTCGTAGTACTCCGACATGTACATGCTAGAAGATTGGTGAAATCTGACACATGCGGCATATCGTGGGAGCAAGGCTTGTGCGGCGATTGAGGCTTATTGCGGTGCAAGCGCCACATCGCCTATGGTACAAACATGCTTCCGGTCACCTCTCATGTGGCATGACGTGCTTTGTCCATAAGCGGATCTCGAACTTCCTTCTCCGCCATCCATTGTGATAGCTACATGGGATCAGACGCCGTAATTTTCTTCTCCATGTACGCAAGGGTAACCTCCGAGTATCGCTTCCCTTCGTCCAAATCTTTGCTTGGCCATCATTGCCGATTCTGAAACCGGCCGTCACGGTTCCATGTCTCGCCTACTTGGCAGCGGTGATGGGGAGGCACGGACCCCTTTCAACACACCGTTGTAGACCTCGGACATGTTGGTTGTCATGATGCCGCATCGAGCACCATAGGTGTCGTGAAGAAGGACCATTTCTCATAGTCGGGGCATGCTCGCTCATCCACTCAAATAACTCACTTTGCGGTGCGCTGGGCGTAACCTCCACTTGCACGCTGGGTTTCGACCTCAAGTTCCCGCCACACGGCATCGAACTTGCGCTTTTGGTTACGTCAGAGGCGAGCTTCTTGAACTTCTTCATGAGGTCTTTGCTCGGGCGTGTGTGGAAATTGGCGGCTAGATGCGCATGCACCAACGTGTGCGCATGTCGTTCCATTGGAGCGGTGCCCTAATCCGGATGCGCATGGTGCGCCAACGAGACAACAACCCGGCATGATGATCGGTTATGACACACACATTCGTAGATCCCTTACAACATGTTGCTTTATGTTGGCTAGAAACCATAGCCAATGGCGGTGTTCTCATTCTCCACAATTGCAAAACAGCGGGAGCAATTGGTCGTTGCCATCGGCGGCAATAGCGGTGAGAATGGTGCCCTTGTATTTCGCAAAAGAAAGTACCGTCCATACTCGGGGCGGGGCGGCGATGGTAAACCACGACCGCCGGGCAAAAGCCCGAAGACTTCGATCAAGGATTAGGGAATTTGGGTTGTTGGACTGTCGACCTATCGTCCCTATTGGCGCATGTCCCGGATTAGCATCCGCAATTTGCTTCAACGATGCGGGGACTAGGTCGTGCGCCTCCTTGTAGGTACCGTACAACCCTTCAAGGACCTTTAAACCGCTCGCCCGGACCTTCTTGTAGCTAACGACATACCCTATTGTATTAGCTCGTTAGCCATGAGAACCTTTGGCGAAATGGTCAAATCGGCGACAACCGCATGGCTTACAATGCTCGCGATGTAGGCGAGGTTACATTCTTATGCGTTTGCAATGGCTCTGAAGCTCACATGTGTGATCCGTCACGGTTGTGATCACGGAAGGCCGTTCCGCCCGAGGAATCTCTGCATACGGACTTTGCGGGGCAAGAGGTAAACGCCTTAACTATGTAAGTGTCGATTAGACACGCACATAACGAGGCGACATATATTAGTTAGTACAACGTCTTGTAGATGGTTGAAGATACATCAAACAAAGTTCAAACTCACTGTACACTCGGTAAGTCCGACCGGTCTTCACCGCGAAACTCACGATAGCTTGCTGGCGGCGACCTTGTGGGAAATGTTGCCCCTGGCGGTGGTGTCGCATCGAAGGCCTGACGACTCGTGCTCTGGGCGAGAACAAGGAAGAGGCCGCTAGCAATCAACCGACTTGGAACATAGTCCGTGTCGGTCGAAACAATGCCACCGCGATCCGCCCTCATCATCGGCCGTCCTCATTGGATTGCGAGTCAAAGTCGCCTCATCTTCGATGGCGGTGCCCTCGGACATGCCATCGATAATCTCGTGACAATCAACACGAGCATCCGCCATCTATCCACACCTTCATTTGGTTGGAAAGTGCCGAATCTCCATCAAGCTGGAGCATCTGCGTAACGGCGTCTGGCGCTCTCGAGACCTCTCCCATCGTCATTAAACCAAAGAGGGGACAAGGCGTCGTTGGCTCCTTGAGCAGCGCCCCCAGAGGATTGGCGGGATAAACAAAATTGGCGTACACCATGGGTGCGTCCATAGATCGGGCGTGAGGATTGCTAACGATCTCCATGTACTCTGCCCACATGCCCTTCTTTGGTCACCTTCACGGGCCCCACAACATCTGCGCGTGTTGTGGGACCATGATGGCGATGACCGCCTCTATTACTATCTTGTTCCTAGCGGCGTGGCTATCAAACAAGCTGCCGAATGCACCGTTGTAGCTCCGACAAATCGTCGTGCGGGTTGGGAGCGTTTACCAAAGCTACCGGCGGTGGACAAATCAACTCCGTCTCGGACCAAAGACGCATGTTACCATGGAACATGTCACGGTGTCTCCATTTCGACATAAAATAGGACAATATTTCAACCAACACACAACATAAGAACCATCGTGCGTTCTTTGAAATGAACTTACCGTTCTGACGTTACCAACTCTTGAACCTCGGACACGGAAGGCGCAAATTCAAACATGCATCGCATTAGTAACGACTAACGAATTGGACAAAGGACATAGAAAAATGTTAGGTGCGGAGAGGAGGCACCTCACAAGAGGAGAGATTCACGAGAGGAGCGATCGGCGAGTGTGTGGCAGCGTTTAAATAGCCGAAACCTTTGGAGGCATAGCGTGGCGTGAGGCGAGTCCCTACCGCTGGTGGCGGAGGGGCAGTCTGTCTGCGCTGGCGGAGGGACAAGACCACACGGGCAGCTTTCCACAAAGACAAGACCACACAGGCAGCTGCAGTAAGTGATAAGACCAAAGGGACAACTTTCTTGATGATAAGGGCGTCTGGGGAGGTCTGAGGAGGTCCTCGAGGAGGTCCTCGAGGGCGTCTGGAGGTGGTCTGGAAGAGGTCGTGAGGGAGGTCTGGAGGAGGTCTGAGGAGGTCCTGGGGAGGTCCTAGGAGGAGATCTGACGGAGGTCCTTGAAGAGGTCCTTGGGGAGGTCTGAGGAGGTCTGAGGAGGTCCTAAGGAGGTCCTAGGGGAGGTCCTAGGGAGGTCTGAGGAGGTCCTAGAGGAGGTCATCGAGGAGGTCCTCGAGGGCGTCTGGAGGTGGTCTGGAAGAGGTCGTGAGGAGGTCTGGAGGAGGTCTGAGGGAGGTCCTAGAGGAGGTCCTAGAGGAGGTCTGAGGAGGTCTGAGGGAGGTCCTAGAGGAGGTCCTAGAGGAGGTCTGAGGGAGGTCCTTGGGGAGGTCTAGAGGAGGTCTGAGGGAGGTCCTTGGGGAGGTCTGAGGAGGTCCTTGGGGAGGTCCTAGAGGAGGTCCTAAGGAGGTCCTAGGGGAGGTCCTAGGGGAGGTCTGAGGAGGTCTGGAGGAGGTCTGAGGGGGTCTGAGGGGATCTGGAGGAGGTCTGAGGGAGGTCGTGGAAGAGGTCCAGAGGTCTGGAGGAGGTCTTGAGGAGGTCGTGGAGGAGGTCTTAAGGAGGTCGTGAGGAGGTCCTAAGGTCCCTGAGGAGGTCTTGGAGGAGGTTCTGGAGGTCTTGGAAGAGGTTGTAAGGAGGTCCCGCGAGGAGGTCTGAGGAGGTCTGGAGGAGGTCCTCGAAGAGGTCCTAGGGAGGTCTGACGGAGGTCTGAGGGAGGTCTGGAGGAGGTCCTCGAAGAGGTCCTAGAGGAGGTCCTGACGGAGGTCCTAGAGGGAGGTCCTAGAGGAGGTCCTGAGGGAGGTCCTGAGGAAGGTCCTAAGGAGGTCCTAGGGGAGGTCCTGGAGGAGGTCCTGAGGGGGGTCCTGAGGGGGGTCCTGGAGGAGGTCTGAGGAGGTCGTGGAAGAGGTCCAGAGGTCTGGAGGAGGTCTTGAGGAGGTCGTGGAGGAGGTCTTAAGGGAGGTCGTGAGGAGGTCCTAAGGTCCCTGGAGGAGGTCTTGGAGGAGGTTCAGGAGGTCTTGGAAGAGGTTGTAAGGAGGTCTGCAGGAGGTCTGAGGAGGTCTGGAGGAGGTCCTCGAAGAGGTCCTAGGGAGGTCTGGGCGTGGTCTGAGGAGGTTCTGGAGGTCTTGGAAGAGGTCGTGAGGAGGTCTGCCACGAGGTCTGAGGGAGGTCCTACAGGCGGCAGCTTTGCCCGATGATAAGACCAAAATGAGACATCTTTCCGCATGATGATAAGACCAAAGGAGACAGCTTTATGCAAAGGACAACACCACACGGGTAGCTTTGCAAAGATGATAAGACCAAAGGAGACAGACTTTGCGCGATGACAAGACCACACGGGCAAGCTTTGCGCGATGATAAGACCAAAAGGAGACAGCTTTCGCGGATGATAAGACCAAAGGAGACAGCTTTGCGCGGTGACAAGACCACACGGGCAAGCTTTGCGCGATGATAAGACCAAAAGGAGACGACTTTCGCGGTGATAAGACCAAAGGAGACGGCTTTGTGCAAAGACAAGACCACACAGGGCAGCTTTGCCCAAAGATAAGACCAAAGCGGAACAAAGGAGACACTTTGCGCGATGAAGAGACCACACGGGCCACTTTTGCCCGATGATAAGACCAAAGAACAAAGTAGACAAATTTTTGCGCGGTGACAAGACCACAGGCGGCTTTGCCCGATGATTAGACCAAAGCGCACAAAGGAGACGACTTTGCGCGATGACAAAAAATTAACCACACCATGCCAACCATAGGGCTTATAAAGGGGTTAAACCAAACCTAACACTACACAACACTACACAATAGATACCCGACTATGGACTCTTGACAAACTTCTCGCGAGGTCATTGAAGAAGCAAAATTGGCTTAAGCGAAGAGAAACGGCTACAATACCGGATAAATCAATGAAAGATGCTCGGTACCACCACGTTTTCCGATCCGCAATGTGTGTGTGGCGAACCAAAGCGAGATCATTGATCCACACCCCCACCACCGCGGCGGGCGTACTACGCGTCGCGGGCACCACCTCGTAAGCATTTCTTTCGCGCATTGATTTTCGTCGCGTTGACTTCCGTAAAGTTTTAACTTCATCCCCATGAAATGGCGGCCCGAGATCGTTGCCACTTCTTCGATGGATCGGCGGCGGAGATGTCTGACAGCATTCATCCAAAGAGTATATCTTTGAACTACTCGGTGCGGGCGAGAACTTCGTCGCGGTGGAAACCTTACGTCTCGGACCTGTTGAGGACGCACCGGAAGCCCGATAGTCGCCGGCGTAATCCATGTAGACGGCGTGAGTTATGAAGAATTTACATCCTTTTCGTTTTCACTTACATCATACAATCACGGGACATGGGCGACTTGACATACACGCCCGTGGGCGATCCGCGACAAGGGCAAGGAAAGGCTCATCTTGGTGAGCGACGCCGCCAGCGTTCCGATCGCCGGGCGTACTCGTATCCACGGCGTGAGTTCTGAAGAATTTACATCATTCTTACGATTTTCACTATAGGGCGCACTAACATCATGGAATCGCGGGACATGGGCGACTTTGACATACCGGCCGGCGTGGGCGATCCGCGACAAGGGCAAGGAAAACTCATCTTGGTGAGCCGCAAGACCTGATGTATCCGGCCGTCCGGCGTAATCCGTGTCGACGACGTGAGTTATGAAGAATTTACATCATTCTTCCGATTTCCACTATCGATGAACTTACATCGTGAAATCGCGAGACATGGGCGACTTCGACATACCGGCCAGCGTGGACACTCCGCGACAAGGGAAGGGAAGGGAAGGCGGCGAGGAGTTCAATGCCGAGCTAGCAAGGAAGGAAAATGACCCCGGTCCGCGATGAGGTCGAGATCATTACGTAGTAGTCTCCGTCCTACCCCATGTATTTTACTATCCCTAAAGGCATGTGTACTTATATGGTCCTGATGCTTGTGTCGCATGATGTATCGTAGTAGTAGCGAGGATGACTAAAGCAATTAGCGGGACCATCATGCCATGTCACTCGTGAAGCGTGCTTCGTCGCATACTCTAATGTAGTTCTTGTTAGTGTCTCCGCTAAGCATATATTGCAAGTATGTCTTCATCGAGGAGACACTCCGTATTCGGACATCTTCATCATCTAACGACCATTCCCAACCCTGCAATCACATTTTGTATAAGCTTCATAAAGTACCTCATCATTATCTCTCTATATACATGTATCGCTCGAGCGATTTCATCATGGAGACACTCCAATAGTCCCGATACCTTTTTATATATATGCGCTCAAACTATGGCGAAACCACGATTTGGGATAAAAAACCCTACTCCTTGCCCTTATTTCTTAATGAAATTTTTTATAAATCTCGGTCTTAGATATTCATTTTCAATCAAATATAATGGAATTTCGTTTTTTACAAAATATAATGAAATAATATTTTAGCAGACGACGAGAAAAAAAAAATGAGGGCACTGTTGCGCCCATCACCGAAGCGGTGACACTCGCCCCTCGGGCGGGTAGGTCCTCGCGCCCGGGGTCGGGCAGTCCCTGTCGCCTCCGTTGGACGCGATGCGATCGCTTTTGAGGCCAAACTTGTAAATTATAGCGAACGGAGGCTACTTTTGAAAAAAAAATTTCCTACAGGACCAAAACAGTAAAAATTTCGTGCCGTAGCCTCACGGGACTCTTCCCACCTATAAATACCCACCCCTCCTCGCCTCTGCCCACACATCCAATCACCTCGATCCCAATTCCCCGAAAAAAATCTCAAAGCGAAGGTTCTTCTTCCAATCCTCCTATCAAGGTACGCGAGTTTTCGATCGAACGATCCCTCTCGACTTGGCCTTCTCCTCCTATTCGTGTTGGGTGATCTGTGCTAGATGAGTAGATCTTCGGATTGAGATGAAGAAACATGCATTTCCCATGTTCGTGTGTTCTATAATCTGTGGTAGATTTGCGGGTCTGAGATGAGATCGCGTGCTGTAGATCTATGTTGCTCGTTGTGTTCGTGTTCTACCATCCGGTTGGTCCCGATCTAGTTTTGCTGCGCTAGGGTTGTGATCTGTTCAATCGATTCATGTGGGTTTGGTTCGTTCTTTGTGACATTTCCTCTGATTATTGTTGATTCGGTTGTGATTCTCGTTTAATTTGGGTAGTTAGTTTCCTCGTAGTTTTATGATTCCCTAGCGGTCAGGTAGTCTCCTGTTACGCCTTTGCCTGATCCTATTAACCCCATCTGGAATTTGCTAATTTATATGTATTCAACCGACCATGCTTATCTCTGTTTAAGTTCGTTGAGGTTAGTGATTGGTGTTTATAGGGGGCATATCCTATGCACATAGTGCATTTGGTGCACATATGCACACACTCTTTGTTTGGGTATCAAACAAGCATAAAAAATTCTGAAAAAAATTCTAGATGTAGTTGATAGTGTGTTGTTCCACCCTTTAAAATTTCAAGTTCAAACTCAATGTATGTTAGAAGAAACAAAAAGAGAAATTCACTTGTGAATAGTATGGAAAGAAAGCAGAAAGAGAAAACGAAATGTTACTATTCACGGTGAATTTCTCTTTTTGTTTCTTCTAACATACATTGATTTGAACTTGAAATTTTAAATGGTGAACAAAACACCATCAACTACATCTAGAATTTTTTCAAAATTTTTATGCTTGTTTGATACCCAAACAAAGAGTGTGTGCATATGTGCACCAAATACACTATGTGCATGAGATATGCAGCCGTTTATACGTCCCCTAATATTTGTGTGGTCTGTATTTGTGTGAAAATTTAGTACTCTAATCTGTATAGACATGATATCTGAGTCGTTTGTTTCAACTTAATCCCAAGATGTTCGTTGATTGTTGTTCAGATTTCACCACCTTTTACATTGTGGCATTCTGATTCATGTATTGTCTGATGCCCTTGAAAATATCTGTTTACGGTGACTTACCCTGGATGTGCTGTTTTTTGTGTGTACGGATGCAGATCTTCGTGAAAACCCGAAAGACCATTGACAACGTCAAGGCCAAGATCCAGGCCTTCATGTGTTGTCGGATGCCACGAATCTCCGCCGCGTGTGGCGCCAGGGACCGCCAGACCGCCCGTGGCGCGGAAGCCCACGGCCCCCACGGCAGCAAGACGCGCGTAGCCCCATGAGCCCCACGTGGGCGGGTGAGCCACGGGCCCACACGGGTGCCCCACACGAGCCCCACGTGGTCCACAGGCCCCACACGAGCCCCCCGTGGTCCACGGGCGCCGTGTGCAACATGCCCCAGGGGGCCCATGGGCCCCACACGGGCCAGGGCCGCCAGGACCGCCAGGTGGTCCACGGGCTCGACACGGGCTCCACGTGGTCCATGGAGGCGCATCGCCCCATGCACCCCAGGCCTCAGGTGGGCCACAGGCTCGACACGGGCTCCACGTGGTCCATGGAGGCGCATCGCCCCATGCACCCTAGGCCCCAGGTGGGCCACAGGCTCGACACGGGCTCCACGTGGTCCATGGAGGCGCATCGCCCCATGCACCCTAGGCCCCAGGTGGGCCACGGGCTCTACACGGGCCCCACGTTGTCCATAGGCGCCGTGCGCCCCATGCGCCTCAGACTCCCAGATTCTCAGAGAAGTGGATTCACCTGGCCCATCTAGCCTACGTGGGCTAGATGGGCCAGGTGGGCAGTAAGGCCCTGTTTGCCCCCCGTGGCCCACGTGGGCTAGATGGGCCAGGTGGGCAGTAAGGTCCTGTTTGATAAAGCTCCAGATTCTCATTTTCCAGATTCTGCTCCTGATTCTCTGAGAATCCACTTCTCTGAGAATCTGGAGCTATCTGTTAAAAGCGTTTGGCTGGTAGGTTGGCTCCTAAAACCATATGAGGAGGATTAGAGGCAAATAGACCATGTTACCCCTAGTTGTAATAATTCAATTGTATTTGTGTCTTTCTCCTATGTATTTGTACACAAATTATAGATTTTTTTCCCTAAATTTGTTTAGACCATATGAATGTATATATGTTGTATCAAAGGTTTTCAAGGTAAACTGGATACTCTCTAAGTCAGACAAAAGTTACAGAGCAGCACTCAAAGATGCATATGATGAGATCACCGTCTATTGAGTTTGAATGTCAACACTGGCTCTTTAGTTCGATAAAACCAGCCTCTTGTATTCCACAAAAAGTACCAAATAAATAGTACTATCAAACATTTCTTGACCATGGCAAAACCATTGATATAGCTTATGATACCTTGTCTGTTTCATAGACATCTTCACATCAACATTCTTTGTCTTCGCAAATGCGCAGCGTCTTTATAATACCAAGCGTAAAAGATACCATCATTGTAAAAGATCGCATAATCATGTTGGCATTGTCCGGAGACCATCAAAATAAAATTGACCCGACACAGGAGACAAACTCCTCAACATTGAAGTTGCATCATGATTGTGCAACTCTGTCCAATCATGATTTTTTTGGTGTTGATACTAGAAGGATTGCTGACATAACACGTTTGGCGGCTACGGTATTAATCCACGAGATAAGCAAGCAACAACAATATCGGGTTTGAAAATCGAGCCAAGATGGGTGCGGTCTGCGACACTTACGCCTACCAAGGATCTGGTCGAGTTGAAAAATAACACAAATATCATAATTTGCATGCAGCTTCACAAACAAGAACATCCATTCCATCAACCTACACCAAACAAACATTAATGATGTCGATAGCAAAAGGTAAGTAGAACATAAGCGATGAAATGATAGCTTGAGCGGTCCTCTTGCACTTTCAAGCAGAGATAACTCGAAAAATCGAGGAAAGGAGGAAGCATATATGATGACATACTTAAGTATGGCGTAACTCATCGAAGTCAATAGCTATGGGATATGAGATGGATTTTACTTGTAGGAACATAGTGTAGCTTCTATCCACAAACATATTAACTCTAGTCAAATAAAAATTATCTTTAGGTAATTACAGTAATTTATTAAGAAACCTTTTCATGTACATGTTGGAACTTGGAACAGCTAGCATGTGCTAAAATACCACACTGAATCGAACACTCTTCTGCAACTCAAGAAATAGACATAGACATAGAAAATCTACGAGGTCAAACCTTCCATATAAAAAACACTATGAGCAATCAAACATACCACAAACAGAAATCAAATTCATATGTCAACCCTCATCAATCCGAGCACTATGATGAGCAAAATCAACAATAGTTTCACATTACCTTCAATCCAGGGACATAGTCCCCACGCTTATAGTAGGCGGGGCTCTTCGCCGCCTCCACTCGGCTCCCATCCCATCCCATCACTGGAAATCGAACGGATCACATCACATCACGTTGTATCACGATGCAATCACTATTCCCAAAAATGGCGCGACAACTCACAATGGTTGTTCTCGCAGACCCGATATGGCGGCTGCTTCAAAGGGCCGACACGTTGGCGCCTCAAAGAGTACCACGGTTTGCGGCACCATCACCATAGGCGCCAAAGGTGAGCGGTGTCCTCCTTCCTATACTGCGAACGCAAGGCCGCATCCGAGGGTACACATGCGCCAACGATGCCGTGTCCGCCATAGAAATTGGCATCCTTCTTGTAAAATGCATGGATCCGCCCTTCTGCGGGAGCACCCGCCTAGCGGCCCATGAGCTCGGCGGCGGCGAGCGAGGTCCGCCATGAGGCGAGTAGGTCGATGATCGCGGTGGCGGTGATGATGGAGTCGAGGCGGGTGATGGCAGCCTCCATGCCGACGGCGCGGCCTCTGGCCGTCGTAGAGGTGGCAGAACCCGCGGATGAGCTTGGCCTTGTAGAGCGAATCGGCGGTGATCTCCATGCGGCGCATTACGGACATGTTGGGTGGCCCTCGATGGCTGGCGGGGGCGACGGAGGGGAGGCCGAGGTGAGCACTTGGCGGCGGGGGCAAGGGGGAAGGGGAAGCGGTCAGGGTGGCTCGCCCGGCGGCGTAGGAAGGCGGGTAGGGGCAGCAGCAGATGGGGTAGGCGCCACCGGTGAGGCTTTGCGCCATCTCGGGGTGCTCGCGTCGCTCGTGAGGAGAAAGAAAGAAGAAACACGTTTAAGCCGAAGGGGTACGCGCCGGGGCCAAGTAATGGCATTTTGCGAATAAATAATTAGAACTTCAATGGGTATTTTTGCTCTATCAAGTTGGATTCTCAGGAGAATCCAAGGAAAGGCTGTTTCTCCTCGCTAGTGTATTTTTGAGACAGCTCTACGCGAGAATCAGAATCGGGTGTTTTGAGAATCAGGATGTTTGGTACGGCTCCACGAGAATCAACTGAGAAGCTAAGAGTAGAAGCTGTACCAAACAGGCCCTAAGTCTGCAGCCATGGAGCTTCTGGTGTCCTCCAATGGAGTTCAGTCCTTCGAATCTGAATTGTGTGTGCTTGTTGTCCTATGTACTGTAATGAATAAGTGAACCCGAACTTTTGCGTGTATTTTTTCTGTTATTAGTCTCTGTTATGTTCTTGTTTACTCCTCTGATGTTCCTAAATCTCTATGTGATTGATCTGATTTTGGAATACTACTGCTTTCTGTTACTCCTTTCTATCGGTTACAACTTATGCTCTAGCATGATATGATTTCTGAATACTTTTCGATTATCTTAGTTGCTCTGATTTTGGAGCGCTGAATTGTTGTTAGATTTGGGTATTTTTATGGTTGTGGATTGATCTTTCGAAACAAGTAATAGAAGCACCTCCCTTGGTAGCTGACGGAGGTGGCTATGGTACAGCAGCTTAAACTCTTATCTTCAATGATTGACGATTGGGGCATGCAATATCTATTGCAAATCTAAATAATTTGAGCATGAAGTTTGTGTGAAGGATACGTGTATCTGAGGAAGCGCTCACTTCAAGCAGAACATTCTACATTACTATGGAATTTTAAGCGAATAAGACCCCAACTTGATCGAAACATCGAAACAACCACACAATTCCGACAGAGGCTTAGTAATAGTCCTATTCAATCGGTATGTGCCGTCGAATTAATTAGAAGAGCCGAGCGAAAGGGTGTCATGAGTTTCGACCACCGCTTCACCATCATCTTATGCTCAACTTGTTCTTATCTAGTACTCATACTATCATAGTTCTAATCGCCAAAAATTAACTAGTTCTACGATTAGTTCAGCTGCTCATGTCGCCCATGCCGTCAATGGTTTGGCATTAGGGGCAGAGTAGCTTTCCAACCCAATGCATCGTTCCTAGTATTATAGCGGAAGGAAATGGAGGCCTCTCACGCATGCCGTACGTTAAGTCCGGCTCTCGTGTTCCGACGCGTGTGCTCGCGCTCCGTCGGTTCCTCAGAAATACGGCGCATGACAGCCTACCGTCGGTCTCCTGAGACGCCGCTCGTTCCAGCCGGTTGCTTTCACGCGCTATGGACTTCTTCGTTTAGCCCGTACACTTGGGTCACAGCTTGCCATCGTTGTTTACGCCTGGATTCCCCAGATGGGCAACGCGTGTGCTTTAGACGGATGGAGCCACCGAACGCGCTATGGACCTCTTCGTTTGCTCTGTATGCCTGGGTCACAGCTTGCCAGCGTGGTTTCCGCCTGGATGCTCCGGATGGGCTACGCGTGCGCTTCAGACGGACGGAGCCACCGAGCGGAGGACGCCTGCCTCTATAGAGGTTAGTCTTGTGCTTTTTGCTTTTCAGCTGCTTTCCCCATTTCCTTTGCCGTCTTGTTTCCAATTCCCTTCCTCTCGCTTCTTGCTATGGCGGAAGAAAATGCAGCGCTCTGCCTTCGTCTGTGCATTGTGCCCTTCTCTCCTCTCAAGACGCTTGTGCTCGCCAGCAGAGGAACGTGCGGAGCCAGTGCCTGTCGTTGGTCGTTTCAGTCGGCCGCACTGTGCTCAATGCATTCTCCTTCGTTCCCTCTTCGACCGGCTCCTGTGGCCGTTGTTCCATGCGGGTACGTTGTGCGGCCATTGGCTTTGTCGCTCCGCTTCATCCGCCAGTGGCAGCCGTCTATTCGTCTCTCGGTTCACCTGTCGGTCCACGCGTCGTCGATAGCCGGACGGACGTAGCGACCGAGGCACCTCGATTCGTCCCTGCGCTTGGTGCAACGATTGCAGCTGTTGTTTGCCTCTCCATGCGTTTGTCGGTCCATGTGTTCTGTGCAGCTGGGCGAACGCACGGAGGCAAAGCCGCACCTCGAGAGCTACGCGCACTGTGCTCTTACCTTAGCGTCTGCTTTTCCTTCCACCGACTGCTTTGTCTTCACGGTCTCTTTTCTTTCCAGCTCCTTTTCCTCCTCGTTCCCTCCGTCGGCTTCTTCCCTACACATCAGTTCCTTTCCTATCGCTTTTTGTCGTCTTGCTTCGCCCATGTTCGCTCATCGTTTCGTACCTGACCGTTCACGCATACCGAACCAGCACGACCAGATAGACCGAGGTATCCACTTTTCAACCGATTGGTTCACTGAGTTTTTTTGGGTTGTCATATTACAGGTCCGACTGATTTCAGTGTTACGGTGCATATTATGTTGTTATTGCTATTAGGTTGTGCCACAGATTATATTGGTCGGACGGTTGGGCCAACAACTCTCAAACACTCGTTTGTTACGCCTCCATCGTTTTGCAGGTTAATTTCGTTGTTCCTAGGTTATCGTTACCGTTTAAGATTCCTACTCTTTCTATGTCATAATTGCAGTTCATTTTTGTAGGTTTGTTGATCTACTAACTATTTACTGAACCTCATCCTTAGAATCTACATCGGATCACAGGTCGTTTTCCCCTTTTGTTGTTGTTATTTTGTGCCTTTATCAGTGCTCACACATGTTTATGCTCGTGTGTTAGTGGAGCCCGTCTGCAGTGCCCTAACAACTGTCTGGCTTTTAGGTTGTGCCACACATTATATCGGTCGGATGGTTGGGGCGGCAGCTCTCAGACACTCGTTTGTTATGCCTCCATCGTTTTGCAGGTTAATTTCGTTATTCCTGGGTTGTCGTTACCGTTTAAGATTCCTACTCTTTCTGTGTCATAATTGCAGTTCGTTTCTGTAGGCCTGTTGATCTACTCGCTATTTACTGAACCTTACCCTTACAATCTACATCGGATCACAGGTCGTTTTCCCCTTTTGCCGCTGCTATTTTGTGCCTTTAACATTGCTCACAGATGTTTATGCTCGTGTGTTAGTGGAGCCCGTCTGTAGTACCCTCACAACTTTCCATAATGTTTGTAGTTCATTCTTCCTGCCTGTGTCTCGGGTTCTTCTGTGTCGATAACGTCAGACAAAAGCCGCCAGCCGTTCTGTCTACATTGCCTTACAGGTCTCGCGTCTTAGCCCCCCATGCTGTTTTAGGATCCCCCCTATACATCTACATGTGTGTTGCCAGTTTTGTTCATTTGTTTGTCATGCTTTCTTCTTCTTTGCCTGCAAATTTCATCATACTATATTTCGCTTTGACTATTATTTTGTTGCCTGCCTGTTCGTGCTGTTCTTCTATGCCGTCAGCGTTAGACGAAGGCCGCCAACCATTCTGTCTACGTCACCTTCCAGGTCTCATGTCTTACCCTCCCATCCTGTTTTACAATTTTTTCCCCCTATACATTTATGTGTGCGTTGCCGGTTTTACTCCTTTATCTCTCGTGCTTTCTTCTTCCTTCCCTACAAATTTTATCATACTATGTTTCGGTTTGACTATTATTTTGTCATCTGCTTGTTCCTGCTACCTTGGTTCCTTGTATGAATTTTTACTATCATGTGTGCCTCGTCTGGGTTCATGTATGTGGTGTTACATTGTGCCGTCATATTTCCTCTTATATCCTTTCGCTCCTTTCCTATTAGCCTCTTAGATACAGCCCTGTCAGCATGCTAACACGGTGTCATCGTATCGCCGCATCTGTTCGGTCCTTTTATATCGTTCTAGTCCTTCCCTCTTAGCATCTTTTGTGCACTCGTTTGCAGATGCCGAGAGGGCGTCGTCGCAGTGCTGTGTCTGGTAGGTTATCTTAGAACCTCTTGTGTGTGTATTACTTTAATCCATCCCTTTTATCTTTTGTGATTTGTTAATGGCCTTTATTTCTTACCCCACAAATTTCCTATACCAGGAGAACTAGACGAAATATCGTCAAGCTCTACCTTGGCTTCTCGCGATCCGTCGATGGTACAGTTAGATACGGCTGCTCCATTCCATCTTTCAGAAGTATGCATGCGCTATGTAACGATGCCCTGCCTACCAGATGCTCAACAAGTACTGTTCATGCCCTTACATTGAGAATCTGCCTAATCTGCTCAAGTTCAACTGGTTTGCGCTAAACATACGCTATACCTGTACTGTTGACCTCTTACATTTGCCAGTGCCCCAGTTCGTTAGCAGTTCAGTTTATGTTTATTCCTTCGTCACTGACTTGTACCTGTACATGCACTGCCGTTTGCAGTCCGCTCCAGTCAACCTGATGATGTTGCACGTTCTTCCAACAGTAATGAATCCCTAGCATGCTGGCTTCCTTCAAGTTTTTCCCTCCATTTCTACATACTAAAGCCATTCATTCGATAATACTTGCCTGCTATAGAAGATCATTTCTACCCGTTTGTGCGTCCTGAGACTGCGCGCAAAAATCGTAGGGCCCACCTCTTGCTCAAAAGACAACGTTCGTTTTACGCTTCAGGTTATGCACTAACATTCTCTTCTCTATGCATTACCACGTAGCTCTACCTAAGAGCTACCTGTTACTGAAAAAAATGCTTATTCACTTTGCCTTTCCTGTTTCACTTTCCCATCAAAATACATATAGGCCATGTACCACGGAACCCATTTGTTGCCCCTGTCTTTTCCTTGCCAAATGAATATATTCAGATCCTAAAAGGTAAGCTTAACCCATCTAGTTTTTCTGCTGCCATGTACCAGTTCACCATATTGTACCTACACATCTTTAGTTTGTCTCATCTTTATGTTCCTTTTTTGGTTTGTGTTCTTGCAGCGACATATCCAGCACGTTCTTACTACAGTTCACCAGACTATGTTTGAAGTCATTGCTCTGCCATTCTTTGGTACCAAGAGAGAATACGCGCTCAGAGTGCATTCACTCAAAGACGGATTTCTTATAGTTTATGTTGCCGAAATGGTCGGATTTCACTACCACCCTCCAGACCATACCCGACTCCTTTAAGGGAACTTATTTGCTTTAACGGTGGTGCTGCATCGAACCATTTTATGCAACTTATCAGAGAGTATAACTCCCTCCTTGCGTTCACTTCACTTGGTGTTCATATAGACAAGAGCATTACTACTGGTGCTGGGCCTTATGTCTTCCGTATAAACGGTGTTGTCCACCACCGTATTGGTTCACAGCTGCCATCTGATGGAAACCATCCGGAATATGCTCAGCTCTATATATACAACACACAGAATGAAGTACGCAACAGGCTCTCTATTTTTGATAGAGAAAGCAGTCGCCGTGAACAACCGAACCCTTCTATTGTTGCTGCTCTCATAGCTATGCTAGACAATTGCAATCCATTGGTGCGGCAATTCAAGATGGCTCACGATAGGCTACTTTCGCCGCATGCTCCGAACATTAGCATACAACTTATTGGTTCTGACGCATCGCATTCCAGTCGCTATGCTCTACCATCGTCTACAGAACTAGCTGCCCTAATTGTTGGAGACTTCCCTACCGAGGTCTCCACATTTGATATTATTGTCCAGACTCAGGACGGCAGCTTCAAGAATATATCGCCTCTTCACCCAGCTTTGATGGCTTTACAATATCCTCTTCTGTTCCCATACGGTGACAAAGGCTTCCACTTGGGAATAAAACTGAGAGAAACCGATGATCTACGGATTACATCACGTGAAGACGTTTCAATGAATGAATTCTATTGCAACTATCTGCATTATCGTCTACATGAACCAAATCCTTTCACATGCTCTAGTCGCCTATCTGACCAGAGTATTGTCAATTCATTTTCTTGTGTGGAAGGAAATCGCCTTTCTTTCCATACTTTCAATCAGGACAAATTACAATCCGAAACATACCAGGGCATAGCAGACGCTGTCACAAAGGGAGCATCGGATAGAAAGGATGTAGGTATAAAAATGATTTTGCCTGCAAGCTTCACTGGCAGTAGACGATACATGGTACAGAACTACCATGATTCCATGGCTTTATGTCGTGCCTATGGTGCTCCAGACCTTTTTAGTACATTCACATGCAACCCAAAATGGCCAGAGATATTTACCGCACTCCATCATGAACCTGGTCAGGTCCCTTCTGATAGATCCGATATCGTGAGTCGGGTATATCATATGAAACTTCAAGAATATCTCGCATATATTAAAGATGGCTCTGCTTTCGGCCCTATCCGTGCAGGTAGATTCTTTTCACACAAACATGTATTTCACCTTCATGTTTACATAGGCTTCGTTTAAAGTTTGTGCCTGCTTCCTTCTTTTACAGTGATATACACAATAGAATTCCAAAAAAAGAGGTATGCCTCATGTGCATGTCCTTAAATGGTTAAAAGAAAGAAGAGACTGTCCTACACCTACTTTCATTGATAGCCTTATTACAACGGAAATCTCAGATGTTCTTACTGATCCACTTAGATATGCTCTTGTTGAAGAGTTCATGATGCACGGTCCTTATGGGGATCAGAATCCCAAGTGTCCTTGCATGAAAAAGGGGAAATGTTCTAAACGGTATCCAAAGCAATTCCACAATGGGACAACTGTTGATGAAGATGGATTCCCAATGTACCGTCGCCGTGACGATGGAAGATTCATTGTCAAGCATGGTGTTAGACTAGACAATAGATGGGTCGTCCCTTACAACTTAGCAATGTTAAAAAAGTACCAGGCACATCTCAATGTTGAGGGGTGCAACAAGACAAATCTCATGAAATATCTCTTCAAATATATCATGAAAGGTCCTGATTGCGCCTCTATGTCGTTCCATGTTAGCGAGGATTCGCAGCCCACGGCGAACCCTAACCAACCTGCTTCTGTTGATGAGGTCTCAGAATATGTTAAGTCTTGCTACCTCCCAGCCTGTGAAGCAAGCTAGCGTCTACTTGGCTTCGAGATACATGCTCACATGCCTTCGGTTGAACGCTCAGTTGTTCACCTGCCTGGCATGACCAGAGTTTCATTCACGGAAACATCGTCTTTAGCTAACGTCCTTGATGATGATGACGCATGTAAGAGCACCTTAACTGAATGGTTCGTGGCGAACCAACAACACATAGAAGCAAGAGATTGTACTTACTGTGAATTCCCAACAAAATGGACCTAGAATTCTGACCGTAAGCTATGGTCACGCCGTAAACGAGGCATGAAAATCGGCAGGATGATGCATGTTCACCCAGGTACCGGTGAACTTTACTATCTAAGAATGCTGCTCATGTCTGTGCATGGAGCGCTTAGTTATGAAGATCTCAGAACATACCAGGGTATTGTTTATGACACTTTTCGAGAAGCATGTCAAGCACATGGCTTTATCGGTGATGATACCGAATGGTTTTCTCTATTCGACGAAGCTATTGTGTGGGCAACATCTTCACAACTCAGAAACCTTTTTATGTCTATTGTCCAATACAGTGATATAGGCAGTGTCTACCTATTGTTTGATAAATATTGGAAATACATGACTGACGATATCGCATACAAAATACATCGTTCTCTCGGTGTCTGTTCCAGTACAATACCTAACAAAACATTACAAGTCAGGCTACTTAAGGACCTAGCTTCTCTTTTCTCAGATAATGGTCTAACTTTATCAGCTTACGATCTCCCAATCCCACCTGATGGCTATGAGGACAGCCTTGGCAATAGACTCATCACAGAAGAACTATCCTATGACAGGGTGCATCTACAAACACAAACAGTATCCATGTACAACAGTCTAAATGTTGAGCAACGCCTGATTCATGATAAGATCATGCATTCTGTTTCATATAATACACCATGCTTCTATTTTGTATCCGGCTATGGTGGTTCAGGGAAGACTTTTCTTTGGAATTCTATCATTTCGCGAATACGCTCAGAGGGCAAGATAGTCCTTGCCGTTGCTTCATCCGGAGTTGCTGCTTTATTGCTGCCCAGGGGATGAACAACGCACTCTCGTTTTAGAATCCCACTAGATATAGATGATCGAAGCCTCTGTAATATTAAGTGTGGGACTATACTCGGAGGACTCATAAGTAAAGCTGCTTTGATTTTGTGGGATGAAGCGCCGATGACACATAGAAGATGCTTTGAAGCACTCGATCGTACCCTTAGGGATATTCTCGCCTTGGACAACAGTGCAAACACACATATTCCCTTCGGTGGAAAACCCGTAGTGCTAGGTGGTGATTTCAAACAAGTATTGCCTGTTGTCCAAGGAGGGTCTCGAGCAGATACTATTGCAGCATCCCTTATAAAGTCTCCATTATGGAAGCATGTGCAGATTCTTCGCCTCACTATAAACATGCGTCTTACCACTTCAGCAGCCACCACTGACAAACAACTTGAACTGTCTGAATTTGCTCAATGGATCCTCAAAGTCGGTGAGGGTTGCTTGTCTACATACAAACAGCCAGGCGAAGAAAAACCGTCATGGATACAAATCCCTTCAGATCTGCTGCTGACGCCTACGGTCAATAACATTGCTTCGATTATTGATGTTGTTTACAATAGATTTTTAGATAACTATGCTTCCATTCCTTACCTTGCTGCCCATGCTATTGTATCACTTCTTAATGCTACTGTAGACATAATCAATGCCTCCATGCTTCCAAAACTCCCAACACCTTGTAGAGACTATCTAAGCTATGATACAGTTAGTGATATGTCCGACCAAACAACCGATATCAATCTGTTATATCCGACAGAATTCCTTAATTCGATCTCTGTGAATAATTTCCCAGAACATAAACTCTCGCTTAAAATATCAGTGCACGTTGTCCTTCTAAGAAACATCAACCAATCAATGGGTCTCTGTAATGGCACACGTCTTTTAGTAACTAGATTGGGAGAACATGTCATCGAAGCTACAATAATGACTGGAACACACATTGGTGAAAACGTTTGTATACAGAGAATAGTCTTCACTCAAAAAGTCAGAAATGGCCTTTCATACTAAAACGCCACCAATTCCCAGTTAGATTATGCTACGCCATGACCATCAACAAATGCTAGGGACAGACTCTAACTAAAGTAGGCGTCTACTTGAAGAATCCTGTGTTCACACATGGACAACTATACGTTGCTATATCAAGGGTCACATCGAAACAAGGTCTTAAAATTTTAATTGAAAAAGAAGACGGCTCTGCTGGAACAGACACCAAAAATATAGTATATGACAATGTGCTAGAATATATATGACTCTCTCTCAGGTTTGCTTTGACGCTTCGGGTCTTTGTTACATAACATTTCTACGTGTTTCGCTCTGCAGCCTGTGCACGTAACTGTCTGCATTCTACACAGCATCCCGCTAGAGTCCATGTTCCTTTCACACTGTGTATATTCAAAATACATTACATGTTACGCAACAAGATAGCAACTCACCCTTCCCATACTACGACATCCATTGCTTCCACAATATAACTCTTTACGAAATACATTCTTCAATCATGTCTTTCACCTCTCTTCTCTATTCGTTCTACTATTTTTTTATTGCTCTCACCTGCGTTACATATTACAATCATTCTTTAGTAGTATCCTCCTTTGTTTCAGGCATCATTTATGACCCTTTCCTGACTGTGTTTCATCTTAATTATGTTGACACTCCTAACTAGCATCATTCTCTTTTATCCCACTGTTGACACATACTTTAGCTAAAAACTCATCTGTACCTGCTCAGTTTTCCTCCCTAGGTAATAGAAATGTTGCTCACCCACACATACTGTCAGCACTTGTTATTATCAATTACATCACAATTGTCATTATTTGCGGTCATTATCAGTTACATCACAATTATCATTATTTACATTTCGGTCTGTATATTTACCATCATGGCATAACTTGTACTTGTACAGTTGTTCTACTGGTTTTTAGTTGCTCACAAACACATTTCCTATTAGACCTGACGAGGATATAATAATCCTCATTTTTCCTTTTATCTATAATTTTTATTATAGGTAAATATGACGTCATGTGAACCCTGAGTGTACCCCTTAATGTTATGAAGGAAGAACCAAATGGATGGTCGTAAGTTCTTCTACAACCACCCCCATAGTCGTAAGTTATGCTACGACTATCCCATAGTCATAAGTCTTGCTACGACTACCTCATAGTCGTAGATTCCTCTACGACTAGGTCAGCCACAACCACCTTATAATCAAATGAACCTGCAGACAAATGGGTCTTATTGATTAAGGGATTCAAACAGTCATCATACGCTGTTATTCTACAGAATAATGGCACGTAATACCCCATTATCTCTGGTATATAGCTGTTGAGCGACGTGGAGGAATTAATACACCGGTAATTACTACCAACATGCGCCCGTTACAGGAGGTGATGAGGCGCCGCTTTACCTGGAGTAACTGCCGCTCCTTCACGTACTATAAAAGGCGGCAACTAGAGAAAGGGAGGAGATCGAGCCATCAGGAATACAAGCACTATCTGTAATAGTCTTAGTTTTTCCCCTGATTGTTCAGTATACACTCAATACCATACACACACAGGAGTAGGGTTGTTATTCTCTCCGGAGAAGGCCCAACACAGATAAAAATTCCGTGTCAATCTCTGCATGATTCTATTCTAGGAGACCCCCCGAATCAAACAATCTTTACGTAAGTTCGGTTCTAAAACACCGACAGTTGGCGCCGACCGTGGGGATCTTCCGGTAATTTCTTGTCAAACATTCTCTCTGTTTTCCAAATCTCATGCACTCATGGCAGGAGAATGGAACGAGGAGAACTGGTTCGACTTGGCGGTCTGTGAGACGTCGACATGGATGCCGGATTCGATTCTGAACCGAGTGATGACTCATCCTATGGCATTCTTGCCTCAGGGATCTTCCCACGATCCAGGAGACAATGTCGCCGGTGGAGTTGAGGAGGATCCTTATCCCCACAACATGCGTCCAAGAGAGGAATCTACCCTCTCAAGGGGCAAGGGTCAATCGACCAGACCACACCAGTGGACTCACGACCTGACGAGAGTTTTTCCTCGAAGTGTCCAAGTTCCCTAAGGCGGTCCGACTTGGTGAGGCAAGCTCTAGAAGCCACAATGCAGGACTTCACCCAAGCATCTGGTGATTCTCTCTCTCTGGATAACGCCCGAGAGCGGGATCAAGCATGCTTTTACGCAAATTCGACCATCTCTCATGAGTCACACTGCCGACGGAGACAGTTATAACCGGACTTCCCTACTTGGAGGATTACTCCAAGTCGCCAGATGGTGTCTCGACAACTCCTCAAGCGGAGAGGCCTCGGCGCAAGTGAGAATCATCAGCAGGAGGTCTTCGTCCTTCCTCGGATCAAGATCACTCTTCTAGAGACCGAGATGGAGACCCTTCCGAAGGTCACACTGCTACGCCCCCTCGTGGCAATGGCGAGGACACCACCTCTGGCGGACACGACCAACGCCTTCATGAGCGCCAGGAAATCCTCGACATTCTCGCTTCATTGAGGCAATCTCAAGAGTCTAACATGGAAAATCTTGAGGCAATTCAAGGAAGAAGATTGAAGCTCAAAAGAATTTGCTGGCGTATTCAATATCAATCGAGGAAGCTCGAGAGCTCCAAAGACATCAATGATTTGCTCGAGAATCCAACTCAAGAGCTAGCCCGAACGCTAGACTCGACCTCTTATTTGAAGAGATCGCACAAAGGCTTCGAGTACAATGAAAAATTTGGAAGCTCCTCGTCGACATCATTCAAGTAGTCGTACCCATACGACTTCTTCTGACTACCAATCAATCCAACATATCACCGCGTAGAAATCGGTATAACACAAGTCGTGTCGATCTCCTACTCGAAGAAATGTCTTCAAATGACCGATGATCAACAAGCTCCTCGGAAGGTGATCGTTCACCACTCCGACATGGAAATCTGCAAAAGCAGATAAACTACGAGGAGTATTCCCCTCGTAGGACCGAGACCTATTACAGGTTGGGTCAACCTGTTACTGGGTATCGTCGAGTACGACCACCTGATGATATCAACCCTTCTTTTCTGCAAAGGAGGCGTCAAGAAGTCATTACTAAATGTCGGGCATTCTCGCCTGATCTCCGAGCTGTTCGCTGGCCACCTCATTTTCGACCAGTGAACATGGAGAAGTTTGATGGTTCCCAAAATCCCATCGAATTCCTTCAAATTTACACAACAATTTGTTCGAGAAGCGGGGGAGGAGAGCATGTGATGGCAAATTACCTTCCAAGCGTACTCGAAGGATCCGCTCGATCGTGGTTACTAAACCAACCACTCGAGTCGATCTATTCTTAGCAACATCTCTGCGATCTTCTCTTGGCAAATTTCAAGGCACATACAATCGCATACAAAGGAGGACGACTTACACGGATGAGGCAGAGCGACAACGAGACATTGCGCCACCATCAAGCGCTTGATCAGTTCGTAACTCAATTCCGAAGTTTCGATTCATCTGTCATCGGGGCTTTCAAGCGAAGTCCGTAGTAGAAGGATAACGAGGGATATTGCTTTAAATCCTCCTACTTACATCGCGAACTCTTGAAATGGCGATCGATATACTCTCGCCTCGAGGCGGTCGAGTGGAACAACACAATCGATCGTGAAGACAATCCATCTCGAGAGCCAGCGAAGTTGGTAAGAAGAAGGATAAGAAAGCAAAAAGTCCAAGAATAAGATGAAGGGTCAAAACCCAGCGGTTCCAAGGAGGTATTGGTGTGAATGATAAAGAGCCACGCACATCAAGCCACACTCCGACGAGAGGCAAAGGTAAGCATACGATCGGAAAAATGATAAGCCTAGGTGGTGTCCTTTCCATAAAAAGGAAGGGCATGACCTTCAGAATCTACGGTCTTCCAACGAAAGCTTGAAGACTACTACAACGACAAGGACCACTTCCCACCTCGGCGGTAGGTCAAACAAGTGGTCATAAATCTTGAGATGACGAAGAGGAGATCTTGCTTCAGGATCCGCAACACACCATTGAACACATCTACGGGATCATCGGCATATGAATCAAAGCGGCGGCTCAAGGTCTGAACGCGAGGTAAACTCCATAGATCCTCCTCTCGTCAATAAATTACGAAGTGGTCGGAAGTCACCATTTCTTTCGAGAAGAGTGATTTGCCGATCCTTCGACTCGACAGTCGATACCCAATCGTGGTCGAACCCACCATCAACAATTGTCGGGTCAATCGAGTTTTGGTTGATGGTGGAAGCTCGATAAATATTTTATTCTGAGTGCCACGGATGACATGCAAGTACCGGGACCAAAGTAAGACCGATGCGATACTCTTTCCATGGGATTGTACCGGGATCTTGACCAAACCAATTGGTCAAGTTTCTCTTCCTTTAACATTTGGTTCACCAAGTAATTTCGAGACGAGAAAATCTCCTTTGATGTGGTCGATTTCGATCTGATATAACGCCATACTCGGACGACCAACTTTGGCAAAATTCCTAATGGCTACTCATTATGGATATCAATGTATTAAGATGCCAGTCCCAAAGGAGTAATTACAATCCATTGTGACAAGAAGATGGCGCATACTGCGATCGTCGATCCCTTGAGATGGTAGGACAAATACCAACTCGAGAAGAAATCGACCTTCGACTAGCAAGTCGAAGCCTAAAAACTACACCAAAGCCGAACGACAAAGTCAAAGAGGTTCCTCACGGGCAGGGAGCCCTCGAAGATCGCTCAGCATCGAGGATACTTCCGACCCCAAATAGGAAGACGCCCTCATCACCTTCCTCCGAGCTAACGCAGATGTATTAGCGTGGCAAGCATCCGACATGCCCGGAGTCCCGGGGAGGTGATCGAGCACGAGCTAGCCTTACGGCCGACAAAGTACCAGTAAAACAAAAATTGCGGAGATTTGCCCACGATCGGCGAGATGCTATTAAATCATAATTGGATAAGCTACTTAAGCGGGCTTTATAAGAGGTCAACCATCGAGAATGGTTGGCTAACCTGTAATGGTTAGAAAGTCAAGCGGCAAATGGCGTATGTGCGTGAACTTTCTTGATCTTAATAAAGCTTGTCCAAAAGACGATTTTCCTTTACCTCGTGTCGATCGGTTGGTTGACTCTCTGCGGGTTGTGAAATGTTAAGTTTTTAGATGCATATTCGGATATCACCAGATCAATATGTGTCTAGACGATGAAGAAAAGACGCATTTATTACACCATTTGGTATATTTTGCTATGTCAAAATGCCATTTGGTCTAAAAATGCGGCGCTTCTTTTCAACGCTTGATGCGAGCAACTTTTTCATCTCAATTAGGCGAAATCTAGAAGCCTATGTTGATGATCTAGTTGTCAAAAGCATCAAGAAACTTAATCATATTCTTCGACCTACAAGAAACATTCGACAATCTCGAGAAAACATCGCTTAAAACTTAATCACGAGAAGTGTGTGTTTGGAATCTCTTGAAATTGCTTGGATTCCTAGTATCTATCGAGGAATTGAAGCAAATCCCAAAAGATAAAAGCCATTTTACAAATCGCCCTCAACTACGGAAAGAAGTCCGAGAAACTCACTTTGGGTGCATGGCGGCTCTAAGTCGTTTCATCGCACGATCGGGAGAAAAGGACTACCTTTCTTTAAACTTCTAAGGAGACACGAAAGTTTTGAGTGGTCGAATGAGGCAAACGCTGCCTTTGAGGATGTCAAGAGGTACCTTCTGAGTGCTCTATTCGGTCTCTCAGGGGCGGAAGAAACGCTCTTGGTTTACCTAGGCGCCACGCCATAGGCGTCGGTAAGATCTTGGTTGTAGAGCGTGAAAATGTACAACGACGGTTTACTACGTAAGTGAAGTTTTACACGGACCTAAGGAGCGTTACCCTCGGTCCAAAAGCTTCAGATGCCCTCCTCATGTCTTGAGGAAATCTGCGGCATTATTTTGGCGCACAAACTAGTCAGTCTTGCTCGAGTTTCCCTTGGGAGCGATCCTCCATAATAGGAAGCAATGGGGCGCATGGCAAAATGGTCGGTCGAACTTGGGGAGTTCGACATCCATTCGTGTCCCGAACGGCCGTTAAATCGAGATCTTGGCGCACTTTGTCGCCGAATGGACAAATCTGAACTCATTCAGGGATCCCGATCTGATTCCCACGACCGATGGGCGATGTACTGACGGTCGCTTACTTTAAGTGGCTCGAAATTTGGGGTGGTCTGGTATCTCCTCTGGGAGAGACCTTAAAGTATGCCATACAATTAAACTTTCGGCCACTAATAATGTGGCGAAATCTGAAGGTTTGCTAGGTGGTATCTGACGTGCAAAGCGCTCTCGATTCGCCGACTACTCGTGAGAGGAGACTCTCAACTAGTCGTGAATCAAGTCGGTAAGAGTACCGGTGCTCTAACCCGACAATGTCTCGGTACTTATCGAATCGTAAGCTAGAAAAGCATTTTTTAGGTTTGAGGCACAATTCATCCTCGAAAGGATAATTTCCTCGCAGACCGGCTTGCTCGAATAGCTTCTTCGGATCTGAGGTACCAAAAGGAGTCTTCTTGGAACAACTCGAAGCCTTCTCGGTCGAAGAGCCGAGACACCTCCTATTGAGGCGACCTCTCTAGAATACGAGGATACATGGATGGTGCCCATCTATGATTATCTTGAAGGGTTACATGCGAAAGGCGATCTCGAGGCAAATCGCTTATCCCTAAAAGCCAAAATGTATACTTTGGTCGAAGGAGTTCTCTATAAACGAGGTACTCAAGGGGTGCTCATGCGATGCATTCCGCAGAGCGAAGGATTAACACTCCTTCACGACATACATGGTGGCATTTGTGGAAATCATGCTTCCTCTGAGCGTTGGTCGGCAAGGCTTTTCGACAAGGTTTTCTTGGCCAACAACCCTATACGATGCTAAAGAGTTGGTTAAAAATGTGTCGATGCGGTTTCATAGCGAGCAAATACACCAACCATTTCGGGCATTACAAACAATACCTCTATCTTGGCCTTTTGCAACTTTGGGGTCTTGATATCACAGGACCGTTTCCTAAAGCTCCGGGAGGTTTGAGTTCCTTTGTGGCTATTGATCGTTCACAAAATGGATTGAAGCGAACACTGGGATCGATAACAACGAAGCGACAAAGCGGTTTATGATGAGATGCGTAATTACTCGATTTGGAGTACCAAGTCGAATAATTACAGATAATAGTAAGCAATTTTGGCGCAAAATTTCAGAAATTTTGCGACGAGTTGGGTACCAAGTTATGTTATGCTTCATGGCCCATCCCCAGAGTAATGGGGCGGTCGAGCGTGCAAGCGGCCAAATAATGAGAGGAATTAAAACTTCGAGTCTTGACCACTCATCAAGCGCTCGGGGCTTGGGTACAAGAATTACCCTCGTATTATGGGCGATTCGTACAACTACCGATCAGACTCTGGAGAAACACCTTTCTTTTTAGTCTTGGTCTTTGAAGCTATGCTTCCTCCTAACTAAAGATACGGTCAACACGAGTCGAAACATTCACGGACTCCAACCAGAACAAATTCGAGCGATGATATTAATCTACTTGAAGAAAGGAGAAACCAGGCCCTAATTAGTTCGGCAATCTACCAACAAGCCTGCGAAGATACTACGATCGTAGGTTCAACCTCGCACCTTCTTCAGAGGTGACTTAGTATTGAGGCTTTGCCAATCAAGTCTAATCGGAACAAACTTTCTCCCAAGTGGGAAGGTCCTTACGATGGTCGAAGTTACTCGTCGAGTGGCTCGATACGATTGGCAATGGAAGGCGGCGGAGTTCTCTCGAATTCTTGGAACATCGACCCGATTCACGTAAGTTCTATGTGTAACCACCATTAGGACAATAAAGAATCGGGTTTTTCTATCTCTATTGTCTTACTTTTGAGTAGTGCTTTCATTATTTTTCGACTATGTTTTAAACACCCGTTTTTTTTACCTTTGGTTAGAAGGCGATAACATCACCTAGTCGAAGCCTCTCCTCTCTGCATGTGGTCACGCCCACTAGAAGGAGTTTCCTAGTGTCGACTCGTTACTCGCTTTTATGGCCAACACAAAGAACTCGGGTTTTATTTAGTCGAAATATTTTTGAAGGCCAACTCTTTTCACCTTAGTTTATTTCTTGATTAATTTGAAAAATACTCTAAGAAGAGCGCACTTTCTCGATTTGCTTAACCGTCTTGGGTGTACTCGTTTCATCTCAAGCTGGTGGGAGGAAGAGACACATCTAGTCGAAGCCTCTCCTCTCTGCGTGGTCACCTTGCTGGAAGGAGCTTCTAGCTTTGTTCGGTTTCCTACTCTTGCTACCAGGATGACTTATCGAGTCCAACGGAGAAGGACGAGTAAATATTTTAAAGTCCTCTAGGCGTTTGCTTAACTCAAGTTGCCGTTCTCGATTTGATTAAACTAGTCGGAGATGTTAACATTACCTAGTCGAAGCCTCTCCTCTCTCAAGCGTGGGTCACGCCCACTAGAAGGAACTTCCTAGTGTCAACTCGTTACCACCCTTTCGACGATGCATGACAATTGAGACCCAAAAACTACAAGTTAAACAAACATCTCTGCTTTGAAACCCTTTCTCTGAGACTATTTACTTAGTTTGTCTAAACAAACTCAAAGAAATAGTCGGGGGCTAGATAATTTGATTTCAATTCTTAGTCTTTATTTAGTTAATTATCTTTTGAGTTACTAACTACTCGACAAGATGATTTGCGAGAGACAAAACTATTTACTTAGTTTTCACAAACTAAGCAAATAGTCGGGCTAGGATAAAGTCATTACATTTGACTTCATTTCTTAGTCTTTAAATTAGTTAATTATCTTTTGAGTTACTAACTACTCGACAAGATGATTTGCGAGAACAAAACTATTTACTTAGTTTTCACAAACTAAGCAAATAGTCGGGGCTAGGATAAAGTCATTACATTTGACTTCATTTCTTAGTCTTTAAATTCGTTAATTATCTTTTGAGTTACTAACTACTCGACAAGATGATTTGCGAGGAACAAGATGGATTACATCAACAAAAGACTGCTTTTCACAAGTTCATTACAGACTACTCAAGAGGAGAGCCCAACTGCATCTCCTCTGAAACTTTCCGACCAACGATTGCATCTCCTCCATCGACGTCTTCCTTCGCTTGAGAGCGTTGAAGTCGGCTTGTGGTTGCACATTAAGGTTGGGGTCATGAGCTTTAAGTTTTGCTAATGCATAACTTATCGCAGATTTCGACCGCCTCCTTTATCGATTGACTTGGTTGGCCTTGAGTGGTCACTAGATCTTGCAAAATCGACTTGATCCCCAATGGTACTTGTGTGAGCAGCTATTGTATCATCTTGAGAGTCTTTCCCTCACTATGTAGCTCACCAAGCACATTGTTCAGGCGTGATGTTTCCTTGAAGTTTAATCTTCATTGCTTCCATCTCTGTTGGGTACAAGTCGAAGCCTCGCGAGTTTTTGTTTTCGACCACTTGCTCTGAAGAAATAAGATTGGTCAAACAAAATAAACTCCTAGAGGAAAAAAAACAAAAATAATCACGGGTAAAAGAATTTCTTACCCACTAGTTGAGAATCCAACTTCTTGACCTCTTCATTATGGGAAGCAACGGTCTCAGCATACTTTTTCTCCCATGATACAATATCCTCTACATTCTTCTTTGCAATAAGGACGGTCTGATTATAAATCACGGCTTTATCCGCGATTTCAGTCTCAAGTTCTCTCAATTTAACGTCCATTGCTAGAAAGGAAGTGGAAGTGAGAAAAGGGAAATAACTCGTAAAGGATTGCAGGTAAAGAATTACTTACTTGATATTCGAGTTCTCAGCGTCTCAAGGTTTTGATCTTTATTTTTGGACATACGAGTAAGCTCGTGAATAACTGAAGTTTTCTCTCTAACTTCATTCTGGAGCTTTTTCGTCTCGTCTTCTTTTTCTGAAAAGAAGCAAGAGTTAGGTAAAGATCAAAGATATAAGCAGTCTTAAGTTCAAGCACTTCTTGTTTAATTTTTCCTGCGACTTCATGGTTGCGAGTTAGCTTCTTTAAGCTTTTTCCTGAGGTCTAATACCTCTTCCTAAACTTTTTCGACTCCTCTTTTTCATAATCGGCGAGTCGGCTAAGATCTTAGCGTCCTTTGTTTAACTTTGCAAAGGATAACGGTGGACATGAGCATGGGTCAATCGATTGTAAGTTCTTCTACAACCATTGACCTAGTCGTAAGTTCTTCTACGACAAAGCCATTTGGTCATAAGTCTTTTCGACCATTACCTAGTCGTGAGTTTTTCCATGACAAATCCGTAAGCACTATATAAGTAGTCAAATCCAAGGTGACTATGAATAGCGGTGACTTACCACCTCTCTCTTTGTTTGCGAGTTCCTCTTTCTGTCGCGACTCTAGAAGTTGTCGATGATATTCACCGACAACGACAATTTGCTCTATGGCTTTCGCGCAAGATGAAAAGACGGTGAGAAACAAGAAAGATTATACTGTATATATAGAGTGCGATTAAGTACTTACATTCATAGTTGATCGAGCAAACATCGAGTAAACCGACTCAGGATCTTGACTTGTCTACCCTCGTGACTTGGTCCCACCAAACCTTCTCAAGGCGTTCATTATCAAAGGTATCCCTCTATTGGGAATATCGTTGGGATGGGGGACTTCGATCGCGAGATCTGAAAGCGAAGACCCTCGATGGAAGCATGCCCAAAGAAGTCGGTAGAGAAGTTGAAATACTCTTCTTCTTGATTACGTAACCGGTTTCTCTTTGGAGTGCAGGGAGGAACGTCTGCGCAATGATCTCCTTTCCCACGCGGTGGGCCGAACGCCACCATCTTGACCAGAGGCCTGCGGTGCCTCTGTTCTATCCACGACCATCTCGGTGGTCGTGGCGACCGCCTCGATGTCGCAATTGTTCTTTGGAGCTTTCACGACCATCTCGATGGTCGCATTTCTTCTTGGAGTCTCCACGACCATCTCTGTGGTCACCGCTACTTTCGTGAGGTTGTAGCCGCTACCTTCTTTGGGTACAACAGTACCTCATTGGTTGTCGTAACCACTTGGCGCCATACGACTTCCTCTACCACTGGGCGAGGATGATCCTCGACCACTTCCTTGTTGTCTCTCCGGTAGATTTGGAGAGGTAGCAATAAACTTCTCAGCGGAAGCATTCTCGAAATTTGAAGGAGTCGGGCTAAAAGCAACAAAAAAGGAAAGCAATTCAGGTTGTGAAAAGGAAAAAGGTAAATTCTGTTCTTACACTTTAGTATATTTCACATACCTCTGCACCTTGGACCTAAGCGAGAATTTGGGAGTCACTTTCCCAGCGGAAGATTTCTTCTTCTCTCGACCATACGGTGAAGTTCGAGTTGAAGAATGGGCTTAGCCACGACCACGTCACCGTCGTGGATTTTGAACGAGGACCATCTCTCGGTCTCGACTTTCTGATGGCCGAGATCGGTCTCGACCACTCCAAGAGCAACATTGCCATCGACCATAGGCTCTCTTCGGAGCGGTATTATCCTTCACAAAAGACATAAAATCCTTCGGTTCTCCTTTTCCAAGTGCTTAACAAAACCGGGGCGTGGCGGCTGCGAAAGATTTTTGTCATAATAGAAGGGTACCTTGGCCTTGCGAGGTTTGCGCTTTAGAGGTTCACTACTTGACCTCCTCCACTTGACTATTTTAGCCTCGGCTTGATTCGCGGCTATATGCGCCTAAGCTTTGCGAGAGGATCCGGTCAAGGACTAGAACTCGAGCTCGCCCCTCCTTTGTCGTCACCCCTTAAAAGTCGGCGTCTCTTGGGCGAAGGAGCCGAGCCTTTGTCCTTTGTCAACCCTGCACCGATGGTTATCGATCTGACTTCTTCATCATCCCTACGATTTTCCATGCCTACTTTACGTAAAGCAAAAGCGAAGAGAAGAATTACTAACGGTCGTAAGATTTTCTCGACCGATATCAAATCGTAAGTTTTTCTCGACCTTTCCTCGACCGAAGATTTCCTCACGGTCACGACTAAGTTGTAAGTTTTTCTACAACATTTCTCTAGTCGTAAGTTCTTTCTCGACTATAAAGTCTTAAAGATAAAATCAACTCTTGATTACCTTTAGGCGAACCATCCTTTCCTCTGCGGATCGACCGTAAGGATTTTAGGAACCGCCACACTAAGTGGCGGAGACTTCTCTAAGCGAGTTTGACTCTAACGTCAATCTCCATGGTGAAAGATCTGTTCAAACAGATAAAGGCATCTTTTAAACAACTGCGAGAAAGACCAAACCGAGAGCTAAGTCGAAAATTCACTTACCCTCGTTGTAGTCCCTGGTTGGGTCTATTAGCCCGAGTATCTCCACATAGGGATGCTCGTTTCTTCAAAGGACTAATTAGGCGTGTGATGAAATCTTTCACCACATGCCATCCGTCGACCCTTCCTTCTTCAAGTCCTTGATAGCTTGAACATAAGGGGCAATCGGTGATATCTTGAGTCGAATCCATGAAGATTTCTTTTTCAAAGACCTTTCCCACGAAAGAGAGGTCATCTTCGAGGTGACTTTCGGTAAAACCACCTCTTCCTCCATCCGACCCACGAAGGCCGGGTGAAACTCTGAATATACTCCCTCGACTTCCGTCGTGGAGTTTTAGACCACAACTTCTAGCAATCCCGCTTGCCGAGACATTCCATAGAAATATTGGAAAAGCTCAAGGTCATGGAATTCCCAGTCGCCTCGCACAAATATCTGGCCGCCGGCATGGTGATGGAGTTAGGACCAAGGTTCACTAACTCCACCCCAAAATGCTCGAGCGCCACTGTGAAAGGGGTGGCGAGCGTTCGAAGGCCACACTCACAATAAGCACGGAAGATGGGAATTTGCCCATTCTCCTGACGGCCAATCTTGCCCAATTGCGAAGCCATTTCACAAGAGTCTTCTCTGGAATCTTCCGGCGACAACTAGGGCTTGAATCTTCGCGCATCCATCTCCGACTCTTCCCACTCGAAACTTTCTGGCCATCTCTCTCGAAGCAGAAATTTTGGGTCGAAAAAGAGGGCACAATTGGAGTGGCGGCGGAAAAGGCAAAACGACTTCGGCGAGAAGGCAAGAGCTTGAAGAACAAAGCGAGGAGCAATTTGGGGAAAAGTAAGATCTTAGGTTTTACCCTCCGGTGAGTATATATAATCAAGATACCTTGAGCCGGGCGTGACATTCAAGGATCGCCACCGTCTCGGGAACCGCTTCAACAAAGCAATCTAAGCGTCGTTTGAGATTCCCAGTGTGTCCGCTCGAGAAATTCAGGTTTGCGTTTACATCTCAAGCGAAATTACTTCCTTGGTTAGATCTTTTCAACTAAAGGAAATGATAATAGGAAAGTTCCTTCTTCCGATCACTATACTCGACCACCTTGTGATCGTAGAAATGCTTTTACGACCACTTGATAGTCGTAAGCAATTTTCTTGACCAAGCACATTTACGGTCAAAGTAGTATACAATCGAAGAGTTTTTCCTTCGATTATTTTCTCGATCCTCCCATGATCGTAAGACCATCTAGAACCCTTTACCAAGTAAGTTGCTTTCACTTGAAGTCGGGGGCTAGATGGCGAGATATAATAATCCTCATTTTACCTTTTATCTATAATGTTTATTATAGGTAAATATGACATCATGTGAACCACGAGTGTACCCTTAATGTTATGAAGGAAGAACCAAATGGATGGTCGTAAGTTCTTCTCGACCACCCCCATAGTCGTAAGTTATGTCATGACTATCCCATAGTCGTAAGTCTTGCTCGACTACCTCATAATCGTAGATTCCTCTCGACTAGGTCAACCACGACCACCTTATAATCAAATGAACCTGCAGACAAGTGGGTCTTATTGATTAAGGGATTCAAACGATCATCATACATTTGTTATTCTCTGAGAATAATGGCACGTAATACCCCATTATCTACGGTATATAGTCATTGAGCGACGTGGAGGAATTAATACACCGTAATTACTACCAACATGCGCCTTCTTAGAGGTGATGAGGCGCCACTTTACTAGTAATCGCCGCTCCTTCACGTACTATAAAAGGCGGCAACTAGAGAAAGGGAGGAGATCGAGCCATCGAGAATACAAGCACTATCTGTAATAGTCTTAGTTTTTCCCTGATTGTTGATATACACTCAATACCATACACACACAGGAGTAGGGTTGTTATTCTCTCCTAGAAGGCCGAACACAGTATAAAAATTCCCGTGTCAATCTCTCTGCATGATTCTGTTCTAGGAGACCCCCCGAATCAAACAATCTTTACGTAAGTTCGGTTCTAAAACACCGACAAGACCTATTGCCTTGATGGCGCACTCCTTCATTTCTACCCTCATTTTTTACCCTTTCTTTTTTATACTTCCTATTGTTACCATTTAAGATCCTAACTAGCACCCTGCTGTTTTTCCCAAATGGTCAAACACGCTTGATATACAAACTCATCTAAATCTGAACAACTTTTCCCCACTCACCCACAAATGTCAATCACTCATATACTATCAACAATTATTTTTATCAGTTACATCACATTTTCCATCATTCCCATTTTGAGATTTATGTTTACCACCATGATAGATAGAGTACACAATGCTCAAGGATGTGATGCAACAGTCCCACTGTTGGCGCATAAAGGTTAGAGTGACACGGTTTTCCGACTATACTGATGACAGCACACTTGAAAAGATACTTCGCCATGACTTCGTACTCCTGGATGAACAAGTCTCTTATCCTCAACTTGTCATGTTCCCTAACCCTTACTGCTTACATATGATTTGCATATTCCCAATTTTCCAAGTAGGGAACATCCATGGAGGCTCAAATTATAGAACGACACCTTCCCCTTTTCAGTTCTACACTATGTGAAGACCACGTATACTTCATTGAATATTTTGAAGTAACCAATGCTAAATCCTCTTATCAAGCTGTTAGCTGCCCTGTCCTGGCAAGGTTTACTAGACACACAAGAATCAACGAAGTCACAACTGTCCCACCAGATTTCCCACTCTATGCCTACACATCTGTTTCCTTCGATATACTCACAACACGTATCGGCAAAAAACAACAGCTTTTAGGTCAGCCACCTGTAATACAAATATCTTCACAAATTACGTCTGTCATACCAGTCTTGCTTTCACCCTACATAAATGTTTTTGTTCTTGCAGATGCCATTGGTCTTGTCACAGGAATCTCACACATCAAAACTGTGCTTGCAAGAGGAATCATGAAAGCAGTTAGGAATGTAAGTTCTGAATTCTAACCAACCAGTACACTAATACAAGATTCATCTGCTCACATATGTGCATGCACCACAACTTCCTTTTTGTACTACAATACACTACCCATTTCTGAAACTACTCGCTTTATATCTAAAATATAGAGAAACAGCTTGTGTCACTCTATGGGGCCCACATGCCACAACATTTGACGCAGATGTCTTGCAAACTGCATCAACAAACGATCCTATTGTTGTGCTATTTGTAGGCCTAACCGTCAAACTCTATCAGGGTACATACCACTTCCATTTACAACTATGAAAAATTTATACAAAAACATACCGTTTCAATTACGACAGCAATAAACATCTACAATACATACTTACTTTCCACACGATTGTAGGACAACTATCTCTTCAGGGCAGCACCGTGTGCAGATGGTATCCAAATACTCCAATACTAGAGATACTCGCGCTAAGAAACAGGTCAGTGTATACACATTGCCCTCTTCAATATTTGCTGACATTATCACATATGTGTCTCAAACAGCCACTCATCTGTACTAACTTGTTATCCTGTCTAATAGCTTTGCCACGGTACCACATGAAATTACATGGTTTGGTCAAGCCTTAATTCAGCTGGCTCCACTTAACACAACAGTACAGGAACTAGCAACGCTAAATGCACACGATGTTGTGGTAAGCCATGCTATCGACATTGCTCGTGCAAAATATAATGCTACTCCATGCAATCTGCCATCTCTTTTCAATCTATGGTTGTTTATCATCTAAACTACCATCTTAAATTTTAAGAATATCTACCAAAAAAATGATCAGTCATCACACATTTATTGCCTACTGTTTTATCAAACATACTGTCTAAGGTTTACAGTTATCGATAGACTAAAAAAATCTAATTGGAACAAACACACACATATTTGCTGCAACTGTTTTACCACACAAATCTAAACCTTACTTGTCAGTGTATGTTACATGACCTGAATTACAACTCTATAGCCCAAGTACCTGAATTACGAGGCTAAGTCGTTGGGCACTGAATGGCCACCGGGGGTGGTAGCCCCCAGTGGACTTGGAGGTGCCCATGAGGCTAACTCATGGGCACCTTGGACATGTGCCCTTGACAGTAAGTCATGGGCACACGGTGGCACCCACGAGACTAAATCGTGGGCACCAGAACTATAGAGCGATGGAGCCCTTTTACCCGTGGGTGGGTTTTTTTGTTATGATCGGGAATGCATGAGAGTGGTTAACCCTTGCGGCTAATGGAGCTAGGCATCTTGGGGACTCGGAGGTCGCTTGGCGCGTGGCTTGAGTCCGAGGGGCGAGTCCTCGGCACATCCATCAACTTGTGCTTGGGCCAAAGTTGTCGGCGATGCCCTAGGTCTAGTAGGACACGAGCCGCCATGGCGGAGGCGGCAGACGCCCAAGCCACCATGGACTTTTGCTAGGGAGACCGCGGAGGTCGTGACGCCCTCACGCACCACGGGTGGTCGCTCATGCCCTAGGTCGATGGGACATGAGCACGCCATGGTGGAGGCGGCGGATGCCTAAGCCACCATGGACTTTGCTAGGGAGACCGCGGAGGTCGTGACACCCCACGCACCACGAGGGTGGTTGCTCATGCCCTAGGTCGATGAGGACACGAGCCGCCATGGTGGAGGCGACGGGCCCAAGCCACCATGGACTTTTGTTATGGAGAGACCGCAGAGGTCGTGACGCCTTATGCACCACAGGGTGGTCGCTCATGCCCTAGGTCGATGGGACATGAGCCGCCATAGTGGAGGCGATGGGCGCCTGAGCCACCATGGACTTTGCTAGGGGAGACATGGAGGTCGTGACACCCCACGCACCACGAGGGTGGTCGCTCATGCCCTAGGTCCCAGAGACCACGAGCCACCATGGTGGAGGCGGCGGACGCCCAAGCCACCATGGACTTTTGTTATGGAGAGACCGCAGAGGTCGTGCGCCTTATGCACCATGGGGTGGTCGCTCATGCCCTAGGTCGATGGGACATGAGCCGCCATAGTGGAGGCGGCGGGCGCCTGAGCCACCATGGACTTTTGCTAGGGGAGACCGCGGAGGTCGTACACCCTACGTACCACGAGGGTGGTCGCTCATGCCCTAGGTCCGGTAGGACACGAGCCACCATGGTGGAGGCGACGGACGCCCAAGCCACCATGGACTTTTGTTATGGAGAGACCGCAGAGGTCGTACGCCTTATGCACCATGGGGGTGGTCGCTCATGCCCTAGGTCCAGTAGGACATGAGCCGCCATAGTGGAGGCGATGGACGCCCAGGCCACCATGGACTTTTGCTAGGGGAGACCGTGGAGGTCGTACACCCTACGCACCATAAGGGTGAAATCCCTTGGAGGGAAAGTGTCTTGAGAGCCCATACGAGATTTATATGTCGGGACTGTCCCCTAACAGTAGCATGTTAGGGGGCAGGCCTCGTAGCGAGCCTTCATCACTCGTGCCGTATGGACGTCATGCGTCCCGGGGGTGATGGTTGGCCTCAGAATCCTTAGCCTTCTGGATGCGAGGGTGCCTTGAACTGCTCGCCCATAGATGGGCCTCGCATCGACTCGCACAAGGGAGGAGGATACGCATGGGAGCCCCAGGGCATGTAGGATGTTGTCATCCCGAGGTGGATAGCTCTGATCTCCGATGAGGGTGCTTGACTGGGGCTCCTTCAAAGAGCGGATAGGTCGTCCACGAGATCATTGCCCTCCGGAGCCGGAGGAGGTTTCGTGGACTTAGAGTATTTTTTGGTAGGAGACATAGCCTTTCATCGATTAGCTACGTCCCCACGGACGGTGCTAATGTTGTAGGTGTAAAAACTAAACACGAGTGAGGGGGTGGACGTTGGCCATCTGACGGGCCATCGTCCACGAGGGTTAAAAATGATGCGAGGATTTATACAGGTTCGGGGGTCCGAGAGGACCACCCTACTCCTGTCGGTGAGCCAACGGGGGGTTACCTCCGGGGAGGGAGCTCCCGAGGGCTCACCAGTTTTGAACATGTTGCTTTATTGCTTCAGAGAGCCTCCCCTTGAAAGGAGGGATACATGGGGTATTTATAGGCTCCCAATCCTGTACAAATGACCAAAATACCCCTTGGGGTTGGCTATACTATGAGTACCAGTAAGGGGTACAATCGACTTTTGCAGGGTAGTTACATTTCTTGACTTGTTAGACAGGTGTTTTTTTCTGAGGAGTGGGTCCCACTAGTAAGGGGATGAAATATTCTTCCAACAATATTAAACTCAACCCATTTAATGTACACTGCCTCCAAATTGCATGCTTCCTCTTTTAACTAAATAGTTTATTTTGTTTACACATTTCACTAACAACCCTCTTACTTATACAAAAGATGAGATCTTATAGTGAAGCAAAATATTTTCCTATCCTGTTTTCCCTATCTAGCTATGCCTCTTAACATATGCCTACATATACTCTCTAGCTCACTTCAAAATGACTACGCTCTATGCTTAACATATTCCTCTATCTCATGGATGATTCCTTAACTTTTTATGTCAACGAAACACAGCGACTGAAATATATTCCCTATCTCAGTTCAGAATCACTCTACTTCGCACTTAGTATCTTGTCCCTTGATCATAGAAACATATTATTTCTTTATAAATTTTACTAAAAAACAATCCAACAGAACATATTCAAACAAAATTGGCACAGGCGCGGCGTAGCGCACATCACGACCTAGTTATCATTGTGCCGCCTATTAATCTAAGACAGGCGGGCTCTACGATCCTACCAAGCCAAAGATGCGCGTTGCGTGTTTGTTTACTTGTATGTGTTCGTGAAGCAAGAATCGACATGAATACGCTGCTTGATAACTCATAAGCTTCATAAAACAAGAGCTTTTCAAATAGCGGTTCCTTTCACCACATGTAGCAAGACAAGAATCTTGGAAATGTTGTAGGGAGAAGATGACCTCAAGTTGGAGCAAAAACATCTTCTTGTTGATTCTATTAACTTCATTCATTCAAAGTAGTCAAGTAGTCATCTCAATACCTTGCCGATGTCATAATTTTCTTGAACACGGCATGCCAAGTAACATCAACAAGAGGAGTACAAGGCTAGCAATCCTTTCCCCTCCACTAGGAAAAGCGCAAGGAGCCCAAATTCCTACAACCATTCGAAACACTCTTTTGTATTAAAAACGAAGATTGAGAAAACTTCGAAACTGAACTTTTTTTCGAAACAAAAGTTAAAAGACACGACGATTCCATACATTTACCAACGAGTTCACGAGAGGAAAGACAAAACAACTTGTGTATTATTCCATCTTTTTTATTAATATAATAGGAAATCCTCTTGCCTGTTTCTTTCAAAGAAGAGAGAAGAAAATAGCTTTTTGCAAAATGAGAGTGCTATTTCGATTGAAGCCCTCACCAGCTATACCAATTTTTGATTTTGCTACCTACGGACGAAACCAAACAGCCCCAAGAACACACTAGCTGCCTCATATGAGAAGAAAATGACATCCTTTTATTTTAATTTTACTAAGAAATATGGTCCTCGTACGAACGTTAATAAGTCTTATCTCACGTCTTTTCATAAAAGAATCTGCAACGAAAAATAGTGGAGTAGGAAAGAAAGCAATGTCCCACAAGGACAGCAAGGTCCACGTCTGAGCAGATACGCCTCCTCCGTTACCAGCCATGATCAGGTCGGCGATCGAACGTTGCGCACGAGGACATGCAGGGAGGCGAATGTCGACCCATGCTTGTTGATTTTTTCTTGGCTGAACGAGGGGTGAGTCTGATAATGCGTAGCTATCAAATTCTTTACTTCAAACTCTTCATCTTCAATATCATCAACACATGATGATCTTCTCTTAGCTTGATGATCAACTTATGATCATCCCTTCTTCTTGAACATCATCGACACACGATGATTTCCTTCATTTGACTTCCATCAACGCATGATGGAACTCCTCTTGACTTGATGACCATCAACACATGATGTCATCCCAAGTCTTCATTATCGTAGAACCTAACCTGCTTATCCAACTCATGGAAAATGTTAGTTCCACAATATAATTATCATTAATTACCACATCATCCCATTAACTCATAATGGTGGGACAAGATACCATAATCTTTCCCTCTTTGGTAATTGATGATAACCACTTCAATAACAAATAATTGAATGTAGATTGGTATGAGTATATAAGCACTACACAAGTTATATATACTCAACATGAGTATATACGAACTACACAAGTCGTATATACTCAAGAATACATGAGCATATATGAACTACACAAGTCTCATATACTCATATGAATATATTAACTACATAAGTTAAATATATTCAAAGGATATATGAGCACACATGTCTCATATACACACATGAATATATTAACTACACAATGTATATATATTCAAGGATATGTGAGTACACATGAACTACACAAGTTATGTTATACTCACATATAAGTATATTTAGACTACACAAGTCATATATACTTACATGAATATATTAACTCCACAAGTTAAAATATATGGACAAGGAAATATAGATCAATACTAGTGAAACCACAAACATAGATTGAACTCCCCCTAAATGTGTGCATACACAAATGTGTAATGGAAACATATGCACATATTCAAGTTAGACTTTTGGTGGAGTTTAACCTATATTTTGGATCCGAGGAATGCAATAATATATAAATGAATACAAAGTAGAATGCATACCTCTTTTGTTCTTTATATCCAAACGAGACTAATCATAGGATACAACAATAAAAGAGTTAGTCTCACAAATAGATTTGTCATTAATCACCAAAATACTCCATTAACATATAATGGCGGGTCTAGATTCTTCAATCTCCCCCTTTTTGGTGATTGATGACAAATCCTTTATCAATAAAAATATTTGGATATAAATCAACATAAGATAGGAATTTTAAGCTATTGAACTATATCCATGCATGTCATTAAGCAATTTAACTTATCCTTTTGTACTATGCATGAAAAGGTGAAAACAATACAAGAGAGAATCCAAATATGTTGCATTGATCATATAAATATTCTCCCCCTTTTGGCATTAAACACCAAAAAATCCAAAACAAATTCAAGCCAATATAAAGATGTTGCAAAAGAAAGAGCTTGGCAATTGAACTCATTTTATTTTGAGCATAGCATTCTCCCCCTTTTGCGATCTCAAAACAATTCCACAAACTCCTCTTTTATGGCCGAAAAGAGCAAAACAACTCGAAATGAGGCTATATTGGAGTTTGACTAAGAGAGATGATATTTGGAACACATTCAAATAAACCCATCCTTGAAATCTCCCCAATAAACATTTTTAATGAAGATACCATGCTCATTTTCACAAATTCACAAATTGAAATCATGTTGAGCTAACAACTTTCTTAGAACATTTGAAAACGGTATGCAAACAAGCTCCGAAAAATCTAAAATATATCATGGAGCTAGTTCTTGTAAATACACACACTTTTTATTTTGGGAGGCTCAACCAAATATCAACCATTTTTAAGATATGAAAATCACAAAGTTTCAGAAAACTGAAAATTTTAGGTTTTCAGATTTTGACATTTCATTTGAGCTTTAAAACATCTACTTTCATGTATGAGTCATTAATACCATTATGAACCTATTCATGTGAATAATCTTGGCTCAAATGGCAAAACTCACATAAGTGCTAGAAAGTGACCATTTAGGCCAAACTCGGATTTTGGACGAGTTTCAAAATCAAATAACCTTTTCTAGGTTGACCTTCTGGAAATCTTGTGAATACCAAAAATGTTTAGAATGGCCAACTCTAGGTTTTTCCTTTTGGAATCGTTTTTAAATTTCTTTTAGAATAGATTTTACATAAAAATCTAGTTTAGGTCAAAAACAAGATACTATGATCTAGAATTTTGGTTAGAAACTCATTTTCACTTAAAATAGGTTTTTCTTGAGCCAAAACCTTTGGGAAACCTTTGAAAAACATTTGTATACATTTTGCAACTAATTTTTCAAAGGATTACTAATAGTTATAAAATTTTTGACTTTTGGCTAAAAGGCTCAATTTTGAAAAACATAACTAGCACTTAATTCATTTGGGCGCACTTAGGGATGTGATATACATGATTATGATTTCACACTCCCCATTAATGTGCCACAACCAACTTGCTCAAGATTTTAATAATGACGATTAAGAACAAGAGCAAGAATACCCTTTTTAAGATTTTCATGAAATGCAACTTACACAAGGTAAAGGGATATATACTTCAATGTAAGTACTTGTTACCGAGATAGCATTGGTTTATGATATGAAGTGATCATCCTCAACCTTGGCTCCAATTTTGATATATGATGGAATCCACCATTATATGAATAAGCCAAGCTTCCAATGCCTCTCCAAGTACTTATTTATCATTTGAGCACTTTGTGGTACCCAAACTCGGTTGGGTCCTTGAATGTTAGTCACAATAGATTTGGGCACCCAAATGGCCCTAGCAATAGTCTTAGGTGAACTAAAAATTCTAGCAAACACATTGCCATTTATATCCTTTCTAAGCAAATAATGATCATTATAGATTATAGGCTTAGGAGTGATACCTTTGGGACATTCCTTACTACAAATGTGTAATGGAAACATATGCACATATTCAAGTTAGACTTTTGGTGGAGTTTAACCTATATTTTGGATCCGAGGAATGCAATAATATATAAATGAATACAAAGTAGAATGCATACCTCTTTTGTTCTTTATATCCAAACGAGACTAATCATAGGATACAACAATAAAAGAGTTAGTCTCACAAACAGATTTGTTATTAATCACCAAAATACTCCATTAACATATAATGACGAGTCTAGATTCTTCAGCGGCATAGGAGGACGCGTGCCCAAAAGCGAACAAGGGTCACTAATGCAGAGCTTCGCTTGAAGTTGCAAGACTAGCTGGCCCGCCATGACCATCTGGCCCGTGGCGCGGGCAGGTCGTCGAAGCTCACCTTGGACCGGTGCTAACAAGGCCCGAGCAGACTCCGCCGGCCCAGAATGCACCAAAGGCCCAAACAGTGGACGGAGAGTTTTTCTTGGCATCCGCTTCGGGTCCAGAGTCAGAGAGGCGACCTAGTCAACTGGGGGACCAGTCTCGTCCCCACCGCCGACTCTAGAAGGACCCTAGATTCAAGGTGAGGACATTCCACTTCCAGAATACCACGAATTGGGAAAATACCATAAGATGTCCCCCCCAGTTTGGTCACCAAAGCCGGAAGAAGCGAAATCAGCGGTCACCGTGCCACCAAACGGTACGAGTGAAGCCGCAACAGTGAAAGCTTCGGGTAGCGAGAGAGGCGGCGCTACTGGAGACAGCTGGGCGGCCCGGAGGCGCGCGTCGAGGACCTCGCGAGATGCGTTGTGGGGCCCTCTCCGCAGGAGACAAGGGGGTTCACTGTAGGCCGCACGCATGCAGCACTGGGGCCCCACCTTGGGCGGTGAGCACAGCTTGGAACCAGCGTCGAAGTGAGCTACCGGCGGCATCACAAGGCACGTAGCGGGCGGCACAGGGAGATGTTCGTCGAGGGGCGCCTCCAGCGCCGACGCAGCCACGAGGACGACGCACGACACCTCTCCGATAGCCAAGTCATCCTTCAGGGCAGGTGGAGGCGCTGACGTGGCTGGGCAGGAACCGTCATTAGCGGACGCGGGAAATGGAAAATTCGTTGGCGTGATGGCGAGGGGGGCGTTAGACAACTGGCGACAGAGGTTGCCCGCCGAGCCCGCAACGCCGCTGAAGAGGTGGCCGCCACCCACCTCGCCCGTACCCGGGCCCGTGCCGTCCACACGTCCAGGGAAACAGGGGAACTGGTTGAGTCTAGAGGCAACTTTGTCGACGCCGGCAAGGTCAGAGCCCGTGTTGAGCGGCGTAGGGTCTAACACCTCCTGGACATGCACCAAGATGTCGTAGGACAGCGTGCACTTCTCGGTAGGGGGGTCCGAAAGCAGCGGCGAGGAGTCAAAGTCGAACGCCGGCTGCAATGTCAGGCCATCCAGCTCCGGGACGGATACGCGGAGCTTCTTGGGGACATTGCTGGGGTTGTCGCACCAGGCCAGGCAGCGGCCAGCATCTCGACCAGCTGAGAGTCTAATTTGTTTAGAAGTTGTTTCACGGCGTCGGGCTCCCATGCGTGCACAGGCAAGCCGTCGAAGCTCACCTTGGACAGAAACATCAGCTTACCCCCCACAGCGTCGATCCGCCTATTCCACCGCATGAAGGCGACGGCCAAAGACGAAGACCCGACCGAACGAGCCAGCAAAGAATAAGAATCGATCGCGGACGCGAAGGTAATGAGGAAGTCGTGAGGGCGGTGGACCTCCACCAGAACGCGCTGCTGAGGAATGTTGTAGGAACGTTCTAGAGCATTGACCATCTGCTCAGGAGACACCGGCGGACGTCGGCCGTGGACGGAGGCAACTAGAGCGTGCGAGGAGAGGAGCGTCTCCTGCTGTATCATACCCTTCATCCAGGAGAGGAGGCAGGTACCTAGCTCGGTGCGGGAGTCAGGCTCCCCCACGCGAACATCTTCCAAGAACTCAGCCCCAGAACGCGCCGTCTAGGGGGGGAGGGGGTGGTAAGGGTGCAGGAATTTTACGGGGTGGTTGACGGTGGGGAGGCAGAGGTGCAGATGTGGTAGCAGTGGGGCGAGGCTACAAGGGGTTAGTGTTGGTGGCGCCAGCTGCGGTCCGCAAGAGCGAAGCTAGATGGTGGGAACCAAAGATGGAAACATCGGATGACACCGAGCAATGGGCTTTAAGATGGCCGAGGCCGAGGCACTTAAAGCAACCATTATTCACCAACGAGGATATGGCGCCGCGCACTCGGCGGTGGGAAGGGTGGAGGTTGTTTGCAGCGCGCACCGCGATATCGCTTCGTGACCGTCGTCGGCCGGGCGAGCCGCCACCACGGCGGCAAAGGGCGAGGGCGGCTTGGGCCAGCTATTGCCGTATCTACGATCGTATAGGGTGTGTTTGGTTGCCTGTATGGGGTTGGCTCGCATGAGTAGATGCAAGTTTTTAGGTGTTTGGTTGCTTGGTTAGGTAGGTGAGCCTGGCTGAGTGGATGCAAGCTTTTCTCTTAGGCTCGAGGAAACGCCGATTCGAGCTTCCTCCTCACCAAGCCGAAGCATGCAAGTAGCTAAGCGCAGAAGTCTGTTTCACCTTTTCCCGCCAGATCTGAGACAACCAAACAACATCTCAACACAACCTGGCCCAACAGAAACAGGCAACCAAACAACTAATCATTGCATCCACTTAGCTTCTTGGGTTCAAATTAATAGACACATACGAGCCAAAATTTAGAACATACAGACAACCAAACACACCCATAGCAAAATTAAGCAAGCAGAAACAGTACTCGCTACAGTAGTACGTCCATGAGCCGAAGGATAAAACAAAACTGGGCCCTCAAAAAACTAAAAAGGCTAAAGCAAAATTGGTGGATATGCCACCGTGCGACGCCACGGCTCTCATTAGGCGCCGCCGGTGACGCTGCCGTTGAAGATCTCGATGGTGTCGCCGTTCTTGACCTCGTGCCATCGCAGCGTGCGGTCATCCTCCATGACGTTCTGCTTGTAGACGAAGAAGTAGCCGTCGCGCTCCGGCAGGCGGAGGTGCGGTGCCGCCCTCTCGAGCTCCCGCCGCAGCTCCTTGACGACGTCCAGGGCGCTCACCTCCAGCGCCACCGTCTTCGTGCCCCACTTCACCTTCACCGACACCCTCTGCTGGTTTTTGGCCCCCGCATTGGCCGCCGGCGGCTGGCGCACGACGGCACAGACCTCCATCCCGTCGACCGGCGGGTTGTAGTCCGCCAGCGCCTTGCCGTCCTCCATCTCGGCCTTGTCGAAGAAGACGGTCGCCCTGGCCGCCGGCAGAGCGCCGTCGCTGCTCTCCTGGAGGAGCTCTTTGAGGCGGGCAACGGTGTCGGAGGCGGGGAGGTCGAGCGCGATGCTGCGGCCTAGGGAGGGGGCGGAGACCACGACGTGGACGGCGGCGTTGTGGGAGGAGTCGTCCGGTGGGACGAGGAGGACGTGGGAGCCCTGGAGTTTGGCGTAGTGCTCGGCGTCGCGGCCATCTTCGAGCTCCCTGCCCTCGAAGAAGAGCCGCTGCGACTCCACGGGGATGCCCTCGTGCTCGAGGATCCTCTCCTTCATCTCCCTCACCGTGGCGAAGTACCACACCTCGACGGTGAACCGGCGGCCGCGCGGCGTCTCGAACGTCACGTCCATATACGCCGGCTGCGTCGTTCCTCGCAAGTAGTACGTACGTCAGTTTACGATCTTTCTATCGGTCTCTATCGATCACACTCTGTTCGTGCTTTTGTGGATCGGGAGTGCGAAATGCGCGCGTGTATGCACGGACCGATCGCCGTGGGCGGGCGCAGAAGAAGAAGCTCGTAAAACGCGCGCGCGCGACGGGGTGATGGTGGCCAGCTGTGCATGCGTTCGTCCATTAATGACTCGAGTCGGTTCTGAGATTTGCACATTAATCGCACAGGCACGAGCACGAACGCGTTACGCGTGCACAGCAAATCGCCCGTACGTGGCCCGCCAATCCAGTGGGCGCTTGGGGCCTGTTTGGATTGTGACCTCATATGGCTATATCAAAATTTTGGTATTACTAAAGCTATGGTAATGCTAAAATCCGGGCAAAAAAATGGTGTTTGGATCATAGTTTTACCAATTCACGGGCAATGTCGAAATTGATGTGTTTGGATTGTAGCCATACCAAAATTTGCCAAAATTATGAGTGTCGTGTGGGGCCGCATGTATATATATATATATATATATATATATATATATATATATATATATATATATATATATATATATATATATATATATATATATATATATATATATTGCATCAAAATATGCCAAGTTGGGTCTTGTTTTGTTGATAAAATAACAAGGAACACAACGATTCAAACGGATTACAAATCGGATACTCGGTTTAGAAAATATCATCGTTTAAAGCTTTTTAATCAAACCATTCAAGCATTAATGCAACCAGTAGTTGGCTGACACCTCAGCAAAGCAAACTGCATGGGAGACTTGGCGTTGCCAAATTCCCAGGCGCCCAGTTCGGCCGCCTGATTTTCGCCAGCGCAGGGAGCTCAAATTGCACAGAAGTTGCCAAATTTTGGTTGGTAATGCCAAAATTTGGTAACAAACCAAATCCTAGCCAAATTGAGTTGGTATTACCAAAATTTGGTTTGGTTTATTTGGGATTCAATCCAAACAGCCGCTTGGATCCCAATGCTGCGCCGCGCGTGGCTCACGACTCGACGAAATCTCTCGCGCTCCGCAACGGCCAACGCGGTACGTCGTGCGGCTGAGCGCCTTTATAGGATGACTAGCCGGAATTAGAAGAAGCATTGACGTTTCGTCGTGCAACAGCCTTTGCCCGTAATGAATGATATCGAAATGTTATTCTTGCATCTGACTGTTTGTTTGTGGTACAACGGTTGAATTTGTCAATGCGGGATTGGTCCTCTGTTGGTGCAGTTATCTCTGATATCAAGTCTATAGCATAGGGTTTTTCCTCAGTTGTTTTTCATCATGTTAGTTATGTGGTGAATGTAGCGGCACATACTCTAGTTAGATCTTGTGAGCACCCGGTTAGCTCTTTTATTCGCAATGGAGTACCGGAGTGTATCTAGGAGACTCTTTTTAACGATGTTTTGTGATCAATAAATTGTCGGCATTTTCTAAATAAATAAAAAAGCCGAGGCCCTGGCAGCCAAGTTCCATGTCCTCGTCTACTACCACGGCGGCGGGTTCTGCCTCGACTTCGCCTTCAACCCCACCTTCCACACCCACTTCAACAGCTTTGTCGCTCTCGTCAATGTCCTTATCGTCTCCATCGAGTACCGCCTTGCGCCAGAGCACCCCGTCCCCGCTGCCTATGTCGACTCGTAGGGGGCGCTCTCTTGGGTCGTGCCTCGCCATGCTAGCACCGGCGACGAGCTGTGGCTCACCGACCATGCCGATTTCTCCCGCCCCTACCTCGGCAGCGAGAGTGTTGGCACAGGGGCCAAAACTACACACGTGAACGCTCGAACGCCTGGACTCAAACACACACACGCACTCTAGAATACAAAGAAGATAGATTTTGGTGCTGCCAAAACATCACAGCTTTTCCTCATTTTCTCATCTCCTTTTATCCTGTACAATACATTCAACATGAAACTTGCACTTAGTGCTCTAATAACTATGCCCATAACAGCCACTACGACCACTAACCACCCATAGTGTTGTCGTTTCTAGTCCTTGATGCCACATGCAAAAAACTGAAACACTCAATGTGTGCATGCTGTCAGTTAGCCATGCAAACAAACACTAATGTTGCATGCAAAAACCAATTAAGTCAAGATTATAGCTAACAATTTCTCCCTTAATCTTGACATGCCGACTCATCATTGCAGATCGCCCGCAACCTATTGCCACATGTAGAAGACTAATTCATGTCATGCATTATCTTCAGTAGATGGATGTATGCAGCTATTTTGAAGGAGGACCAACTCATCTCACGTGCACATCTTCTCAACTAAGTCGAACATATCTAGAGCTAGTCTCACACTCGGCAACATGTACATGCTCACGTCCTCACAGCTACATGCACTAACTACTAACACTTGACTGATCCAATAACACATGCATGTGCACACAACTGCTGGCTTCACTTTACCGCCGATCTGCTCACTTCGCTGCCGATCTGTCCACTATGCCATGACACCACACATGCAACTCTCTTAGACTTAGCCCACTACTATAACTCTATACGGCAACAAAGTCATGCAACATAAATAAACATGATGAACACATAGACAAAATAAAATAAAATAAAAAATACTTCCAACTGTGCTTCAGAGTAGCGCCGGTTCGTCATCCATGTCTGCCGCAACGAAAAAAGCCTTATCCTTCACCACCTTCTTCGGTTCAGAACATTCTCAAGAATAGTGCCTGTAGTTCTGGCAGTTGTAGCACTGAACTTTCGCTTTGTCATAGGTGCTCTTCTTGCCGGAGCCGGAGCCACCTTGCTTGTTCTTGGCTCTGGACTCCCATTGGGCGCGAGTGAGCAGCAAGTGCTCACCTTCCTCCTCACTAACCATGTGGCGCTCCTCGAACGCCTTTAGCCGTACGAACATTTCTTCGACCTAGATCACATCCAAGTCCTCGAGGTTCTCGGGAGTGCAAACGATCGGCAGAAACTTCGGTATCAAGACCCGAAGCACCTTATCCACCACAGAAGAGTCTTCAACCTTCTCTCCCAGTGTTCGCATCTTGCTGAGAGCGAGGGCGACCCTCATGGCAAATGCATCGATTGACTCAGACCAAAACTACGCACGCGAACGCTCGAACGCTTGGACTCAAACACACACACGCACTCTAGAATACAAATAAGACAGATTTTGGTGCTGCCAAAATATCACAGCTTTTCCTCATTTCCTCATCTTCTTTTATTCTGTACAATAGATTCAACATGCAGCTTGCAATTAACGCTCTAATAACCATGCCCACAACAGCCACTACGGCCACTAACCACTCCATAGTGCTGCTGTTTTAGTCCTTGATGCCACATGCAAAAAATTGCATGAACCTGGAAAAGATTTTGCCCTACCAAATTTTTATGCTCTGTTCACATAGAGCTGATGGAAAAGCTTGGTGTAGTAAAGAAAAGGCAGAAGGCAAGCACTATCAGTAATGAACAAACGATTTGAGAAGGCTAGTAAACCGAGACCAAAACAGATCAAGCTACGTGCAGAATGACATTGTGTTTTTTTTATGTACTAAGACGACGACATCTAGGCATGTGTTCATCAAACTGAAATTGCATGAACCTGGAAAAGATTTTGCCCTACCAAATTCAAAGCACTGACATTAAAAGACACTAACTAAATTATTAGGAAATGAATGATTCACTTGAAACAAATGGCAACATTCGGCGTCAATGATTGAAGGAAATGTAACACATGCGTGCCAAAGAGCTCTATACAATTTCTCCCATCGCTAAAGTGTGGGAATCACATCATAGCTAATTTGTGTAGTAAACACTGATCTACCAATCTCTTATCAGCTCTAAAAAAACCCACTGGCCAGCAACCCCTCTGATCAAGAAACCCCAACAGATGTAAAATAAAAAGAAAGGGATGAAAAGAGGAAGGAGAAAAGATCTATACCAGTACAGAGGGAATTTAATCAATAACAATTTAAACTCTTACCTTCAATGATTGACGATTGGGGCATGCAATATCTATTGCAAATCTAAATAATTTGAGCATGAAGTTTGTGTGAAGGAAAAGTTTGAAGCTGAATCTGGATGGAACTCCAGACACTGGCTTCTACACACAGGTGACAAGACTTATTCATCGTACAAGTTGATCTTGAAATAATGTGCCAATTGAATGGTCGAAATGCAGGAAAGAATGTTTTATAGGTGCCTAAATGTTGTTGTTGTTTCACTTGGACTTATATTCATTGAGGCACATGTTTATGGGATAAAACTTTGTACAGGAAGCTTACATTATACTCATTTCTTTCTTTCAGGCTGGTAGAAAAACACTTGCTGACAAATATGATTTTGTCATGCATGGAAAGCTTTAGAAGATCTCAGAAGACAGTTCCAGTGGTCAAGCTGCTAAAGTGTATGGCTTCTTTGAACTTTAGATTAGTGAAATTGTATGGGTTTTTAATCAAGTAAGTTTTTTTAGCAGAATCTAGTAGGGCTTAATCGTAGGATATGTGTTGTATAGTATATTATTTAGCTTGAGACAGTTTCTTTCCTGCATATTGCTGATGAAGAATTTGGCCTACAGCCATGTTGTTGAAGTATTTGGGTTTGAGAGTACGGAATATTTCTTTCTTGTGTCATTCAGCTTGACAGTCCTTAGTGGCAACTTCTAGTACTGGGTTTTTGCTTAATTTGAGTGTGTCAAGGTTGTCTTATTGATTAAGCTAATGCTTTTATGGTCCAAATTAAACTCTATTACAAATATAGATGGGGCCTGCTTTGAGTGCTTTATCAATATTGCCATGACTCTAGCCATGTGGGCCTCTAGGAGAAATTCATACAAAGAACTCAGCTCCATCTGTTCAAAGGCTGATTGATGGGTTTGGTTTTGCATATTTGATATTTCTTGTGTATAGTAGTCCATTGTTTGGACTTAAGAGGAAATGTATGGAAAATCCTTGCAAAAGCAGAACAGTTTTTCCAAAGAAAAGAAGCAAAATTAGTTGAAGTGGCTACCTCATACTGATTTGGTGTAGGAGCATCATGTGCTAAAGGTTATGCTTACTTTGATATTATGTTAGGATCTTTTCTCCTTGTTTAGCCATGAGTATGTCAGACAAGGTTAAAACCCACAAGCTAAAGAACTTGAGGTATTTTGTTTTCTGAAACAGTTCGGGTGCATGCATTGTTATCTTACTGTTTTAGTTGCTTGGTTAGTTCAAATCAAATACATTCACTTCATTAATTGTGTAGCTGTGTTATGTGCATTAAGCAGTACATTGTAAGCACCGATAACTTCCAAAGAACATTTTTTCCGCCATGCCTATTTGTATATGATATATCTGCAGTGTGCACCTACTGGTTACTAGCTCGTGTTATCCTACAGTTACCCCTGAATCACGTGATTTGACAAATCCACTTTGTGCTACTATTCTAATGAATTACCCCTCTTTCTCATTTCAGGGAGATTTATGCATCTTTTGGTGGCCTCCTGATGATGGTCAAGGGTGATCCTTCCAATGCTGCTAGCTTCGAGCTGGATCAAAGGCTGTTTCTCCTGATCCGAAATGTATTTGGTACATTGCATTGGGTGTTTTTCTTGTGGATATTATCAGGGTATGATGTTGGTACTACACATTGCTTGTCTCAGCTTCAGGTACACGTATCTTCAACTCTTCCAAGGACAGTGGACCGCCCAATCTCCAGCAGCCGATCAAAGAACAAGATATGAATTGGAACAGCTTTTGTTTTAACCCCTCTGCCGGCCACAGAGAGGCGCAGGAACCATTGCCAAAAAAACCAGAGGGATTGGAGATGGCTGGACCACTGTCTCTTCAACAATTTTTGAGAGCTGGAAAGGGGCTCTGGGCCAAGAACAATCCATGAAGCACAGCTCCGTCTGACTGCACCTAGGTGCAGTCACCAAGTCACCATATATTGCCACTGCCTCTTCCCTGGGATCGTATCTTCAGATATATGCTGCTGCTGCTACTTCACATTTGGTGGCCACCTTTATTGTGTACAATTGTACCTTGCTGGTAGTAGTTACTGATCTTGAGTCGATACAGAGACTTGCCATCAATTCAAGCATCAGATGCCTATGCTAATTAAGAGCAAGGACAGGCGACAAGAGCCGTCGATGGGCTGGAACAGTGTATCTGAGTAACTAGTAATTAAAAAAGCCACATTGTGTTCATTGGGAATTTTAGCTGAAAGCCATTTTGTCATGGTGATACAGACCCTACACGAAAATACTTGTAGCTCTCTATACGGAAAGATACACCCAAGATCTTTTACTTCACAAGATCATGTCTTGTGAAGCTTTTGAGGTGGAAAGAAGCGATTCGGACACGACGAACAGGAGAATCTTCCACTTCTAGACTCACAACAAACACCCCACAGAGGAAAGCCAAGGGAGAGCAGAGCCGGACAATTCTTGTTTCTGATGGAACAAAAGAACACAGCTAGGCAGAATATACACCAAGTACTGGCAGACAAAAGCTCAAAGAAGAAAGAAGCAAATAGGATTATAGGAACTAAACATCCAAAAAAATGTAATACTAGCTAGCTAAGTAGCTAACTAAACTATCTAGTCCATGATGAACAGAGGAGGTGAGCACCAAGCAGAAGAACTGAGTCAACTGACTATGCAACAAGAGATTGAACCTGCTACTCATAAAGTGCTCCATGAAGTACCAGGTGGTGTTTTTGACACCTGTGTACCCAAGCAGACAAAAGGCAGTGGTAGTTTGTTCGTCTGACTACCTGTATGTATGGAAATAAATTATATGGGACGGGACCTCAGGAGAGACCTCATGCATCCACCGTCCATTAGGAGAGAGAGTAGAGAAGGGCCAGGAGATCAGACGGTGAAGGGGAGTGGCCTCATCGTGAGGCCCCGTCCCATAGAATTTATTTCCTGTATGTATTAACATTTGATTGATTTTTTATGCTCTGTTCACATAGAACTGATAGAAAAGCTTGGTGTAGTAAAGAAAAGGCAGGAGGCAAGCACTATCAGTAATGAACAAACAATTTGAGAAGGCTAGCAAACCGAGACCAAAACAGATCAAGCATCGTGCAGAGAATGACATTGTGTTTTTTTATGTACTAAGACGACGACATCTAGGTATGTGTACAACAAACTGAAATTGCATGAACCTGGAAAAGATTTTGCCCTACCAAATTCAAAGCACTGACATTAAAAGGCACTAACTAAATTATTGGGAAATGAATGATTTACTTGAAACAAATGGCAACATTCGGCGTCAATGATTGAAGGAAATGTTACACATGCGTGCCAAAGAGCTCTATACAATCTCTCATTGCTAAAGTGTGGGAATCACATCATAGCTAATTTGTGTAGTAAACACTGATCTACCAATCTCTTATCAGCTCTAAAAACCCCACTGGCCAGCAACCCCTCTGATCAAGAAATCCCAACAGATGTAAACTAAAAAGAAAGGGAGGAAAAGAGGAAGGAGAAAAGATCTATATCGGTACAGAGGGAATTTAATCAAGAACAATTTAAACTCTTACCTTCAATGATCGACGATTGGGGCATGCAATATCTAATGCAAATCTAAATAATTTGAGCATGAAGATTGTGTGAAGGATACGTGTATACGAGGAAGCAGTTCACTTAAAAAGAACTTCTAGATTACTATGGAATGTTCAACGAAGAAGATCTCAACTTGACTGAAAACAACAGAAGAAACATCCACACAATTCCAGCTGCCCAGTCAATCGGTATGTGCCGTAGAATTAATTAGAAGAACGAAAGGTGTTATGAGTTTCTGACCACCTGCCCAGTCATCTTGTGCTCAACTTGTTCTTATCTAGTACTCATACTATCATGGTTCTAATCGCCAAAAAATTAACTAGTGCTACGATTAGTTCAGCTGCGCATGTCGCCCATGCCGTCAATGGTTTGGCATTAGGGGCAGAGTAGCTTTCCAACCCAATGCATTATCATTGTGCCGCCTATTAATCTAAGACAGGCGAGCTCTACGATCCTACCAAGCCAAAGATGCGCGTTGCGTGTTTGTTTACTTGTATGTGTTCGCGAAGCAACTGCTCGCTGATTTGAGAATCGACATGAATACGCTGCCTGATAACTCATAAGCTTCATAAAACAAGAGCTTTTCAGCAAGCAGTTCCTCTCAGCTTACACATGTAGCTTGGAAATGTTGCAGGGAGAAGATGACCTCAAGTTGGAGCAAAAACAGCTTCTTGTCGATTCTATTAACTTCATTCATTCAGGCGAGTCAAGCAGTCATCTGAATACGTTGTCGATGTCACAACTTTACTGAACTCGGCACGCCAAGTAACATCAACAAGAGGAGTACAAGGCTAGCAATCCTTTCCCCCTCCACTAGGAAAACGCAATTGATGGCGCGGGCCCCACCGGGCGCTGCTTTCTCGGCGCGCGCGGGCAGCTAGTGCGTTATCATTGTGCCACCTATTAATCTAAGGCAGGCGAGCTCTACAATCCTAAAAAGCTAAAGATGCGTTGCGTGTTTGTTTACTTGTATGTGTTCGCGAAGCAACTGCTCGCTGATTTAAGAATCGACATGAATACGCAAACCAAACAGCCCGACATCCTTTTCTTTTAATTTTACTAAAAAATATGGTCCTCGTACGAACGTTAATGAATCTTATCTCACGTCTTTTCATAAAAGAATCTGCACCGAAAAATAGTGGAGTAGGAAAGAAAGCAACGTCCCACAAGGACAGCAAGGTCCACGTCTCAAAGCATATGGAAGCCGTGAGCAGACGCGCCACCTCCGTTACCTGCTGTGATCGGGTCGGCGATTGAACGTTGCGTGCGAGGACATGCAGGGAGGCGAATGTCGACCCGTGCTTGTTGATTTTTTTTCTTGGCTGAATTTGGTAGCGACGCGTTATCAGACTCACCCCTCGTTGTTAATTGGTAAGCATAATGCAAATGCTATACAACATTCAACTTAATTTTTTTAGTCGATTTTTAACATAAGAATGTGCTCAAGATTTATGCACGAGTCTACGACTCACCTCCACCCGCATCTTCAACGAGCTTGCCGGCGGGAAGAGTAACATAAGAATGTGCTCAAGATTATGCACGAATCTACGACTCACCTCTACCCTCATCTTCGATGAGCTTGCTGGTGGAAAGAAAACGCGATGGCCTCAGGCCTACCCCATCAACCGTTGATTCGGTTTGAGAAAGGGAAATCAACAACTGATGGTGAGACCTTGCTTCAGCAAATTTCATTCCTTGCTAGCGCTAGAGACCACGAGCACATTATGGCAGATGTGGAGGAGGTGTCACGAGAATGAAGGAGGAAGTAGCGAAGGATCAAGAGAGGGTGATGGCCCAACAAGCCCCCCTCTCCTCCTCTTCCTCTCCGCCGTTGTCGTGGCCGCCACCGGCCAATGGCAGCGTCTTTTTCTCGGTGTTAGCGTCTGATCTGCATCGTGTTCTCGACACCCGACGTTTGTTCGTCGATTTTCAACGGTGTGGACTTTCGTCGGGGTTGGATCTGGGGCCCTTCTCCGTTGGCTCGTCTTTGGGCGTGGTGATCCGGGGCCCTTCTCCGCCGGCTTCTTTCGGCGACGCGGCTTCGTCGATGGCATGACGACGGAGGTGGTGCAGTGCAGATCTAGATTTGGCGCAGTTGGTAGAGATCGCAACGGCTCGGTGGCGGTGTCTTGTGCGGCACTTGACTCCTCCCCGGTGAATGGCTTTTAACCGGCCGACGCTACGGTCATGCGCGACGCCTTCCTTCCTTTGGCGCCGCGGTTGGCGTTAGGGATGTTGCGGACGTCGTCTTGGCGATCTGGCCTTCATTGGTTGGATCCAGTGACGAGGTCGTGCTATGGCGTGGTCTTGGAGCGCTGGTACCTTCAATCCGAGGTGAAAACTCTTGATCTAGCCTTCGCTGGTTGGATCAGGCAACGACGTCGACCTGAGCGGCGTTACTTTCTTGAAGGCATTGCTTTGAAGAACTGGTACTTGAGATCCGGAGTGAAAACTCCTGATCTGACCTTCACTGGTTGGATCCGGTGACGACGACGTGAGTCGTATCCCTTCTTAGAGGCGTCGCTACAGAGACTGACCCATTATCACCTCTTTGCTGCGCAGCTGCTGTTCGCGTGTGGATGATCTCCTGGTTGGTCCCAGAGGCGGGGCTAGGTGGTCTTTTTTTTAGGTTAGCCTTTGCATGACAATTTGTTTGTCATTGCTGGTTTTTTGACTGATTTTTGTTTTAAGCTTTTAGCTGATGATGGTGTAATGGCTGTGTGCATCTCTAGTTGGTATAGAGGCTGGGAGTTGTACTTCTATTATCTAAAAAGAGAAGTTGATGGCATGGATGCAAAGAGACTTGAGGCATCTAATGGTTTGAAACTATCTGATTGTTTTTATTAATGCCATCAATTTAATTGACTATTTTGATAGATGATCTCATAATACACCACAAATTTCAGATATACTTCACATAGCTTGCACGTGCAAGAGTTTGACATAGAAGACAATCATTTGGCTAAAGAAGTAATATAGTGAGCAATAGAACAGCTGATACATACATTTATTAGTCTTCTAGTTAACTAACTGATATATTAACATACAAATTCTGAATACATGCAAGCAAAATTCAACCTATCTAGCCTCATTACGACGGAAAGAGTTCTATCATGTTCAAATGTAAAAACCTACATGCATAGCAAAACCCTAGTACAAGCTCTAGCCAGACCGCAAACCAACATGTCAGCCTCTCCAGAAAAAAATGTTGTGACGAACTCATAGTACACGTAGTAATACACCTAACAAAAGATCATGCATACTGGATGCACTAGACACTAACGGTGTGAGCCGGCGCTTAACGGCCACCTAACCCGGCAGCAAACGGCGTCCTCCTCGATATCTCCGCGGCGTCGTCTCTCTTTTGTGTTGAGGAAGCAACCAACCATCCTTCTTAACGAAGGAAGAATAAAATACGCGATATGACACTTTCTCTCCATTATAAATCCCGACCCCCTCCTCGCCTCCTGCCCACACATCCAATCCCCTCGATCCCAATCCCCCGAAAAAAATCATGAAGCGATCGAAGCGAAGGTGGTTCTTCCAATCCTCCTATCAAGGTACGCGAGTTTTCGATCGAACGATCCCTCTCGACTTCGCCTTCTCCTCCTGTTCGTGTTGGGTAATCTGTGGTAGATTAGTAGATCTGCGGGTTGAGATGAAGAAACATGCATTTCCTATGTTCGTGTGTTCGATAATCTGTGGTAGATTTGCGGGTCTGAGATGAGATCGCGTGCTGTAGATCTATGTTGCTCGTTGTGTTCGTGTTCTACCATCCGGTTGGTCCAGATCTAGTTTTGCTGCGCTAGGGTTGTGATCTGATCAATCGATTCATGTGGGTTTGTTTCGTTCTTTGTGATATTAAATCTGATTATTGCTGATTCGGTTGTGATTCTTGTTCAATCTGGGTAGTTTCCTCGTAGTTCAATCTGATATTTTCTTCATTGACTTAACAGAAAAAATGCTATTGAAAAAAAGTATTACTTCTTTAAAAAAAATTTAATTCTTTGATTATATGTGCTTCACCTAGATATACTTTCAAACGGATGATACGGTTCAACGATCGGAGCAAGCTGGAGGACGGCTGCACCCTGGCTGACTACAACATCCAGGAGGAGTCGACCCTCCACCTCGTGCTCAGGCTCAAGCTCAGGCTCAGGGGAGGCATGCAGATCTTCGTCAAGGCCTTCACTGGGAAGACAATCACTGAGGTGGAGTCCTCGGACACCATTGACAACGTGAAGGCCAAGATGCAGGACAAGGAGGGCATCCCCCGGATCAACAGCGTCTCATCTTCATAGGAATTGATCAGTTTTGGGCTAAATGTAATATGTACTCGTATTTCTGCATCATAGAAGTCACTCTCAGCAACTCTCTTAAGAGTTTTTTTGTAACATATCCACGATGTGTTGCAGGATAAGCTGTACCGAGCACTTGGCAGTGAAATTTATCTATCTATCTATCTATCTATTATCTTATTAAAGCAGTGCCAAAAGAAACCATCAACAACCACCGGACGCTCACCTCACATAGGGTTAAAAATTGAGTGGGGCGTATGTCCTCACTAGCTCTACGTGGGTTCATCTGTGGGTTTAGTACTTCTTGCTACCATAGTAAAAAAGTTGTGGTTTTCAGTGAAAAAAAAGTTTGGATATGGATGCAGCTCAGAGCATCTACAATGGGAGCTAGAGGGGGTTTCCAAGGGCAGCTTCATCCCTCGACTTCGCCTTCTCCTCCTGTTCGTGTTGGGTAATCTGTGGTAGATGAGTAGATCTGCGGGTTGAGATGAAGAAACATGCATTTCCCATGTTCGTGTGTTCTATAATCTGTGGTAGATTTGCGGGTCTGAGATGAGATCGCGTGCTGTAGATCTATGTTGCTCGTTGTGTTCGTGTTCTACCATCCGGTTGGTCCCGATCTAGTTTTGCTGCGCTAGGGTTGTGATCTGTTCAATCAATTCATGATGAGTAGTTTTCTAGTTTCTAATCATTTTGCGCAGCTTTATTTTTCAACTACTCTTATTAGATTCTCGTCAAGAACCTACTCTCGTATTCCGCTCATAAAGAAGAAGAAAATATTTATCCATGAAACAAATGAAAAGTTTTTTCCCCGCTTACCTCCATGAAATAAAGGCTGCCGTGCTAACAATATCGAAGAAATGATGAGTAGTTTTCTATTTTCTAATCATTTTGCGCAGCTTTATTTCCAACTACTCCTGGTCTGGTCTGCGTTAATCTGAAGCTACTTTTTTTCCTCTCTCTCTCTCTCAGCTCGGCAAAGCTTGTGAATTAAGTCTCCCAGTCGACGGCCATTTTAAGAACCGGCCATAAGAGCCTCTCTCGACGCCCTAGCCCAAGTGCCCAACGCCCCAACCATCAAAAACTTCGGCACCACCCGCTGCTGCTGCTTACTCGCCCTAGGGGATCGCCGGAGAGCATGATTTCCGTCTCCCAGTCCCAAGACGGGGCCATCAACGTAAGATTAGTACAAGTACAAATGCTAGTGTATCGGCCCAGGTGGGCAGTAAGTCTGCAGCCATGGAGCTACTTGTGTCAGGTGAGCAGTGAGTCCTATGTGACTATGTCACATGTTTGGCTGTGTCTGCAAACTTTTGTTGTGGTACGGCAGCGGGATGAACTGTAATGAATAAGTGAACCCGAACTTGTGTGTAATGAATAAGTGAACCCGAACTTCTGTTACTAGCCTCTGTTATGTTCTTGTTTACTCTTCTCTGCTGTTCCTAAATCTCTATGCGACTGATCTGATTTTGGAATACTATTGCTTTCTGTTACTCCTTTCTGTCGGTTACAACTTTTGCTCTAGCATGATATGATTTCTGAATGCTTTCCGAGTTTACTCTTCTCTGCTGTTCCTAAATCTCTATGCGACTGATCTGATTTTGGAATACTATTGCTTTCTGTTACTCCTTTCTATCGGTTACAACTTTTGCTCTAGCATGATATGATTTCTGAATGCTTTCCGATTATCTTAGTTGCTCTGATTCTGGAGCGCTGAATTGTTGTTAGGTTTGGGTATTTATATGGTTGTGGATTGATCTTTCGAAACAAGTAATAGAAGCACCTCCCTTGGTCGCTGACGGAGGTGGCTGTGGTACAGCAGCTTAACGTTGTGTTCTAGCTTCTGGATGTATGTGTATGCCGCTTGTTGCAAGTTACTATTCTCGATTTCATACAGATTTTAGCATCTTTGTAAACTGAACTGATTTCTTAGCTTTTGGGTGTGTGCAGATTGACCATCTTCCAAATCTTTTATGTAGTATCAAGCTTGCTTTTCGTAAGTATGTCAAATCAGTAATGAACAAACGATTTGACCAGGCCAGCAAACCGAGACCAAAACAGATCAAGCATCGTGCAGAGAATGACATTTTTTTATGTACTAAGACGACGACTTCTAGGTATGTGTACATCAAACTGAAATTGCATGAACCTGGAAAAGATTTTGCCCTACTAAATTCAAAGCACTGGCATTAAAAGGCACTAACTAAATTATTGGGAAATGAATGATTTATTTGAAACAAATGGCAACATTTGGCGTCAATGATTGAAGGAAATGTTACACATGCGTGCCAAAGAGCTCTATACAATTTCTCCCATTGCTAAAGTGTGGAAATCACATCATAGCTAATTTGTGTAGTAAACACTGATCTACCAATCTCTTATCAGCTCTAAAAACCCCACTGGCCAGCAACCCCTCTGATTAAGAAATCCCAACAGATGTAAACTAAAAAGAAAGGGAGGAAAAGAGGAAGGAGAAAAGATCTATATCGGTACAGAGGGAATTTAATCAAGAACAATTTAAACTCTTACCTTCAATAATCGACGATTGGGGCATGCAATATCTATTGCAAATCTAAATAATTTGAGCATGAAGTTTGTGTGAAGGATACGTGTATACGAGGAAGCAGTTCACTTCAAACAGAACATTCTACATTACTATGGAATTTTAAACGAATAAGACCCCAACTTGACTGAAAACAACATCAGAAACATCCACACAATTCCAGCTTAGAGGCTTAGTAATAGTCCTATTCAATCGGTATGTGCCGTCGAATTAATTAGAAGAACCGAACGAAAGGGAGTTATGAGTGTCTGACCACCTGCTCAGTCATCTTATGCTCAACTTGTTCTTATCTAGTACTCATACTATCATAGTTCTAATCGCCAGGAATTAACTAGTGCTACGATTAGTTCAGCTGCTCATGTCGCCCATGCCGTCAATGGTTTGGCATTAGGGGCAGAGTCGCTTTCCAACCCAATGCATTATCATTGTGCCGCCTATTAATCTAAGACAGGCGAGCTCTACGATCCTACCAAGCCAAAGATGCGTTGCGTGTTTGTTTACTTGTATGTGTTCGCGAAGCAACTGCTCGCTGATTTAAGAATCGACATGAATACACTGCCTGATAACTCATAAGCTTCATAAAACAAGAGCTTTTCAGCAAGCAGTTCCTTTCAGCTTACACATGTAGCAGTACTAGAATCTTGGAAATGTTGCAGGGAGAAGATGACCTCAAGTTGGAGCAAAAACAGCTTCTTGCTGATTCTATTAACTTCATTCATTCAGGCGAGTCAAGTAGTCATCTGAATACCTTGCCGATGTCACAATTTTACTGAACTCGGCACGCCAAGTAACATCAACAAGAGGAGTACAAGGCTAGCAATCCTTTCCCCCTCCACTAGGAAAACGCATGGGAGCCCAGCTCCTACAACCATTCAGAAACGCTCTTTTTTAAATAAAAAAAAACGAAGATTCAGAAAAGCTCATAACTGAAACTTTTTTTCGAAACAAAAGTTAAAAGACATGACGATTCCATACATTTACCAACGAGTTCACGAGAGGAAAGACAAAACAACTTGTGTCTTGTTCCATCTAGGAAATCCACTTGCCTGTTTCTTTCGAAGAAGAGAGAAGAAAATAGCTTTTTGCAAAACGTGAGTGCTGTTTCGATTGAAGCCCTCACCAGCTATAACAATTTTTGATTTTGCTACCTACGGACGCAAACCAAACAGCCTCATATGAGAAGGAAACGACATCCTTTTCTTTTAATTTTACTAAAAAATATGGTCCTCGTACGAACGCTATTAAGTCTTATGTCTTTTCATAAAAGAATCTGCAACGAAAAATAGTGGAGTAGGAAAGAAAGCAACGTCCCACAAGGACAGCAAGGTCCACATCTCCACGGAATATGGAAGCCGTGAGCAGACGCGCCTCCTCCGTTACCGGCCGTGATCAGGTCGGCGATCGAACGTTGCGCGCGAGGACATGCAGGGAGGCGAATGTTGACCCGTGCTTGTTGATTTTTTTTCTTGGCTGAATTTGGTAGCTACGCGTTATCAGTCTCACCCCTCGTTCTTAAATGGTAAGCATAATGCAAATGCTATACAACATTCAACTTAATGTTTTTAGTCGATTTTTAACATAAGAATGTGCTCAAGATTTATGCACGAGTCTACGACTCACCTCTACCCTCATCTTCTATGAGCTTGCTGGCAGAAAGAAAACGCGATAGGGGAGGGCCTCGCCCGAGGCCCTACCCTATCAATCGTTGATTCGGTTTGAGAGAAGGGAATCAACGGCTGATGCTGAGACCTTCCCTCAGCAAATTTCCTTCCTTGCTAGCGCTAGAGGCCACGAGCACACTATGGCAGATGTGGAGGAGGTGTCACGAGAATGAAGGAGAAAGTAGCGTAGGGTCAAGAGAGGGTGATGGCCCAAACAAGCCCCTCTCCTCCTCCTCCTCTCCTCGCCGCCTTGATCGGCGCCATGTAATGGCAGCCAGCAATGGCTTCTTCTTCTTCTGTTGTCGTCTGATCTACATTGTGTTCCCGACACCCGACGTCTGTTCGTTGATTTCCAATGGTGTGGACTTTTGTCGGGGTTGGATCTGGGGCCCTTCTCCGCCGGCTCGGCTTCAAGCATGGCGATCCGGTGCCCTTCTCCGTCGGCTTTTTTCGACGGCGCGGCTTCATTGATGGCATGACGACGGAGGTGGTGCGGCGCAGATTCAGATTTAACGCAGTTGGTAGATATCGCAACGGCTCAGTGGCAGTGGCTTGTGCGGCGCTCGACTCCTCCCCGGTGGATGGCTTTTAACCGGCCGACGCGTGGGCTGCGGTGGATGTCGCATTCCTTTGGTGCTGGCAACGGTTGGCCGTTGGGGATGTTGCGAACGTCGTCTTGATGATCTGGCCTTCATTGGTTGGATCCAGTGACGAGGTCGTGCTGTGGCGTGGTCTTGGAGCGCTGGTACCTTCGATCCGGGATGAAAACTATTGATTTGGCCTTCGCTGGTTGGATCAGGCAACGACATCGACCTCAGCGACGTTACCTTCTTGAAGGTGTTGCTTTGAAGAACCAGTACCTGAGATTCGGAGTGAAAACTCCTGATCTGAACTTCGCTGGTTGTATTTGGCGACGACGATGTGAGTTGTATCTTTTCTTGGAGGCGTCGCTACAGAGACTGACCTATCATCACCTTTTTGCTGCGCAGCTGTTGTTCGCGTGTGGACGATCTCTTAGTTGATTCCGGTGGCGGGGTTAGGTGATCTTTTTTAGGTTAGATGATGCACTAGACACTAACGGCGTGAGCCAGCGCTTAACGGCCACCTAACCCAGCAGCAAACGGCGTCCTCCTCGATATCTCCGCGGCGTCGTCTCGTTGGCTTTTCCCCCGGAATTGCGTGGTGGGGACGGACTCCACAACCGCCTCACCTCCTTCCTTCCTATGCGCGTCTGTCCCCATCACCGCCTCCGTGCCGTAGCCTCACGGGACTCTTCCCACCTATAAATCCCCACCCCCTCCTCGCCTCCTGCCCACACGTCCAATCCCCTCGATCCCAATCCCCCGAAAAAAATCTCGAAGCGATCCAAGCGAAGGTTATTCTTCCAATCCTCCTGTCAAGGTACGCGAGTTTCCGATCGAACGATCCCTCTCGACTTCGCCTTCTCCCCCTGTTCGTCTTGGGTAATCTGTGGTAGATGAGTAGATCTGCGGGTTGAGATGAAGAAACATGCATTTCCCATGTTCGTGTGTTCTATAATCTGCGGTAGATTTGCGGGTCTGAGATGAGATCGCGTGCTGTAGATCTATGTTGCTCGTTGTGTTCGTGTTCTACCATCCGGTTGGTCCCGATCTAGTTTTGCTGCGATAGGGTTGTGATCTGATCAATCGATTCATGTGGGTTTGGTTCGTTCTTTGTGATATTTCCTCTGATTATTTTTGATTCGGTTGTGATTCTTGTTTAATTTAGTACTCTAATCTGTATAGACATGATATCTGAGTCGTTTGTTTCAACTTAATCCCAAGATGTTCGTTGATTGTTGTTCAGATTTCATCACCTTTTACATTGTGGCATTCTGATTCTGTATTGTCTGATGCCCTTGAAAATACTCCGTATCTGTATATGGTGACTTACCCTGGATGTGCTGTTTTTTGTGTGTACAGATGCAGATCTTCGTGAAAACCCTCACCGGAAAGACCATCACCCTCGAGGTTGAGTCCTCGGACACCATTGACAACGTCAAGGCTAAGATCCAGGACAAGGAGGGCATTCCCCCGGATCAGCAGCGTCTCATCTTTGCCGGCAAGCAGCTCGAGGACGGCCGCACCCTTGCCGATTATAACATCCAGAAGGAGTCAACCCTCCACCTCGTGCTCAGGCTCAGGGGAGGCATGCAGATCTTTGTCAAGACCCTCACTGGCAAGACTATCACGCTTGAGGTCGAGTCCTCGGACACGATCGACAACGTGAAGGCTAAGATCCAGGACAAGGAGGGCATCCCCCCGGACCAGCAGCGCCTCATCTTTGCCGGCAAGCAGCTGGAGGATGGCCGCACCCTGGCCGACTACAACATCCAGAAGGAGTCGACCCTCCACCTCGTGCTCAGGCTCAGGGGAGGCATGCAGATCTTTGTCAAGACCCTCACTGGGAAGACGATCACGCTTGAGGTGGAGTCCTCGGACACCATTGACAACGTGAAGGCCAAGATCCAGGACAAGGAGGGCATCCCCCCGGACCAGCAGCGTCTCATCTTTGCCGGCAAGCAGCTGGAGGATGGCCGCACCCTGGCCGACTACAACATCCAGAAGGAGTCGACCCTCCACCTCGTGCTCAGGCTCAGGGGAGGCATGCAGATCTTTGTCAAGACCCTCACTGGGAAGACGATCACGCTTGAGGTGGAGTCCTCGGACACCATTGACAACGTGAAGGCCAAGATCCAGGACAAGGAGGGCATCCCCCCTGACCAACAGCGTCTCATCTTCGCCGGCAAGCAGCTGGAGGACGGCCGCACCCTGGCTGACTACAACATCCAGAAGGAGTCTACCCTCCACCTCGTGCTCAGGCTCAGGGGAGGCATGCAGATCTTCGTCAAGACTCTCACTGGGAAGACGATCACGCTTGAGGTGGAGTCCTCGGACACCATTGACAACGTGAAGGCCAAGATCCAGGATAAGGAGGGCATTCCCCCGGACCAGCAGCGTCTGATCTTTGCTGGCAAGCAGCTCGAGGATGGTCGTACTCTTGCTGACTACAACATTCAGAAGGAGTCAACCCTCCACCTGGTGCTGCGCCTCCGTGGCGGTATGCAGATCTTTGTGAAGACCTTGACAGGCAAGACCATAACCCTGGAGGTTGAATCGTCCGACACCATTGACAACGTGAAGGCGAAGATCCAGGACAAGGAGGGTATCCCCCCGGACCAGCAGCGCTTGATCTTTGCCGGCAAGCAGCTTGAGGATGGCCGCACCCTTGCGGATTACAACATCCAGAAGGAATCGACCCTTCACTTGGTGCTCCGCCTCCGTGGTGGCCAGTAATTCTGCAGCCATGGAGCTGCTGCTGTCCCTGGGTTCACAAGTCTGATGTCTGTGCCTCTGGTGTCCTCCAATGGAGTTGTCAGTGTGTCTGGTCTGTGTCCTTCGAATCTGAATTGTGTGTGCTCGTTGTTTTACCTGTTACGTGAGTCCTGTCACATGTTTGGTTGTGTCTGCAAACGTTTGCTGTGGTACAGCAGCTGGATGAACTTTAATGAATAAGTGAACCCGAACTTTTGTGTGCATTCTCTCTGTTGTTAGCCTCTGTTATGTTCTTGTTTACTCTTGTCTGCTGTTCCTAAATCTCTATGCGACTGATCTGATTTTGGAATACTATGTTACTCCTTTTATCGGTTAAAACTTTTGTTCTAGCATGATATGATTTACGAATACTTTCTGATTATCTTAGTTGCTCTGATTTTGGAGCGCTGAATTGTTGTTAGGTTTGGGTATTTATATGGTTGTGGATTTATCTTTCGAAACAATGAATTGAAGCACCTCCCTTGGTCGCTGACGGAGGTGGCTGTGGTACAGCAGCCTAACCTTGTGTTCTAGCTTCTGGATGTGTGCCGATTGTTGCAAGTTACTATTCTCGATTTCATACAGTTTTCAGCATCTTTGTGAACTGAACTGATCTCTTAGCTTTTGGGTGTTTGCAGATTGATCATCTTCCAAATCTTTTATGTAGTATCAAGCTTGCTTTTCGTAAGTATGTGAAATCATAGTCGTGTGTTTATTAGTGCCGTATCTACGATCGTATAGCAAAATTGAGGGAGCACAAAAACAGTACTCACTACAGTTTTACGTCCATGAGCCGAATGATAAAACAAAACTGAGCCCTCAAAAAACTCTAAAAAGGCTAAAGCAAAATTGGTGGATATGCCACCGTGCGACGCCACGGCTCTCACTAGGCGCCACCGGTGACGCAGCCGTTGAAGATCTCGATGGTGTCGCCGTTCTTGACCTCGTGCCATCGCAGCGTGCGGCCATCCTCCATGACGTTCTGCTTGTAGACGAAGAAGTAGCCGTCGCGCTCCGGCAGGCGGAGGTGCGGTGCCGCCCTCTCGAGCTCCCGCCGCAGCTCCTTGACGACGTCCAGGGCGCTCACCTCCAGCGCCACCGTCTTCGTGCCCCACTTCACCTTCACCGACATCCTCTGCTGGATTTTGGCCCCCGCATCGGCCGCCGGCGGCTGGCGCACGACGGCACAGACCTCCATCCCGTCGACCGGCGGGTTGTAGTCCGCCAGCGCCTTGCCGTCCTCCATCTCGGCCTTGTCGAAGAAGACGGTCGCCCTGGCCGCCGGCAGCGCGCCGTCGCTGCGCTCCTGGAGGAGCTCCTTGAGGCGGGCAACGGTGTCGGAGGCGGGGAGGTCTAGCGCGATGCTCCGGCCGAGGGCGGGGGCGGAGACCACGACGTGGACGGCGGCGGCGTGGGAGGATTCGTCCGGCGGGACGAGGAGGACGTGGGAGCCCTGGAGTATGGCGTAGTGCTCGGCGTCGCGGCCATCTTCGAGCTCCCTGCCCTCGAAGAAGAGCCGCTGCGACTCCACGGGGATGCCCTCGTGCTCGAGGATCCTCTCCTTCATCTCCCTCACCGTGGCGAAGTACCACACCTCGACGGTGAACCGGCGGCCGCGCGGCGTCTCGAACGTCACGTCCATATACGCCGGCTGCGTCGTTCCTCGCAAGTAGTACGTACGTCAGTTTACGATCTTTCTATCGGTCTCTATCGATCACACTCTGTTCGTGCTTTTGTGGATCGGGACCGATCGCCGTGGGCGGGCGCAGAAGAAGCAGCTCGTAAAACGCGCGCGCGCGCGACCGGGTGATGGTGGTCAGCTGTGCATGCGTTCGTCCATTGATGCGCGCTTAATGGCTCGAGTCGTTTCTGAGAGTTGCACATTAATCGCACGAGCACGACCACGAACGCGTTACGCGTGCACAGCAAATCGTCCGTACGTGGCCCGCCAATCCAGTGGGCGCTTGGATCCCAATGCTGCGCCGCGCGCGGCTCACGACTCGACGAAATCTCTCGCGCTCCGCAACGGCCAACGCTTGGATCCAATGCTCAGCCGGTGCGTGTACGCCGTTAAAAAGTGCAGATCTGGCGCGCGCTGTGCTCCTCTGCACGGCCGGTGTCCAACGCGCGCGGGCCGTCATGCACGCCATCTCGATCGCCCGGCCGACCCAACCAGCCACTTAATTTCTGTTGGCCTTGAGGCCATACATTTAAACATCTCTTTATTTTTTGTGAGTACATTTTACTCGAACCTCCTTTTTAGGTCATCGTTAGGACATGTACAATAGTTTGTGTTTTAGAATTGTCTCTAAATGCTCTAACTCATCTACAGATAATTTTAGAGACACCATCTTCAACAATTTATCTATAAAATCATTCATTTTCACCACAACTTCTTCCCTCACACAATTTGTGATGGTTTGTGTGCTAAGTTTGTCTCTTATATAAGAGATAACACATTCTATCTCTCTTCACATCCTCTCTCCTCCAACTAGAATTTGAAGTGATATGGTAGATAAGAGATGACTGAAGTGATCATTATTGGAAATATCCTTAGAAGTTGAACTCACGTACTCATCACCTGCATGCAACACGTGTTGTACACCCCCCAAAAAAAAAATCAACTTGGCAAAACACAAAACTTTGAAACACATGGAGTTTTAAAATGAAAAAAAAAATCGACTCGATAAATTTCAAACCGGGAAAATTTCAAAATGGGAAGAATTAAACTAGAATCCAAGGGATTTCAAATCGGAAAAAAAATCTAATTATAGTTAGGGTTTATCTTCCCCAAGGCGACGGGTGGTGCGAGCTCCTCCTTAGACAACATGAGCTTCTCCGACGGCGACGACACGAGCTCATCCTCCGAGGGCGGCGACAAGGACAAGGAGTGGCGAGGACGAGGCATGACGACACATGTGATGGATGGGGTGAACAGGAAGTGCGGCAGCGTCGGGCGAAGATGCGATGAACAAGGAGTAAGGAAGAGTTGAGGTGGGGAGTGTGAGACGCGACTAGGGACGAATCGCTAGGAGGCTTCCTCAACGAGATTAGTGGCAGGAACCAAGTGTTAGCACCAGATCACCTCCCCCTTCCACGTGTCGACATCCTAAAGCATGCGCGGGGTGTTCGCGAGAAAGTTTCCGTAGGGGCGAGGGCGACCATAAATTAGTGAATTCACTTTGGGGATATTTACCTTGCGGTCAGCTGCACAAGGGGAAACTTACGGTCGTTGTCCCCGCTCCTGGTGCCATCCTCCCCTTCCACCACATGGCAGCTTGTCGTTGCCTCCCCCACGTAACCGGAAGGAAATTTGTTGAGGAGGCCTCACTTTGAGCCCCCCAACTGATCCAACGGTTGAGGGGGGTTGGGGGGCTCAGAGTGAGACCCACCTCCCCTATCGCATTTTTTTCCCACCGAACCGCCTCTCCACTGGTGGAGCACACTGCACGTCCCGCTGCCCCACCCATTCCCCTTTTCTTGCAAAAACACAAAAGAAATCAAAATTTTCAACTTGATTCAAAGGAGTTTCAACTCGATTATGAAAAAATCAAGTCGGTTTTGAAGAAATTCAAGTCGATTAAAACGACTTTCAACTCGGTTTTGAAAAAAACAACTCGATTCCGAGGGAAAAAAAAGAGAACCCCCTCCCTCCAGCGATGGCGGCTTGAGTTCCTCCGGCGGCGACATGAGCTCTTCGGTGGTGCGGAGACGGATTGTGATCTTATCGACCGAGCCATATGGGTTTAGTTTTTTTTTGTTATTGATCCGCGTGATGGTACATGGATAATTCCTCTTATTATTGATGACTCGGTTCATCTAGGTGCAGTTCAGGTTGATTCCGCTCGATTGTTGATTAATATGGGTAGTTTCCTTATATATTTCTGATTCCCTAGTGCTCAGATTGTGTTTCGTTACGCCTATGCCTGAACCTATCGACCGACACATGTGTTTGATAATTTATTCTTTCATCCGCTCGGTGGCTCATCTAGATTTTGCTGGTGGTTGCTGAATCAGTTCTTCTGTATGTAGTTACTATGGATTCGACTATATTGTTGATCTATCTAGATTTATCTTGATTTTTGCATTTAACTAGACCACGTTTTATCTCTGTTTATGTTCGATTAAGTTAGTGATTGGTGTTGATAGGTCTGCTAATATGTTTATGGTCTGCATTTGTGTAAAAATTTGGCACTGTGGTCAGTGAAAACATGATATCAATGTTGAGTCGGTTTTTTTTTCAACTTCTTTTAGGATGTTCGTTGATTTTTGGTCTAACACATCCCTCTCATCTCCCTAAACCCAACCCCAAGTATCCACCACACGATGGGCGCGGCGGCACCCACTACACCTCCGGCCACCTCAAACGATGACAAGATCATCTACCAATCCATGCCCTGCATCCGCGTCTACAACAACGTACCGTGTGGCACGCTACTTCGCTTTGAGTTCGTCGCCGCGTCCACCGACGTTGCCGCTGGCGTAGCATCGCGCGACCGCATCATCTCCCCTAACGTCTTCGCGTGCCTCTACCTCCCTCGCCTCAAGGCTGCCTGCAACGAGCGCCTTGATAGGATCACTACGCCGGAATTAGTAAAAGCATTGGCGTTTCAACGTGTAACAGTCCTTGCCTGTGATGAAGGATATCAAAATGTCATTCTTGCTTCTAACTGCTTGTATGTGGTGCAACGGTTGAATTTATCGATACGGGACCGGTCCTCTATTGGTGCGGTTATCTCTAATATCAAGTCTATAGCAGAGGCTTTACCTCGGTTGTTTTTCGTCATGTTAGTCGTGTGGTGAATGTTGCAGCACATGTTAGTCATGACGCTACACATGTAACTCTCTTGAATTTAGCCTATTACTATGACTCTATGCGGCAACAAAGTCATGCAACATAAATAAACATGATGAACACATAGACAAAAATAAAATAAAATAAAAAATAGTTCCAACTGTGCTTCAGAGTAGCGTCGGTTCATCATCCACGTCCGTCGCAACGAAAAAAGCCTTATCCTTAACCACCTTCTTCGGTTCAGGACATTCCTGTAACACCCTGACTTTTTGGAGCCTTTTTGAAGATTTCAAAATAAAAAGAACCATTTTGTTTTAATGAGAATTCAAAGCTTAACTTGGAATTTCAGAATGAATTTCAATTTACTAACTCAAACTTCAACTAAAATTCCTTGATGGTTTGTTGAGTTTGTTGGAGCTTTGGCGATCTTCCCTTTTTTTTGTCCATGTTTTGTCCTTCTCTGGACTAGACCTCCTTAGGTCTAAACCTCCCCAGGTGATTGTACCTTCCCTGGTCTACACCTCCTTATGTGGTTCCTCCCGAAGTTTAGACCTCTCCAAGACTAAACCTTTCTCAAATCCATTTAAACTCACTCTCTGTATCTTTTGAACCCCACTGAGTCCGTTTGGACTTACCTCCTTTGCTTAACCCTTGTAATTCTCTCTGGAAGTATCCCTCACTGCCCATCTGGTATTACCGTCCCAACTCACGGTATTACCGTTTTCCAGGACCTCCCCATGTCCTCTAGGAGCTCCTCCTTGTTTATTTGGACCTCCCCATGTCCTCTAGGACCTCCTCTCTCCTTTATTGGACCTCCCCGTGTCCTTCAGGACCTCCTCCTTGTCTATTTGGACCTCTTTCGCTTGTGTACCGTCCGATTTATATTAGACGGTTTGATCTTGGCGAGGCGTTCGGATGGTACGAACGTTCCACTCTCTCTAAGCCCTTAGATCTTTGCTGGACGGTCCGATTTGTAGAGGCGTTCGGACGGTCCGAACGTCCCAACCATTTTGGACCGCCCGATTCAGTTCAATGGCTGAGATATAGCGCTAGCTCTGGTGGTCCGAATGGCCCAATCACTTTGGGCGATTCGATTGGAATCCTATGGCCCCCGCTTCTCCCGCTTCCTATCTCGCTATCGCCCACCTCCTCCTTTGCAGATCTAGCCGTTAAAACCTCCCGTTTGGAGATCTTAACCGTCCAGACCTCCCTCCTTGTAGATCTGGCCGTTAAGACCTCCCCTTTGGAGATCTTAACCGTCCAGACCTCCTCCTTTGCAAATCTGGCCGTTAAGACCTCCCTTTTGGAGATCTTAATCGCCTAGACCTCCCTCCTTGCAGATCTGGCCGTTAAGACCTCCCCTTTGGAGATCTTATCCATCCAGACCTCCCTCCTTGTAGATCTGGCCGTTAAAACCTCCCCTTTGGAGATCTTAACCGTCTAGACCTCCCTCCTTGTAGATTTGGCCGTTAAGATCTCCCATTTGGAGATCTTAACCGTCCAGACCTCCTCCTTTGCAGATCTGGTCGTTAAGACCTCCCCTTTGGAGATCTTAACCGTCCAGACCTCTCTCCTTGCAGATCTAACCGTTAAGACCTCCCCTTTGGAGATCTTAACCATCCGGACCTCCCTCCTTGTAGATGTAGCCGTTGAGACCTCCCCTTTGGAGATCTTAACCGTCCCGACCTCCTCCTTTGCAGATCTGGCCGTTAAGACTCCCCTTTGGAGATCTTAACCGTCCCGACCTCCTTCTTGCAGATCTGGCCGTTAAGACCTCCCTTTTGGAGATCTTAACCGTCCAGACCTCCTCCTTTGCAGATCTGGCCGTTAAGACCTCCCCTTTGGAGATCTTAATCGTCCAGACCTCCTCCTTTGCAGATCTGGCCGTTAAGACCTCCCCTTTGGAGATCTTAATCGTCCAGACCTCCCCCTTTGCAGATCTGGCCGTTATGACCTCCCCTTTAGAGATCCTAACCGTCCAGACCTCCCCTTTGCAGACCTTAACCGTTCAAGACCTCCTCCTTCGATTAGATCCTAACCATCCATACCTCCCCCTTGAGTTAATCCAACCGTCAGGAGCTCCCTTGTGGGTGAGGATCTCCCCTTGACCTCTGCAGACCTCCCCTTTTGCACTTGATCTTGGCCGTTGGACCTCCCTTTCGGAGATCCAACCATCAGGACCTCCCCAGTGGGTGAGGACCTCCCTTGTCCTCCGTGCGACCTCTTCAAGGTCCCCGCAGGACCTCCCCATCGGATCTTGACTGGACCCACTTGGTAGTCACGCCCATGTTTCTTTTATCCTTTGACTGTGTCCTTGCGCAAGGGAGTCTCCCCCACATTTAATGCATATTGTATCACATTAAATGCTACCACTTTTTGCAGTACCCATGTCATACTTTTGTCACATCCCCTGCCTGCTACCATTGTCCTCTTTACCAACTCTTGAACACCCGTATCTTGGGACATGCTCAATGGCTCCAGCTATATATAGCTTGGGCAGCCCTTCCTCTCCCACTTTCTCCTCATTTCCACTCTCCAGCTCCACCGACCAGCTCTTGGACCTCCCTCCAAGCTCTCAGGACCTCTCCAGCAAGCTCGTTGGACCTCCTCCTGATCTCCCAACCTCTCAGTTGGTTTTACATTAGAGTTTCTTTGGATCTTGCTGGAGCTCTATTTGAGTTATTTGGTTTTTCACCGTGTAGGTTGCGAAGGCCGTGAGGAGCAAGAGCCCCTTGAAGAAGAAGGAGAAGCTCAAGACTGTGAGTAAGGCAAGTTACACTCTTGATCATTTTGCACCAATTACTTCAAGATACTTATGTTGGTTTCAAAGATATATGCATGCTTACTTTTACTAAGATATTTCAATGCCTATCTTTCGGTTCATAGCTATGCCTAATTCCCTTGTATGGTCACTGTCTATGTTGAACCAACTCCATTGTCACCCTAGATAAAATCTGGTTTTTGCAATAGTAAGAACCAGAGGCTTTTGAAAAGTGAATGCTTAGTCTTGCTAGACCAAACATCTTGATTTGGGAAATGTTTCTTCTAACAGATCAAAATATTCAATGCTTTAAAGCCATGACATTGGGTTGTCATAGAGGTTTTGATAAATGGTTTTAAAAAACAGAAATGGACAAATGGATTTAGTCTTGGGCGGATTGGTTGTTTGACTGGTGCAGGGTATGCACAGGCTCAACTCGGGTAGGGTTGAGGCCCAGGGGTTTTGTGTTAGCCGCCCAAGCCATATGAGGACCGGTCTGCGAGCTGCATCTTGCTAGCCACCATTGTACAACCACATGTCCTGAGAAATGGGCAAAGGGACCTGGCCGACTAATTTGCAGAGCTCCATCGCAGTTGATCCTGTGGATGCGGTGGGTAGTCATGTTATGACCTTTGTAGTCCCACCTAGCACAAGAGGGGGCCTGAACCCTGCGGATGGGTAGTCCAAAGGGGGTGAAACCTTAGCGAGGGTGGACTGCGTTGGAGTAATGCTTTGTAAAGGCCTTGTCATGTGCTCTAGACCTCTCACCAAAGGAAGTGTGAGGTGGCGTCGACGGACGCCAAGCAAACTAGAGAATTCATGTCATACGGGTAAAGTGTACAATCTCTGCAGAGCGTAAATCTATTCGAATAGCCGTGTCCACGGTCATGGACATGCTAGCAAAGCCACTCAAAGTTAACTCTTGGTTTTGGTTTTCAAAGGACTTATGAAATTGGTTTTGGATTTCTATCCAAATGGTTAATGGGCGGGGAGCCATGTGACAGGAGGGTATCCTTCACCATATTGATGATGAATGTTATCCATCTGAAAATTGAGTTTTGAAAATGAGTTTTTACTTATTATAATTGCCTTGGAATTTAATACTTGTAATTGAAACAAACTTGGCTTTACGCAAATCAACCCTAATATGCCTTCCTTTGATATATCCATTATGCATGTCATTCTGTTAATTGACGGGTGTAACTTGCGAGCACGGTTGTTGTGCTCATACTTGCTTGATTGATGAATTGAGTCGGTGAAGACTTCTTTGATGATGAGGAGGACCAAGTCAATTAGATCGCGCCCTCCAGCCAATCACTTGTGGTGTAATGGATAGAGTCTATCCTTTTGGTTTTTCCGCTATGTATTTTGCTCTTGGTTGCTGGAGCTTGTAAGCAACCCCCTTATAATCAACTCTCTTTTGTTGTTAATAAAGCCTTTGTCGATATGTATGTTATCACTTGCTTGCTATGAGAACTAGTCATTGATCCTTGGGGACTAGCTTAGATCACAGAGGACTTGAGGCTTGTCCCAAGCCCCACGACCTTCTCGGGTTGGATCCTCACGGACCTCCCTCGGGTCAGAGCGTGGAGCTTGGGGAGGTCTGAGGTCCAAAGACCTCCTCGGGTTGAAACCCCAGACCTTCGAGTGGTCCTACCGGACCTCTTGAGAGGTCTGGGCGATCCTACTGGGAGGCCCTACAGGATGTCCTAGGAGGTCCTAGCGCTCCTAGGAGGTCTTGGAGGTCCTCTCGGGTAGCCCCTGGCCGGGTCACCACAATTTCCAAGAATAGTGCTAGTAGTTCTGGCAGTTGTAGCACCGAACTTTCGCTTTGTCGTGGGTGCTCTTCTTGCCGGAGCCGAAGCTGAAGCCGCATTCCTTGTTCTTGGCCCTGGACTCCCATTGGGCGCAGGTGAGCAGCAGATGCTCACCTTCCTCCTCACTAACCATGTGGCGCTCCTCGAACGCCTTTAGCCGCCTGAACATTTCTTCGACCTACATTGCATCCAAGTCCTCGAGGTTTTCGAGAGTGCAAACGATTGGCAGAAACTTCGGTGTCAAGATCCGAAGCACCTTATCCACCACACAAGAGTCTTCAGCCCTCTCTCCCAGCGTTCGCATCTTGCTGAGAGCGAGGGTGACCCTCATGGCAAATGCATCGATTGACTCAGACCAAAACTACGCACGCGAACGCTCGAACGCCTAGACTCAAACACGCACACGCACTCTAGAATACAAATAAGACACATTTTGGTGCTGCCAAAACATCACAACTTTTCCTCATTTTTCTCATCTCCTTTTATTCTGTACAATAGATTCAACATACAACTTGCCATTAGTGCTCTAATAACTATACCCACAACAGCCACTACGGCCACTAACCACCCTATAGTGCTGCCAAAAAACTGAAACACTCAATGTGTGTCTTTCAGTTAGCCATGCAACACAAACACTAATGTTACATGAAAAGCCAATTAAATTAAGATTGTAGCTAACAGAGAGCACACGCGCCAACATCGTGCACCACATGGCGACGGAGGTCGGCTTGGAGGGGCTGGCACACGGCGGCGCCAAGATTCGGGGCATTCTCATGATCCACCCCTACTTCTTAGGTACCAACAAGGTGGCCTCAGATGAGTTTGAACCTGCTGGCTGAGAGCCTTGGATCTGTGTGGCGTCATGTGCTTAATCTAAAACAAGATTCGATGATCGAATCGAATGCTAGTAGTCTAGCACCCAAATTAACAAGCAATTCGAGAAATTAGTATAGCTACTAAAACCAGTGAATACGCATCAATGTTACACAGAAGGAACAAGAATCTTGCGACCAACAAAAATAATTTCATCCGTATAACACTATTAACGTATTATATCTTAGATTTCTGATACAACACCCGCACCTAAAACAATGGTAATTCCCTTCCTTCCATACGCCAATGACAAAGAACAAAAACATAATTATGAATATTGAATCTAAAACTTAGTGTCAGTAAAGTAAACTTGACGAGGATTAAAACATCTATGTATTATTTTAATATATAATAAAAGACCATACGTCTTCATGGTCGTAACCCCTAAGACTGACGACCTACCCGGTCGTTAGTATTCGAGAGGTTACTTAATGGGTACTCGGTCGGATGAGGCTTTGTGCCTAATCCCACCGATAACCGCCGTAAAATTATTGAATCGGTATTTCTTATCGTATGATGAATGGAACACGTGTTATAATGCTCCAAACCATGCGATGGTACAACCCTAAGACACCGACTATTAACCACCCTACGGTTAAGCTTTTCACAAGAACCGCAAGGAAGTTAGCACATTGCTAACTTCTCTACCGCTCCGACCGATCGTAGCACGCTTCACCAGGACGTCTTCTCCAGAGTAATCGCCACCTCTTCGGAAGTTATTTAAAGGTGAAGCACAAGAGACAAGAAGGGAGACGATAGGCGACACACAAAACAAGGCCAAGGCAAAGATATGCACAGAAGCCTAAGTGGTGGAATTAGAAGCTAGATAATCACCTTAGACTCATATTCTAAGTCCGATTGTCGGTGCTACATTCCTCTATTCAATGTAATTCAGGGTAGTACTTAGCCACATCTTGTAAATCCAGTTCATATCAATAAAGAACGACCCCCATTCCACTCCAGGATATTCCACGTCATTTTCCTCGTTTATTTTCGTAAGATCGGCGATTCGATCGTCGACAATGGCGCCGTCCGTGGGGAAGAAGGCGAAGTTTCTCAAGAAATTTTTTTCTTTTAAGCTCAAGAAAATCCTCGCCCAAAATTCGCAATCGCTCATGCGACTATGCCCGAGTTTGGGATGAGGAAAATCGGTTCGATTTGGCGGACTCGCCAACCTCGACATGGAAGGATGTATCCGCGCCATGGAAGAAAATGGCAGTCATCCTCCTCATCCTCCTCACGGGCTCGCCGTCGTCGCCGGCGTTAGCGAGGTCGATCGGATGGATGAAGATGCGCCGCCACTACCGTGGCGCAACCAGAGAACCGGCGCTCACCCGATTCGAATGCGGAGGACCATTTCCAACAATACAGAACATGGAGAAACGAGCTCCAAAAGGACAAGGATGGCGACGAGGAGATGGAGTACCAGATCCCCAACACACAATCAACATGATTTTTGGAGGATCTTCTTCATACGAGTCCAGCGCCATCTCAAGGCCATGGAGCGGAGGTCAACCTCGTCGAATCTCCAAGCGTAATCAAGCACTCGAAGTGGTCGGACACCGCAATTTCCTTCAGTAAAGACGACTGCACCATCCCATCGACTCGACCGGGTAGGTTCCCCATCGTCGTTGAACCAACTATTAATAATTGTCGGGTTAATCGGGTCTTAGTGGATGGGGGTAGTTCCTTGAATATATTATTTGTAGGAGCTTTAGAAGAAATGCAGTCCCCATGTCAAAGGTGAAACACATGAAATATGCTTTTCATGGCATAGTTCCGGGTTCTACCGCTAAACCGATAGGACAAGTTTCCTTTCCGGTGACGTTTGGAAAACCTGACAATTTCCGAATAGAGAAGATCCCGTTTGATGTAGTAAACTTCGAATCCGCATACAACGGAATCCTCGGTCGACCAGCATTAGCAAAATTCTTGATAGCCACGCATTACGGTTATCAAAGTTTGAAAATGCCGGGGCCGAAGGGAGTCATCACAATTCGAGGAGATCAGAAAATGGCTTACGTATGCGATCGGAAATCCTTTGCACTGGTTGATGAACTTCCGACCAGAGAGGTTAATCCGCTCCCATGCGGGTCAAGCACTCGAAGCCAAAGATGACGCCCAAACCATCCGACCGCACCAAGGAGGTACTACTCGACAAAAGCGCTTCTCGGACAAACGTCAAGTCGTCACATGGGTCAGACAACCAGATCCAACCGCCAAGAAGATTACGGTGGGGCAAGACTCGACCCTAAATAGGAAGAGTCGCTCGTCTCCTTCCTCCGAGCAAATCAAGGCGTGTTTGCTTGGCAAGCGTCCGATATGCAGAGTCCCCGAGGTGATCGAGCATAGGCTTGCTCTCCAAACGATAAAAACCGATCAGCGAAACTACGACGTTTTGCACCCGATCGGAAGGAAGCAATCGATCGGAGATTGACAAGCTTCTCCAGCAGATTTATTCGTGAAGTCAACCACCCACGAGGGCTTGCTAATCTGTAATGGTTAGGAAAAATAATGGAAATGGCGAATGTGTATCGACTTTTACAGATCTTAATAAAGCTTGTCCGAAGGATGACTTTCCCTTCCCCGCATTGATCAACTAGTAGACTCTACTTACGGGTGCGAGTTACTAAGTTTTTTAGATGCGTATTCATGTACCACCAGATTAGTATGTGTAAAGAAGATGAGGAGAAAACTTCCTTCATCACCCCATATGGTACTTCTTGTTATATTAAGATGCCATTTGGTCTCAAAATCTTTGGTGCAACCTTTCAAAGGTTGATGCAAAAACTTTAGTCCACAAATCGGTCGGAATCTAGAAGCTTATGTTGACGATCCGTCAGAAGACCACCAACGCCAAGCACCACATTCCCGACTTACAAGAAACCTTTAACAACTTGAGAAGACATAACCTCAAGTTAAATCCGGAAAAGTGTGTGTTCGAGTTTCACTGGAAAAGCGCTTGGTTTCCTAGTTTTGCTAGAGGTATTGAAGCTAATCCGGCAAAATTGCGCCATCGACGGATCGCCCTCACCACTTAAGAAGGAAGTCCAAAACTAATCGGGTCAGTATGGCGGCGTTAAGCCGTTCATAGCAAGATTAGGGAAAAAGGATTACCTTTCTTTAAACTTCTTCTAAACATGGGAGTTTCGAGTGGACTAAAGAGGCAAACGATGCCTTTGAGGAACTCAAAAAGTACCTTCGAGTACCCGGTCTTAGTTTCTCCGAGATCGGAGAAACATTGCTAATTTACGTGGCAAAGAACACCACGCATAGCTTAGCGGTGTCTTGGTTGTAGAAAGGAATAATATCCAACGACCGGTCTATTACGTGGCGAAGTCTTACATGGACCAAACGAAAGATACCCACAGGTACAAAAGTTGCTCTATGGCCTCCTTATTTCTTCAAGGAAGCTAAGGCACTACTTTCGGGCCCACAAAGTGGTCGTACCTCACCGGATATCCCCTTGGTCAAGTCCTTGGAAACGAGGAATCATCGGGATCGAATAGCCAAATGGGCGGTCGAGCTAGGGCGTTCGATCTCCATTTTATTTCACTGAACGACAATAAAGTCCTGCAATAGCGAAATTCATTGCGAATGGACAAACCCTGAACCCACCCAAGGACCCGAGTACAACACCACGACGAGTGGACAATGTATTTTGAGCGGTTCCTTGATGTTACAAGGATCGGGGTGGAGTGGTCTTGATATCCCCTCTTGGCGAACACATCAAGTCGCTATCCAAGAAATTTTCCGCCACCAATAATGTGGCGAGAATATGAAGGTTTATCGGCGGGACTCGAAAGCAACTCATTAAGCTCGGGATTCGCAGATTACTAGTGAAAGGCGATTCTCAACTAGTAGCGAATCAAGTGGGGAAAGAGTATCAATGCTCGAGTACCAAGATGTCATCTTATCTGGCGGAAGTACGAAAACTTGAAAAGCACTTGTTCGGTTTTCGGATCCAACATATTCCTAGAAAGGAAAACTTTCGGCGGACCAGGTTAGCGCGGATGGCCTCCACGAGGTCGGCCGTCCGCCTGGAGTTTTTCTCGAGCAACTCAATTCATCCTCGGTAGTTGAGCCTTCCGAGAACATACATGATTCTTTGCAAGTTGAACAAACTAATCGAGGAAACATGGATGCTCCACAGTGTCGTTGATAGTTGGCGTATATCCACGATCACGGTAGAGAGCTGGATGACATCGATCTACAATTATCTTCAGCATGACACAATTCCAGAAGATGATGTAGAGGCTGATCGTATAGCACGAAAAAGCCAAATCATACACTCTAATCGAATGTATCTTGTATAAACGAGGATCTCATGGAGTGTTGATGAGATGTATATCTCAAACGGATGGCATTAGATTGCTAACCGAAATCCATGAAGGCGTCTTTGGAGCACACCATTCCTCTGAGAACCACAGTGGTAAAGCCTTAAGCAAGGCTATTCTTGCCAACCGCCTTCATGATGCAAAAGAGCTTGTGACGAAGTGTGTACAATGTCGGTTTCATAGTCGACAAGTACATCGGCAAAGACAAGCCTTACAAACAATTCCTCTTTCTTGGCCTTTTGCAACCTGGGACTAGACATTACGGGACCTTTCCCAAGAGCACCGGGGCTTGAATTTCTTTTCGTCATGATTGACACGTTTACAAAATGGATTGAAGCGAGCCGTTGTTAAAATAACAACCGAGGCCGCTAAGATTTCTCTTGAAAAATGTGATCACGCGATTTGGTGTACCCAATCGTATCATCACGAGCACAATGGTTCCCGTTCTCCGGCCGGTCAATTCCAAAGATTCTGCGATGAACTTAGTGTCAAAATTCATTTTGCTTCATTGCACATCCGCAGAGCAACGGAGCGCTTGAGCGGGCTAATGGTATCCTTATGCGAGGATCAAACGCCGAGTATTCGACCGCTTAATCAAGCGGTCAGCGCTTGGTTAAAGAACTTCCCTACGTGTTATGGGCGTTCGAACCCACGACCGGTCGTCGCGACCGGTGAAACTCCATTCTTTTTGGTTTATGGTGCCAAGCCATGCTTCCTCGTAACTCAAAATTGGCTCTACTCGGCGATCGCTTTTGATTAAAATGATCGAAATGAACGACGACTTCGGCGACGTCGATTTCCTTGAAGAACGATTTAAACCAAGCCCTTATACGATCGGCGATCTACCAACAAGCCATGCGAAGGTACCATAGTCGTAAGGTCTGACCTCGCACCTTCTTTGTAGGTGATCCGGTTCTCGAAAAAATTGAGCCAAACAAATCGCAATAAACTTTCTCCTAAATGGGAAGGTCCTTACCGTGGTCGAAGTAACCCGACCGAGTTCCGCAGACGATCGGCTATGTCGATGGGCAAATTTTGTCAAATTCTTGGAACATCGATCAATTGCGTAAGTTCTATGTTTAATTTTCATTCTTTCATTTCTTTCAATTTCAATTTCATTAAATTCATTAATTAATTAAGAAGTGCAACCTTGCTTATATATATACACCTACATTCGGTCGTTTATTATTGTTAGTCCGGTGGGAGAAGATATTTTCTCTCCGATATCCTTTATAAGGATCTCGATACTCTATGGTCCTAGTCGTGAGCATTTTTTTCAAATGATTCCCACGCGACTACACTTTTTTTAAGAAAATGAGTAATCGAGCACCACACAACTACCTATCTCATGAATGATATGCTTACGATTTTGAAGATTATGCTTCATTATTTCACGATTCTGGTCTATTCTTGTCCAGCTCTTTGGTGGGACACGGAAAGCCTCCTAGTCGAAGTCTCTCCTTTTCGCACGTGGTCACCTTGCTGGAAGGAGCTTCCTAGCGACGGTTCTTTTCTTCGATCCTCGCTACGACGGATCTGAAATTTGAACACGTTTCAAGAAATGTGTCGTATGCCTTCGTGTCTTAGCATTAGTTCCGACCAGATTATGGGTGTCGACGATCGAATCGCCGATCTTAGGAAAATAAACGAGGAAAATGACGTGGAATATTCTGGAATGGAATGGGGGTTAAGCTCTTTATTGATATGAACTGGATTTACAAGATGTGGCTAAGTACTACCCTGAATTACCTTGAATGGAGGAATGTTAACCGCAATCGGACTTAGAATATGAGTCTAGGGTGATTATCTAGCTTCTAATTCCACCGCTTAGGCTTCGTGCATATCTTTGCCTTGGCCTTGTTTTGTGTGTCGCCTATCGTCCCCTTTCTTGTCTCTTGTGCTTCACCTTTAAATAACTTCGAAGAGGTGGCGATTACTCTGGAGAAGACGTCCTCGGTGAAGCGTTACGACCGGTCGGAGCGGTAGAGAAGTTAGCAATGTGCTAACTTCCTTGCGTTGCTTGTGAAAAGCTTAACCGTAGGGTGGTTAATAGTCGATGTCTCGGGGTTGTACCATCGCATGGTTTGAAACGTATAACATGTGTTCCATTCATCATACGATAAGAAATACCGATTCAAGAATTTTACGGTTATCCGGTTGGGGATTAGGCACAAAGCCTCATCAGGCTGTGGTACCCATTAAGTAACCTCACGGAATACTAACGACCGGGGAGGTCGTCAGGTCTTAGGGATTACGACCATGAAGACGTATGGTCTTTTATTATATATTAAAATAATACATAGATGTTTTAATCCTCGTCGGCTAGCCCCTAACTTTAAATGAACGGTCGTATATACCTTTTCCGATGAAATCGTATCGCGCGGAACCCATTTAATGTCGTGGTATACTGAAGTGATGCATGTTCACTTTAAAGTTGAGAACTTGCCTTGGGAAGCGAAGAGTTCCTCTGTCGTTTGAACAAAAAGAAGCTTTTTGTCGGTTGGACTTTTGTAGAAATCCTTCAAAGTATCGGAAGGTTATAAGATCTCCTCTCACTTTGGGCTCTTAGAATTTTTATGCTTCCAAAATCCTTCGATCCTTTAGCTTCTCGCCAAGAAATCCTCCGAGTCTTTTCTGTTCTTGACCACAAAGTCTCCAACTTTTGCTACTCATTCTTGAGGTTTTTCGCCATGTCGGAGATTACAAAGTGGTTGCCTTGAATTGGGCAAGAAAAACTTGAGGCCTTGAAGAAGATGGGAATGCTCCCAGATAGGAATCGATTAATTGGAGACCGGCAACCGGAGAGCATTTTCCGAGCCGTGAAGATGGCGAAATCCTGTTTTCTTGCCTACATCGAATGTGGGCCGAGACTATCGTACACAAATTCCTCCTCCGCGTTCTTGAACATTACGGGTGGAATTGGTGAATTTGGCCCCAAATTCGATCGCAAATATTAGTATTTTCGCATATTTGTGCGAGGCATACACGAATACAACCGAACTTGAAGCTCTTTAGTTATTTCTACCGCATGGTGATGGGAAAATCTGCGGCAAAATCTGAGGCGCCTCCCGAGGAATGCACATTGCGTCTTCATGACGGAAGGCCGATGAGTACATCTTCATGTCTGCGAAATCTTCGTGGTCGTCATGGAAAAAATCTTGGTTTTACATGACGTTCTGAAGACGATGGCCTCTACTTGGCACGAACTAGAGCAAGTGAAAACTCCAAGTGGAAGGAAACCGTAAAGAAGACGAGGATAGTCAAGAGATGGGCGGATGCCATCTACGACTTCTTAGTCGGGGCTTGACTTCGTGGCATGTGGTGAAGGATTTCACCTTTCGCCGATTAGCCCATTGAAGCTCCGGACTTATTCCTGCTCTCCGTGCCTTGATCGTGATGAAGCTACCTCGGAAGGTGGTAAGTCTTTGAGATAAATTCGATCGGTATTTCATTAAAGTTCTTACCTGGGAAGTTAGAGAACGAGTCGGATGATCTGTCTTGGGAGCACTCGAGAAAAGGTGAATGCCCCAAGATCTTAGCCGTAACTCCTATTGAAGGAGACTGGCAAGGCTTAAGGTAATTTAATCAAAATTCTTTTTACCATGTGTATACATATATTCCACCAGATTTCCAATCGTGCTCTACTTTTGCGTCGGTGGATTATGAATCATACAATCTGGTGAGGATCAATGTCCCACCTTAGTTCCGACCGAGTCGTGCCTCGAGGCACTTGAAGGAGATGAATCCTCGAGGTAATAGAACATTTGGAATCATATATGTACGAATTTTTTAGATAAAAGGATTTCTTCACCCAATCAAATTTGTTCTTTGATTTAGGTGGATAAGCCTGAAGGCCCGCAGAATGTAACTGCGGAGGCTGTAGACTCCAGAGTGGTCGTGCACGACCTTACGGTTGTTCTTGAAACAAGCGATCCGGAGATTGATGAAACCACTCCCTCCCACGGATAGTCGAATGCGGTCCTTGATGAACGGTCGAGGACATAGCTTCCGACATCTTGTTGGAGGATGTGAGGTTCAACAAACCTTCTTCCGTCGAGAACCGAAGAAAATTGGAGGAGAAGAAAAGGAAGGCTAGCGGCATGATTTCTCTCTTGCGCGTTTGAGTCAAATCCGGAGATTAACAAGGTATGTACAAATGAAAGTGGTCGATAAGTATGTACCTCTAATAATTCCTTGATGATTTGATACTTTGAACTTCCCATCTTCGGTTTGCATAGGTCTTCGGTGTTCGGTCGTTTCCACTGTGTTCTTCTGAGGACTGCACTCTGAAGTTCCCGATCAGAGCACTTCTCGGGACAAAGTTCTGAGAAGTAGTGGTCGAAGAAGCCCCGAGCGGTGACAAGAACAACGGTGAGTTGGATCCTTTGGTGATTGAAACCCCTTCGTGGAGGTAGATGCCTCGAGAGGTCTCAACAGTTCGATCATCGCGATAACCCTTCCCAACCTAACAAGTTCCTTTTAGTCCCGATTCATCGAGGATAAGGAGCTTGATGAGGCGTGGCGAAAGTATCGGATACTCAACTCAAGATGCACCTGATTTGATTTTTGCCGGTTATAATGACCGAGCAATTCGGGTAAGTATTCTACGATCGACTTCATAGCTCTTCTTTAAAAGTTTATAAGAAACTTAAGAAAGATAACGCTATTTGTGTAGCATTTGGTCGAGAACTTTCTTTGTGATCGGAGGATCGACCCAATGAGTTAAGGACTTGGAGCAAAAGCACTCCGAGTTGGAAAGTAAGAACTTTTCCCTTTTGAACTTTTGTTTCTTCTTCAATACTTTGCTCCTCTACAATTATTCTCCTTATCGTATTCGATAGATCTGGAGAAAATAAAAGAGGAGGTTGTGGTGAGAAAGCCAAGACAGCTCTTCTTGAAGAAGAAATAAAGCTAAAGACCAGTCATTTGCTGAAGCAAGTTCAGCTAAAGACCTGTTGATCGCTGAAGCAACGACCAAATATGAAACACTTAGCAAAACAAATGAAGGTAATATGTCGTAAGCTTGATTTTTCCTTCACTTATGCTTGTGTTCATTAAGCGATTTGTTTTTGCAGAGCAAACGCAAATCTTGAGCAGTAAAAAACTCGAAATTTGAGCAGGATAAGGAGGCGCTCTTGCTCAAAATATTGATGAAAAGATTCATGCTTTGAACAAGATGATCTTTGATATGGGATCGAGGATCAAGCTCGCCTTCCTTAGGAGATCCAATAGAAAATGAACTATTTGGGTCAACTTCTAGGGGATCTTAAATTTCTGGTCAAAACTACTCGGACGAATTATGCCTGTGCCCTAAAAGCAGTGTTGCAAGTGGAGTTAGTTTTGCTTTGGCAAAACTGAAAGCTTCCGACCTCCATTGATCTCCAAGCTGTTAAAGATGACTTCAATCGCCCACTGAGGAGGCGACCAAGTTCATGGAAGAACTCATGCCACTTTGAGATATAGTTGTAGAGGAGATGGAGGTCGAATCTCCGACAAAGCGATGAGTTAGGCAGGAATATTTCTTAGAGTAGGTTCTGCAAGTGTAAAAATATTTGAATATCTATGAAAACTTACCTTTTATGTCATTGACAAAGCTTTTGTTTATCTGTTTGACTTTTTTAAATTCTCGATATTTCCTAGCCCCACTACTTGATAGTAGAAGAACGTTCTTGTACAAGCGGTGAGCCAAGAAAGAGAATAAAAAGAGGTCATAACCATGTATGTGAGTTTTGAAGGTATGTTTGGACATGTAAGACAAAAGCGATCGTTCTAATATTAGGAAATCAAATGTGGTCGACTACGGATGATTTCGACTAGTTATAGATCTTTGTTTGTCATAATGGAAATACCAATCAAAAACACTATATATGGTCGGAAAAAGACTTTGTCAAACTTGACATAAGAAGAAATGCAAATATGTATGCAACAAATTATAAGTGAACTTTGTTTATATCTATTGTCCCATAATCTGGTGGAACTAATGCTAAGACACGAAGGCATCGACACATTTCTTGAAACGTGTTCAAATTACAGATCCGATAGTAGCGAGGATCGTAAGAAAAGAACCGTCGCTAGGAAGCTCCTTCCATTAAGGCGTGACCACGTCGAAAAAGGAGAGACTTCGACTAGGAGGCTTTCCATGTCCCGACCGAGAACTGACAAGAATAGACCGTAATCTTAAAATAATGAAGCATAATCTTGAAATCGTAAGCATATCATTCATGAGATAGTTAGTTGTGTGGCGCTCGATTACTCATTTTCTTTGAGAAAAGAGTGTAGTCGCGTGGGAATCATTTGAAGAAAAATGCTCACGACTAGGACCATAGAGTATCGAGAGATCCTTAAAAAGGATATCGGAGAGAAAAATGTCTTCTCGACCGGACTAACAATAATAAGCGACTGAATGTAGGTGTATATATATAAGCAAGGTTGCACTTCTTAATTAATTAATGAATTTAATGAAATTGAAATTGAAAGAAATGAAAGAATGAAAATTAAACATAGAACTTACGCAATTGATCGATGTTCCAAGAATTTGACAAAATTTGCCCATCGGACATAGCCAACAGACGGAACTCTGGTGGGTTACTTCACCACGAGTAAGGACCTTCCCATTTAGGAGAAAGTTTATTGCGATTTGTTTGGCTCAATTTTTCTCGAGAACCAAATCACCTATAGCAAGGTCATGCGAGGTCGCACCTTACGACTATGGTACCTTCGCATGGCTTGTTGGTAGACTAGCGATCGTATAAGGGCTTGGTTTCGTTCTTCAAGGAAATCGACGCTGCCGAAGTCGTCGTTCATTCGATCATTTTCGTCAAAACGATCGCCGAAAGCAGAGCCAATTTTGAGTTACGAGGAAGCATGGCTTCAAAGACCATAAACCAAAAGAATGGAGTTTCACCGGTCGCACGATCGTCGTGGTTCGAACGCCCATAACACGTAGGGAAGTTCTTTAACTTAAGCGCTGACCGCTTGATTAATCGGTGAATACTCGGCGTTTGATCCCGCATAAGGATACCATTAGCCGCTCAAGCGCTCCGTTGCTCTGCGGATGTGCAATGAAGCAAAATGAACTTTGACACCAAGTTCATCGCAACTCTGGAATTGACTCTTTGGAGAATCGGAACCATTATGCGTGATGATACGATTGGGTACACCAAATCGCGTGATCACATTTTTCAAGAGAAATCTCTTAGCGGCCTCGGTTGTTATTTTAACAATGGCTCGCTCAATCCATTTTGTAAACGTGTCAATCATGACGAAAAGGAATTGAAGCCCCGGTGCTCTTGGGAAAGGTCCTGAAATGTCCATCCCTAGGTTGCAAAAGGCCAAGAAAGAGGAATTGTTTGTAAGGCTTGTCTTTGTTGGTGTACTTGTCGGCTATGAAACCGACATTGTACACACTTCATCACAAGCTCTTTTGCATCATGAAGGGCGCTTGGCGAGAATAGCCTTGCCAAGGCTTTACCGACTGTGGTTCTCAGAGGAATGGTGTGCTCCACGACACCTTCATGGATTTCGTTAGCAATCTAATGCCATCCGTTTGAGATATGCATCTCATCAACACTCCATGAGATCCTCGTTTATACAAGGTACTTTCGATTAGAGTGTATGATTTGGCTTTTCGTGCTATCGATCGGCCTCTACATCATCTTCTGGAATTGTGTCATCTTTGAAGATAATTGTAGATCGATGTCATCCGCCTCTACCTTGATCGTGATAAATACCAACCGTCAACGACACATGGAGCATCCATGTTCCCTTGATTAGTTTGTTCAACTTGCAAAGAATCATGTATGTTCTCGGAAGGCTCAACTACCGAGGGTGAATTGAGTTGCTCGAGAAAAACTCCCATGGACGGCCGACCTCGTGGAGGCCATCCGTTCCAACCGGTGCGCTAGAAAGTTTTCCTTTCTAGGAATATGTTGGATCCGAAACCGAAGAAGTGCTTTTCGAGTTTTAGTCGTCCGCCAGATAAGATGACATCTTGGTACTAGAGCATTGATACTCTTTCCTCACTTGATTCGCTACTAGTTGAGAATCGCCTTTCACTAATGTCTGCGAATCCCGAGCGAACGAGCTGCTTGGAGTCCTGCCAGTAAACCTTCATATTCTGCCACATTATTGGTGGCAGGAAAATTTAACCGGATGGCGTGCTTGATGTGTTCGCCATGAGGGATATCAAGACCACTCCGACCCCGATCCTTGTAACATCAAGGAACCGTCGAATACATTGTCCACTCGTCGTGGTGTTCGTACTCGTGTCCTTGGGTGGGTTCGGGGTTTGTCCATTCGCAATGAATTACGCTATTGCTTGGGACTTTATTGTCGTTAAGTGAAATAAAATGGAGATCGAACGCCCTAGCTCGACCGCCCATTTGGCTATTCGTCCCGATGATTCCTGTTTCCAAGGACTTGACCAAGGGGATATCCGGTGAGGTACGACCACTTTGTGGGCTCGAAAGTAGTGCCTTAGCTTCCTTGAAGACATAAGGAGGCCATAGAGCAACTTTTGTACTGTGGGTATCTTTCCTTTGGTCCATGTAAGACTTAAACTACGTAATAGACCGGTCGTTGGATATTATCCTTTCTACAACGAAGACACCGCTAACTATGCGTGGTGTTCTTTGCCACGTAAATTAGCAATGTTTCTCCGATCTCGGAGAAACTAAGACCGGTACTTGTAAGGTACTTTTGAGTTCCTCAAAGGCATCGTTTGCCTCTTTAGTCCACTCAAAACTCCCATGTTTCAAGAAGTTTAAAGAAAGGTAATCCTTTTTCCCTAATCTTGCTATGAAAGCGACTTAACGCCATCTGACCGATTAGTTTTGGACTTCCTTCTTCGTGGTCTGAGGGCGATCGGTCGATGGCATAATTTTCTTTGGATTAGCTTCAATACCTCTAGCGAAACTAGGAAACCAAGCGCTTTTCAAACAGAAACTCGAACACACACTTTTCCGGATTTAACTTGAGGTTATGTCTTCTCAAGTTGTTAAAGGTTTCTTGTAAGTCGAGAATGTGGTCGCCAACGTTGGTGTTCTTCTGACCGGATCGTCAACATAAGCTTCTAGATTCCGACCGATTTGTGGACTAAAAGTTTTTGCATCAACCTTTGAAAAGTTGCACCAAAGATTTTGAGACCAAATGGCATCTTAATATAACATAAGTACCATATGGGGTGATGAAGGAAGTTTTCTCCTCATCTTCTTTACACATACTAATCTGGTGGTACCACGAATACGATCTAAAAAACTTAGTAACTCGCACCCGTAAGTAGAGTCTACTAGTTGATCAATGCGGGGAAGGGAAAGTCATCCTTCGGACAAGCTTTATTAAGATCGTAAAAGTCGATACACATTCGCCATTTCCCATTATTTTTCCTAACCATTACAGATTAGCAAGCCATTGTGGGTGGTTGACTTCACGAATAAATCCTGCTGGAGAAGCTTGTCAATCTCCGATGGATTGCTTCCTTCCGATCGGGTGCAAAGCGTCGTAGTTTCGCTTGATCGGTTTTTATCGGTGGAGAGCAAGCACAGTGCTCGATCACCTCGGGGACTCGGCATATCGGACGCTTGCCAAGCAAACCGTCTTGATTTGCTCGGAGGAAGGAGACGAGCGACTCTTCCTATTTAGGGTCGAGTCTTGCCCGACCGTAATCTTCGCGCGGTTGGATCTGGTTGTCTGACCCATGTGACGACTTGACGCCGTCCGGAGAAGCGCTTTTGTCGAGTAGTACCTCCTTGGTGCAGTCGGATGGTTTGGGCGTCATCTTTGGCTTCGAGTGCTTGACTGCATGGGAGACGGATTAACCTCTCTGGTCGGAAGTTCATCAACCGTGGCAAAGGATTTCCGATCGCATCGTAAGCCATTTTCGATCTCCTCGGTTGTGATGACTCCTTCGCCCGGCATTTTCAAACTTTGATAACCGTAATGCGTGGCTATCAAGAATTTTGCTAATCTTTGGTCGATCGAGGATTCCGTTGTATCGGATTCAAGTTTACTACATCAAGCGGGATCTTCTCTGTTCGAAATTGTCGGGTTTTCCAAACGTCACCGTAGGAAACTTGTCCTATCGGTTTAGCGGTAGAACCGGAACTATGCCATGAAAAGCATATTTCATGTGTTTCACCTTTGACATGGGGACTGCATTTCTTCTAAAGCTCCTACAAATAATATATTCAAGGAACTACCCCATCCACTAAGACCCGATTAACCCGACAATTATTAATAGTTGGTTCAACGACGATGGGGAACCTACCCGGCCGAGTCGATGGGATGGTGCGATCGTCTTTCTTTGAAGAAATTATGGTGTCCGACCACTTCGAGTGCTTGATTACGCTTGGAGATTCGACGAGGTTGACCTCCGCTCCATGGCCTTGAGATGACGTCTGGACTCGTATGAAGAAGATCCTCCAAAAATCATGTTGATGTGTGTTGGGGATCCCGGTACTCCATCTCCTCGTCGCCATCCTTGTCCTTTTGGAGCTCGTTTCTCCATGTTCTGTATTCTTTGAAATGGTCCTTTACCCGCATAATAATCCTCCGCTTTCTTACGCCAGACACGACAGTCGCAGATCATGCCCTCGTTGGTGAAGTGGACACCACTTCTTCGTAAATGCAGGAATCCTTAGGTCGGAACTTTTGCTTTGCTTTCGACCGGCATAGTCCTTCTTGCCCTTCCCGATCTTGTGCAGAACAGCGAGGACTTCTTTGTCGTCGGTCTGCGGTTCTTTTTCTTCTTGAGAGACTTCTTGTTCTTTTTCTCCTGTTTGTCGGCACGGTGGGGAATCTTGTCTTTCCGATCGATGACTTCACATCACTCGATTGCTTCACTAGCAATGGCATATTTGTCCGCCATATCAAAAAGCTCAACGGTTGTTCTTGGAGGGTTCATATGTCCTCCGTGAAACCGCCGATTCCTTAGACTGCTTTTAAAAGCTTTGAATAACGAGAGGACTCTGCGACTTGGGTATAGAGTTCTGAACTGGCCGAACCTCTTGATATATTGACGTAAAGTCTCATCGATCCTCGCCGGATTACGTGGAGATCGTCCTCCTTCCTGGCGGTCGTCGCGCACTCGAAGTTGGCAATCGAAGATCACAGAGTTGTTCCCAAGTATATATGGATCCGACCGGTAAGTTTAACAACCACGACCGGGCAGACCCTTCGAGCACGGTGGGTAAATAGTTGGCCATTACATTCTCATCGCCACCAGCAGCCCTGATAGCGGTGGTATATATTTGGAGAAATTCCAATGGGTTTTGAGTTCCATTGAATTTGTCCAAGTTGGCTTGGCCGGGCAAGCTGAGCTAACGCATGCCTTGGAGCCCGCAGAGAAGGCTCGACAACTGTGATTGATTCATGGCGTCTTCTCTCGAAGGTGCGGGATTATGTCGATCGGAGACCGATCCCTAGGATTGGACCGCTGTAACTCCGGTGTACCGATCGGGTCGTGGAAATTGATATGATGTCCACGACCGCCCACTTGGTTCAAACGATGTCGAGATCGTTAGGTCCTAGTGGTGGTTCTTTTCGGCAGATGGGGAGTATCCTCTTGAAATAGCCTTCTCCCTCGTGACTCCTTGGTCGGAATCGCCGAGGAGGTCTTGGTATCGATCGCTCTCTGGTATGACCGTCTTGTCCCCTCTTGAGGAGGAGCGTTGGGGCGAAGTCCTAGTCGACTTCTGAACCCCTCTGTTCTCGATACGCCTGCTCACGCATGGTCTGCTGGAGAATTTCGGATACGACCTCTGAGTTGTACAAAACTAGGTGTTCTGCTAGAGCGAGATCGGAATTATTTAACATGTTTTGAATCGTAGCAAGTTTTGTCTGATTACCAAAGGTCTCGTGGTTCATCTTGATCGTAGGTGTACGCTGTTTGAACCTTCCCCGACCTTCGGATTTGTTCGATCTGTCGGTCACTCTGGGTGGGCGATGCGGCGAGTTAAGCGATTGACGTCGATTAGTTCCGTTGCCTCCGGAAGTTGGTGCTTGACGGCCGGATCATCTCTAACAACACGTGATGGCGTGGTAGAGTGTAGGACCATGCAGGCATCTTGATCTTCATCTCCGATTGCGTTGACCTCGTGCTTCCAGCATTGATCTTCCGATGAGCTTCCATCATAACTAATGGAGAGCTTGTCAGCCCTTCTGCCAGAATCTTCCACGATGGAGATCGGTCGGAGATGAGCACTTCCTGAGGTCTTCTCAGCCTGATCCGACGAACCGCCGATCGTATGCTGAGTGTGATCATCCCCACATGGCCTACGACCAGTGGAGGTTTCATCGACACCGTTACCAGGTGACGGTTGACTCCTGGAATTGCCAGAAGCCGAAGGAGAGTATCTTTCAGCCATGATTTCATCAATGGTATAGAGTTTTCCGGGTGATGGAGCTGAAATTTCTTCACCTGTTTCGCCGGTCGAGAAGACCGGGCTTGAAGAGATCCTCTGGCATTCCGAACTGGTCGGAACGGCCGGTTCTCCTGGTTGCGCCACCGGTAGTGGCGGCGCATCTTCATCCATCCGACGACCTCGCTAACGTCGGCGACGTCGGCCGTGAAGGGAGGATGAGAGGATGACCTACCATTTTCTTCCATGGCGCGGATACATCCTTCCATGTCGAGGTTGGCGTAGTCCGCCAAATCGAACCGATTTTCCTCATCCCAAACTCGGGTATAGTCGCATGAGCGATTGCGAGTTTTTGGGCGAGGATTTTCTTGAGCGAAAAGAAAAATTTCTTGAAACTTCGCCTTCTTCCCCACGACGGCGCCCGGTTGTCGACGATCGAATCGCCGATCTTACGAAAATAAACGAGGAAAATGACGTGGAATATCCTGGAATGGAATGGGGGTCGCTCTTTATTGATATGAACTGGATTTACAAGATGTGGCTAAGTACTACCTGAATTACCTTGAATGGAGGAATGTTAGCAAGACATCGACTTAGAATATGAGTCTAAGGCTGATTATCTAGCTTCTAATTCCACCGTTTAGGCTTCTGTGTATATCTTAGCCTTGGCCTTGTTTTGTGTGTCGCCTATCGTCCCCCTTCTTGTCTCTTGTGCTTCACCTTTAAATAACTTCCGAAGAGGTGGCAGTTACTCCTGGAGAAGACGTCCCTGGTGAAGCGTTACGACTGGTCGGAACGGTAGAGAAGTTAGCAATGTGCTAACTTCCTTGCGGTTGCTTGTGAAAAGCTTAACCGTAGGGTGGTTAATAGTCAGTGTCTTAGGGTTGTACCATCGCATGGTTTGGAACGTATAACACGTGTTCCATTCATCATACGATAAGAAATACCAGTTCAGTAATTTTACGAGCGGTTATCTGGTCGGGGATTAGGCACAAAGCCTCATCCCAGCCGGGTACCCATTAAGTAACCTCTCTGGAATACTAACGACCAGGGAGGTCGTCAGTCTTAGGGGTTACGACCATGAAGACGTATGGTCTTTTATTATATATTAAAATAATACATAGATGTTTTAATCCTCGTCAATGGGACAATAGATATAAACAAAGTTCACTTATAATTTGTTGCATACATATTTGCATTTCTTCTTATGTCAAGTTTGACAAAGTCTTTTTCCGACCATATATAGTGTTTTTGATTGGTATTTCCATTATGACAAACAAAGATCTATAACTAGTCGAAATCATCTGTTGTCCCGACCACATTTGATTTCCTAATCTTTAAACGATCGATTTTGTCTTACATGTCCAAACATACCTTCAAAACTCACATACATGGTTATGACCTCTTTTTATTCTCTTTCTTGGCTCACTTTGCATGCGAACGTTCTTCTACTATCAAGCGTTGGGGCTAGGAAATATACGAGAATTTTAAAAAGTCAAACAGGATAAACAAAAGCTTTGTCAATGACATAAAAGGTAAGTTTTCATAGATATTCAAATATTTTTACACTTGCAGAACGTACTCTAAGAAATATTCCTGCCTAACTCATCGCTTGTCGGAGATTCGACCTCCATCTCCTCTACAACTATATCTCCGAGTGGCCCGAGTTCTTCCATGAACTTGGTCGCCTCCTCAGTGGGCGATTGAAGTCATCTTTAACAGCTTGGAGATCAATGGAGGGTCGGAAGCTTTCGGTTTGCCAAAGCAAAACTAACTCCACTTGCAACACTGCTTTTAGGGCACAGGCATAATTAAATGCGAGTAGTTTTGACCGAACTTTAAGATCCCCTAGAAGTTGACCCAAATAGTTCATTTTCTCTATTGGATCTCTTAAGATAGGCACGCTTGATCCTGATCCCAAATCAAAGATCATCTTGTTCAAAGTATGAATCTTTTCATCAATATTTTGAGCAAAAACCGCCTCCTTATCCTGCTCAAATTTCAGAGTTTTCTTTACTCTGTTTAGCATTTGCGTTTGCTCTGCAAAAACAAATCAGTTAATGAACACAAGCATCATTGAAGGGAAAATCAAGTTTACGACATATTACCTTTATTTGCTTTGCTAAGTGTTTCATATTTGGTCGTTGCTTCAGCGATCAACCGGTCCTTAATTTGAACTTGCTTGACAAAGAAATGATCGTCTTAGCTTTTATTTCTTCTTCAAGAAAAATTCGTCTTGGCTTTCTCGGCCACAACCTCCTCTTTTATTTTCTCGGATCTATCGAATGCGATAAGGAGAATAATTGTAGAGGAGCAAAGTATTGAAGAAGAAATGTTTAAAAGGAAAAGTTCTTACTTTCCAACTCGGAGTGCTTTTGCTCCAAGTCCTTAACTCGCTGGGTCAGTCCTCCGATCACAGCAAAATTCTCGACCAAATGCTACACAATTAGCATTCTCTTTCTTAAGTTCCTTATAAACTTTGTAAAAAAGAGTTACGTAACTGGTCGTAGAATACTTACCCGAATTGCCTGGTCATTATAACCGGCAAAAATCAAATCAGGGTGCATCTTGAGCTGAGTATCCGATATTTTCTGCCACGCCTCATCAAGCTCCTTATCCTCGATGAATCGGGGACGAAAAGAGAACTTGTTAGGTTGGGAAGGGTTATCAGCAGTGATCGGAACCTGTTGAGACCTCTCGAGGCATCTACCTCCACGAAGGGTTTCAATCACCAAAGGATCCAACTCACCGGCCGTTGCCCTTGTCACCGCCGGGGCTTCTTCGACCATTACTTCCTCGGGAACTTTGTCCCGAGAAGTGCTCTGATCGAAACTTCCACAAAAGCGTCCTCGGGAAGAACACAGTGGGAAATGACCGGAACACCAGAAGACCTATGCAAACCGAAGATGGGAAGTTCAAAATATCAAATCATCAAGGAATTATTAAAGATACATACTTATACGATCGCTTTCATTTGTACATACCTTCTTAATTTCCGGATTTGACTCAAACGCGCCAGAGAGAAATGCGCCGCTAGCCTTCCTTTTCTTCTCTTCCAATTTTCTTTGGTTACGGACCAAACAGGTTTGTTGGAACCCTCACATCCTCCAACAAGATGTCGGAAGCTATGTCCTCGACTAGTTCGTCAAGGTCCATATTCGACTATCCGGCCTGAGGAGTGGTTTCTTCAATCTCCGGATCGATTGTTTCATAACAACCGTAAGGTCGTGCGACCACTCTAGAGTCTCTGACCTCCGCATTACATTCTGCGGGCCTTGAGCTTATCCACCTAAATCAAAGAACAAATTTGATTAGGTGAAGAAATCCTTTATCTAAAAAATTTTTCGTACATATATGACTCCAAAATGTTCTATTACCTCGAGGATTCATCTCCTTCAAGTGCCTCGAGGCACGACTCGGTCGGAACCAAGGTGGGGCGTTGATCCTCACCAGATTGTATGATTCGCAATCCGACCGATCGCAAATATAGAGCACGATTGGAGATCTGGTGAATATATGTATATAGATGGTAAAAGGAATTTAATAAATTACCTTAAGCCTTGCCGCCTCCTTCAATAGGAGTTATGGCTAAGATCTTGGGGCATTCACCTTTTCTCCGAGCTCCCATAGATCAGCTCACTCGTTCTCTAACTTCCCGGGGTAAGAACTTTAATGAAAGAAGAATAGACAGATTTTAAGGTAATACATTTATCAAATCAAAATACCGATCGAATTTATCTCAAAGACTTACCACCTTCCGAGGTAGCTTCATCACGATCAAGGCACCAGAGCAGGAATGAGTCCGAGCTTCAATGGGCTAATCTGGCGAAGGGTAAAATCCTTCACCACATGCCACGAAGTCAAGCCCCGACTACAAAAGTCGTAGATGGCATCCGCCCATCTCTTGACTATCCTGTCTTCTTCTGCTTTCCTTCCACTTGGAGTTTTCACTTGCTCTAGTTCCGCCAAGTAGAGGCCATCGTCTTCGTAGAACGTCATGTAAAACCAAGATTTTTCCATGACGACCACGAAGATTTCACAGACATGAAGATGTACTCATCGGCCTTCCCGTCATGAAGACGCAATGTGCATTCCCGAGAGCGCCTTAGATTTTGCCGCAGATTTTCCCATCACCATGCGGTAGAAATAACTAAAGAGCTTCAAGTTCGGTTGTATTCCTGGTATGCCTCGCACAAATATGCTGAAAATACTAATATTTGCGATCGAATTTGGGGCCAAATTCACCAATTCCACCCGTAATGTTCAAGAACGCGAGGAGGAATTTGTGTACCAGAGTCTCATCTCGGCCACATTCGATGTAGGCAAGAAAACAGGATTTCGCCATCTTCACGGCTCGGAAAATGCTCTCCGATCGCTGGTCTCCAATTAATCGATTCCTATCTGGGAGCATTCCCATCTTCTTCAAGGCCTCGAGTTTTTCTTGCCCAATTCAAGGCAACCACTTTGTAATCTGCTCCGACATGGCGAAAATCCTCAAGAATGAGTAGCAAAAGTTGGAGACTTTGTGGTCGGAAGAACAGAAAAGACTCGGAGGATTTCTTGGCGAGAAGCTAAAGGGGATCGAAGGGATTCGGAAGCATAAAAATTCTAAGAGCCCAATGAGAGGAGATCTTATAACCTTCCGATACTTTCAAGGATTTCTACAAAAGTCCAACCGACAAAAAGCTTCTTTTTGTTCAAGCGACGAGAGGAACTCTTCGTTTCCCAAGGCAAGTTCTCAACTTTAAAGTGAACACGAGACCGCCGTATACCACGACATTAAATGGGTTCGCCGATACGATTTCATCGGAAAAGGTATATACGACGACTTAATTTAAAGTTCGGGGCTAGGTAGACGAGGATTAAAACATCTTTGTATTATTTTAATATATAATAAAAGACCATACGTCTTCATGGTCGTAACCCCTAAGACCGACGACCTCCACAGTCGTTAGTATTCGAAGGTTACTTAATGGGTACCGGCCTGGGATGAGGCTTTGTGCTAATCCTCGACCGATAACCGCGTAAAATTCTTGAATCGGTATTTCTTATCGTATGATGAATGGAACACGTGTTATAATTCCAAACCATGCGATGGTACAACCCTAAGACACCGACTATTAACCACCCTACGGTTAAGCTTTTCACAAACAATCGCAAGGAAGTTAGCACATTGCTAACTTCTCTACCGTTCAAACCGGTCGTAACGCTTCACCAGGACGTCTTCTCCAGAGTAATCGCCACCTCTTCGGAAGTTATTTAAAGGTGAAGCACAAGAGACAAGAAGGGGACGATAGGCGACACACAAAAACAAGGCCAAGGCTAAGATATACACGAAGCCTAAGCGGTGGAATTAGAAGCTAGATAATCACCTTAGACTCATATTCTAAGTCCGATTGCGGTTAAGCATTCCTCCATTCAAGGTAATTCAGGTAGTACTTAGCCACATCTTGTAAATCCAGTTCATATCAATAAAGAGCGACCCCCATTCCATTCCAGGATATTCCACGTCATTTTCCTCGTTTATTTTCGTAAGATCGGCGATTCGATCGTCGACAAAACTAAAGTCTGCAATTATTTTGAGTATATATTGAAGCTAAATTTGACTCCTCTTCGGACTATGTTATGGTCGTCGTCGCCTTGTTGGTACTTGGTACCAAAGAAGTAGGGGTAAATCATGACGAGGCCACGGATCTAGGCCCAAGGAATTGCGGCTTCTCCTTCCATTGGGCTGGAATTGGGTGTGCGGTATTAGCGTGACACGTGTTTAGAACTACGTGGTTAGCATGCCTAATTGTGCTATGTGCCTCTCACCGATCCGGATCATTCGTCGCGACCGCAGAGAAACTGCTTGAACAAAGGATGTCGACTGCGTAAACAAAGGTTTCTAAGTAGCATTGTAGCCTTTCTTCAGAGATTGCCGTATTGAAATTACTGTGCGAAAAAACGTTGTAGAGAGGTAATGTGACAGAGGTCCACCTTTTGCTATTTTGATTATACTGTAGCAATTAGTCACATCCGTTCGCGCCCGATCTAACGGCTGAGGGGAGTTAAAGGCAGACGGCCCTGGGCGTCTCTCCGTTGCACGTATGCCTGTTGGCTCGCCCACTAAATCCTGGCGTGTCCTCTCCCTTGTTACCCATTTTTTTCTCCGTCTCGCCCCACCACGCCTTCTGTTCCTCTTCGCGATGCCTGCCTCCTCCCTCGACGGCACGGTGCCGCACAAGGGCATGGCGGCGCTTTAGGCTGGTGGCATCTCAGTGCAGGCGGTGGATCCGTGCCTTGCTTTCGCTTCCTGCACCTCCGCTCCCCCATCTTGACCGAGCCGCCGTCGCCGCAGGTATTTCCCAGCTCAGTTCCACTTCTCCATTGCCCTCTCTGTCCTTCTACGCAACTCACCCCATCGACGCCCCCATCGGTAGGGGGGAGCAGAAAGTTTATGTAACCGAAAAACCGAACCATACAAACCGAATTCAGCTAACTTAGTCAGTTAGATCGGTAAGAAAATCGGCTTCGGTTTTCTGATGCGTGCAATTCGGTCTATCGGTGATTCGGTGTTCAGTCGACTTTGAAGTTTTGCAGACTGAACCGACCAAATAGCCCAACATACCACACCTACGATTGCGAGTGCAATCTTTCATATATGATTCCACGCCCCATATCGAGGTTGTAACTCGTAACTTACGCACCTCCCGTTTATAGAATAAAATGTGCTGTTTTATATCATTTAGATACATGTTTTCTATGGTACGTGAGACTTTCGTGAACTTGGGTACTAAGTGTTGAGGAACCATCGCTGGCGAGTCCAGTCCGAACGATTACCTCATAGACAAGTATAGAATCGTAAGAACAATGCAAGAACACAAGAATGTAATAAGAGATTGAACACGAGATATAGGGGCTTCTTGCTTCTCTTTATTCCATCATCAATCGATCAATCGCTACAATGAATAGCACCCCTATTTATAGACTACAGCCCTGCTAGGGTTTGGGATGGGAGCCCATACATGGGCGGCTTCGGCCAGCCCATAGTTTCCTAACACTCCCCTTGGGCACCCATCCTTACATGTTCATGCCTCGTCAAAACTCCATAAAACCCAAAGGGGAAAAATTTGGAGAAAGAGCACATGATACAAGTTCTCAACTGCGTTACACTAATTGCCTCATTAAAACCTTAGCCGAGAAACTTCAGAAAAACTTGTCAAGGGAAAAAAGTACAATCCACCCAATTTCATTTAATCTCCAGGATTTACTCTTTGGGTACTCGATCTTCGTGATCAAGCTTCGATAATGAGTTCGTGAAGATTCTCCCCCTGAATTCTGCACTTCTCTAAGTCTCATCATTACAATTCCACACATGCACCTTTCAAAGCTAGATGCTAGAAGTAACTTAGTGAATAAATCTGCAAGATTTTCACATGACTTAGTATGCAGTACTTTAATTTCGTCCATCTTTTGCAATTCATGAGCAAAGAAGAACTTGGGGTTGATATGCTTTGTGAGAGGACTATTCACATAACTCATTTGCACTTGTGCAACACAAGCTTCATTATCTTTATAGATAATAGTAGGGGTTTGCGCGGTATTCAATCCACATGACTACTGGATGTGGTGAATCATCCGCTGAAGCCAAACACATTCTCGTGAGGCCTTGTACAATGCTATGATTTCCAAGTGGTTCGTCGGAGTCGATACAAGACTCTGCTTAGATGATTTCCGTGGAATTACAGTTCCACCACATAGGAAACATAGCCTGTCTACGACTGGGCTGTATGCGGGTTCTACAGGTACCCGGCATTTGCATAGCCGTTCATATTCAGGTCTTGGTTCTTTCTGTAGAACAGACCAAGTTCATTACTTCCTTGGAGATATTGGAAGATGTCCTTCATTCCCTACCAATACCTTTGGTAGGTTCTCAGACTATACCTTGCTAATAGGTTAACGGCAAATGCAATGGCCGATCTAGTACAATTTGCTAAATACATGAGTGCTCCTATCGCACTTAAGTATAGGAATTCCGGTCCCAGGACTTCCTCCCCCTCTTCTTTAGGTCTGTACGAGTCTTTGTCTTGCTGTAAAGATCTCCCGACCATTGGCAATTTCAAAGGGTATGCCTTTCAAAATCAAACCTTTCCAACACCTTCTGAGTGTAGGTTGACTGATGTACTAAAATCCCTTCAGGGGTATGCTCAAGCTGCGAGCCTAGGCAACATTTGGTTTTACCCAATTCTTTCATTTCGAACTCTGACTCCAAGTGAGAGATTGCTTTCTTAATACCTTTCAGGGTTCTAATGATATTCAGATCATCTTCATACACTGAGATTATACAAAATCCATCCTGGGATCATCGTATAAATACACAGGGATTATTCTCATTGTTCGTGTAGCCTTTCTTGCATAGAAAGTCGCTTCAAGCGATTATACCACATCCTGCCTGATTGCTTAACTTCGTCAGTGACTTTCTGAGTTTCACATCGCATGATTTCTATTTGCTCTGTCTTGGTTCGGGACAGGGATACATTCAGGTATCTTCATATAAATGTCCGAATCCAATATTCCATAAAGGTATGCTATTACCACATCCATTAATTTCACTTTTAACTTCAAGTTAGCTGCCATTGAGATTAAATATCTAAAGGGTGATTCCGCCCATGACCGAGGAATAGGTTTCTTCATAAACAACTCCTGGATGTTGAGTGAAACCTTGTGCAACAAGCTTTTCTTTACTTCATTATTTTCATTTCTCTTTCGAACAAATACCCACTTATGCCCTACAAGGTGCACATGGGGAGGCGAACAGTTTTCATGGCTAAACACCTTTCTTTTATTCAGAGATAATAATTCTGCTTCTATTGCCTTCTTTCAATCTTCCCAATCTGATCTTTTCATTCAAATGACGTCTGAGTGCTCGATCAAGATCAATGATTGTGGCAACTTTCTTTGCAAAATCAAAGTCGACATTGGCTGATGTCTTATTCATAGATTCTTCCGAGGTCACAAAGTTTATAGCTATTTCTTCAAGGGGCGATTCTTCTAATGCTTATACTTGCTCATCGTTGCTTTCATTTACGGGGGCAAGTCCCTTTAGTTTTTCAGCTCCGATGTGTGCGCACACATCCATGCTGATGTCTCTCTTCATGGGAGTGTTCAATTCTAGTATGCCTTGTTCTGAAGGTTCCATACAAATGCCAGGTCTCAACTGGCTCCCCTTCTGGTTCTGGGGAACTTCGGTGATCGGTTGTGTCAAGTCCTTCTTATCCTTTTTCACCAGGCGTCCCCGGTTATTTCGGATTCGAGGGGCCGGAGTTCTCGTCCTTTCAGAGGCCTTAGGACGGGATTAGGGATACCTTCATCGGTATTTCAACCCTCTCCTGCATTGCGTGCAGCATATGCGACTTGGTCACGCTCTTCAAATCACTAAAGTGGTTAGGCGGTTGATTCGCTAATGCTTGCAAATCAATTATCTTCGGACTTCAATTATCTTCGGACTTCTTTATTTACTTTACTAGTGCGCGGGTCATGTACATGGATTTCAATTATCTTCTGGACTGCAATTATCTTCTGGACTTTTCTATTTCCCGACATTTTCATCAATGGGTTGATTTCCTCCCCCTAATGACGGGAAACTAGCTTCATCTAATATACTATCAGCGAATCGGGCAGTATGCAAATCTCTCATCATAGGTTCCAAATACTTGATTATGGATGCTGTCACATAACCAGCGTATATCCCAGACTTTCGGAGAAGGCCCATTGCAGTTCGCTGTGGTAATGGTATAGGTATATAAACCTTGCAACCAAACCTTGAAAGATGAGAAGTTTTCTGTACTGACCCTTGCGCTAGTTGCATAGGTGAATGGATGTGATATGCTAGTGGTCTAAAATTGATGAGAGTTGTCATGAAAGCAGACTACGTGTCCCCAACATGCAGTTGGTAAATCACAATTCTTCAAAGGTGGTCAGGCAATAAATTTACTCCTTGTAATTAATGCCTCTGTTAATCCATTCTAGGTGTGGACATGCGGTACAAAATGCTCAACTTTTAATTCCCATTGCCATACAATAATCATCAAATGCCTTTGAAGTAAATTTTCCGGCGTTGTCCATTCTAGTGGACTTCACATGATGATCAGGGAAATTATTCTTCAATTTTAATTATCTCATGAGACTAGCTTTGCAAAAGCGTAGTTTCTCGTAGACAATAAACGTACATGCGACCATTCCGAGGAAGCATCGATGAGCACCATAAAATACCTAAATGGCCCTTACAGGGGCTGTATAGGACCGCAAAAAGTCTTCCTGGATACGGTCCAAGAATGTAGGGACTTCATCCTTCGCTTTCAGAGCATAAGGTTTAGTAATTAAATTCTCGGTGGCACATGCGGGGCACACAAAATCTTCATGATTCGAGAATTTATTTACATTGTCCTTGTGAATTGTTAATTATATTTCTCATCATCCTAAGACCTAGGCGGCATAATCTATCATGCCGAGATAGAAAAGGTTCGAGCTTCAAATACGGTTTTCGAGGCGATAGGTCGCAGATGCCTTAATATTAGTGTAGTATAGCCCAGCTTCAAATGAAGAAAGTCGTTCTGATACCATTTTTCTACTTTCTTCACGCTTTATAATGAGCAGGTATTTCTTACCATACTCTTCTTGCCTCTACGTGGAAACCGTTTGCATGAATATCCTTGAGAGTTCTAGTCGATTCGGGTACAACAAGGCTTCTTTAATGACCAAAGTTGTGCCCATTAGAGGTATAATTGAGGCCTTTCACGAGCCTATTATACAAGTATCGCCGCTATGCGATTGTCGTTAGACTACCAAAGATTCTTGCCGATCGATCGACGCTCTCTCAAGATGGTATTTGTTGTGTCTTTACCGCTAAGCACACTTCCTCCAATAGGGCGCCACACGCGTTCTAATATAATGTACTTTATTAATATGTAGCGTAAAGCAAGCAACACATAAATAAAATACTTGGATATCGTAACATAACTTGTTATTATAAATACGGAATAAGTCTTGCAGACTCGTCATAAGAATTTAATGCTTTGCTCTACTAGAGCTTACAACCATTATTCAAAAATAATTCAATGTTCTGCTTCAATTACAAACTGCAAGTTACTATAAAAGATCCAAGTGCAATGCGTGCACTAGATCGAATCAGCGAAGTATTCAGAAACTTCTGCCTTAATCTACTCCATGTAGATCTTCTCCTTTTGGGCAACTACGGCTGCGGCCACTGCGATGTCCAAAAGAGGGATAATGGGGCTGCTACTAGGCTGTCCACATCCATGGGTGCAACTAATGGGTGTGGATCTTCCGCACCTGCAATGGCGAGGTGTGCCTCATGCTGTCCTATGCCCTTCTTCTTAGACTGGAAAGCATCAATAACGTGCGACTCACGACCTTACCCTTCTCACTCCTCTCCTTCGTGAGAGGCTTTATCACCTTGTAGCTGCGAGCATTGGCTTCATGGCCAATATTGTTACTAGGTGGCTATAAGATGTAGTTCTTCCTTAGAACATTATCTTAAGCTTCTGCAACTTGCATGGTGTCAATTAATGCGGCATACTCCGTGTAGCCGTCTTGACGATAGTTGCGTACGGATTGCACCGCATTTGGGTAAAAGGTAGAGAGAGTCTTCTCAATCTTCTGCTTATCTGTGATTACAGTATCACAGAGTTGAAGACTTGTACAAATTATGTACAAATTACGCCATCTTGGTCGAGCTTCTTGAACTCCTAGTTCGTGATGCCAGTCATCTTCATATTAATGCAAATAGTTCATAAGATTACTGCTAGTAATTTTCATAAAATGGTTGCAAAATTCTTATAATGCTCTTCGAACTCCCAGTTCGTGTTCCCATACTTTTCTACGCATTTTTCATGATTTACTGCTATTTCCAATGATTAAAAGCAATATAAACAATCACAAATAATCAAAAACAGTAAATACAATAAATAAATTGCATAGAAATAACAATAAAAAAGTTAAATATGCTTCAAATGCAAAAATTGGTACAAAATTCGAATTCCCGAGGCCCTTTTCTGCTGGAAAAACAATTTTCGGCGAATTCTGCTATTCCAGGGGGTAAAAACGCGAAAATTTTCAGTACAGAGAAAATTTCACGTAATTTTCAAATTTCCGGGGGGCCTATTCGCAAAATTGGATTTTCTTTTGCCTTTTTCGTTTTTTTTTTCTTGTAACCGGTCCGGCCCAATTAATGCCGCCGGCCCACTTGGCCCATCCGGCCGGCAGAAAAAGGGGGCACGGGGTAGGGTTTCCCCCTACCTCCGGCTTCCCATGGCGGCGCCTTCTTGTGGGCTGACTCTGCGTCTTGTGCGGCGGCTAGGGCCAGGTCGGGCGGTGGCGGCGTGGCCTTCAAGGCGGCGGGCAACATGTTGCCAGGCGGCGGGCGTGGAAGGCGTGTGGCCGGCGCGAAACCTGAGCACGTGGCTGAGGACCGTCGACCGGCTCGGTGGTTCTTGGCGGGCGAGGTTTGGCCGAAGGCGGCGGCGGCGGCGAGGCGGGCCGCATGGCATCGCTGGGCGAGGCCAGAGCGGGCGGAGCGGCGGCGGTCCTCGTCAGAGCGGTGGCGGGCGGCTACGGCGCGGCGCGGCTCGGCCGGGCGGCGGCGCGCGGCCGTGGCCGGCGGCTTCACTTCAGCTCCACAGGCCGCCTAGCGCGCTCCATGGCGGCTCTATGGCCGATCGCTCCTTCTAGTTCTATGGTCGACTTTGTTCGTTCATTGCGCGCGACATCGTTCATCGCGCGCAAGATCGTTCATCGCGCGACTCTCGCTCATCGACATGATGTGTGCTATTCGTGCGATGCAATTGTTCATGCAATTACCGATCGGCTTGGCGGCGACTTCAAGTCGGCTCGCGGTAGTTTAGAACAAATTTGCAATTCCAATCTACTTGTACAATCGACATCCGCTCTTTCATGCAATCTACCCATCGACATTGTGTCGGCGACTTCAAGTTGGCTCACGATAGATTAGAACGGTTGCACCCTAGAAAACCAATCTAGAAAGCAAATTTGCGTAATTGAAAGCAATCTAGAAAAACGATTCAATCTACGAAGCGCCGTTCATCGGCGGTTACCTTTTCGATCTTGAGAAGAGTCGATCGTCCGATAACGTGTTGAGGAACCATCATTTGGTCGAGTCGGTCCAACGATTACCTCATAGACAAGTATAGAATCGTAAGAACAATGCAAGAACACAAGAATGTAATAAGAGATTGAACACGAGATATAGGGGCTTCTTGCTTCTCTTTATTCCATCATCAATCGATCAATAAACACAATGAATAGCACCCCCTATTTATAGACTACAGTCCCTGCTAGGGTTTGGGATGGGGAGCCCATACATGGGCCGGCTTCTGGGCCAGGCCCATAGTTTCCTAACACTAAGTTCTATATTGCCATGTGTGTGTCGGTCTGTTAAGCAACGTTGAGCGGTTGAAGCCACATATTGCATCTTATTTTATTGCATCTTATTTTATAGCAACATTGTTTTCAACGGACCGGATATAATACCATTTAGCATGCATGTATGGTTGATGCTGAATAGAGAAAGGTCGAAAGCCAAAAATAATTGAGAGAAGAACATACAAACAAAAGGGGGAAAACTATGGCAAAGGAAAGATGGCTGCTACACGGTTTTCTATTCTTGAGCACGATGGAGATCTACCGAAACTATTCAGCTTACTAGCAGTCTAGTGGAGTGGACACGTTATAACTCAAGGTACACTAGCAGCAACCCATGATACGTGTCTCATCGCGACACAAACCTATAGCAATCAGGAGTGGATATGGTTGCGGACGCGTGGCTTAATGGTACATGCAATCGTGACGTAAGGGTTCTCGGTTAAAAATAATGCTTTTGATGGCAGGAAACACGTGGCAAAAGGGAAGCGAACGATGCTTCATACGTACACCCAGAAACATTTCCCTATTTTATACTACAATATCTGTATTTCTTCTATTATATTGCACGTTATATGACTGTGCATAATATTAGTAGAGCCGAATAAACCAACCGAAATATTAGTTGGTCGATTAGGTTCGGTTTCTATTTTCAATTTGATTAATTTGATTTATAAATATATGAGACCGAAATAAATAATTCGGCCTAAAAAATTCCCATGTCTGGCCATACCGAATGATCACCCCCTACCCATTGGCGTCACCCCGCTTTGCCCACATCGCCGTAAAGAGGCGGCATATCACATGCACATAGACACATCTATGCACATATACACTTAGTGCATCTTGGCCATCCAAAATGAGACTCACGGCTGAGATCGATGTCCCTCCCACCTGCAGCACACTTTGCGTTCTCCCCCCGCGCGAATGAAATTCGGATGAAACGCCCCCGCTTCGTCTGGCCTTCCTCTCTGACCCGCGCCGCCCCATTCCCCAATCCTCCAATCCCCGATCTTCTCGGTCGCCCCTGCCCGCCTCCTCTCCGGCGCGCCATGTCGACCGTGCGCCTCCTCCCCTCGGCACCATCCTCCATCCAGCACCGTCGCTTCCATCCGGTCGCGCCACCTCCTCTCGGCCGCCCCCGACGGCGAATACGGTTAGGGTGGGGGCACCGTGCCGGCACTGGTTTACCTTCATCAGTGTCATGGCAAGATCTCAAGGTACCGGTGTTTTATATAACTTCTATCTGTAGCTTTTGCTGTAAAGAACTCATTTTTACTTGTTTAGGACCATATGCGGCGGGCTGGCAATGTCTGTTTCTCTTATGTATACCGTGAGGCCGGAGGTTAGCGATACATACTCCTAATTCTTTTCCTGCTATTTAATTGCACTGTGCACTGGGAAATTGAGGTGTAAATTGTTTAGATAGGTTGCCTGAATTGTAACTGCATTGTCCTTTTGAAATCAGAATCCCTGCTTTATTATGAACACAAACCATATTGATGACATTTGTTTTTTCTGTTTGTGTTGCAACAACTGTTGGAATTGTGGATTATGCAAACTACGATGACATGAAATATGCAGTAGGTTTTAATATCTTTCCTACACATTTTTTTAATGAGCAGATTCTTTTGAAAACTATTCCATGTCATCTGTTGTTGTTGCTGAGGGTCTGTTGAGAGAACATTTTCATGATATGTGTCGTAGATACGCGTCTAGACAGTAGATTTGTGGCACCCCCGGTCTGCTATGTCGACTTCCGGGAATGCGCGAATGGGGAACGAAGCGTAAGTGAAGCAATGATCTCTCTTCAATGGTACTGCTCAAGAGTGAATGATGTACAAGTGGCCAAGGCATATAGCACTAGCAATTGCTCAGATCCTTATAGTTGTTGGACATTTCCTCTTTGCAATGGCTTGGCCTGGAACTATGTACATGAAGGCCTTCCTGGTTGGGCTTGGATATGGAGCTCATTGGGCTATTCTGTATGAGTGAATGGAAGCATGTATTTGAATGTATTTTGTGCTATGCAAATGTTTGTTCAAGAATTGGAACTTGAATGTATTATCCAAATGTATGCTCACGAAAATGTATCTGATTCTGCCTAAGTGAATGGAAACATGGAGTTGAATGTTTTTTGTGCTATCCAAATGTTTGTTCAACTATCTATGTCACCTATAAAGCGACTAAAAGACAAATTCATCTGATAGGTTGTGGTGATCTGATCATTCTGAGATTATAGGCAATGACACAATCTTTTAATGTTTTCTTTGGTTTTGGTGATACAGCCGGCTACATGATCATAGACATCACATTTTTCTCTTTTTATTCTCTTTCATCTATATCAGCATAGATCCTAAGTAGCAGAGACTAGAGACAGTTGATATAAACTCATATTGTACATGACCTTATACAGGGCTGACTTAACAGTGAACTATGCATTAAGAGCGTACGTGTTTCTGACTTTGCTCCCTCGCGTGCATGCCGCATGGAACAGCTGCCGCAGGTTTCGTTGGATCTGCGTAGCGCTCTACGAAAACGATAGATGGCAACGTCGCAACCAACTCGCAATGCCTCGAAAAATGCGTGTCTCGTCATACGCATGATGGACGCACTGTCTTCTTTTGCTCAGATGTACACAAACCTGCTGCAAGAGTATTAATCCATCGGCGTCATGTGCATAACTAATCCACTTAATACGTAATAAAGAACCATATCTGTCATTAGAATGGTGCCTTTACTGGTAACTAGATGATAGTTAGGCACCAATAACTACGGCGGCATTGAGCACTCTACGTACATTAATACGGTTGGCGCGTGTGCTCGTAGTGAGTATGATACTTGGCTCTCCCAATTTTCTGGATGGAGATCCTCTGCATTAGAACACTTAATGCAGAGGATGAAAAATTCTCTGTACTAAGATCATCTCTCAAGACCATCATATCGGAATCTAACGGCTCAGATCTAGTGCTGCGGTGATCTACTACAGTGAAAATCACTCTATAGTAACTAAGGTGTAGTGCCCATTTTACTTCACATATTCCCTCCACAGTAATGTAGATGATTCGGTTCCCAATTTTCTTGTCTATTGCAACCACTACTTGCCTGTAATTAGTTCTCTTACAAAACTACAACGGTATTGAATCATCTAAGAAAAGCTGCGTGCAGCTACAGTGCATGCACCAGAGTTCAGGGACAACATCATCTTCTAACAGGTGTCAGGCACAAACGCGCATCTGTACGTAGGTACCAACTTCAACAAAGCTGGTGATATCATCAACAACTTGAATGGAATTATCATCTGGTGCTTCTCCCTTTTGTGTCGTTCTTGAAAGCACCTTTTTTCCAGTGATGTTGTAACTTTCGGGTGGATGGGGTCTCTTCAACAATCACTTTAACCCTTTTGCATATCCTTTTCCCTTTTCAAGTGTATTCTTAGTCATAAGCGTGATCATACATTCAGCGATTGTCTTGCATTATTCCAAAATAAAAAGGTATAGCATCGATCACAGAGAATCTCTGGATTAGCTGCAAAGGTTAAAATACTCTCTGGATTAACCAGTCACAACTCACAACTACTGAATGGTTACCGCAGTTCTGACTATCATCTATCATTAGGGATCCCGAAACTGAAAGTGAGGTGTGTAATCGACAAACTACCTCTGAAAGGGATGTAAAGATGAAGGTCATTTCCAAGGATTTGCTCATAAAAGGGCATGTTATGCTAAGTCTTACTGATCTTTGCAGGAACAGTCACTCTGAAGCTGTGCCTGTCATGGCAATGGGCCCGGGGGGCTACGGCCATGCGCAGTGACGGACTTAGGACTAAATCTTAGATATGACGGCTCGTCGCCACATTGTCGAGTGCCGCTTCCTTAGTGGGCGTACCGGCTACCGTTGCCTCCCCGCATGCTACTAGAGCTTAGTCACTAGGCTCTCGCTCGATGGCTCCATGTAGTGTGTCACTTAATGAATTAATAATAAGTTCAACTAACCTCTTTTTCCTGAGAACAAGTGCCCATTGAACTAATAAAACAGATCCTTTTGGAATATACAAACATTCTAGATGCCTTAAGCACTCATGTTAGTACGTTACTCCATCAAGTAGAAATTTCACTAGCCTACCTTTATGTTTGCTCTCTGGAAAAATAAACACAATTTTTAGTACCTTAACTCGCTCGGACACTGCTGCAAACTCTAAATCCATCTACCGATCTTGCGATGGTACGACATTTCCTCAAAGTAACAATAACAAATCACACAAGGGGAAACTGAAGCACAAGAACAAATCACATAAGAAAAAACTGAAGAACACCGCGAGAGATTAGTTACCAAATAGGGAGAGCGCGTGGGAGACGAGCAGCACAAGCTTCGCCTCGCTTGCGCTCCATCCACCGCCCACTCACTCACCGGCGCGCTCTGCGCGCCCGTCGGCCGCCCCCGCACCAAGCACCAAGACTCAAGACTGCTGCCGCCTCCCTGCGCTCACTTCGCGCCGCCTAGGGCTAGGGTTGAGAGAGAGAGAGGGGATTGGATCGCCCGATCTGGAAGGCCGGAGTGGAGGCAATGATACTCGGTTGGGCTAGGCACTTGGGCTGGGTGGGCTGTGATTCAGCAAAAACAGCCCATGGCCTCCTTCGTCGCTAGATCGAGCTGCTGTCTTCAGTGGCTCACTACCGCCGCCGCCTGGGAGAGAGAGGGTGGGGGGTGTTCCATCGGCGTTGTCTACCTGGGGCGGTCGGCTAGCCTTGCTCTATTGCTAGGACAGCCCCTGGCCATGCGTTATAGGCAGAAAATATTGTTCACGTGTACTGTTCACATGTGAACAGTGTCCGAACGGATTAGATTAGTTGCTTTCTTTATATTAGGAATAGTTAGATACATATATTCGTATTATGAATGATTATATGCATATCTTTATATTATGAATGATTATATTTATATCTTCATATTTAGAAAATATAGATATTATCTTATCCTTAGTTGATTGGTTGCATTAGATATGATAGTTTTCATATTGTTAGTGGCTAACCTCATCTATATAAAAAGAGGAGCTGCACCATTCATAAGCAAGCAAGAAGAACACAATAGTCTAAGTCTCAATCCCTTTCGTCTCTCGAATATATAGTCTTCCCTCTCCCCTAGCAGCCAATGTCACCTGTCTATCCTCTCAGTGATGTTTACCCTTATGATATAAGGATCATAACAACTTGGTATCAGAATCAATCGATGCAACCACCATGGCAAGCAGCGATGGTTCCGGTCCCAACGAGATTGACACCATGCTCAAGCAAATCTTGGCGCAATTGATCATCCTCAACGAGAAGTTCAAGGTGGGCAAACAGGGAACCGTCACACCAAGTGTTGACTTGCTCGACACAGCCCCCGCGATAGTCATCGTTGTACCAGGAGATGGCCTACTCGGCGCAGGCCCTACAACAGTTGCTACCGGACCACACCGCACGACAGTCACAACCATGGTCCTGTCGGCGCCTACTATGGCCCTGTCGTGGTAGCCGCGGTCCCGCTGATGCCTACCGTGGTGCTGGCAAAGCCTATGCCCTTAGTGCCATTAACGAGGAAGAAGGATGTCGTCGTCGTTTCGCGGGCGCCTTCACCACGTTGTCAGCCGATGATGTGTCGTTGGTGCGGTGAAGTGCATCGGCTTCCATGTGGGGGGTCAGCGACGTCGTCGCATCTCTCCTACAAACATTGCATCAAGGGGTGAGAAGGATGATGCTGCTGCCCCATGCTAGGTGTCTATGCCCCCGATGACTCATGCGATGTCAAGACACACCAAGGGGCTGTTGTCCATTGGAGGTTCGTTGCTCCTCGTTCATGTAACGCGACGTCGGCATCATGCCTTTTCGTCGACATGGGGATGCGAAAGTCTTAGCCCGTGGCCGCCACCAGACAGCTCGAGGGCGAGTTGTCTCGCCGTGAGGGGTGTAATGTTATGCCGTAGAAGCCACGGCACGCACTGCAGCAATCCCGTGTGAACAGTGGTCGGCTATTGTAGCATTGGGATTGGAAAGGGGTTGTCTTACTCAATAAGAATATCTATTTTCCTTAATAATTTATTAGTTTCCTTGTATAGGGATTAGTTAATTAGGAAGGTCATCATTTATATTGATCTTACTCATAATTGTTAGAAGAGCTCTCTATTGTAATTGTTGGCATTAAGCAAGAAAGAAATATAAAAGTTATTTCCAGTCTTAGTCTCCCTTCTCTTCCCTGAGGCCGTCGCCGTCGCCGCCGCCGCCCGGCCATCTTTTCAGTGGTATTTACCCTATGATCTAAGTTGGATCATAACAGTACCTGTCCCTGCACTTAATTTCTTTATCGATCTGAGCTTGTTTGCCCTTGCGAGTGATCCTCACAAGCATCATATACTAGGCAGGAAAGGGACGGGCTGGTGAGTGGTGAATACGAAACGGGGTGACATCTTACAAGTCTACCAAAGTGAGCCTAGAAGAGAGGAGAAGCAGAAGTCGGCTACCGGTTGAGGGCCTGTGTTGCTATGTAATATTAGGCTCAGAAATAAGCCTCTATAAGTGTCAAGTCTAGTTCTCAACACAAATTTTTTTCAGATAATGAGTTCTCAACACAATTTTTTCAGATAATGAGTTGTCAACACAATTGCAATTTTTTCAGATAATGAGTTCTCAACACATTGTTCTGAGCTAAATTAGGTGCCTAGTTCTATTCATGTGATCATCTTTTCTTAAATGTTTCTTAAATTTTAAAATGATTTTCTAGGCAGAGCAAAATCGAATTTCCACTTTACTTGACCTCTCTGATTGGACTCTGGATGTGAACCCAAGGGAGAGTATGAAGTTGGCTACCTCTACAAAAAAAATGACCAATACATAATACTATCATAGTATCAGTATAACTGTACTAGGATGTACTGAATGTATTAAATGGAGTATGGTGTCTTCATGGGGGTTGGGAAACATGTTTGCAACCAAAGGAAAGTTGGAAGATCACAACACTCCTGTTCTGCACTCAAAATCTCAAATACCTCTGTACTTTCAAATGGAAGGGCTATTCATCATGGCATTTAACTGGCAGGCACTTGCATGTTGGTTCACATAAAGGACGAATAAGAGGAATGTTTCTAAAGATGACAGTACCATTTACTCATTGCAAAGTGCACACATTATTCGTCCATAGCGCCAAAATGGGGGGGAAAGGGCAAGATATGGTATCCCAAATATGAACAGCAGAAGAAAAAAGAAAGTCTGATTAGTGCTAATTTCTTTAGGCATGAGTTTATATATACCACAATAATTGTCCCTTCAAGACCGTTGTCTGACAACTTGTATTGAAATTGATAACAACGAAGACTTCTTTGAGCAAAAGATTAGTTAGTCTGAATTATGCCTTACTTGACCAGCTGGTGCCATGGTTGTACCAGTCATTAGCCAAAAGCATTGCAGTAATGCGGGTGATGGGCATGCTCATTGCTTCATCATGGTCCATGTGGAGTACTAATCAGATGTTGAGCTGATTCTGTTGTCTCTTGACAGGAAATATCTAGAGTGGTCCTGAACTAGATTAAAGGAAATGAGAGAGCTAATTGCACCTTGTAGGCTGTTCATCAGGGAAAAAGAAGTACCTCATAGGTTGGCATCGCGTGTAATCCATAGCAATGTCAATCTGTCATTATTTTTTCCGGTGACAAGTAATTCCAAAAGCTCATCCTCAGAACTAAAAGAAATCTGTAGGCTTCCTTTTGATGGGTTCACTCTCTTTTCCCTCTGTGAAGCCTTGTTTACCTACCTTTGTCTTTCCAGCCCGTGAAAACAATAATGTGGCATCAAATTTGGGGGAGAGAGAAAAAAACGAAGGATGGTTGCTGTTCATCTTACATCTAATCATTTATACATGCATTTATCAGCAACAGTATGCATCAAAATAATCATAATATCATGATGCTAAACCATCCCTTTATAATAACAATCTGGCTTGTCGGGACAACCGGTAGCGATCAGCCTAGACTGTCGGTGAGCGCGACGAGAACCAAGAATCAAGATTCAAGAGCCAAGAATGTAACGATGTGGTAAGCAGTGACATGGCCTAACTACCCTAATTTCTAGGACCTTATCGGACGCTTCAGTTTGGTTTGGAGCGTGGGCATTGTCACTGTAAACAGAAAAGAAGGTGAGGAAGCTTCACGAACAGGAACAGCACGACTTGTAGCTGCGTAGCCAAATTCTATAATCAGATTCCAACTGGGCCTTGCATGGCCTACCATCATGATACACACAATGCGAACAATGCATCTACTGTTGTACTTGTCCTTGCAGTATCACTTTAAATGGTAACAGGAATATCCCACGAGTTGTTGTTTGCTGTTGCTGCTGCTGCTGCAACTTGCTGCTTCTCCAATCCTGAATGCTCATACCATTTGTGCAGTACAAAGTGTACATGATGCTGCAATCTGAAGTATGGGAGGGTACCGAGAAGATGCAGTCCAGAGCAGAGAGCAAGGGAAAGTGCAGGGGATGCCACGAATTTCCTGCACGTTGGGTGGCACTTCAACGTGCGTGCATGTGGCCCGTCTCTTCCTCCTCTGCTTCCAGCCATACCACTGCAGTCTGCACCACTGGATGGATGGGAAGCTGAATCATACATGTGCATGCAGGCAAAGGAAGAGGGGCTAGAAAGTAGAAAGTGTAAAGAAGCTTGGCGAGCAGCTTGTGCTGGGGCATCCCTTCGCACGCATGCATCAATGCATGATTATCTTGACCAATTAACCTTCTAAATGAAATGCAATTTTTGGCGCAAACTGGCGTGAAGAAACATTGTACAAGGCAGAGTTCCGAATTTCGGACGAAAATCAGTGATTTCGGTTCTATCGGAATTCAAACCGGGTTAAAAAATCAGTTTGCTTGAATTTTATCCCCAAAAAATCGAATTTGCTTGATTTTTTTAATTAAAAATCCGAAAAATTCAAAAAAAATTACCCCCCCCCGGGTTAAAAAACCTTACCGGTAAAAAAAACCCTGGTACAAGGACGGACGTTCACATGAGAGATAGTACTGTGCTGCAGTTAGAGGCGGCAGTGGCCGCAAGCAAAGACAAATCCAAATGAGCAATGGACGAGTGCATCACCAACACTTGACGTACGGCACATGGCAGCTTTGTCTTGGAAGCCATGAACGGTGATACATACCTGGGGGGGGTGGGGCCAACCGCCGGGTCCGGGAAGGAAAATCCCAACTGATTTTTTCGGATTTTGCAAATTCAAATTTTAATTTTTGAAATTCGGTTGGTTTTCAAGCGAAATTCAACAGGTTTTTTTCCCGGTAAATCTGGTTACCGGCCGGTTCCCGGTTTCTAGCCGGTTTTTTTTTCGGCCCTCCGGCAGGATTTGGTCTGGTACCAACTTTTGGATCCTTGTACATACTTCTACTAAGTACTAACTAAGCTGTTAATTGAACATTTTTCTGAAACAAGGAAAACACGGCAGCAACTAGCAATGTGCAATTGTGCATTCTCACGCGCACATCACAGGTGGTAGCCGCCCTCCTACGCAAGCGCGCGGCAAGCCGTTCCATTTGTGCCCGGGCGAAGAATAGCCCAAATTAAGTAGTAGCCTTCCCGGCTCTCTCGCGCGCTAACAACCGCACGCCATTAATCAAAGCTTGTCCATTTCCTTCCCCTTGGTCGTCTCACTCGGTCACTAACTCTAGCTACGTCGGCATCTACCTACTTACTTATCGCTTTAATTATCGGCAGATGCGTAGCACCCCGCCACCCCGGATCGTCTTCTTGTGCGTGTATATAACCAAGAACCCAGCTCAGAACCTTCCATCTTTCTACCACCGTTCGAGAGCTAGGGAGAAGGAAGGAAGAGAAAATGGAGGTGGTGAGGATGGGAGGCGGCATGGCCGCTCCATTGCTGCTGCTGGTGGCTGCCGCGGTGGTTCTTGGCGTTGCGCAGGGGCAGCTGCGGCAGGGGTTCTACGAGCACAGCTGCCCCCGCGCGGAGCAGATCGTGAAGCACTACGTGCAGCGGCACATCCCCCACGCGCCCTCCATCGCCCCCACCCTCATCCGCAGCCACTTCCACGACTGCTTCGTCAGGGTACGACGTCTCACTCTCACGTTTGTGCTCCGCTCCTCGCACCGCGCCTAGCAGCACCATGGTGATGCCGGTGTCCATGCGTGCGTGTGTCTTGACCGGCGCATGCATTGCAGGGGTGCGACGCGTCGGTGCTGCTCAACGGGACGAACGGCAACGAGGCGGAGAAGGACGCGACGCCGAACCTGACGCTGCGCGGGTTCGCCTTCATCGACCGCGTCAAGAGCCTCGTCGAGCAGGAGTGCCCCGGGGTCGTCTCCTGCGCCGACATCCTCGCGCTCGCCGCGCGCGACGCCGTCGGAGTCATCGTAAGTACCCTCATCACATGCATGCACTGATGCACCCCGCTACTACACATGCGCGCGGCTCAAAGATCACTAGTGAAACTATACTGACGTGACGCGGGTCAACACTCAAAACTCAAAAATGAAGGGCGGGCCGTTCTGGCGCGTGCCGACGGGGCGGCGGGACGGCACGGTGTCGATCAAGCAGGAGGCGCTGGACCAGATCCCGAAGCCCACCATGAACTTCACCGAGCTCCTCGGCTCCTTCCGGAACAAGAGCCTCGACCTCCCCGACCTCGTCTGGTTGTCAGGTAAACTTCGTTCATCCACTCGTTCATTCCCCCGTCAATCAAAAGCTCAGTTTCACCTGGTGACAACTTCTTTTTTACAAAAAAAAAATCACCTACGACTAATTAACTGCACATAAACGGTTGCCAAGATATTTTACCTGAGATAACTAGGAAAGTAATTAGTATTCAAGGCAGAATGCAGGTTCGGTATTTTTCTAGAGAAATTCTACACTTTTTTTCTAAGACTGATTCTCGGTGTTACTTGCAAGTGCATGGCACCGACACATAGTGATGTAACGTCTGGCGAAGCATAAGCAGTAGCCAGTAGGTCACATGACCAATAATGCTGTCCTGAACCAGACGGCTCCAAGATAAAGAAGAAAACAAACTTCATAGCTTGCCTTGCCGTGTGTACGACTGAACAAACAATCCCCAAATAGAAATATAGAACTGAACACTAGTACTTAGTCTCATGCCATGACAACTAAACTGAACAGACATCTCAACGTATAACAGAGTACTACCGACAACATGTCTCGCTTACAAGACCAAAGTTCATGTTACTTTTGCTTAGGAGTTAGGACGGTTGCATACTTCCATTGCATCAAATCAAATAGTCAACTTGGTCTAATGAATCTAGGGGCGTCAATCGGATACGAATTATCCATTTTATTATATTACCGTATTCGATATGATACGAATATGGTTTAGATTTTTTCCATCCAATTAACAATTTCTCTCGTATTCGTATTCACAAAAAAAATGGATACAAATATGGTATGGAATTTTGCCATCTGAAATGTTATTTTATCCGCACTATTCATATTCGAATTCGATAAAACAATATACATATTTTATTGCAGCATGGCTAATTAGTTGGACGAGTATTTTTAGTTTAATGTGAATTTATATTTTTAGGTGAAATAGATAAACTATAATGATTAAGTGTGCTATATACGAGAATAAGGTATTATAAATATCTTACCATTACGTAAGTTATGAGGATATCCGAATCCGACCGAATTAAGTAGGTATTCGATTCGTATTCATATTTGACAATATTTAAATTTGTATTCGTATTCGTTTAGAAAATACAAATACGAAAATACCACTATTTGATTCGTATTCGATCCGTTGACACGCCAAAATGAATCGATCCAACAAACAAGGAGGCTTTTAGTTGGACAATGACCCACCTGTTCAGTGCAATGCAATGTTGCACAGATGCACAGTTTTGTTATTTTTTTTAAAGAGAGAATGTAGCACAGATATTGACAAGCTAACTACCCTTTTTAGCTTGATGATTTGTAGCATATAATCACACACAAAATGTGTCCAAAGTTCTATAAAAGGCCAGGAGTAAACGACATGTAAAAAATCACGATACTAGGATCCAGCTTTTGTCCAGTCTCTGTTGTTGGAGTTGGTAGCCGGCAAAATGATTCAGTATACATGACAAGTGTACTGTAATACAAACAACTCTACAAACCGGAAGCACTGTGATGCTAGTACGTTAATAAATACCACTGATTTAACTTGCTGCCCACTTCCCTGGGGCCTGAGCAAGCGACTGCTTACTGGCCTTCTAGAAGGTCAAATCATAATTTACCTTTGATCTCATTCTTCACATGTCATCTTGCCAATACAGGATTACATGTGTTAAAAGTTGACCTCTTGGACTCCCACTTTGTCACTGTTTCTTAAGTTTTGGCTTGTTGGGTCATTGATTCACATCTTTTTAATGGGCAACCTGTTCTGATGTTGACACGCATGCTACTGATAACTAAATCGGTCTATTACAACCTATTAAGATTGAAACTTTTTTTGTTTGCATGTGTTCTTTAGACGTCAGCATTTAATTGGTACTTTTGAAGTAGGTTAATGTTAAATTCCTACACATACCATTGCATACCATTACTGAACATATTGATTGTATTTGTATGGTTCAGAAAAAAAAACCATTGAGTCATATAATTGCTGAGGTGCTGAAAATATATTTGAATTACTGAATTTTGGAAAACGTCAATTAACTAGCTATGCAATCATGGACCGGGCCTCATTTGTAATGAAGGATTTTGATAGAAAATCGAGAGGACTACCCTATTTTCTGCAAAATCATGTAAACTTTCAGTTCTTGTAACTGTTACTGAACTGAATTTGCACTTGCCTGATCATGACATACCAGGGGCGCACACGATCGGCATCGCCCACTGCAACAACTCGTTCGGCAACCGGCTGTACAACTTCACCGGCAGGGGCGGCCCCGGCGACGCCGACCCGACGCTGGACCCGCTCTACGCGGCGAACCTGCGGAAGAACAAGTGCACCACCCCGACGGACAACACCACCGTAGTGGAGATGGACCCCGGCAGCTTCCTGACCTTCGACCTCGGCTACTACAGGGGCGTGCTCAAGCACCGCGGCCTGTTCCAGTCCGACGCGGCGCTCATCACCGACGCGGCGGCCAAGGCCGACATCCTCAGCGTGGCGAACAGCCCGCCGGAGGTGTTCTTCCAGGTGTTCGCGCGCTCCATGGTGAGGATGGGCATGGTGGATGTCAAGACCGGCTCTGAGGGGGAGATCAGGAAGCACTGTGCCCTCGTCAACACCTAGTGAAGTGGATCAGTGGATGCATTCATGCATGCAAGTGCCTCCACACTGCTGCATTTGCATGCTTCTTTTCTTTGGTGGCACATGGATCGATCGGTGTTGTATGTTCAGTTACTTTTTCTTTTCTCATCTTTTTGTAAGGTGCCTTTCTTTTGTTGTTTATGTTCCAGTTGTAACTATACATGCTGTTGCTGTTATCTGTGCAAGTTGTTTCAGTGATATGTACTTCTACATGGAGATAATAATAACAAGGGGACTGAATTTTGTGAGGAGGGTGCAGACAAAGTTCAAGACTTTAGACCTATCAGTCTGATTCATGGGATCGGCAAGTGGATTGCTAAAACGCTCGCGCGACGGCTGGCCCCGTATCTCAACAGCTTGATTTCGAGAGCTCAGAGCGCCTTCATCAAAACAAGAAGCATCCATGACAACTTCCTCTACGTCCGTAACCTGATCACAAGACTTCACCGTTCCAAAACCCCTACGCTCTTCTTCAAGCTCGACATTGCTAAGGCTTTCGACTCGGTTCGTTGGGACTACCTCCTGGACCTGCTTAGCAAAAGAGGGTTCCCCCTCAAATGGACAAATTGGGTGGCAGCCCTCTTAAAGTCCGCCTCATCGAGAGTCCTCCTCAATGGCATCCCTGGCAATGCGATCATCCATGGGAGGGGACTTCGGCAAGGAGATCCCCTTTCTCCTTTCGTCTTCATCCTGGCCATTGACCCCATTCAAAGCCTCCTAGAGGTAGCCACGGGCTTGGGATACCTTGCTCCCATGCGCGATCGTCTAGTCAGTATCAGAACCTCTATCTATGCGGACGATGCAGCCATTTTCATCAATCCTAACCCACGGGAAATCTCCATAACCACGCAGATCATCCTCAACTTTGGGCAGGCCACCGGCCTTCATACCAATTTCCAGAAAAGTATGGTGCTCCCAATCAGCTGTGACCACTTAGACCTTACCTCGGTCCTTCGACTGTCCGGCAATCCGCTCAACTTTCTCGACCAAGTATCTCGAGACTTCCGCCACCTTCGAAGGCTTCAGAGAGTGGATTTCCAACCCTCCTTGACAAGGTGGCGGGCGAGCTAGCGAGGTTGGCAAGGGCGTCTCCTTTCCCCAGCAGGACGGGCCACCCTTGTTAAATCGGTTCTCACCTCGATCCCAATTTACTACCTCACCGTTTTCAAAATTCCCAAAGCAATCCTCACCACCCTTGACAAAATTAGGCGACGCTTCCTTTGGGCCGGTCATGATAACCTCTCGGGTGCAAAGTGCAAAGTCAACTGGGTCAGAGTGTGTCGCCCAACCCATCTCGGCGGCCTAGGCATCATCAGCCTTCCGCAATTCTCCGCGGCAATAAGATTGCGTTGGCTCTGGCAAGAATGGAAGAACCCCTCTAAACCCTGGGTCGGTATGGAAATCCCTGTTCAGGACTCGGACCGGAATCTTTTCGCGGCAGCGACAAGGATTACCCTCGGGACGGAAAATTGACCAAGTCGGTTTTCGCCGTGGTTATTTGGAGAGACCCCCAAAGACCTAGCTCCTAGCATTTTTGCTTCGTCAGCTCGCAAAAATTAGACCGTGTTCTCGGCTTTACAGAATGGGCGATGGGTGTAGGACATCAATCTCAGGGCAGGGTTCTCTGCACTACACATTGATCAATTTGTAACTCTCTGGACCAAAATCAACCAAATTCAACTGCTTCAAGGCACCCTCGACGAGATCTCCTGGAAGCTTAGCCAGAGTGGAACCTACTCCTCGAGATCCGCCTACGCCTTACATTTCTTGGGTTCCATAGCGACCAACTACAAAGCCTTAATCTGGCAATCCCAAGCCCCTTCAAAGGGGAAACTTTTTGCTTGGTTAGCAATTCAAAACAAGCTTTGGACCTCTGACAGGCTTGAAGTGAGGGGGTGGCCAAACCATCGCTTCTGCCCCCTCTGCAGACACACCCCGGAATCAATACTGCACCTCATCGCACTGTGTCGTTACTCTGGCCGCATCTGGAAGCTTATGGCGGATTGGACAGGCACTGAAAGTCTCCAGCCCTCCACCTGGCCCCATTACACGAACATCCAAGACTGGTGGGCAAATGCGGCAAAGGCGTCAGGCCCCTTTCGGAAGACCAGGACGACGATCATGATTTTAATCTCTTGGGAGCTTTGGAAGGAACGAAATGCAAGAATTTTCAACAACAGAGCTTCAGCGCCCCTCGACCTCCTAGCCAAGATTAAGGAGGAGGGGAGAGCGTGGTTCCTTGCGGAGGTTAATTCTTTGGAGTGTTTCATTTCTCTGTAATTAGGCCTTGTCTCTCTTAAACTCTGACCCTTTTTGGTCACACTCTTCTTTATTAATATAACGGGCAATCCTCCTGCCGTTTTCATTCAAAAAGAATTTTGTGAGGTCCGAGCATGCGTCGACGTGGCCTTTTGGCACACGCCCGAGACAAGATCGACGGATACAGATTTTTCAAAGGCAGTGTTCTTGCGTTACTCGAAGAAAAGAACAGCAGTTTTTCTTTTCCAATGGCATCATAGTTTCCGTAACCCTTCAGATCATAGCTTTCGATATAGTGTACTGACAGTCTCGGGTCCTATTTGGAAATGCAGGATTTTCCTAGGAAACAGTAAAACCTCTGTACTCCCAATGGGGTCTTAGGAATCCAAATGTGGCCTCGATGCACATCGCACAACGTATGTATGGCGCATGGTACGGGTAAGGGGTACGTGCAGAAGCAGTGTACGAACGCAAGCACGAGCATCGATCATGCACGGGCCGGCATAGCTTATAAACGAACTTTGTTGAGACATTGCGATCGGCGACCAACTTAGGCCGTGCTCGCAGGGCAGGGCACGCACGACGGTGCGTACGTTCTCCGCTTGAATTCTGCGCGGGCGTATGTGATCACCGGGCGGAACGGCCAATCAAACCAGATGGACCAATCCCAACAACTCAACCGTCGCGTTTGTCCAACACCAAAATCACGTGACGAGCAGCGGGGAAGCCGTTAGGATGTATATAATGGTATGGACAACTGTTGTCTATAGTATCTTTCTATATCATTTACAGACAACGTTAAAGACAGCTTTTACAATAGGTTGTTTTTTTATATATTTTTATAGACAGCTCATCTCTGTATAATGTGTCGTGTTTTTCGTGTTACAGTCGACTACTGCACGAGAGACGATCCAATTCTCTATGATTCTCCTCTCGTATCCATATTATCTTATGTTATATGTGGCAAGTCTTACAGACAAGTGACATTACGCTGTTATACATGCTCTTAGTCGGCGACGGCGGCAACCGCGATGGTAACAGTCTAACCAGAGCACAAATCTAAGACAAATGGAGCTTGTTTGCACGGTTGTGCACTACTACAAAACAAGCTATAGAAGACGCCTCATCACAGACGGTTCTTTTGAACAGTCTGTGTTGGGTCTGCCGGGGCCAGGTACCAACCTATCACAAACGGTTCTTATTACGAACCTGAACCGTCTGTGATAATTGTATATTACAGACGGTTCATCTATGATAGGCTGCCACTATAAATACCTGGACTCGACAGACCCTTGCCCATTCCCATTTGAGTCGCCACACCCAGCCCCATTGCGCCGCCGACAGAGAGGAGAAGGAAGGGAAGGAAGGAGGAAGGGAGGAGAAGGAGAGGGTTCTCAAGATATATTTGATATTTTCGTTATGAGCTCCGAGGGTAACGATCTATAACCCTTTATGTTTGCTATAAATTAATCGCTAATCAATTTAAGTATGTTTGGTAAATAGGAAGAGTACGTAGTTGCGGTTAATTAATCTATTTTTACATTAATTTGTTACATGTGTATCGTAGATGGATCGAAACTGGATGTACGGTGTGAACCGTGTGAGTCAAGAGTACATTAAAGACAGCTTTTACAATAGGTTATCTTTTTATATATCTTTATAGACAGCTCATCTCTGTATAATATGTTGTGTTTTTTTGTGTTATAGTCGACTACTGCATGAGAGACGGTTCAATTCTCTATGATCCTCCTCTCACATCCACATTATCTTATGTCATACGTGGCAAGTCTTACAGACAGCTGATATTACACTATTATACATGCTCTTAGCCGGCGGCGGCGGCAACCGCGATGGTAACAGTCTAACCAGAGCACAAATCTAAGACAAATGGAGCTTGTTTGCACGGTTGTGGCTTCTCCCAGAATGCCGTTGAATGTTGGCATCTGACAACCTGGATTTGAAGTTAGTTCCTTCTCTATTTAGTTCCTAAGCTCTTAGTTGAAGGGTATCAAACCATTTTTGTTGGCTGTCTTACCCTAAGAGCTTTCTTAATGACTACAAAGAATTCAACCAGTTATGCAGCCCGTGTCTCATGGCTACGGGTTCAAATATCACCAGTGGCGAACGCAGGACAAAAATAGAGGGGGTGCTCAAGCTAATATAATAAAATTGTACAAAACATACATAATACATTTAAATGTCTAATAGAATTCAAATTCATACATAAATAAATAAAAGACAAAGCGAGAATGTAAAATGAACTAAAGGTAGTACCTGACTAATGAACATAACAATCCAAATGCGTATAAATAGATGCGAGTAGCAATCTGTGGAACAATAGTAGCTAAATTAGCGTGACAATCACAAAATTGTGACTAACTCCTTAAAATTTCCCTTGTTGATGGAAGTAGCAGATTCATCATGTCCACGGAAAGCTTCACCTTGCATTAGGAGAAATCTTGCACAATCTAGAGAAGCAGTTAAACGAATTTTATATGCAACTTCGTCCGCCTTTCCACGAGCATCTAATTTACGTGACACACTTAATCTTTGATTATTGAAATCCTCACATGCTTGCCTACAAAAGCTATGGGTACTACTAGGTCCACCAACATGATCATTCAAACTTTTCAAAGCCTTCCTCCAATTAACAAACCCAACTTTTGTGAATGCATCATTGCCAAAATAATGAGGATGAGACGGACTCTTGAAAAGAAAGCAATAGAAACAAAAGGCGGCATCCTTTGACACGCTATATTCCAACCAATCAAATTTGTTGAACCATGCTTCTTGAAAGGATCTCCAACAATCCATCATTTTCTTTGGAAAAATATGACCAATTGGTCGAGTTGGACCCTTCAACAAATATGCCCTCCTCACTTGATCTCTAATTTCATTGGGATAATCTTCAATTGGTATACGACATCTTTGGATCGGCAATGGTGTCATCGGGATTAAAATCAATCCGAGGCTTCTTTGGTTGAGTTGTACTCTCATTGGTATGAGGAGTAATACTTGTATTTGAATTGTTCAAGAAATAACTATGCAAAGTTCGTTTGTCCATCTTTTATAAATCTACAATAAATTGTAATACATGAGCACTAAAACTAAATACATGTAACTAGACTAGACAAGTAGACAACAATATAACATCACATATTCTTAGTAAAATTATTACCTTAACTCAACTTCTTAGTTGTGAATTGTGACACTCAAGAGTCAAAACCCATAATAGAATTGGGCGGGCCTACCATTTCTTCATTTTCTTTCTCCTTAGCCATTTCTCTCATTTCTTTCTTCTTTCTTCTCGGCAGCTCCCTTCCCCATTTCTTCTTGGCGGTCGCCCTTGGCCGCCTCGGCGCCTCGCCCGCCTGCTTGCCTTGCCGCCTCCGCCTCCCTCCGGCCCGGTCACTGCGCTGGCCGCCTCCTCCCTCCTCCGGCCTGACGCCAAGCTGGCTCCCCTGCCCTGCTCGCCTCCTCCGGTCGCCTGCCTGGCCATCGGCGCCTCCGCCTCATGCCGCCTGCCGCCTTCCTGGTCTTGGCAAGGCCTGCGCCGCTTTTTGCTTTCGGCGCGTGAGGTCACCAGTGAGTGAATTAGGATTTGAGTTCTTGAGAGATGGGGATTTGGGGATTGGCCAATGTGGATTTGGGATTTGAGGATTGCGAAAATGGGCTTATTACATTAGATTTGTAATGCAAAGAATTTGGCCCAAAAGGCCCAAATACGCTTGAAAGGTCGATCGAGTGTTTCTTGCGCTTGCAAAGGCTTCTTCCGCCTCTTCGCTCTGCTTCTTGGTCTTTGGGTGTCGCCTCACGACGGTGCTTGGCTTTGGAGCCATTGAATGGACTCATGGAGGAGCCGCAGCGTTCGGGGTCTCGGTAGGGCGGCGATGGAGCCGGCAAGACGCCTGCGGCAAGACCGCGTTGCCTCCGCCCCTGAATATCACTGACCATGTCAAGTAGACTTGTAGACGGTGGCCGATGCTTTGTTCTGCGATCCTGAGGCAACCGCGCCTCTACGGAATGCCTGCCTTGTAATGTCTTCGGATGTGAAGGTGTGAAATTGAGTTCAGGTGGGCAGCCCACCGTCGTCGCCTCAAAAAAATATAGTATGGGGTGTGTTTAGTTCTTTGTATACCTCTAGTCTGGCTGTACGAGTCATTCAGGCTGAAACGAGCCAGGCTGTGTGGATACAATATGAATTGTTTGATTGGCTGTTTCTGTTTAGTCAGATTGTATTGAGATGTTGTTTGGTTGGATATATAAGGACGTTGACCGTAAGTGTAGATGCAAGAGACGGTGGTAAGAAAATGTTAACATGGCTTTAATTTTGTCTTAATATATTCTAATAGCCCTTATTTCACCTTAACCCACTCTAATAATACCTAATATGCACTGATCACCTCTTAATAACGTCATTAGCAGAGCCTGCATCTGGAGAAATAGAGAAATTGAGTGTTTCTACCAAGCCTAGCCCGAAGGCATCTTTTACATCTGCTCAACCAGGTTGTTTTACGCGTGCAGCCATCCATACAAACGAAACTAAAAAGATTCTGCACCTGAGAAGTCTGACCTAAACTTACACACCAGACCAAACACGACCATCTCGACTATACAAAACTTTATAGAAAGAAACAGGAACAGGGGCGGAGACAAGGGGTGCCCCCTCCTGATTTCTTACTACATGTAGAGTACGGAAATTTACTAGAACAATGCTTAACTAATTCAATTTACGTGACTAACTAAAAGTTAGAATGAAACTAAAAACCTAGGAGTTAATTTGTGGTACACGAACACATCTCATGTAACATTTAGATTATATTTTGTCTCTAAATTTTTAAGTTAGTATTGAGTCTATTTTGTACCGTACAAGTGCATGATTTTCATCTCCCGACGTGTGTAAAGTTTGATTAATCAATTCTTTCTCGTATCTGGCTTCTATCACACCTTTCGTGGCTCGGTGAAGTTATCATCCATCATGATCATTATTTGTTTTCTATTGATTTTTTATGTAAAAAGTTTTCTTCTAAAAAAAAACTTCTATTTTTATAAGGGAAAATTAAGGATTTGTCACTCCTAAGCACCTTGTATTAGTATTTTGTCACTTATAAGTTTCTTCTTAAATATGGAGGGGTAAATGCGTCTTTTCATAGTGGATTTTGGTACAAAATAAAAATACTGGAGTACGTTCGGGGTATCAAATCATATGTATTTGATGCTTAGGAGTGGCAAATTATCAAGAAGAAACTTAAAGATAGTAAATACTAAATCAAAGAGTTTAGGAGTGGTAAATCCTTAATTTTCTATTTTATAAGTAATTTAAATTAAACGATAAGAAATTCATATCTCTTCTCGAGCAATCATTTAATTCTGGCCATCCCCTTGAGAGGAACACAACGCTGAATAGGAACACTGAATATGGTTTTGATCAAACAATCAGGAAGGCCAATTGTCACGTGTTCCACGATATCGGTTTCTGAAAGAAAGAACAAACGAAAGAAAAATAGTTAGGTCGCGTGGCTCGTACTGACATCTGGACCCACCGTTGGAAAGTAGCGAAGCGACCGATCCGCTGACTGACGAGTGGCCGCCGCGTTCAGCCCCGGCGAACCTCCGCTCGCATTACCTAATCCCCGTCGAAGAGCGGGGCCGACCCCCAGCCCACGTGCCCCCGTCGGCGAGCAGCTACCCACTCGCCGCCGGCGTTGTGTTCGGTAGCAAGGTCGCAGAGACGTGCCGCGTGCCCAGCACCGTCGTTTGTGCCGTGCGGGTGTCGTGCGTGGCTCGTTGAGGTAGCCGAAAGGGTGGGATAAAAAAACCGGGATCCGAATTAGCTAGCCGAAGAGGTGGCGATCTCCATAGAGATCGGATCCATGGGCTCATCTCGTTATCCGTCCAGCGTATTCCATCTCCGCACCAGGTAAGCCAAGCATCCTCTTTTCTTGCCAAGTTTTCCATCCTTTTACGATGTGGATTATACTTGAGAAATTCACTGATTTGCGATACTAGAACCGGGTTGCTTGCTTCTCGCTGTGTTTGATTGGTAATTGATACCAGCCTATGGGACTGCCAAGGCATGGGTTGTTAATCAGGCATGGGTTCTTGCCATGGGTGAATTAGGTACACGCTACTTGCGCAAAAAGATTCGTTAGGAATCGCTTACTTATTTTAGGGCATAAAGCCAGCAACCCGGCATGAATTAAGGTTGTTGGATCGACTGTTGTAGGTTAGTCTAACTTTCCAATTTCAAATTATGCCTACGAGTTACCTGTTCCTGCTGCAACCCCAAGTTCCTTTCAGGATTAGATTACCAAAGCCGTACTGTCCTCACCGAACTGTTCTTTTTCTATCTTTCTAAATGTTAAAATTTTCACATTAATAGAAAACATGGAGGGTGTTGATGACCCTGGCAGCAGCAGCAGCAGCAGCAGAAGCAAGTGGGCCAAAATGACGAGCACAAACTCGTGGAGGTGGTGTCTAGGGTTGATTTACATTGTTGCTGTTGCAAGTATATGGATTGCTGCAAGCTACATCGTGCAGTCTGTTGTGGATGCCGGTGTTTCTCCGTTCTTGATTACCTACATATGCAATTCTCTGTTTGTTATTTACATCCCCATAGTTGAGGTTGCTCGGTACTTCGAGGATTCTATCAATTACTTTTGGACAAGGTTGAAAGGCAAGGATGGTGCAAACCTGCAGCAGTCAGCTGATCTGGAGAGTGTGAATCTTCTACAGAGAAGTGAAGGAGAGGGCAATGCAATCTCAGATCAATCGCTAACAAGGTTGCCTGAAGACACTTTGGCTTCAGATGAGAACTTCCCTGTCCAGACAGAGCTAAGTGTTGCAGATTGCAGCAAAGGGTTGCATGCAAAAGGGCGCTGGACGCGTGCTCGTGTTGCCAGAGTCAGCATGGTAGTTTGTCCTTTTTGGTTTCTTGCACAGCTTACTTTCAATCTGTCCCTAAGATACACCACTGTTACAGTAAGTGTTACTAAGAAGAACTGTATACTACTTCCATATCAACATCTATTTTACCTCACTGCTGTCACTAGTTGGTCTATTATATGTCGTTGTTTCTTTGTACTTGTAGTCAAATACAATCTTGAGCAGCGCGTCTAGCCTCTTCACTTTCTTGGTTGCATTAGTATTTCTTGGAGAAACATTCACATGGTTGAAGCTAATCAGTGTGCTTCTCTGCATGGGAGGAACAATAATTGTTAGCCTGGCCGATTCAAGTAGTACAGTGAATGCTATTGCCACAAATCCTCTTCTTGGAGACATCCTTTCTATTGTTTCAGCTGGCTTATATGCTGTGTATATCACCTTGATACGGAAAAAGTTGCCCGATGAGAAAGAAGGTCAAGGCGAAGTGAGCATGGCCCAGTTTCTGGGATTCCTGGGACTGTTTAATATGTTGTTTTTCCTTCCTGTTGCATTGGTGCTGAATTTTGCCAAGCTGGAGCCATTCCACAGGCTGACATGGGAGCAAGTTGGTCTGATTGTTGGGAAAGGTAGGTTTTCTCTTTACACAGTTACATTCTGTTGCTTTTTTCAGAAGCATGAGGTGCTCATTCATAATGTGAGCTATAATAGTGCATCATGTTTGTAGGATTAAAACTTTGCCTGCTATATACATGACATGGTAACGAGCCATATTAGAAATTTAGAATAGCTTGTAAAGAATCACAAGATAAGCCACTGACCGGGAATTGCCACTAATTTATGACCTGTTACGTTCTTTACAGGTTTGTTAGATAATGTTTTGAGTGACTACTTGTGGGCAAAAGCAATCCTTCTCACAACAACCACTGTCGCTACAGCTGGTCTCACAATCCAAGTTCCAATTGCTGCCATTGTGGACACGCTCACTGGTCACGCTCCTCATCTACTGAACTATATCGGAGCTGCTGCTGTATTGGTCGGTTTTGCTGGCATCAACATCCCTCACGATACACCACAGGCTTCTCAGCAAGAGCAGGAAACTCCTATTGTTAGCATAGTTGATGACCCACTTCATTTGCCTAGTGACAGAAATTCCACTGATGCTGTTTCATAGTAGCAGCCTGGCTTGTTCAGAATTTGTCACAGTGTAATGATCAAGCTATGTATACAGGGGTTGGGGTTGGCCAGATTAGTACAGTTACTGTAATTATTTTCCCCCTTGCCATGGCACCACAACAGAAGAGATGTACATGGATTGAAGTTAGACTAGCTTGTTTGGTTTGTTCTGAACTTTGAGCAGCTAGTCTTTTGCGCTTTGTTTTACCCCCTGTAATGCTCTACATGTGTAAGTGTAACAAATCATGTATCCCATGTCTCATTTGAGGAAGTGAATTTCATTTGTAATTTTCGTTGGGCGTTGTGTGGCTTGGAGGATAGGTACACCGTACACACAGCTAAAATTTGTTGTGCATGGTGAAACGATGTTACATTTTTATGGCAACTGAACTAATGTTAATACACGATTTTTAAGCTGCATTTATGTTCGTAATTTTCACTTCTAAGCTCTAACAATTTTTAGCATTCATGATTGTTGAAAACCTTTAGCATAGGTGCCTTTAAAACTAGTTATAGTTCCTATGTCCACCCCCTTTTTTTGGAAAAATCCTGTGATTTATATTAATAACTCAATAAATACATAAGTACTTAACTTTTACATTGAAGATTGTCGACGAACAACATGTTATCATGAACTTGTTGGACTTCTTTATCTTCCTCATCATCGACTCCGTATCTTTGCAATGATGTCTTGATTGTTGATAAGCACTGCAGTGGGGAGTAGATTGTCGATGATCCCCATTGATGTGTAGGATCTACGACTCGGTAGCGGTGTTGTTTGTCGGAAGAAAATCAGAGACGATTTATTTGCAACCATCCCGATACGGTGTCGATTTTGGACATAGACATCGCTATCGTTGTACAAATGAGTCGGTCCGATAAAACCCATCATGGGTAAATAAAATCCGGCTAAAAACTCAACAGAGAAGAACAAAATTAGAAAATTTAACCTAGGAAGAAAAACATAAGAAACTAATAAGGTTGGAGGGTTGAACACCGGAGCAGATGGGAGAGGGACGGATGGAGGGTTAATTTTGAGTTTTGTAACCTTATTTGCGAGGCGGGCTAGTGGCCCAACAGTTCGTTCCGGCCCATTTGCACCCTAGCCAAGAAACCCTAGAAACGTTGCCTCATCTATAAAACCCTACGAACGCCGACTCCGAACCCCGCAGTTCTTCCGGCTGCGGCTCTCCTCCTCTTCTCCCTTCTCCTTTTTCGTCTCTCTTTAGATTTAGTTTTTTCTTCTTCCTGTTCGTTCCGATGGTTTAGAGGTTGGAGCGGTGATGAGCAATTTTTGTGGACTAGAGTTTCTGATACTACTTCGTAGTATTTGAAGACCAAACCCTTGGCTGTCTGAGCTCCAAAATCTCATAGATCAATCTGTTCTTGTTTAGAATAGATCCGTCTCTTTCTTTTTGTTTGCAACGCTTGATTTGGGATTGGAGTGGTGATGAGCAATTTTTATGTGGACTAGAGTTTCTGATACTACTGCTTTGTGGTAGTTGAAGACCAAACCCTTGGCTGTCTGAGCTCTCAAATCTCACAAATCGATTACCTTTAGGTTAGATCTATTTTTTTGGTGTGTGGTACTTTCGATTGGATGCGCCCATTACCAATTCCGGAGGATGATTCGGTTCCTCACGGTATAATGGCTCGGGCGCTACATGCTATTCTCTGATGTGTGGTCATATCCTGATCGGTGGCGTTCTTGGTGCCAATCTGATCCTGGAAACGCCACATATATTCACATTATTTGTTCTTGTCTTTTCTTGTATTTGTATTTGGGATCTAAATGATGCGAATCTCTGATAAGGAAAGCGTCCGATCCGTTGGATTGTGGCGTACCATGACAGTTCTTTCATATTGAATAGGAAGATCTGATAGGTTCCTCACTTCCTCAAACTGCCATTTCTTCTGTTTTTGCGTTCAATTTTTTTTTTGCTGTTCTTGAGATGTGAATGATGAGAACACAAGTAAAATACAGTTATCCCTGTCTGACTATATTAGGGTGCTGAGAATACTTAAATCTGATACATAATACATTTGCCTTTTATTGAACATCCTGTTTCTTCCAGTGCACAATTTTTCCAGATTAAGTTTTTTTTCGTTGTGTATCGCTATATCTTGGCCTTTGATGACATGATGGTTGCAGAACAGGCACATTGTAGCCTGCATCCTGTTGATATTGCTCATGAACTAGGACGGTCTGAGGCCTAGATTGTGTAAGCTTTTGCACTTTTGAGACTTACTTTTGTTTGGAAGCTCTAGACCTCTGTATTCCATTGCTTGTTCGATTCTGTGAATGATGTTGATGACGGCAGCTTTGTTCTCATAATGGTTTCAACAGGAGTGGAGGAAATGGAACATAAGTCTAAGATTGGAGCATCTGGCGCAGGATGATTGCGCTCAAACTGTAGTGGGAAACCAAGATCGAAAATTGTGTATATATATGTTTTTTGGGCCTAAATGGTGCTGTTTTTACAAGAGAAAACTCATATGGACTCTTAATCCTCGCCTTGTTTCGAGTAAAACTTTCTGCCACAAGCATGGATGATCAATGACTTCTCAGGCTTCGTTAGCGATAATGGAATTCATATCACTGCAACCACATCCTTTTAGTACTATACATCATGAGATGAATATGCTTGTGAAATAGATTTAAGAACATCATCCACAACATACACAATGAAGTTCACCAAAAGATTTTTCCATCATTTGTTTCTTCCTCCTTTGTTTCATGTGTCTTTAATATACTCAATTAGAGTGGTAGGTTCAGGAGTTGAGCATTCGCTTGATTAGAAGAGCTACGTGAATTCTTTATAAGAAATATATTTATCCTACACAAACACAATCTATTGTTTTAGGTCCAAGTTTGCGATTTTTAGTTATTGAAACATTGACTCACCAAGCACCCCAAGTGTGTTAATACGAGAGTGATAATTTTCTTTTTTTCTAATCCTCTTCCCATCATACCTTAGACATACTTGTAATATCTAACATAGCATTCAAAGTTAGTTAACGAGTGGTTCTTTTTTTCGGCAATCTCATTGGATTAAGGTAGATAGAAAGGTGTTCTTTCATGAATAATACCATATTCCGTATAAAACTGATTGAACTCATTAGAAAAATACTCTCCACCACGATCAAACCTAATCCTTTTAATCTTTCTATCTAATTGATTCGCAACCTGAACTTTATAAATTTTAAAGTAGTCTAATGCCTCATCCTTTGTTTTCAACAAATACACAAAGTGGTATGTAGTGGTATTATCAATTAAAGTCATAAAATATCTTTTTCCTCCCTTTGTGAATATACTATTCATCTCACACAACTCTAAATGTATGAGTTTCAATATTACCAAGACATACAACCAAAATTTATATAACATAAACGTAAGTGTTATATATTAGCCCCACCACCATTTATAGAGTCAAAAATATGGTTCACAACCTTATTACAAAAATCTGAAAGGAAAAACGAAACAAGCTCTACATTCATAGCATTTTTCAATAAAGAGTCCAAATTTTGACTCAAAGACCAACTTGAACCCATCTCGACATAGAAGGGAACTGCTAACGAGATTTTTATTTATTGTACGGGTATATTGCATGTTATTCAAACGCACGATATTTCCCGAATTGAACTTTAGATTTACCTTGCTAACACCAAGAACAGAAGTATGTGACTCATTCCCCATTAAGACGAAAGAACTCCGTATGACCTGGTAAGAAGAAAACATAGATGCATAAGTGTATACATGAATATTAACCCATGTGTCAATCCACCAATCAGTAGATTGACTTGCCGAAAAAACACAAGGTAAATTACTATACCCAGATGCTTTGGTCTCACCAATAATCATATTAGCAGACTTCTTCTACACATGTTGATTTCTCTTGCCTATCTGTTTGAGGTATTTCTTGACCCAATGACCAGTCTCACCACAAACAAAGCAAGTAATATCTTCATGTTCACTTTCTTCTTATTGTTGTTGGTCCTTCTGAAGTTGGTGGTTGAAACAATCCTGCCTTTCCCTCTGGCGATATGTTGCATGATGTTCGCTCTAGATTGTTACTCTTGCACTATTGGTGTTACATCCTTTACCCGAGCCTTCTCTTCAACATCAAGACTGACAACCAGATCATGGGCATAAATGTTTTTGCCTCTTATGTTTCAGAGATGTGGCAAAAGTCCTCCAGGTTAGAGGTAATTTGGCAATAATACCTCCAGCCACAAATTTGGAAGGCAATTGACAACCAAGGTGGGCGAGTTCCCTCATAACGAATTATAGTTCATGAGCTTGTTCGACTGCAGGACCTTGTACTACTGCACAACAAACAGAGTACGACATAGCTACGACAATATTTGTCGGGTGCATTCTAAGCGTGTTGTCTGACCAGCTTTGTGATGTATATATGCACATGATGAACGCTGCGGATCTGTGGCATGTACTCGAACATAAGTTCGCTGCCTCAGATGCTGGACATGAATAGGGATGGCAATGGGGTCCCATTCCCCATTCCCCGATGGGGAATTCACCTATTAGGGGACGGGTTTGGGACTATTTCATTCTCCACGGGGATACTAATATGAGAAAACATTCCCCATCGGGTTTGACGGACGGGATGTTCCTCGCTCCCCATCCCCTGCATCCGATGGGCCCCGATAAGGTGATAACACAAAGGCATAGCATAGCTTAGCCCACCAACCGAAAGTGCATCATTCTGTCTTTGCGACGACGATAGCATAAGTCATAACCCTAAGTCCCTAACCCCATTTCCCATTCACTCCCACCCAGCCGCCGCCCCACATCCATAGCTTGAGAAATTTCTCTTTGCTGCAGCCGAAATTCAGAAATGGCAGTACCGACGACGGGGATGGGGCCCTGATAACCCGACGGGGACGGGGATGGGGGAAGAATAGTACCCGACGACGGGGATGGGGACGGGGATGTGGATTTACTCCCCGACGGGGAATGGCCCCGTTGCCATCCCTAGACATGAATTGCATGTCATGGAGTAATATCATGATTACAAAATAGTTGATAATCGTTCTATAGTCGAGCAGGCTCATGAACTACAATTCGTTGTGAGGGAACTCACTCGCCTTGGTTGTTAATTGCCTAGCAAATTTGTGGCTGGAGGCATTATTGTCAAATTAGCTCCAACCTGGAGAAATTTTGTCACATCTCTAAAACACAAGATGCAAAACATTTCCGTCGAGAATCTGGTTACTAGTCTTGATGTTGAAAAGAAGGCTCGGGCAGAAGATGTAACACCAATGGTGCAAGAGGAACAATCTAGAGCGAACATTATATAGCATATTGACAGAGGGAAAGACATGGTTGTTTCAACCACCAACTTCAAAAGGACCAACAACAATAAGAAAGTGAACATGAAGATATTACTTGCTTTGTTTGTGGCCAGACTGGTCATTGGGCCAAGAAATTCCGCAAACGGATGAGCAAGAAAAATCATCCTGTGCAGAAGAAGTCTGCTAATGTGATTATTAGCGAGGTCGAAGCATCTGGGTATGATAATTTACCTTGTGTTTTTTTTTTGGAAAAAGTCCGGTTTACTCCCCTAAACTATCAGAAAAGTCTGATTTACCCCCTGAACTACAAAACTGGTTATTTAACCCCCTGAATTTGTCAAATCCGGTCAAATAACCCCGTAGCGGTTTGGAGCGGTGGTTTTGGTGACGGGCGGTGGTTTTGGTGATCGAGAGAGAGAGGCCGATCGGGAGAGAGAGACGTGAAAACCACCATCTTCTTCCTCCTCCGACTACTCTTTGCCTCCGCCGCCGCGCAAGTCGCAAGCCCGAGTACATGCACGCCAAGTGGCTCTCCCCGTCCGCCGCTCCAACAAGCCGCCGCCGCCGCCTCCGCGCTGCCGCCCACGCCCTAGTCCGGGTGCCGCTTCGCCGCTTCGCCGCCGCTTGTTCGCTTAAGTTTCGAATCGGCGCCAAACGCAAGAAATCACACGCCTCGGCTCGCTCGCGCTTGCCATATCCGGCGGCGTCGGCCGACGTCGGGGCGCATCACGCTTCGCCCTCTAGCTCGCCGCCGCCACAGACCGACGCCGACCTCGCCCACCTCGCACCCCGCACCACCACTACTACCTCTTCTCCATCAGCGACTCAACACGCTTGGCGCGGCGGCGGTTTCGCTTTCTCCACCACCGTCTTTGCTCTCCAACATCGCCGCTGCCCCTCATGCTCCCCTACCTCCTCCTCCTCTCGCCCTCGCCTTCTCGAGGCCAAGAAGCCCAACCCCGCCACGCCTGTCTTCCTCGGCCCTGGCGCCTCCTCGCGGCGCACACCATGGTGGGCTTCCTTGTCGGGCCATGCTCCCGGCGCTCTACATCCTCGATGGCCTCCGCCGGGGACACCGCCGGGTGGCAGCTGCCTCAAGACGCGTTCCTCCTCGCCAGTGTCTTCATCGAGCGCGCGGCAAGCGTGGCATTGGCGGTTCTCGTTCGTCGTGGCCGCTGCCGGTGATGTACAACAGACGCAGGATGTTCACGGCGGGCGAGTGGTCATGCGGCAGAGATGGAGAAGTGCGACGAGGTCGGCGGCGCGATCGCTGCGTCGCGCGGCAGTAGTGGCCGACAGGTGCTCATGGCGGCGAACTCCGGCAAGCAATGAGGGGATTGGGGATAGAAAGAAGGAAGGAGGAGCGGTGGAGAAATAGAGAGAGATGGAGCATTCACACTAGTCAAACACATGTCGACAAGAAGCAAAGGCGGGCCCACGAGTTAGAGATAGGGGTACACCGGCCACGCTCTCTCTCCCGATCGACCTCTCTCTCCAAATCACCAAAACCACCGCCACGTCACCAAAACCACCGCCTCCAAACCGCTACGGGGTTATTTGACCGGATTTGACAAATTCAGGGGGTTAAATAACCGGTTTTGTAGTTCAGAGGGTAAACCAGACTTTTCTGATAGTTCGAGGGAGTAAACCGGACTTTTTCCTTTTTTTTTTTGCATGTCAATCTACTGATTGGTAGATTGACACAGGGGCTAATATTCATATATGCGCTTATGCATCTATGTTTTCTTCTTACCAGGTCGCACAGGGTTCTTCCATCCTAATGGGGAATGGGTCACATGCTTCTATTCTTGGTGTTGGTACGGTAGATCTGAAGTTCACTTCTCAAAAGATCGTGCGCTTGAAGAACGTCCAACATGCCCCTACAATAAATAAGAATCTCGTTAGCGGTTCCCTTCTATGTCTGAGATGGGTTCAAATTGGTCTTTGAGTCAAATAAAGTAATCATGTCAAAATTTGGACTCTTTATTGAAAAAGCTATGAATGCGGAGTTTTGTTTCGTCTTTCCCTTTCAGATTTTTGTAATAAGGTTGTGAACCATATTTATGACTCTATAAATGGTGGTGAGGTTAACATATAGCACTCATGTTTATGTCATATAAATTTTGGTTGTATGTCCCTGCTTTCTAGTTTAAATTTAATTCCAAGTTTTTCCATAGTCAAAGGCTCCAAATGCCAAATTTATATGCAAGCAAAGCAACCTCAAAAGCCTCATAAGGTTGTGGAGGAAAGAAATTCGGCAAAATTGAAACTAATACATTCAGATTTGTGTGAGATGAATGGTATATTGACAAAGGGATGGAAAAGATATTTCATAACTTCAATTGATGATGCCACTAGATACTGCTTTGTGTATTTGTTGAAAATAAAGGATGATGCGTTAGACTACTTTAAAACTTATAAAGCTGAGGTTGAGAATCAATTAGACAGAAAGATTGAAAGGAATAGGTCCGATAGTGGTGGAGAGTATTTTTCTAATAAGTTCAATCAGTTTTGTGCAGAATATGGTATTATCCATGAAAGGACACCTCCCTATTCGCCTCAATCCAATGGGGTTGCCGAAAGAAAGAACCTGTGAGAACCCGGGGTATATAGCTTATAACGCTTAACCATCCAATTGGTCCTAGCATCACAAACCAAATATCCCGTGCCTCGGCGTACATGTACCTCCCAGAATAGCGGCACACATATCCCATCACAAAATATAGCATCCATTCCATACACAAGTCATTACAATACCGAATCTTCAAAATACAACACAAAGGACATACACGACAGAGTTATTACAAAAGGGCCGACCGGCCCAAATGACAAAAGAGACTAAAATGCAGTGGAAACATAGGCCATAAGATGGCGGTAACAAAAACCGACTGGTTTGCCTCTTACCCACAAGGCAACCGACCGGACCGCCAAGCTAGTCGTCCTGAACAAAGTCGGTCTCACAATAGTTAATCCCTTGGGGATCAACCTACTCTGCAACAATTAAGCAATGCATTTGAGTACAAAAATGTACTCGCAAGACTTACGTATAACAAACCTATACATAGCTACATGCAAGCTGAAACAAAGGAGGAAGCCATAGGGTTCATTTTCAGTACAAAGCAATATTTCATTTGCAATAGATAATAGATTGAAAGCAGTTTGACAAATCTATTTTTATCTGATTAAAATAAGAGTAAGACAACAATTATAATCATAAATAACAACCTGGAGGTGACTTCCTAACAGCCACCACAACATAGCACGAATTACCTATTCGTACCACTTGAAATCAAGTTTTATTGAAAAAGTTGAAGTCTAGTTCTTGCACAACCTAACCAAGCATATCCATAACCTAGGACGAGGCTATTCGAATAGTTTGTACCCTGCAGGGGTGTACCAATGTACCCACATGCTAGACTGCCTTTTTGCCAAGCTATTAAGCACACTTCCTTAGGTATACTGACACGGCTAAGTCCTATGAGACATTTCCAATATTGTGTATTAACTACGAGTCGCTTGTATGATAGAAACTATACGTTGTGTCAGAGTCATCGGCAGAGAGATAACTTACCAATGCTCCTCGGGGTAGGGAGCTTACATCCAGAACCCATCCCGTCACACCAACAACAATAACACAATTCTTTTTAACACCACACATAACCACCACCTGCGACTCGGAGCCAACACACGCCAAAGTACTAAGTCAAGAGAGGTCCCATATCCCTCTCATGTGGTTAGAACGCAAAAACGCTTGGATCAGTGACACAACTAACTCGGTCTTTGTTGACTCAGGCACCAAGCACACACCCAAAAGCACACCATCTAACTAATGTGCCCAAGTCTAAAATATTTTACTTTCAGTTTTAGTTTCTCAATTACAATACATACATGGGTACCCTGACCCAAGTAATTTAAAGTGATGATATATAATAACCATCGCCGAAACGATGATTCACATTCTACCGTTTTAAGCATTTCTAAGCAACCACAACTCGTAAACTACAAGTAAGTGACTAGAGCTCATCCATCGAGCTCTGAATCACAACGGATATAAACTTAGGCTCAGTAGTAGAGGATGGATGTTTACCTATAGTTCATTTAACTAAACAGGTAAACTATCGTGAACTAAGAAATACTTGGCAACATAGCATGCATATATAGAGTTGAAACATTTGAAATATTAGCATGCACAATTAATAGGATCAACGTGCATCAATGAAAAACTACTTGCCTTGCTGGAGATAACTTTCTTGCAGCAGAGGATCACTCTCGTACTCAGCGAATTCGTCAGAACCTAACGAAAAATTCGAGAAGACCAATAAGAATGAATAACACCGAGAATACTCAAAAATTCAAATTCATCCAAAATCGTGAAAAATTCACAAAAGGTAGAGCATGATTTTAAATGAATTTAGCAACAAAAATCAATTGATTTGGAGTTTGCATGCAAAAGTTAGAGCCAAAACAAAATCAGCTTTTTGAATAAATGCTGGAAAATCCCTCTCGGGTACTATTCATCCAAAATTAAATTTTTAGCAAAAATTTCCAGAGAGGTGGTGAACATAAAATTTTTATGGTAGGCAGAGCTCCTCATGAGATGAACAATGGAATTTGATTCACCTCATTTAGAGTTACAATGAAATTCTTATGATTTTTCAAAGTCAAGAAAGTAGTGCACAAAACATAAGTAAAATACGATTTTTAGAGATAGAAACAAACTCAAAACCTATTCTACAATAAAGTACAGTAACAGAGGATTCCAACAAAATTGATTTTGCTCAAAAAGGAGTTACAGAGGAATACTTATGTTTTTTTGGATTTCAAACAAATTAACAGTACAAAAAAATAAAGCATTTCAGAAAATATAAAGGCAGTAAATACTTTTTATACCCATCCTATGCTATCCATAGACGCTGATCAGTGGGGCCATGGTCAAAGCGGTCCTAACTCCTAACTAACACAGACCCGATTAAAATGCCTCGGGCCCACGCATCAGCGAGCGAGGCAAGGGTGCTGGATTGTTTTAACGAGCAGGGTAGATCTCGACCGTTAGATCAAAATCAGACATCCCAAACGAGAGGGACGTTCGGATGGTCTGAACGGCCCAAATGATCCCAGCGGTTGAATTGCAATCGGACGGTCCAAATAAATACGATATATTTGGACTCAACTTGAGCGTACAAGCAGGTGGGACCTACTCGTCTGTGACTCAGCCCCAAGATCTAAGTACGCGGGGCATGCGCACGGTGCTTAAGTGGCTAGGCCCACATGCAAGCGATACAAAAGAGTCTTTAGGACAGCCATTAACTAACTAACCAATCATTAGCTAATAAATGACTGTGATTAGCCTTAATGGCTGCTACAGTGGCTGTCCGAAGGCGCCACGCAGAGGAGCTCGTGCTCGAGGCTTTGCCCGGCGGCTCGCTGGCACTACACGCCATGGCGGCCCGAGTGAAAGCTCAAAATGGGTTCCTAGAAGCTATGCAAAGATGAAGGCACCGACAGTGAGGGCTAAGGTGGCCCACAGCGGCGGCGCGGCGAGCTAAGGCGGCGGTGTGCTATGGCCAACAAGGCATGACGCGGAGCGATGGCGCCAAAGGCAAACCAACACGCACATGAGCATTAGGGGAACTCAGTGAAGCTACCTGAGTGTCGGGGTCAGACCGGGGTGGTCGAAGTTGAGCCGGTGGCGAGGAACCGATGCGGCGGCGGTGCTTCCACGTGGAGAGCTCAACCGGAGCAAAGCGGAAAGGAACTGGAGGTAGGAGGAGCATCAGAGAGGTGTTTAGATTGTTAAACTACAACCAATTGGGTATTGACTCACCGTGGCCGGAGCTGAGGACGAAGGCGGTGATTTCAACCGGAGAGAGGAGAACTCAAATTCCGGTGAAGCCTGTGCATAAAAATCAAAATTGAGTTAGGGGTTTTGAAGATGGAGATCAAGGGCGCATGGTGACACGAAAAGAATTGGAAAAGAACTCTGATGCGCCATGGCGAGGAGCGCGTCTGCGGAAAATGGAAGCTCGCTCACTTAGGTTGTTTAGCTCTGTAAAGAGGACAAGGATGGAGAGGATTGCTCTCGGTGTCGAAAGAAAGGAAATGAGAGCTCTAGGGTTTTTATAGGGTCCCGGGCGGAGAAACGCGAGAGAGGGAGCTCCACGGTGATCTTGGTCCATGGAGCTCGGGCATGGACGTAGTGAGCGACAGGGGCAGTTGAGACCGCGGGACTGTGGGCGAAACCATGGGCATGAGGTCGCAAACCAAGGGCGGGTCGTTGACGATGACGCACGGCCTGAGTGGAGCCATGGCATGCGCAGGCGAGGTGGTGCGGAGGAGGCCGCGACATGGAGAAGAAGCACAAACAACTGGGCCCCACCAGTCAGCGTGAGACAAAAAGGCTGGGTCGGGTTTTTAAACGAACGGAATGAGTTTGGACTGTTGGATAGAAAAAGGACGGCTGTAGGATCAAGGATAACCGACTAGAGGGGGGTGAATAGGAGGTTTTTAAAATTTTAACAATTTAACAATTTTAGCCAATTAATAACTTAGTCTAAACAAGTTATATTTCCAGCTAAGCAAATCAATCACAATAAACAAGCTAGAAATACAAATGCGGAAAGTAAAGACTAGAGATAACCACAAAGACACGACGATGTTTTTCCCGTGGTATCGAAGACTTGCCGATCTTCACTAGTCCACGTTGAGGAAGCTTGACGCCTCAAGCCGGCTCCACGAATTAAGCCTTCCCTCAATTCACTATGGTTGTTCTTCCTCCGCTCCGGAGATGGTGAACACCGAACCACTCACAAAGTTGCACCGGGCCTCTTCACAATCTTCTTTGAAGAGATCACCGTGCTTCACCACCAAGCCGTCTAGGAGTGCGGCAACACTCCAAGAGTAATAGACCAATGGTCTTTACTTGACGACACTCAAGTGCAAATAGATCAACTAGGAGTATGAATGCACTTGAATGTATTTCAACGAGCTCACATTGAATGCACAAGAGTGTTTTTGAGTGTTGAGTGAATGCAAAGGCTCTCAAGTCTCTAGAGATGTTAAATGGGCACTAGCAGCCTGTACAAGAGCAGTTGGGGGGTATTTATAGCCCCCACCAACAATTATGACCGTTGGGGACGAAACCCCAACTTCTCAGAGAAAATCGGAACGGCCGCAGTTCATTGAGTGGTACGACCGCACTTCTGACTGAGCACATTCAATGGCTAGAACAGATACTAAAAATTAACAAACTAGCCGTTGGATACCCCAGTCGGAACGACCGCATGCAAACAAGCGGTACGTCCGATATGCCCCGGTCGTTCCGTTTCTACGAGCGGTACGACCGTTTGCAGGATTTCACAAAACGCTAAAGATTGCAAGCGTTCTGGAATTTTTGAACCGCCACATAAAAAACGGAATGACCACAGGCCGGTACGACCGTCCCCAAGCGCGGAACGTCCGATTTCCAGATTGAGTTTTTGAGCAGATTTATACTTGTTCTGTTTTTATTGAACCACCTCACAAATTTCGGTACGACCGATTGCCATGAGCGGTACGACCGATTTCCATGAGAGATTCTGAGGCAAATTGCATCGCTTCTGGTTTTCTTGAACCGCCAACTAAAATTCGGAATAACCGCAATGTTGTACGACCGCTCGTAGCCGTCGTTCGCTTGAGCACTTAGTTGGTTGTTCCTTCAAAATGCGGTACTACCGCCAAGTAAAGTCCGGTCATATCAAGACTGCGCTGCATTTACCGCAATTATAATCATCACAGACTACCGATTTTGGATGTAAGCACTTAATACTTTTCAATTCAATTTCAAGTTTAAATTCAAATGCATGCATGATCCTAAATTGATCCATATGGCACAAGAACATGCTATCAAGCTACTAGCCATGATCCCTCTTAATAGTACGACGTTTATCCTATAATCCGGTCTTCCATCCAAAACTCCTAAGACCGATAAAATAGAAAAAGGAATCTAGACTATTTGTACCTTGTCTTTGAGCCAAAAGATCTTCGTGTAGTCCATTTGCATGCCACTTTGCATCAACACGTTCACCAATGGGATTTAACCTTGTAAATACTCAATAAACACGTTAATCCCATATTCACATATTATCATTAATTACCAAAACAATTTTAAGGGGCCTAGATGCTTTCAATCTCCCTATTTTTGGTAATTGATGACAACACTAATAATATGTGAGAAAGATTGGTTTGAATATACTATAATTGTATATTCTTTTGATGGCTTAACAATAAAATAATTCTTGTAATAAGCACAAATGAATGTATGAGAATTATTTTCTTGTTAAGTCTAATTTAAAGAAAGCTCCCCCTAAACATGTGCATATAAAGATAGAACATTTTGCAAGCACAAGTAGAAATTTTGAGAAATTTGGGCAGAATTTCTTTAGCATATTTGAACTTGAGGAAATGCAATATTAAGAAATGACAGTAATGGAAATTGCATTCAAGATAGTAACATGAACATAACAGCATCCAACAAGTTCAACATGATAAAAGACGCAGAATTAAATTATTACAAGCACATAGGTAGCACATATAAGTCCAACATTACATAATAAATCCAACATAGAGCCTAACACATATAAGTCCATATATAATAGCAAAAGCTTGCGCTTGCTCCCCCTAAAGCTATGTCTTCACTTTCCCTTTGGCATCAAATACCAAAAACAACTCGACATTACCGGGTCTCGAGGAGGAGAGACGAGGTCTGTGAAGTCGAGCCCTCACGCCGAGCAGAGCCGAGTGAATCTCGAGGCTCGAGCCGAGGAGCCGAGTCTGAGAAGCGGTGGTCCGCTCTGGAGGAGGAGCTGATGGTGGATCCTGAGAGACTGAAGCAATGGGTGCCGGGTCTGGAGCCGCCGACTGTGGATCGGGCCGATCTCAAGCACTGCCTCGAGAAGTGGTCTTTGGAGAAGTGGAGACCGGAGCTGGCGCTGATATGGGAGCAATAGGAGCAGGAGTAGAGGCTGGAGCCTGAGATGCTGGCACGACATCAGGAACTGAAGGAGGAACAGGTGTCGCAGAAGATGTCCTGGAAGGAGGAGGAGGACGACGAGTGTAACGCTGAGGATTCCTCAAAATCCCCTCTAAGTCAGTAATGCTCTCCATCAGTGCAGACATCCTGTTATGAGACTCATCGAAGAAATCATTCTGAGTTTGCTCCATCTCAAGTAATCTCCTCGAGTCTCATTCTCAAATTCAATTGTTCAAATTTGATTTCTTGCAAAGAGCTAAGAATGAGTCGTTGATTTTGAGAATCAGGCAAGAGTGCTATCGGCAGAACATCGCCAGAGTAGCAACAAAGCAGAGCCTCACCGGCATCATCCTCGCACCATCACGACGCTGAAGGAAGACCGCCTCATGGCTCAGAGGACTTGTGAACAGATCCCAATCCACCATGATACTCAATTTTTCTTTGTTATCCATGCCATGATGTATGGAGCATAATAAATCCTTTTAATCTGTCATTCTTAGAGGAAACTATGCCTCAAGTATCACATCCACAACATCAAATTTGATCCCCTCATAATATTATCAATAATCTTCCATGCGTGACCACTTGATTGCATCAAAGTTACCACTTTTGGGGTAGAAGGTATGATTAATAATCCTGTTGATCATACTAGGAATTGGTCTCACCAAATGATTGTGCCTAACTTATTTTTGATGTAGGATCATAGTAATCGCACCAAGCAGACACAATAAAGCGTGCCTCTCAAAAACTTTATCCCAAGTTCCGGATCGAACCCTCAAAACTTGCTCAAACTCTTCCTTAGTGCTCTCCACATACCTAGTAGTGATATCCATCCGATAGATTTCAAGTCGGGAGAGACATGCATCGTGGCATAGAACTGCTCGATAAGCTTGTCGTCATAGTTCGCTTTCAAAGGCAACAAGGTCATGAAGACGTACTTGAAGAAAGAGCCGATAAATACCACTGTAATTGTCCAAAGTATTTAAATGAGTCCACTTGATCCATTTATGATCTGCAAATTTTCTGTTAGGACCATACAGCTGCTCATATACTTGCTCTTGGAAGACAGTGTGAAAATCAGGGTGTACACTATCTGATTTTAAGAGATATTGATTTACATGCCTTTTAATGGCATAATCATCTGCTGACAGGAGGCGTAAATCAATTGGAGATGCTGGAGGATCTCCCAAATTATCAAAAGTACCTTCTGGAGAATCGGGTTCTGACTGAGTCTCATCATCAGAGTGATATTCCTCACTTTCTTCTATTTCAGATGCTGGTGCAGGCCCTTTCCCTTTGCCATGCACAACCTTTTGGCGAACGGAGCGAGATTGCCGCAAAGGTGCTGCCGGACGTCGACGTTGACGTTGTTGCGTTGGAGCGACAGATGATTGAGGAGACGACTGTCCTCTAGGTGGTCCATGGGATTTCCTTGTCGCAACCCTCATCCTAGGCATCTTTAGAAAGATAGGATAGGTTACAAGATGTTCAAAGAAGTAATTGGAATTGAATTTAGTGAAAAAGAATTGAAGTTTCTGTTTTCTGTCAGGACAATCGGACGATCGCTGCTCATTGGCAGATGACCAAGATCGGTCGTCGTATCGCTCAAGAACCGGCTGTTCGATTTTCCCGACCGAAGTTCTAGGGTCACAAAATCTTGCATATTTGGTGATTTTTCATGGATTGAATCCATGGATCTGATGCGCAATCATCATTAGACACCAAATAACTACTTTTGCCCAATTAGAACTACAGAAATCAATCACATTTTCAATAAACCCTAAAAGGACAACCTAGGGTTCCAAAAGGTGATAAAACGCAAATTAAACTGCGTTTTACCTTGAGATCGGGAGGAGTTGAACTCTGGAGAGGTTGGCAACACGAAGGAATAAAAAATGTTGAGATTTTGAGTGGATTTGGAGATGAGTTGAGTCGCTCGGGTTTGAGTGAGAGAGAGAGAGAGCGAAGGAAAGGAACGGATGGGGAGGGGCGGATGAACCGCTTCAAAGCAGTTAAGGTAAAAGAAATAGTAACTGCTGGGAGTTAATTTTCCCTTCACAAACCATCGCGTCAGATCGACCAAATGCCGCTTGGTCGCTCAAGACTTCGTCATACCGCTGTTATAACGCCGGTCGTACCGCGCGTATAACGCCGGTTGTTCCGATTATCCTGGAGCTTCAGGAGAAGCTCAGGATTTTCTTAGGAACTAAGATTATTTGCAAGTGATCCCTAGTTTTGCACTCAAATAAATATCATTAAGGATCATTATGCATAGATTAGACTATTGTCTATATAGGAACATAATTTTTATGATCATAGCTATTTTTAATAAAGATTTGAAAAATATTTTCATAAAATACTCAAATAACATCAAATGGAGCACAAAACATGAGGAAAAAGTTCAAACAACATTTGAATAGTCTATGATATTTAACTCATTCCTCAATTTGCAAAAGCGACCTTCATCTAATGGCTTGGGGAAAATATCCGCTAATTGGTCCTCGGTTCTTATGTGGCTAATTTCAATATCTCCGTTGCTCACATGATCTCTCAAGAAGTGGTGGCGGATATCTATATGCTTGGTTCTTGAGTGTTGAACAGGGTTATTAGCAATTTTCACGGCACTATCATTGTCACACAAAAGAGATATTTTATCAATTTTAATTCCATAATCCATCAATGTTTGCCTCATCCATAGCAATTGAGCACAACAACTTCCCGCAGAAACATATTCGGCTTCGGCGGTGGATAAAGCTACAGAGTTTTGTTTCTTGGATGACCATGATACTAAAGATCTTTCTAAAAATTGACAACTACCAGAGGTGCTTTTTCTATCCACTTTGCAACCCGCATAATCGGAATCCGAATATCCAATTAAATCAAATTTAGCACCTTTAGGATACCAAAGGCCAATGTTAGATGAATGCTTTAAATATCTTAGTATTCTTTTAACGGCCATTAAATGGCACTCTTTTGGAGTTGCTTGAAATCGTGCACACATGCAAACACTAAACATGATATCGGGCCTAGATACGGTAAGATAAAGCAAGCTACCAATCATAGATCTATAAAGCTTTAAATCTACCGGTTTACCTCCCTCATTTAGATCAAGATGACCATTTGTAGCCATGGGAGTCTTGATGGGTTTTGCATCTTCCATGCCAAATCTTTTCAGTAAATCCTTTACGTACTTGGTTTGACTTATGAAAGTCCCATCTTTGAGTTGCTTGATTTGAAGTCCAAGGAAATAGCTTAATTCTTCAATCATTGACATTTCAAATTCTCTAGACATCATATCACCAAATTCTTCGCAAAAATCTTGATTAGTAGACCCAAAAATGATATCATCAACATAAATTTGACATATGAAGAAATCATCATTTATGACTTTAGTGAATAGAGTTGAATCAATTTTCCCAATTTTGAATCCTTTTAAGACTAGAAAATTTCTAAGGCGTTCATACCATACTCTAGGAGCTTGTTTAAGACCATAGAACGCCTTAGAGAGTTTATAGACATGATTAGGGTTTTTAGGATCTTCAAAACTGGGAGGTTGTTCAACAAAGACAAGTTCGGATATTTTACCATTTAAGAATGCACTTTTAACATCCATTTGAAATAATTTAATATCAAAGCATGATGCAAAAGCAAGTAATATCCGAATTGATTCAAGCCTAGCTACAGGAGCAAAGGTTTCACCAAAATCCAAACCTTCGACTTGTGAATACCCTTGAGCAACCAATCTTGCTTTGTTCCGAACAACCAAACCATTTTCGTCTTGTTTGTTCCTAAAGACCCATTTTGTGCCAATGACATTGTATTCGTTGGGTCGATCCACTAAAGTCCATACTTCATTCCGGGTGAAGTTGTTGAGTTCTTCATGCATAGCATTCACCCAATCCGGATCTTCAAGTGCTTCTTCTACATGCTTTGGCTCAATAGAAGACATAAACGAGTAATGTTCACAAAAAGAAGCAACACGAGAGCGAGTTTGGACACCCTTACTTACGTCACCCAATATTTGATCTATTGGATGATCCTTTGCAATTGCATTGTGGATTCTTGGTGGTAGGTTGGATGGTTGATCATCTTCTTTGTTGTCCTCTTCACTAAGTTGTACTTTATTTGTGGAAGAGGTGGGTGGTTCAACTTAAGTGGAAGATGTTGGATCGTCTTCGGGCTTGACGTCGCCTAATTGTATATGTTCCATTGCTTTTCTTAAGGCTTCATTACCTACATCATCCAAATTCTCATGCTCTTCTTGAGAGCCGTTAGTTTCATCAAATTGCACATCGTGTCTTTCTTCAACTAAACCAGAGTTTTTGTTAAAGACACGATAAGCCTTGCTATTTGAAGAATAACCAAGCAAGAAACCAACATCACAACGACTATCAAATTTTGAAAGACGAACACCCTTCTTTAAAATATAACACTTGCAACCAAAAACTCGGAAATAAGAGATATTCGGTTTTCTTCCTACAAGAAGTTCATAGGAAGTCTTTTTCAGAAGACGGTGCAAATAAAGATAATTTATGGCATGACAAGCGGTATTAATAGCTTCCGCCCAAAAGATATCAGAAGTATTATATTCATCAAGCATTGTCCTAGCCATTTCAATTAATGTACGATTTTTTCTTTCTACTACTCCATTTTGCTCCGGAGTGTAGGTTGTGGAAAGTTCATGCCTTATTCCAAGTTCATCACAAAAGTCTTCAACTTTAGTATTCTTGAACTCGGAACCATTATCACTACGGATTTTCTTTATTTTGAAATCAAATTCATTTTGGGCCCTTTTTGCAAATGTTTTGAAAATCCCGAAGGTTTCACTTTTGTCATCTAGGAATAATACCCATGTATATCTAGAGTAATCATCCACAATAACTAAACAATAGCTATTAGCTCCGATACTCTTATAGGTTGTTGGCCCAAATAAGTCCATATGTAAGAGTTCCAATGGTTTAGAAGTTGACATGATACTCTTTGAAGGATGAGAATTTGCGACTTGTTTACCGGCTTGACAAGCACTACAAAGTCTATTTTTCTCAAATTTCACATCTTTCAAGCCAACAACTAAATCATGTTTAAAAAGCTTTTTAAGTTGAATCATTCCAACATGAGCTAGCCTTCTATGCCAAAGCCAACCCAATGAGGTTTTTGCCATTAAACAAGTTTTTAAACAAGATTCACTTGAACTAAAATCAACTAAGTAAAGATTTCCAAATCTAAAGCCTTTGAAAGCTAAAGAGCTATCTTTTACATTAGAAATGATTACACCTTCACTAGAGAATGAACAAATTAGTCCAAGATCACATATTTGAGCAACGGATAGCAAGTTAAAGTTTAATGATTCTACTAAAGAAACATTAGAAATGGAAAGGTCATTTGAGATAGCAATTTTACCCAATCCTAATACCTTTCCTTTGCTATTGTCGTCAAAAGTGATCTTTTCCAATCCTTGACCATTCTCGAATGTGGTGAACATTTTTCTATCACCGGTCATGTGTTGTGTGCATCCACTATCAAGCACCCAATGTTTTCCACCGGTTTTATAGTTCACCTACAAAACAAAATCAAGTCCTTTTAGGTACCCAAATTTGTTTGGGTCCTTGGAGGTTAGTAACCAAGGATTTAGGCACCCAAATAGCATTCTTTTTAGCACCTAAAATTGAAGTGCCAACAAAACGAGCAATTACTTTACCATCCTTAGTTTTTCTAAGCATATAGCAAGAATCATATATATCAATAGATGGAGTCTTACCCTTAGTACAACTTTGTTGCACATGTCCTATTTCCCGGCACTTATGATAATACTTACCATTTTGCCTCACAAATCTTGTGGGCATGTTTGCCGGCTTCTTACCTTTCTTAGGCACATACCCAAGACCTTCTTTGTTGAATGAGCACCTTTGCTCACTCAAAAGTTTGTCAAGAGTGGCATTGCCCTTGAAACATCTTTCCAAGCTCTTGCTTAGTTTGGTCACTTGTTCTTTTAGCTCATTGTTCTCATGAACAAGCTTTGAATCATTTTGCTCAATAATATTATGATTAGCATCAACATTAGAGCAACATGGCATAGCAAGTAGGTCATCACATGAAGTAGATGCACTAGTCTTAGCAATTTCTACACTAGGCATTTTATCAATAATATTGCATGTAATTCCTACACTAGAACAAGACTTATGTGAATACTCTTGGATAAGTAAGTTATGAGCTTCCTTAAGCTTCATATAAGAATCTTTTAGAGTATTGTATTCTTTATTTAAGACCTTATATTTTGATTTTTCTTTTCCAAGATATTCATTTAAATCATCAAGCATATCCATTAATTCATCATAAGTTAGTTCATCACTAATAATGGATTTTACCTTATCTCCTTTTACCATGAGGCAAGTAGGAGTGGAGAATAGCGATGGAGCTTCCTTGATGGCGATGTCGACTAGTCCCTTCTTCTTGGGGGACTCTTCCTCATTGGAATAGGAGTCGCTTGAATCATCATTTGAATCACATTCTCTAATGTGAGCTTCATGTTTGCCATCTTTGTGAAGCTTCTTGAAGAGCTTCTTTTTGCAATTGTATTCCTTCTTCTTGAATGACTTGCCCTTGTCATCCTTCTTTTCGGGGTAATGAGAAGCAATGTGCCCCTTCTCTTCACAATTATAGCACCGAATGTTGCTATAACGCTTCTTGTCACTTGAGGATTGCCCCTTCTTGTACTTATCGAAGTTATAGCTTCTATTGGGGCGTCTCTTCATGACCCTCTTCATCCTTCTCACAAGGAGTGCATACTCCTCATCGGAATCTTCCTCTTCATCTTCATCATCACTTGATTCCGCTTTGGCCTTGAAAGCGGTGATCTTCTTCTTTGAGGAGGATGTCTCCAAGACCTCTTCTTTGTCCTTCTTGAACAACTCATTTGTGATGAGGTTGCCCAAGAGCCCCGTTGGTGTCATCCTTGGCAACTCGGGCGAGTTGAGAAATAGAGTCACCAATGTCTCATATTTGTCCGGGAGAGCCCTAAGCATATTGCGCACAACATCAACATCAAGAAGGTTAGTCCCAAGGCCTTTGAGCTCATTCACAATGTTGTTGAGTCGTGAATACATCTCATTGATGTTTTCATGAGGCAACATCATGAATGTCTCATATTTGATTCGAAGCCTATGCAATTTGGCTTCTTTGACCGTGGATGTTCCCTCATGGATTTCCGAGAGGGTGTTCCAAATATCATGAGTGGTTTCCAAATTGCTCACTCTATTGAACTCATCCGCGTTCAAAGCGCCAAAAAGAGCATTCATAGTTTGGGCATCTAAATGAGCATTACGCGTCTCTTGATCCGTGGGAGCTAGTGGATTAAGAGGCATAACATAACCCTCATTTACGATTTTCCATATGCTTGGACTTATGGCCTTTAAATAAATTGGCATTCTAATTTTCCAATAAGCATAATTAGAGCCACCAAATAAAGGAGCCTTTCCTATAGCGATTCCCTCACTAGCCATCTTTTTCTCTCTTAGACGGTTAAGTCTAAATCAATGAGAGACCAGGCTCTAATACCACTTGTAGGATCAAGGATAACCGACTAGAGGGGGGTGAATAGGAGGTTTTTAAATTTTTAACAATTTAACAATTTTAGCCAATTAATAACGTAGTCTAAACAAGTTATATTTCCAGCTAAGCAAATCAATCACAATAAACAAGCTAGAAATACAAATGCGGAAAGTAAAGACTAGAGATAACCACAAAGACACGACGATGTTTTTCCTGTGGTATCGAAGACTTGCCGATCTTCACTAGTCCACGTTGAGGAAGCTTGACGCCTCAAGCCGGCTCCACGAATTAAGCCTTCCCTCAATTCACTATGGTTGTTCTTTCTCCGCTCCAGAGATGGTGAACACCAAACCACTCACAAAGTTGCACCGGGCCTCTTCACAATCTTCTTTGAAGAGATCACCGTGCTTCACCACCAAGCCGTCTAGGAGTGCGGCAACACTCCAAGACTAATAGACCAATGGTCTTCACTTAACGACACTCAAGTGCAAATGGATCAACTAGGAGTATGAATGCACTTGAATGTATCTCAACAAGCTCACAATGAATGCACAAGAGTGTTTTTGAGTGTTGAGTGAATGCAAAGGCTCTCAAGGCTCTAGAGATGTTAAATGGGCACTAGCAGCCTGTACAAGAGCAGTTGGGGGGTATTTATAGCCCCCACCAACAATTATGACCGTTGGGGACGAAACCCTAACTTCTCAGAGAAAATCGGAACGACCGCAGTTCATTGAGCTGTACGACCGCACTTCTGACTGAGCACAGTCAACAGCTAGAACAGATACTAAAAATGAACAAACTAGTCGTTGGATACCCCAGTCGGAACGACCGCAAGCAAACAAGTGGTACACCGATATGCCCCGGTCGTTCCGTTTCTACGAGCGGTACGACCGTTTGCAGGGTTTCACAAAACACTGAAGATTGCAAGCGTTCTGGAATTTTTGAACTGCCACATAAAAAACGGAATGACCGCAGGCCGGTACGACCATCCCCAAGCGCGGAACGTCCGATTTCCAGATTTAGTTTTTGAGCAGATTTACACTTGTTCTGTTTTTATTGAACCACCTCACAAATTTCGGTACAACCGCATATCGGTACGACCGATTGCCATGAGCGGTACGATCGATTTCCATGAGAGATTCTGAGGCAAATTGCATCGCTTCTGGTTTTCTTGAACCGCCAACTAAAATTCGGAATGACCGCAATGCGGTACGACCGTTCAGGTAGCCGGTCGTTCCGCTTGAGCACTTAGTTGGTTGTTCCCTTCAAAATACGGTACTACCGCCAAGTAAAGTCCGGTCATACCGCACCAAGCGGTACGACCGCAATTATAATCAAGCAGACTACCGATTTTGGATGTAAGCACTTAATACTTTTCAATTCAATTTCAAGTTTAAATTCAAATGCATGCATGATCCTAAATTGATCCATATGGCACAAGAACATGCTATCAAGCTACTAGCCATGATCCCTCTTAATAGTACGACGTTTATCCTATAATCTGGTCTTCTATCCAAAACTCCTAAGACCGGTATAATAGAAAAAGGAATCTAGACTATTTGTACCTTGTCTTTGAGCCAAAAGATCTTGTGTAGTCCATTTGCATGCCACTTTGCATCAACACGTTCACCAATGGAATTTAACCTTGTAAATACTCAATAAACACGTTAATCCCATATTCACATATTATCATTAATTACCAAAATAATTTTTAGGGGCCTAGATGCTTTCAACGGCCCTGATTGAGTGTGTCGTTCGGATAGTCCGAATGGCCCACTCAATGCGGACGGTCTGACCGAGAATGGACGGCTCTGATTGAAATGGCCGTTCGAACGGTCCGAACGGCCCAATCAATCTAGTCCGTTAAAAACGAATCGGACGGCTCACACAAAGGTTAGCTTAAGTTGAGCACGCTGGTGCAATTAGGAAGTTCAACCAAATCAAGTGGCTCGAGCTAGGCTTGGGTCTAGGCCCAAGGAACAGTGAAAACTGATTTTTGGAAAGATAAGGCTGAGATGGTTAGCGAATTTTTAGAGAGAGTTTCATACCTCAAAAAATTCTGAAATTTTTACTGGAGGTTCATGACTCCAAGATTAACCTTGTTTTAAATTTCTAGAGGTTTTTATGAACTGTATTTTTCTCTAGAAATTTCTCAAGGTTCTGCCTTAGGGTTTGACTAACAGTCAAACTGGTTTGACTGGCCTCTTAGAAATAGTAAATAATTCCTACAAATTATGAAATTTCTCAGAGGGGTCACCAGGGTGATCTAGAAGCTAGGAAAAAAATATTTCTAGAGGATGGTCACAAGGTTTACTTAAGGATTTTTCAAGGACTATGCTTCCATCAAATGAGGTATTGATCTCTGAAAATAGGAAACCCTTGGAACAATTTCCATAAAATTTCAAATGACATCATGAGGCATCAAAAGTTTTAATTTCTCCTCATTTTTATACATTTGAAACACAAACCATTGTTTAGGATGTTACAGAACCGCACCTTGACTGACTTGGTGAATGCCATGTTAGATACTACGGGTATGTCTAAGGCGTGGTTGGGGGAGGCTATGTTAACTGCGTGTCATGTCCTGAATAGAGTCCCCACTAAAAATAGTGAGGTAACTTTGTACGAAGGTTGGAAAAGGAGAAAACCATCACTCTCGTATTTGCACACTTGGGGGGTGCTTGGCGAAAGTCAATATTTCTATAACTAAAAAGCGCAAACTTGGACCTAAAATAGTGGATTGTGTCTGTCTAGGATATACTCATCATAGTATAGGCTATAGGTTTTTAGTAGTCCAATCCGGAATATCCGACATACCGATTAATATGATAATGGTTCCGAAGATGCTATTTTCTTTGAAAATATATTTCCTATGAAGAATTCACATAGCTCTTCTAGTCAAGCAAATACTTTAACTCCTGAACCTACCACTCCAATTGATTATATTGAACACACACATAAACCTAATGAGGATGACAGTGATGTAGCTCCTCGAAGGAGCAAGAAACAAAAGATTGCAAAATCTTTTGGTGATGACTTCATTATGTACATTGTGGATGATGTTCCCAAATCTATTTCAGAGGCATATGCATCTCCTGATGCAGAGTACTAGAAGGATGCGGTTCGCAGTGAAATGGATTCCATTATCGCTAACGGAACTTGGGAAGTTATCGATCGTCCATTTGGTTGTAAGCCAGTTGGATGCAAGTGGGTGTTCAAGAAGAAGCTTAGGCCTGACGGTACAATCGAAAAGTACAAGGCTCGGCTTGTGGCAAAAGGTTATACTCAAAAAGAAGGTGAGGATTTTTTTTGATACATACTCACCTGTTGCCAGATTAACCACTATTCGAGTACTATTATCTTTGGCTGCCTCACATGGTCTTATTGTCCATCAAATGGACGTAAAGACAGCTTTCCTCAATGGAGAGTTAGATGAGGAAATTTACATGGATCAGCATGATGGATTTGTAGTACCTGGACAAGAGGGCAAGGTCTGTAAGTCATTGAAATCTTTATACGGTCTCAAATAGGCACCTAAGCAATAGCATGAGAAGTTCGATAGAATTTTGGCATCTACTGGGTTTGCAGTAAATGAAGCCGATAAATGTGTATACTACTGCTATAGTGGGGGTAAAGGAGTAATATTATGTTTGTATGTTGATGACATACTTATCTTTGGGACAAACATTGATGTGATTAACGAGGTTAAATTATTTCTATCCTAAAGTTTTGACATGAAAGATCTGGGAGAGGTTGATGTTATTTTAAACATCAAGTGGATCAGGATGAGAATGGGATTACCCTGTTGCAATCCCATTATGTGGAAAAGGTCTTGAGCCGTTTTGGCTATATGGAAAGCAAGCCCTCTCCAGCACCCTATGATCCTAGTCTAATACTTCAAAAGAATCGAAGACTAGGAAAGGATCAATTGAGGTACTCTCAGATTATTGATTCACTAATGTACTTGACTAGTGCTACTCGTCCTGACATCTCTTTTGCTGTAAGCAAATTGAGCCGGTTTACCGCTAATCCAGGAGATGATCATTGGTGCACACTTGAGCGGGTTATGCGCTATTTGAAAGGTAAAATGAGTTACGGAATTCACTATACTGGATATCCCGGTGTACTTGAGGGATATAGTGATTCCAATTGGATTTTTGATGCTGATGAGATAAAGGCTACGAGTGGATATGTATTCACTCTAGGCGGTGCTGCTGTCTTATGGAGGTCTTGTAAACAGACCATTCTGACAAGGTCAACCATAGAGGCAGAACTCCCAGCATTAGACACAGCCACTGTTGAGGCAGAATGGCTACGAGAACTCTTGATGGATTTACCGGTAGTTAAAAAACCAATTTCAGCTATCCTTATGAACTGTGATAACTAAACAGTTATCATAAAGGTGGCATGCACAAAGGATAATATGAAATTCTCAAGACATGTGAAAAGGCGGTTGAAGTCTGTCAGAAAATTGAGAAACTCCGAAGTGATAGCTGTGAATTATATCCAAACAACTAAAAATTTGACAGATCCCTTTACAAAGGGACTATCACAAAATGTGATTGAAATTACATCGAAGGAGGTGGGAATGAGACCCACGTGAGTTACTCACAGTGTTAACCCAAACCTATGTGATCGGAGATCCCGTGAAATAGGCCTTGGGAAAAACAAACTGTTTGGGTAACAGTAGAGTACATTCTTACTTTATATATCGCTCCGTTGGAGATGCAATACTCTAATTACTGTAAGGCAGGATGACTTTGTCTTAATGTGTTTTGAGGCTTAACAGCAAAATACCGTCCTACAGGGTATTCATATAAGAACACACCTATATAAGCCCGACTGTTGGTCGCAGTCCATGAGATGTAGGTGATCTCTAAGAAGCTCATGAAGAGACACAGGAGTATGACCTTGCTCCACCTGAGGAGTAGCTAATCGGTGGCCAAGTATCAGCAAAGGCCTTAGGTGAAACTTGTACACACAAAACTACCAATTCAAGGCTTAGTCCATTGTGTAGTTATGGGCGGGTTTAGCAGAGGTTCTAGGTGGATGTTTAACCTTAACCTGTCTCCACCGAAAAACTGGTATATCAACAGCACTTTGGAATAATGGGCAAATTCGTGGTGCTTTTGGGATCTGGCGGAGGATTGTTGGAATTTTGGGCTTGGCCCATACAATTAAATCTTAGGAAAATCCCAAAGGCCCACTCATGCATGGTGGAAGGTGGGAAGTTTAGTACCATATTGCTAGTCTAGGTGGGAGGACTCAGGCTCTGGCTCTATATAAAGGAGACCTCTCCTCTCAGATTAAACAATGCAGAATAGAGTTAGGCTCTCAATATAGATGGACTCAGTTTTGCACTGTTGCCCAGTTCCTTGTTGCTATGCTACTTGGTTACTCTATCCCTTCCTCAGCGTGCACTGACATGGGGAGAGCAGTGTCTCCGAAGCCGGCGTCCCTTGCGATCCTGCATGGGTTAAGGCGAGTCAGGTTTTTGGATTGTTAGACATATGCACACTTTTGTGATTGTTATAATTCCTAAAACAATAATAGAATCGGTAACAACATATATACTAGGCATATTTGAAACTATGAATAGTAACATGATCATCAACTCAAATATATCTATCTAATATATATGCACTAATAAGGCAAAGTCTAGAACAAGTATGCTACTAACAGTAGTAGGCATTAACATCATCATATAACAAATATATAGGAAACAAAGCCTAACCATATGAAATGTTATCACCGCGACTTACAGAGGATCGCTCTAATGAAGGTCGTGGTAGAGTCTGATCCGAAGAAGACGACGCACAGAGAAGGAAGCAGTGAGCAGTCACACGAACGCTTCCCAAAAACCTGATTCGCCCCAACCCGTGCAGGATCGCAAGGGACGCCGGCTTCGGAGACACTACTCTCCCCATGTCGGTGCACGCCGAGGAAGGGATGGAGTAACCGAGTAGCACAACAAGGAACTGGTCAACAATGCAGAATAGAGTTAGGCTCTCTTGAGTCATGACATAAAATTTCTCGCCTACGCAATTTAAGTCTCCAGGATTGCACTGTGTATGATGATGATGATCTTGAAACGAAAAGGGTGAACTGCAAGTTGAATTTCCTCATATGTATGATGGTCAACTATCACAAACATATTTAACTGAACTGCAATCCAGCCCCAATAACTGAAAGCACCGGTTGAGGACCAAGATAGATGGAAAAAATTTCTCGATGACTGAAACTACCCGTTGAGGACTAAGAAGCTGGAAAAAAAAGGTAATCGATATGGTGAGGACATCCAATACAGCGTGTCGATATTTTAGAACCGATCTTACGTAATGATTGTTTGATTCGGGAGGTCACCAAGACTCAAATTACGCAGAGAGAATGACACGTGGATTTTTGTATAGGTTCAGATCTTCTCCGGAGAGAATAACAACCCTACTCATGTGTTACTGTATTAAGTATGCTGGTTATAGATCAAGAGAAAGACTCAAGTCTAGTGTCTTGTGCTCCTGATCGCCTCTCTTTCTCTTGATTGCCTCTCTCCTTTCTCTGCCGTTTGTTGATTCCGCCCTTTATATAGTGCTCGAAGTGGACGGCGGTTTCTCCAGTGCAAAGGACGTCTCAATGCTTCAGATGATGAAACAGTTACTAGAGATTATTGCTGGAGTAGTAACGTTCCCACGTCGCCAGACGGTTATCATCAAGACAGAAAGTTTAATCGTGCAATTATTCCAAAGAATAACAGCGTATACTAGCTGTTTAGATGCCCTCATCAATTACGCCTACTTGTCTGCAAGCTCAATCAATTATAGGGTGGTCGTAGAAGAACTTACGACCGCAGGATTGTCGTAGTGTCGTAGAAGAACTTCCGACCATGAGGTAGTCGTAGAACGACTTACAACTATGGGGTGGTCGTAGAAGAACTTACGATCATGAGGTGGTCGTAGAAGGTCTTACGACTCCAGCTTCCCCCTTATGAATATTAAGGGGTATATTCAAGAACCATATGATGGTATTATTATCTATAATAGGAATTACAAATAAATAATTAAATGAGGATTATTAAATCCTCGTCACAACGCTTCCTATCGTACGATTCTATCAGTCGTACAGATGTGATCAATCCGAGCGCATCCACTTGACACAGAACACCCACTTAACAATGCATCACACCAACTCAACATAGTGCATTCACTCGACCACTCCGCCCAACAAGACCATTCCCCACTGGAGCGGAGAAGCAAAGCAGAGGCGAGCGAGACGAAGGTGAGAGAAGGGGGCGTGTCTCCTGACGGCATCTCGCCGGCAACGAACCGCTCCGAAGTGATTTCCAGTGAGTTACCCTGTCCCGCATCTACGTTTGTTGATGTACAAAACGCTCGAATCCATCGGTTTTTCACATCTAGCGTTCAAGAACCTAGCCAATTTGTTGGAACAAAATCTAGGTTTTAGGAGGGGGATTTTTTTTTTCCTGATATGGTGCGATGGGGCTTTGTAGGCAACAATGCTCTTAGGCGGATGTGCCCTCATCCGATATTTTTTATTGCAATGGTGTTTTTGATTTGTTGTATGAGAGTAAACTTTTTGTTGTAGCACCTTCACTATTTGATTGTTGCATCATTGTTTCAATAATGTTGTAACAATTATTTTCGAATGTTTGCACTATTATTTTCAAATGTTGTAACATTGAAATTTGTTTGTTCGAGATATTTGAACTAGTTTTTAAAAGCGCGGCTATGTTCTATATTGATGGTTTCATGCAATTTTAATGAGAACATTATTTTTTTTCCTAATTTTTTTCTTGTCGTTGTATTTGTTATTTGTGCATTTTGTTGCACACATTGTCTACGAATGTTGCATATGATATTTTAGTTTGTTATGAACATATCCTCTTGGGATTATTTTGTTGCAATATGTATAACATCACGGGTTTATTTTATTTCGAACTTTTATATTAGTTGTTCAAATACATCTTCCTATACGAACGACATATGCACTTTTCATTGTTTGTTGTGAAGAGATTTGAACATTTTCCAATATTTTTTAGACCGAAACCGATTTTTTTTATTGCAGATGTCAAAATAATTTGTTGCATATATTACATTGGAATGTTGCGCTGGTCGTCCGAATGCTAGTTGTTCCAGAAAAAAAATGAATTCAACTCCAAATTTAACTACATCCCAAACAAATCCCCTTATTAAAAAAACCCCTTCAAAAATAAATAAATAAACAACAATATCTGGAACAAACATCATTTGCTGCTGGCATACTACTCGATTTTAAGAAGCTACAGTTTACATTTTTTTCGTGACAATATAAAGTTGCATCTTACAATCATTTGTTAGGCTAAATCAGTCCACTCAGGTACAGTCGTACAGACAACCATTTTCAACGCGAGCAGGAAGAAATGGAAAGGGGTGTTCATGATATTTCTGCCGTTTTCACCTTGATGTTAATGAGCGAGCACTTATGGAAGAATGGTATGTGCTGCTCCTCTGTTTGAGATACGAAGAATAGACATCATCATACTGGCTCGCCTCATTTGGATCGGCAGAAGCTCCAAGACCCAATCGGCCGCTTGATCCAGGTTTGCTATCAACCGAACCATCAGCACGCATCCCCGCCTCAGGGTTAACATGCAAGTTACGCGGGGGAGGAATACATGCGCCTCCCTTGCGAGCAGGAAGGTCTCTCTCATAGTCACCATAATCATCGGGCTCACCGTGCTTCATTGGGCCTTCTGACGGGTTTACCTCCCCAATCTCCTTGAAGAACTTCGATACACGCTCGAGGATCTCGGACTCTGGAACAGTGGATGGTGGGATGATCGTGGGGATGTCGAGCGGGCTCAAGGGTGAGTATGGCACCCCACTCCCGATTTGCATCTTGCGGACCATTCCTGGAATAAGGCCAGGGGGGAATAATGGATACGGAGGTGGATTTGGATCATTTGCAGTAGCTGGAGCAACGCTTTGAGGGAGCGCAGAGGGAGGTAAAGATGGTTGCACTGGTAAAGATCCTGGAAAAGTGGTTTGGCCTAGAGGAGGGTAAACACCAGCTGGGAGTTGGTTTGCTGGAAGTTGAGCAGAAGGCACAGGATGGGGTGGAGCAGAAATAGGCTGGATTGCCTTCTCCTTCTCTTGTGGCTCCGAGGACCATTTTGAGGGCAGCTGTGCTGATCCTGAAAAGATATCCATCAGCAATATTTAGGTTTACCTCCAAAAAGCAAGTTCTGTGCAATACATCTTAAAAGCGATTGCAAGGGGATGGTGTAACACCAGAGAATCAATTTATAGAAGGATTTAATTAAGAAAAAAGTAATCAAACAGTGAATAAATTATTATTTTTCCAGCTATATAATCATAGCAATGATTGTGGATCTGACAGGTGTTAAAGGATTGAAGTCCAGAGAATTGCTGGATCACTTTCAGTGGTGAGTGGTTACAGCCATGAGAATTATCATATAAAAATGACAAGAAAATGATAAAAGGTGGGAAATCCATAGGTTAAGTAAGCAAAAATTACAACAAAATTCTTATATCAAAGATAACACCCTAAAGGTTTCTAAACTCATATGAAAAAAAAATGAGCACCTAGCCAGGATGGTACAAACAGAGGTAGTAGAAGAGGGGGGAGAGGAGACACCTGAAAAAGTTGAGGGATCTGGTGAAACATGTCGCGGTGCCGAAGGATATGGCACCCCACCTTTCATCTCTCTTTCAAGGTTAGCAATGGTTTCCTGGTCGTAAACTTCCTTTGAACTCCAGAACTGCAGTATTTTCTCAAGACGAGTCTGGTTGTCATCTTTGCTCTGCGGATTATTATAAATCCTAGCAAGCATGGAGCCCAGCACAGATTTAAAAGCAAGAGCCTCATTGTCAAGGTCCCGAATATTAGTTCGTCTTTGTAAGCTGTAGCATACGGAATATGGTTAGCAAAGCAACAGCAATACATTAAACACACACAGAAGGTCATGTACAGATGAAGCTGTAAGATACTAGATTCAATCAAACAGAACATGAGAGCCTGTTTGGATAGAGGGGTTATTATGGATTCAAATCCTTAAGATTTAGTCCCAAAGACCCCCCACTGAAATACCCCCGGTGTGATACACAATATATAGCACACTTGCCACCATCCATACATTGAGTTTTGCCCTCATGTGCTAAGCTGCAATAACATTGTCTGCAGTGAACTTAATGTCTTAACAAATAAATTCAATCCAACATTATGTTTATTTGTATTAGGAAGCTAATATCTGACTACATACCCTTCTACAAGATGGATACAGGCAAAAGTTAAAACAGAATAACTTTCAGAAAAGCACATCACAACTTCGCTAAGTGCCAACTTTAGTGCACTGCAAAGTTTCTCAATGACTAAATGCTTAAAGACTTGGCAGTAACACGTTCATCTCCACACGAGAAAAAATCCTAAAAAAGTAGCTATGTTGCCCTAAGTCGTAGACATGAGCTATCTTCCTAGTAGGAACAACACAACATGATTTAATTTCTATCATTGATTCCGTGCTTTGTAAACAAATGGTCACATCCGATGGTTGATCTTCATTATATTTTTTCTCTAAGGCTTTTCTAGTTGCAAAGGAACAACTATTCCATTGTTTATATTTTTGGTCTTCATGTAGTACAATGATCTTTGAAATGAACTAGGGTGAACTACAGTCATGTCAAATACCACTCATTTGGCATTTGAATTTTGAAGAAAAAAATGACATTGATACTGAACTTGAAAGGCCATTCTCTATGTTGCTTTGTTGCTACACTTTGTTAATAACGTAAGATGGCAACAAGATTTACCAATTGGCTAATACTTCATATGTTGGTATAATGGTATTTCAGCCGCATCAAGCTGAAGCAACTGATTAATCATGTTAGCATCAGCATGAACACTTGAACAAAAAGAAAATACATCAAATCAAGAACTACACTTAGTTGACAAGCCATAAGATGAGCAATTCTATTCACAAAACATATATTAAATTCAAGTCGTACCTTTCAAAAAGAATATCGTTCACCAGAAAAATAATGTGCAGCTGCCTCTCCGAATCCTCAAGAGCAAATACTATCTCCCTAAGAGCTTCGGCCAGAGCCGGCGCAAATTGCGACCTTTGCATAAACCATGTCTTGGCACCCTTTATTGACTCCTTGGTGCCATTAAGATTGGTAAGCACCTCGTTAAGCTCAGAAGCAACATCCCCTGGGAGCGACCCAGAAAGGCCCTTGAAGGATTTCGCCGCAGCTTCGTACTCCCCATGACCGGGAGCACCAAAATGCTGGTGCTGGTCGTAGAACGGCGGGTACGCCGGCTGGTGCATCGGAGGCTCCCGCATCATCGGACCCAGTGGCGGCATCATATGCATGGACCCCGGCGGGTACGGCGCCACCGGCGGCCGCGGCGAGACCCAAAGCTTGTACCTGTAATAGGCGTGCCCTTCTCCACCGAAGACGAAAGCATAGTCCGGATTGTCGTGCTGCTTGTCGCGGATCATGACCTCGAACTCTGGCCCGTTCTTGGCGATGTACTCGACGAGCTTGTCGATGCGCTTCTGGAGCTCCGGATCGGGCGGCGGAGGGGCCGGCGGCGGCGGCGCGGAGTCGAACGGTGGGTGCATGTAGGGGTGAGGCGGCCGCGGGGGGGGCGTCGACATGACGTGCGGCGGGTGCGCCGCAAAGGGGGGAGGCTGCTGGTGCGGCGGGAGGTGCGGGTAGAGCTGCTGGGCCTGCGGGGGCGGCATCCCGCGCGGGTAGGGCGCGTACTGCGGGAGCGGCGCGGCGAAGGGCTGCGCGGCGTGCGGGTGGTGCGGATACTGCGCCTGCGCCTGCGGGTGGAAGCCGTACTGCGGCGGCGGCGGAGGCTGCTGCGCGTGCGCCTGAGCGTACACCATGGCCGCTGCCGCGTAGTCTTGGGGTTGCCGGTCCATGTTACAGCGGGTCTTGAAGAGAAGAGAGCGCCGGTGATGGCGGCGGCGGAGAAGAGAGGAGGACCGAGAGGCCGAGAGCTTCTACCCTCTTCTCTTTTCTTTGAGTGGAAATTACAGAAAAAACCCTTCTCGGTATGATTTTTATGGAAAACCTCTAAAGATTTTTTGAAATTCGGTTAATTCGAACCTTCTTTTCAGGACAACAACGCACATAAAACAGAATCTACAAGAAACTTAGCATACACTGATACAACTCCGAGTACAATTGGGTATCAAACGTCCGAACGCAAGACAATTATGAGAAACAATCATAGATGGTTATCAGGACGGTATGCTTCCAACAGATGGAGTAAGGGATTCTCAATTTTACCTCGTCTCAATCAAAGAAGTAATAGGTAAATAAAACAACAAGCACAAAATAATAATAAGTGATTATGCGCTCTCCCAAGCCCTAAAATGTAAATTGCACAAATATTAAGATTGAGGCTACTTGCCTCTTGATTGGTGCTTTAAACCGGTTCAGTACGATAAACTCTGTTACAAACTATAGACGGGTTCAATATCTTGTTCGTTCGGTTTTGAAATATACTGACTATTGAGGGCCTATTTGGAATGTGGGGTTTTTATAAGCAAAATATAATAGTCCTATAGGAATTATAATGATTTATGCGAAAATCATGTGTTCCAAACCGGTCCTAATAGTTGCCCCCGTGGTTTTCACAAATAATCAGTAAAAATAACTCTATCATCACAAAGTTATCATACCGACTGAAACCATGACATGTTGTAGACACAGACAAATCCATGTGGCACAACGAACGATAAAACATGTAAGATATAGCAACAGTGTCTCCTTTCTCCGAGAACAACTATAGGATCACTTTTCGTGTGGGGTAATGCTTGTACTCGTACGCCCGATGCGAAGCGTTCGCCTGAACGCTTCACTTGCATAGCGCTCCCCCTCCCAGGCCCACCTAACCTTATCTGCATTGCCTAAGCAAGCCCAACCACCCATTCCTCCCCTGCATGTTTCTCTCTCTGCCCCCAAGCAAGTATTCCATGGTTCCTCCTCCTACTTGCTCTCTCTCTCTCTCTCTACACTTTCACAACTAGAGCTACATGAGCAAATGCCTCATCTCCTCTGATTGATACCCATCTCGCCTGAGTGAGGCCATCCAATGAACGGTGAGAGGAGCAGAGGGGGCCAAGGCGGTAGGGCGCTGCCCAATGACGAGGGCGGTGATGTCAGCTGGCAGCAAGTGTAAGATCGAGGAGGCCGACTAGAGGGGGTGAATAGGCGGTTTTAAAAACTTCTTTGGCTAAAACCGATTTCAATGCGGAATTGTAAATTAATTCGGTTTTGCTCAAATAAAACCTAAATCAATTAGTCTCGACTAAGTGCGCCAACAGTATAAGGCTAAGGATGATGATAGCAATCATACAAAGACATATAAGCAATTTAATTCTAGGAATGTAAATTGTACAAAGTAAAACACAAGAAGGCAAACCACGATAACACAATGATGTTTTACCGTGGTGTTCATAGACTTGCCGGTCTCCCCTAATTTACGTTTGAGGTAAGCCCAAACTAATTGGATCGGCTCCACGAATTAAGCCAAACACATTTGAGGTAAGTCCAACCACTTAAATCGACTCCAACACAAACCAACACATCGATCCACTCGGGGCTGCTCTTACTCCACTCCGGAGATAGCGAGCACCAAACCACTCACGAACACTGGGCCTTCTCATAAGCTTCTTGAGAAGATCACCAAACCACGACACCTCTACGCCGTCTAGGTGTCGGCAAACACCAAGAGTAACAAGTCAAATACTCTCACTTGAACGAATCAAGTGTCTAAGCTCAGGTGGATACACAATCCACTACCTAATGCAACACATGCACTTAGGATTTGCTCTCTAAGCTCACTAAGTGCAACACATGCACATAAGAGTGTAGATGGCTTGCTCTTTACTCAAAGGAATGAATATGGCATCAGCAACAACTTCTACAACCGGCCAAGGTGGGTATTTATAATACACACACAAAAACTAGATGTTGGAGAAAAGATGCTGAAAAAATCAGCACGACTGGTAATACCGCCATTCATCGGCCGGTACTATCGCACTTCAACCGACTGCACAGTAACGGCTATAAAAGCCACCGCCAACAAATATGCGGTAGTTCTGCTCTTCGGTAGTTCCATTCACATAGGGCGGTACTACCGCTTCCCTTAGAGGTCCAACACTGACCCTCTCTAGAGAATACGTACCGCCAACTAAGGTTCGGAACTTCCGATGTGCGGTAGTTCCGCTCGGATATGCGGTACTACTGCGACGCGGTAGTTCCGCCACACAAACTCCAGTACTACCGCACTCAAGGTTAGCAATCGAGCTCAAAGAGGTGTCACTCTGTAAAAAACGAACCGCCAACTATTCTTCGGTCAGACCGGATTGCGGTAGTACCGCACCACTATCCTAGTCATACCATTGTGCGATAGTACCACCAACAACACGTCGGTACTACCGATCTTCCTGATAAATGTATAGTTGGCTTTCACTTCAACTCAATTTGCAAAACACATTTGCCAATTGATGCTCGATGCAAACAAAGGTTAAAGGCAAGATTCTCAACAAGTTGCAAAACACATTTGTCGACTTTTAGAATCAATGCCACAAGGAATAAGGTACATGGACTTAAACCATTTGCAAAACACATTCGCAAACTAAAGTCACATACTACAATGATTATGCATGAGCCTCAACTATTTACAAAACACATTCGCAAATATTGGCAACATGCTAACGAGAGCTAGAGCAACCACAACGAGCTATCAACACATGACTAATACAAGCTACTAGTCAAGACCCCTCTTAATAGTACGACAAATCTGTACTAACAATCCGGTCTTTCATCCAAACACCAAGACCGGTAAAAGACTAGGAACACATTCTTAGCCCTAGCTAGTCATATCTTTGCCTTGAGTGTCTTCTTAAAGCTTGATGACACGCATCTTCACTTCAAGACCGAGTCATTAACTTGATAAGCATCAACACATGATAATTTCCTTTACTTCAATTTCTTGACTTGAATGTACATCAACCCATGATGCACTCTTTCACTTGACCTCCATCAACACATGAAGGATCTTCTTTTGCCTTGATGATCAACTCATGATCATCTCCTCTTCTTGAACATCATCGACACACGATGATTTTCTTTTCTTCAAGATCTTGATATGCATCGACACATGATGCATCCTTTTCTTGAACATTGACTTGATGACGATCAACTCATGATGTCATCCAAAATCTCTATCATCATGGAGTATAACTTATTCATCTAACTCATGAAAATGTTAATTCCATAATGTGATTGTCATTAATTACCATAACATACCATTAACTCATAATGGTGGGATAAGATACTTCAATCTTTCCCTCTTTGGTAATTGATGACAACCATCACAAATGCAAATAATTGGATGTAAAGATATATTAGTATATATGAACTACACAAGTTTTGTATACTCATTTGATGTGTTTCAAAGTAAAGATCCCCAAATATGTGGAAAAGAGATGTAGATCAATACTAATGAAATCACAAAACATAGAGTGAACTCCCCCTACATGTGTGCATACACAAATGTGTAATAAGAATATATGCACATATTCAAGTTAGACTTTTGGTGGAGTTCATCCTATATTTTGGATCCGAGAAATACAACAAAATATTAGTATATGATGTCGAATGCATACCTGGATGATTTTCACATTTTTATCCAAATAAGATTACACAATAGGTATATCAATAAAAGCGTTAGTCTCACATATAGATTTGTCATTAATCACTAAAATACTCCTTTAACTCATAATGGCGAGTCTAGATTCTTCAAGCTGGCAGCGAGGCATCAGGCCACCGCCTCCCCCTCCTCATCTGATCTCGTCTCCTCACCTCGGTATTACTACCTCCTCCTTCGATGGATTTTGTTGCATGCGTTTTCTTAATTTGTTGTAGCAACTTTTCTCAATTATTGAAACAAGTGTTTCATTTTGTTACCGCGTGTACTCGCAGAAATATTATAGTAAGTATTTTTGTTGCAATTATTTTATTGATTTGTCGCACCAAAGGATTTTTTTTTTGTTGTTGTTGCAATTAGGGATGTGAATTGTTGGAGCGTTTTGCTGCTACCAAATAGGATTTTATTGCACACTTAGTAATCATTGTTGCACTCGTTATTATTTTTTATTGGCAGATCAAACGTTTATTATGTGGTTGTTGCATCTGAGTCAAGATTTATTGCAAACTTAGAAATTAATTGTTGCACTTTTAGGTTTTTTATTACACCAAATCAAACAGCTGAGATTAATATCTTAAGTGAGAGGTGAGATAGGCGTACGATGAGAACTAGTTGCCCCTTCGTGTGACACGGTTAATCCAACCACCTCAAACAATACTCCGAAGGCCTGCCGCACACTACACAAACAAGTTGAGCTTACCCAGGAGGTTTAGCTACCTAAGAGTCCAGGTAATATTAAGAAGCAACAAATTACACAAATATAAGCATCATGTGTTTTGACAACAGCGCAACTCGTCTTCACAGAAATTACTACAAAGGGAACAGTTACCCAAATGCCGGACACAATACCGAAACAAGTTGAGCTTACCCAGGAGGTTTAGCTACCTAAAGAGTCCAGGTAATATTAAGCAACAATTTACACAAATATAATCATCATGTGTTTTGACAACAGCGCAACTCGTCTTCACAGAAATTACTACAAAAGGAACAGTAACCCAGATGCTGGACTCCTATTGCCCGATGTATAAAGCATACTATAAGATAACAAGCGCTAGTTTCAGAAGCTGCTGGACTCCGAAGACGCAACTAGTATCAGAAGCACCAAATTTTCCTTTGTTCAGGCTACTCCATACTGTTGAAATCTTTGTCAACCACCATCGGCATCTACTTACTAGTCCACAAGAACCTCCTCATCACCACCCTTGTACTGCTAGAAAAAAACAAAGGACACAAAATGTCAGGATGATGTTTGACAAACTGCAGAAGCATGCATAACACCAGTGTGATTAGCTAGTCCTTGTGATGTATTTGCATTTAACCTTCCAAATTTGAAAAAGGAAAATAAATTTTAATAGAAGAAACAAAAGCAGGGACACTAACAAAACTTTAAAGAATGGAAAGAAATCCTGAATACAGTCAATTCTTGCAAAACTACGTCATATTGTCACTGAGTGCTTTTAAAGATTTCAAACTTGAATGACAAAGAATGCAAATGATACACATAGGACTAAAAAAACTGCGAGAACCAGAGGGATACTGCTAAATTCTTGCAAACTGACAGAGATGCAGATATCTTGTTATTAGCCGTCAATAACAAAAAGATGGGGCCCTAAATCCTCAGAAGATTTAAAAGAGCCTAGCAAAATAATGGGTGTCGTTATTATAGTGGCAAGCTTTGCAAATGCAAATGACTGAACAAGATTTTAGAAGACACGCTGAACTTAAGCTTCTGAGCTGACAGATTCATCATTTGAAATAAGAGTACGGGACTAAAAAGAAAATTGCTGCTATAGTAAACCAGCCGTTGGAAACTACTTTGGGTCTACAATATAGATAAATCAAGTTTGTCACTGCTTGTAAGATAAAAATTTCTATCATCTGTTTATAAGCATTTTTTAACCATTGGTGGTGGCACTGTATACAAAGATTTAATCCTATAATCCACATTGTTTTGTACCAAAATAGACAGCATGAGCAGCTATACCAGTGGAGGACAAAACATGTTTCACTCTAGAACATTTTACATGTAAGTGGCAAGGTATCAGCTGAATCCCTATGTTGATATGAAGATGACTCACCAGATAAGTCTAATAAAATGAACTAAACCTAGATGAGGTACCATACTTGAAGACAAACGGAAACAATCATTTCAAGCCCCTACCGTCTAGCGCTACCTAACTTTCACCAAGAAAAAAACCAAGAGCAACCACTAGAATTTACAAAATCACAGTAACCATGGAGAAACAAAAGGGTATAAAGAGAACAGGATAATAAGTAATGAAGTATCAACAGATTATTTCTGCCTAACTACACTCATAAGTTATAAATGATTGAGAAACAGTTTGTTGAGAACATGAATTGCTGCAAGAAAGACATCTCACCCTGTCTGCAAAAACCTTGCTAGAAGAGACAACATTCCCTTCCTCATTATTGTCACCCTCCCCTAACTTCTTCACAGACAATGGTTTTGGTGTATCAGCTCCCTTGATATTCTTAAAAGATTCTAGAGCATCTTCTGGTCTATATTTCTTTGACATAGGAATCATATCATCATTACTCACTCTCCTTTTCTTCCCTGAAAAAGAAACCACAGTTTGGGCATGAAAAGCCGTAGGTGTATCTCTTTTCTGGCATATTTGCCCCCCAGAAGACGGTCCTAACAAGAAATGTACACATCTTCAAGACAGCAATGGCCCATGTGTTCGAACAGGAAATATATCATGTTATAAAGGACAAATGGGTTCAATATCTAATAAAATTTAAACCAGAGTGCCATTTAATTTGGATACCTTGAGGGAACATGAGACCATATTAGCTTATACATTGACAATAGAAACTAAAAAGATGTAGAACATTTGTATACCAATGAGAGGAAAATCATAGACACTAGATAATAACTAACTTGTTTGACAGTGTTAAGATATACATGGATAAACGATGCTATTTCAGAATAAAGCTGATGTCTCCCAAAATCTCATCAAGGTGTTACCAGTTTTTTCATCTTCGCTTGTTGAGAGGGCAATAGACCTTCTAGCTGTTGAAACATGATTTTGTCGTTGATCACTTGGGCTCATTTCATAAGCATTATATGGATCTCTAATACCAGCATTCCCACTGGAACCTTGTTCCTTGGTACCAGACTTCAAGGTATCCGAAGCAAGCAAATCAGCAAACCTTTCAAAACGAGCTTGAGACCTGCAGACCTCGAATGTGTCAATAGCTATTAGCTATGCAATAAACATGTGAAGACTAAAAATGGGAGTGCAATTATGTGCTGATTCAGAACAAATTGAAGTTCAGGAGTTGTTCATATAAAAGAAACATGCCTTTTCAAATCGTCTTGTGCTTTCACATAACGCCCATGTGCTCTGATGAGTTTTTTTACTTTTGAGGCCATCCTACACAGAAAGAGCAGTGTTATGAAGACCAAATACTTGGGAATCTTTTTGTACTGAAGAACCCAAAAACTGGTATTAAGAAATAAATAGTATTATGCTCATGTGTCATAGAAATGGAAAAAACCTTCGGCAATCTTCTTTCTCTTTGTTCAACTGTGATTCAAGATAACCTATTCTGGTAGAAAGTATGCGTGCTTCATCAACCTTTATGTCCAGTATCATCTGCGATACATGGAACCATTAAATAGAGTGCATATTTAGATATATACAAAAACGAGCAGGCTTTGCAGGGAAAAATATTAGAGACACCTTAAGCGCAACCATAAGCTAGTACAAAATGTAATTCAGAGAAGTTTAAAAAGGCATCTTACTGGGACACTTTTCGGGCTAACTGGCCATCCTATTGTTCAATAAGAGCATGATTCCATGCCATTGTTTGCCCAATCATGAGTGATTACTATTCAATATTTGGCATCATGGTTTACAGAGCAAAACATTAGCAGTTCCTCTGGCATGAATGTGTGATTACATTTCAATGGAGTGAATCTCACATAAACTTGAAAAAAAAACCAACAGAAAAAATCCCATAAATAACCATAATGATTAAGGCAAGACAAAAAAAAGGAACAAATGAAATAATATATGCAACTAAACATAAATTGCAACCAAGTGGCTGACTGGCCAAGACAACAGCCTCAACCAGGCATCAGCTTTTCAATTCATCTGTACATATTGATAACTCAATAACTGATAAGTGTGCCATATGTAATATATGCATTAAGACATTCACATCTGACCTCCAGTTTAGATTTGTCTTCGTGTAATGCTTCCATATCCAGATGAATTTGTTTCAGCTGCAGAGCATATGCAAATATATAACAGAGGTCCAGAAATATGGAGACTGCTAAACCTACACGTGAATGAGATGGATTGCACAGTCCATACCTGTGCTTCATTGTCATCTTTCTCATCACCGCTGGAGAATCTGGCATCCTTTTTTCTATCTTCGTTATCAGATGTGTTCAAATTTCCTGATGAATCAGTCTTTCCACCATCAAGCTTCTTCCTTTGTCTTCTCTCACTGAAAGGTCCACAGAAGCAAGTCGAAAGTTATTGCAGAAATTACCAAATTGCAACAATAACATGTGCGGAGGTTACATGTTAAACATAAGGATAGAATTACCCTCATAAAATAACAAACCCAAAGGGCTCCTTCCATAAAGTAGAAATAGACAAGAAATTAAACTCAACAGTAGGTTGCAGTGTAAACAATAGAACAAAGGGTGTGACAAACAATAATCTACTTGGAAAACTTGAAGAATCAATCGGTAGAGCCTTACTTGCAAATCTTCTGTCAAGAATGATTAATAACTATGACAGAGAATAATCAAACTCACATAGTCTCTTACATGCTTGTGTTACTACGAGCAAACATGCTTTTGTTTGTCTGATGTCTATGTACATTACAATTATACACAACAAAACTGGCAGTAGGTATGATCGACATGCAGAAGTAAAAAATAACCTGACCACTGTCATGGTAAAGTCTTTAATGTAGAATCTGATTAAAAAAATATTAGCTAAAATCGAACTAAAGCTTTAGCTACCAAGGAGAATAAATATGTCCAGATGTCCCTGCTAGTAAACTACACAGCATCAAACCCCTTGTTATATATTGCATTGTAACTCGCACACATGGCAAACAAAATAGGTAAACAATACAAAGGAACTAAGTCACAAGGTCATACGAAGATAGACTATATGCCAATAAAATGGACAAAATTAGGCAATAGCGCAATACATAAGCACACTTAAGGACACAATTACAAAGATGCATGTATATTTGCTCAAAGTGTATCTAGAGTTGACTGACTGCACAACACACGCCATATGCTGAGATGAATCCCTTCAGAGAATCCTCATTACATACCTCTTCCTGATGGGAGATCTTGAATGACTAGATCCTGCGATTAAAATTTCAAAGCACAGGTGTTTAGAAATAGAATGGACTACACCAACTACAGTAAGAAAAATTGGCACACACGCACACACACAGAGAGAGATTACCCCTTTCTTTAGACCTTGGTCTCTGGTCACGAAATAAATGACCCCTGGCATCTCTTCCAGGGGAATACCTCCCACGGGGTGAGTATCTTCTCTCGGGCCTGTCTCTTAAGTCATGATTTCTATCATCTTGTCCACCTACAGTCAGTAAGGCGACCATTTTATAGAAAGAAGCACCATGTCACTTCAAAAAAATTGGTGGAGCTATACAGAGACAAGGCAACACACAAACCCATTAAGCTTACCACAACCTTGAGTCATATGATTATTCGATTAGCAATAAGAAGTAGAGATTCCAGGATAACCCCATTGGCCATAAAACAGCAGAGCCAATAAGAGTAGCGCAAGAGGAGATACCAATACACGATTACACATCATGGTTCACCACTTAAAATAGATCCAGCACTTGTAATATCAGTCATCTGAAGTGAAATTGGTGAAATCTCCCAAAATTGATAGCACGTTGTGATTATCACAAAGAAAGATCTTCCACAACTCCAAATCACCCAATAAATTTAATTTACTTGTGCGGATATTATCCATATTGACTTCAAAAATTCTTCTTCTGCGATAATACTTAGCATGACAGGGAAGAATAAACCCCAACAAGAAAACTTGAAGCAGCACATTGCCATATTCAAAGGACGTATTCCGATTAGTTGCAAAAGCTGCTAACAACATGGTTTCAGCGCATGGAGCATAACATGCATCTGATTGAGCAGAGGAACCACATGATATCCCTCAATAAAGTTCTTCTTTAACAAGATAAGCATTCGAGTGACCATAAAATGTCTGGTTACCAACTGAAAAGGCAAGAGATGAAAATAGGACATGCCATCCCCCGGATGCAGTCAATCCTAATAAATCTGCTCAGGAGACAGCCCATTTAAACAGTAGTGCAATCAAAAGAATAAACCGCAAGAATGCCACATTGTTCTGCAATAAGCTTTGGCCACCAGTTGGTAGTTTTTCTGTACTGCAGCTACCGGCATTCAGTTGAAGTAGTATATGGAAAAGATAGCAGACCATATATGCACGATAGGACAAGAAGATATATTCCAAAATTTTCTGTGGCTTGTTCTTTGCTGTCCACCATGTCCCCCATGAACAAGAACTAGCAATCGTCTGAACATCTAACTCAATCCACTGAACAGACAAAAGGTGAATCCTTCATAAAGAACACACCCTTCCTCTCTTGGTAGTTGGTAGATCGAAGCCAAGCCATCCATTTAACTTAAATCCGCCGACAAATTCGTACAGTCTCGAGTATAACACATTCACAGTCTCGATTACTTTTTATAGTGAATAGAAGAACGCCCTCAGTTAACTACCACTCTCCACTCTTTGATCGCACATAATTTCCTATCTTGGATTCAACAAAATCACGAAGAAGACAACAGGAGGGAGGGAGAGGGGGGTATGAGCGTATACCAGGTCGAGGGCGAGGCTGGAAGGAGGAATGGGAAGGCGGCCTGCGGAGCTCGCCGTCGCCGTGGGCGAAGCTGCATGAGGCGCGGGAGCAGCTGCCGCGTTTCCACAGCGCGCACAGCTTCGTCTTGTACGCCGGACCACGACGAGGAGGATCCAACATCTCTCTCATCTCTCTCGCTCTCTCCCTCTCCCCCGACGGCAAGGCAACTCCACGAGACGGCGGCGAGGACGAGGAGGAATTGGAAGGGGGAGAAGACTGGGTGCGAGGAAGGAACGAACGACGACGACTTGACTAGCCATATAGCCCCAAGCCCATACGATCTGTTATGCGAACCAACGTCGGCCCATATAATCCTAACGGGCCGGCCCATAAGAGGGCCCGTTTGCGCTACTTCATTTGCCGGCGTCCAACAGCAACCGTTTGCAACGCAGGATTTTCAATTTCCATAAGAATCGTTTGGAACGCAGGATTTCCACGAGAAAAAAAATCATTTATTTTCGCGTGATTCGAAAAAGTTTCACGCACCGAGAGTTGAAATGCTTCCTGCGCATATCCTAAAAATCGTGCGGTCCAAGTGGGGCTCGGTTAGTTGGTTGGTGATCGCTGGTTAAGCGTGATGAACCAAGATCTACTGCAGGGCGAGATATATAGATTTGGGACTATCTACTCGTAAGGTGACTGAAATTTTTTTAAGTATAAGTCATCTTTTTCATTGGATCAATATCCAATTATATGACACACCAATCTCTATACAAATCCAATGGTCACAACAAGTGATTTAAACTTAAGAAAATTTCATACAACTTAAAACTAGCAAGACTGTATAGATTTAGCACAGCAACAGCCCGGTAACATGAACATCCACGCAGACGCAGTACTACACCACACATCATCCGGTCCAATTATTACACCGAGTCAATACAGTTTTGCGGTGCCGGACTCATCACAATGCCACAATGGTGCTAAATTTGTCTCTCTTCTACCCTGCTAAAATTTTCTTTCTTCTACCGTGTTTGACACCTCCTCTCTCCAAAAAAGGACTCACTTATTTTTCTCTCTGCTCTCTCCCTCTCATTTCACTTACAAGTGGGGCATGCAATGTTTTTCTTACCTAGGTTCGTATAGTTGAACCATAGTTGCAGCGGTGGGAGGAATCTTTCATCTGGCACCGTTTGGCTTAGCACCTTACAATGGCTGGCACCGAAGCGGGAGTCCAAAAGTTTGCTAGCACAGTAGCACCGATACACGCTGCCTCGGTTCCTCGACCCGATCGCATTTCTATACGACGAAAGTGTTGGGCTTAACTTCGTTCATCGATCAGGTCTCAGCTCAGAAAGGTCGTCGCATGAGGAAGAACATGGCGTTGGATGATGGCGTTGGATGTGATGGCGTTGGATGCTCACAAACCACTCGGAGGTGATGGCGTTGGATGCTTCAAACATGGTCTTCTCGAACCCAAGCCGGCCTACAATCGTCGCAATGATGTCGGGCCCTTAAGAGTCAGCGCGCTGGCAAACATCGTCCGCATCGATCATGATCATATCTGCGCTTGCTTCCAAGCATCTCTCGGCCCTCCTGATCAACAGGTCAACAACATCTTCAACTCTTTCTGCCAAAAGATCGGCACGAAAAGCCCGTGTTGTAAATAGCAGAGTGCAATGTATATGGAAGACAAAAAGTGATCATCACAATCTCACAAACATCATAGCAAGATAGGACAGACGACAATGGTAAATGGGTAAGTTGCAACTTACATCAGAACTTTTTTTTTGGGCAAGGAATGCAACAGAACTAATATTGAATGAGAAAAAATAACAGGCAATGTTTTACCTAGTTGACTAGAGGAAAATGATTCCCTAAATAGTGTTCATTGCATCAGCGCAAACATCATTCAACTTAGTCTCTCCAGTCACACAAGAGTGACATCATAGAATGCGTGCAGTCAAAACAAAATAATTTTGACTAAACATATTTTCTCGAATGTATAGTCTGGATATATGAAAATGATATGAGTGAATTTGTTGTGATAATACTTTCATAATATTTTCATTTTTACGATTTTTTGTTAATATATAATGATAAAACGGAGTGGTCAAAGTGGTATCTTGTTAACTTTGAAAGGTAAAAAACCTTCACTCTTTTGTGACCGGTTGAAGTATGATAGAAGAGAAGTTGTTAGAAATTTTCCTTCTCTTCAATTCAACTCCAAAAACTCTTAACCCTGTTACCAGACTCAAGGGTGCCTTTTAAAGGCTGAGTTATACGACTGGTGCTCGGACTAGGACATCCTTACCGGACTCGGCTTCTAAGACCTTATACGATACAAGCTCTACTACTTCTATAATCTTTCCGAACCAAAAACTAACTAAGAAACAAGATTAATCTTAACAATCACCCCCTTAATCTTGTTTCTTCATCTTGATCATACCAATCATCTTTTTCGTCTTCTGAACTTTCAAGTCTTCCTCTTTTACCTGCACTCCCATGCGCCGTTCCTTCCTGGGCCAATACCGCCCTACCGCCTGTGCTTGCTCTATCCCGAGCCATGCACAAACCAACGCTTGTCGCGTCACGCACCTGGACTGAACTCGTCCTTCCTTGCACGTCCACCTGGGCTAGAGCACCTGCTCCCACGACCACCTCGGTTTCATCATTACCTGAGCCTCCCGCTCTTCTCTCTTGAACCAAGTCTGCCCGCTTTCCTGCATACATCTTAGCTGAGGCTACACCGCCTCTCCCTCCTGCGTCAGCTTCACGTATGCCGCGCCCTTCATGCGTGTGGGACTCACCACCCCCTGCAGCTCCTCAGCGCCTTCTGTCAAAGACCGCTGATCTCCTCCTGAGACTCCGCTTGCTGCGCCTCCTGCGCCAACTTCGTGCACGCCGCACCCTTCATCTACGTGGGACTCGTTGTCCCTGCGCTGTCTTGGCGCTTTGGCCGAAGCCGTCTGCACTCACTCTGACTCTTAGCGCTGACGGAGCCCACCGCCCGTCGTGTAGCACCGCTCACGTAATAAATAGCAATACCACGCCGCCGCTCCATTGGCCACGCTGCCGTGCCACCAAGCTACTCCAGGGTCAACCATCATTTAACATGGCTCTGATACCACTTGTTAGAAATTTTCCTTCTCTTCAATTCAACTCCAAAAACTCTTGACCCTGTTACCAGACTCAAGGGTGCCTTTTTAAGGCTGAGTTATACGACTGGTACTCGGACTAGGACATCCTTACCGGACTCGGCTTCTAAGACCTTATACGATACAAGCTCTACTACTTCTATAATCTTTCCTAACCAAAAACTAAGAAACAAGATTAATCTTAACAGAAGTAAACCCTAATAGGACCACTGCCAACCCCATGCGCTCGGCCACCGCGGGAAAGGAGCATGCCCGGGTGAGTGGGCGGCCGGTTCTTACGCTCGGGAACCGTAGGATTTTGCCAACCTCATAAGCTCGGAGACCGCAGGACCTTAGCGGCCATGTCCTACACTCTGGAACCGCGGTAAGTACCTGGCCCCGCCACCTCCCGCGCTGCTCACCTTGCTCTTGCGCTGGCACGCGTTCCCGCGGTTGCCGCTTGCTTGTTGCGCTCCCCAACCGTAGGATGTGACACGTGTCACGCTACTGTGCTCCTGCGCTCGAGAAAGGGCTAAATTTGCAAAAGCGATACCACGAAAGCTATTTTAGCAATTAATGTGGCATCAGGGGCTACATAAAAAAAATCGTAAACTTCGGCCAAATTGAATCTCCATGCGCACGCGTAAAATCCAATTCCTTTCCGCGGTGACTTGGCAGCCAATCTGATGCGGCTCAAAGCATGTCGCGGGGCCCACTGTTTGTATGTTGTGCGTGCCTTGGATGGAACATGGTGGGTCCCACGGAAAGATGCAACAATTGTTGGTCTCGTCATTAATTCCGTCGTAGCCTTCAAGAGAAATATCAGTAGCAAACAAATTTGTCTCCTTGTGTGCTTGACGTTGTACATGTAGCAGCGCCCCAAAACTCCTTGTGTGCACTACATCTTTTTGCAGCAGCTTCACATGTAGGAAGCCCAAGTGCCAAAGTGCAAGGCGCTGCTCCTTCCCAGCCTTGGTATTGGCCCCGATGTCCCTTGTCTTCTGCCTCTAGACAATGTATAATCTTTTCGGTCCTAAAATCTCCTCATACAAACATTTGAGAACAACTAAAATACTAGCATTAGGTAGAATTTTTTTATTAGTTAACCTTTTATTAATTTTTATTTTAAAATTAACCCTCGGCGAACTTGATTTCCAATTCTAACCCCTTTGGTTACGCCACCACTCGTGGCGTAACAAAAAAACGCTATCACACTAGAGCATGCTCTTGTCACGCCATGGGTGGTAGCGTGACAGTATTGTTTAGTCACGCCACCACCAGTGACGTGACCAAAAGTGCTATTTGGCAGACTTATTCTATGGCGTAACAGCGTTGTTTTGTCACGTCACGGGTGGTGGTGTGACTAAAAGGATCAAAATTGGAAATAAAGTGCGCCGGGGGTTAACTTTAAAATTAAAAAAAGGGGTTAATTAATAAAAAAAAGTTCTATTAGGTAGTAACTAATTCTCATGTAAATTAAAACCAAATTCAACTAGGAGCAAGTCCATCTGTTGATTAATCTTTTTAGCTCGTGCTCGTATAATCAGTCCAATCGGCAGGATGTCCTCATCATTAAACATCACATTTTCGGAGTTGAAACTTGTTGGAACACTAAGTTTTAGATTTGATACTTGAAGCTCGTTTTGTGAAACTTCATGAATCATCACATTTTGGACGTGAACCTCATTGAAACACTAAGTTTCAGAATTGAATCTTCATGAAACATCGTGTTTCAGACGTGAAACGTGTTGAAACACCGAGTTTTAGATTTGATACTCAAATGCCGGTTTTTGAAACTTCACGAAACATCACATTTCAGATGTAAAACTCGACGCAACACCAAGTTTCGTCTGTCAAACCTCCCGTGTACCATTGGGAGAGCTTCCCAACCGTTGTGTAGCCTGGTCCTTGTCCATAGCATCTCACAACTCTAAGCGTGAGTGGCACGAGTGGGATGTGCGTGTGGTACTAGTTCTCCTTGCACTCTAAACAAACAACTCGCATGTTTATGATTTGTTTCCCTTAGTAACTAAAATCCTCAATCCTACGATTTGTGAGAGACTAGGAATATCAGAGCTCAGAACTCTTGTGTTTATCAGGTTTTCCGCACATTTATTCCTGAAGCCAAAATAACCGGTGAACATAACGAAAGAAACAAGGCACCAAAAACTTGCGATCGTATTCACATGAGCTGGCTTTGGCTGCCAATGTACGGAAATGCATACTCGAGCGGTATCCTAGGACTTGCTCAGCGACCATAGTCCAATCAGACCAGCATGATGACGTCAGCCAATCTAGCACGGCAACCAGGAGGAAGAGCTAGCACTCCATCATTGGGGCAACCATACGAGAGTAATGAATGGAACGCAATGCCCACATTTTTCAGCAGCAGCACAAGTAGATGAGCTACTCCTAGCGTACGTACAATGGTACAACCAACTACTGTTTAATAACTTTTTATATTATCTGTAGACAACATTAAAGACAGCTTATACAATAGGTTATGGTGATACAGTCGGCTACATGATTATAGACAACACACAGTCTTTTAATGTTTTTCTTGGTTCTGGTGCTACAGTCGGTTACAGAATTGTAGACAGCACATTTCTCTCTCTCTATTCTCTTTCATCCACATCAGCTTAAATCCTACGTGGTAGATACTATAGACAGCTGATGTAAGCCTATTGTACATAGCCTTAGACTCTGGATCCAGACGGTGCCAAAAAAAAATGTCCAATCTGTAATAGGGCCCTGCATCTGGGTGGCCGGTTTATACAATTATTTTTGTATCTTCTTTCTCTTTTCTTGCATGTACCGTTCTTTTTTTGCTTAACGAAATGAAATGGCAGCTCTCCTGTCATTTGCACACACACAAAAAGACCAGCATGATGACAAAAATGAGCGAACTCTGCTGTATGCAGTATCATTGCCCTAAAGCTTGGAAATAGTATCCAGAACTAAAATTTCTCTCGCACACTAGTCTGTTTCAATACATTTCCCATTTAACAGTTTGATTTGCATGACAGCAACCGTTCCCTGAACTGACAAATGGTTTCCTCCCAGCTTTTTAAAGTACTCCCAAAATTTGATTTCTTCAAAGATTAGACCAATGGTGCATTGTATCAAGTGCCAAAAGATTCTCTTAATGCGCAGACCCATTTGGTGATCCGTTCGTCCGTTTCTGGTCCCCTTGGAAATAGGAAATAGGAAAGCGCCTGGAGTGTACCCACATCGCTGACCCACACTCCATGCATAAAACCAAAGAACAACTCCAGAGGCGAGCCATAATTTATCAGTTACAAAACAATGCTAGCCTCTGCCTCTGGCTAGCTGCATGTGCCAGTGCGACCTTCTCAGTTTGAACTTTGAATCAATCCATGGAGTCTAGTCTATATAGTGTGCAGACTACCTCAACTCAAGCTAGGCCTTGTTTCTTTGTGTTTGCCAGCATGAAGGTAGAAGTAGGCAATGGAGAGAAATGTGTTTATCATGTATTCATGTAGCATTGCAGTGAGCTGGGCACAGTCATTGGCTTCTTCAGGTTATTCTCTTACGATCATCTTGTAGATAATCTCTCTTTGCTTATCTACTTCTTTTTGTATCCTTATTTGTATTGTGCGATGTGTATCTTGTTCATAAATGGTGTACTTAGCAGCAATCTAATCATCAAGCAAGAAAAGGAGAGGGAGCAGAGGAGGGGAAGATGCCCACGGTGTGGATGGCGCTCAAGAAGTCTCTCAACTGCAAGTCGGAGGATTCTTGTGGTGTGATTAAGCGGGAGGAATCCCGCAGCGCCAGAGGCGTCAAGAAGTCGGCGGCCGCGGCGGCGGCGTCGCTGCGCAGGTTGGGGTGCTCGCAGTCCATCGCCAGTCTAAGGGACGTGATCCACAGCCAGTACGGTAGCAGCCGGCGGCAGGAGCCCGGAGCCGCCTCCGGCTGCGGCAGCCCGAGGTCGATCGCGAGCAACGACGTACTGAACCCGGTGACCCACGAGGTGATGCTCGCGGCCGGGCCGACCGCGAGGTGCGAGCTCCGGATCAGCACCCCCGGCCGCGGCGCGTGGGCCGGCGGCGGGGTGCCGTTCCCACACAGCCCGCTCCTTCTGCGGTGCAGCACCACGCCTGTCTCCCTGATGAAGTCACCGTCCGCGATGTCGCCGCTCCACGGCGACGACGAAGACGCCGAGGCGCCGTCGCCCGCCCCCGCCAGGGCCTCCTGCGAGGTCGGCGTCCGGTGCCACCGCTGCGGCGACCGCTTCGCCAACCACGACGCCCTGGAGTCGCATCACCTCTCCAACCACTCCGGTAAGCACCACCATGCGTCAAGGCTTCAAGTTAAGCTGGGCACTGTCTCATCGTTCATGGCTCCGGTACGGTTCTTGCAGTCACAGAGTTGGTGGAAGGCGACTCGTCGAGGAGGGTGGTGGAGATCATCTGCAAGGCCGGGTGGCCAAAGTCCGAGACCGCGCTGGGCCGCGTCGAGAGGGTCCTCAAGGTTCACAACGTGGAGAGATCAGTGGCGCGCTTCGAGGAGTTCAGGGAGACGGTGAAGGGCAGAGCGGCCAAGCTGCCCAAGAAGCACCCGCGCTGCCTCGCCGACGGCAACGAACTGCTCCGGTTCCACGGCACGACCCTCTCCTGCTCCCTGGGCGCCGGCAATTCGTCCAGCCTCTGCACGTCGGGCAGGTGCAGCGTCTGCCGCATCATCCGGCACGGCTTCTCGGCTACCAGGGAGGTCAAGGACGGCGTCGGCGTGTTCACGACGTCGACGAGCAAACGAGCATTAGAATGCATCCAAGAAACCGGCGCCGGCGGCGAGGCCGAGACGGCGAGCGTGAAGAAGGCGTTGCTCGTGTGCAGGGTGATAGCCGGGAGGATTCACCGGCCGCTGGAGAACCTCCAGGACGTCGCCGCGCAGCCTGGGTTCGACTCTGTCGCCGGCAAAGTGGGCGCCTACGCCAGCATCGAGGAACTGTACTTGCTCAACCCGAGAGCTCTTCTCCCGTGCTTCGTGGTGATATGTAAATCTTGATTCTGCGACTGGGTTCATCGATAAGATCAGATTCGATTTGATCCTCGATTTCACTGTGTGCAGTGACTCGAGGGAGTGGTGTTTTGTTAGTTGCTGGTTGCTGGAGATGATCTTGTGTACATTCTGCTCTGATCGCTTTTTCGTAGACTTCCAAAACACTATGTGCTTTGTTAGAAATGTGCAGTGAGTAGCATCAATACCACGGATTGGTGAATACTGTGCAGTATGGAGCATAGTGCATGGAAATCGAACTGTTTCATGTGGAAATCCTGGGCTACGAATGGGTCCGAAAATGCTTAGACGCCGTGGGGAACGCAGGCCAGAATTAACCTATTTTCTAAATTACAAAGTTCCTACAAAATTCTCGCGTTCGGAAACTTGCCCTTATCTTGTCTGACAGAGGATTCATTTCGGTAATTTGTATCCTTCAGCAAGAAAGATTCACACTCTCTTTCCTTTTTCTAACTGGGAGTGTCTATGTTTGAGGTGACTGTAATTTCCTTATCCATCAGTCACCTTTTCGCACTATTGGATCAACATTCTATGGATCATATTGTCTCTTTCTAAACTAGACAAAGGTATTACAAGAAAAATACAAAAAAAAAAATAAACTAGACAAAAGTAAATCTAGGTGAACCCTACAGCCCTACACATACAAAAACAAATACAAAAATACAAAAACAAATAGAACTAAAAGTTACAGTAGAGCTGTGCTAAAATTACACATCACTAGGTACTGCAATTTTAGGCTTAGTACTGTACAACTGTAGGTGACTAATGGATAAAAAAATTTCAGGCAAGTGAAAATTAGCAAATCCATTTCTCTTTTCAGTACAGTAGATTTAAAATGGGTTCTTAAGTTTGGCCCAAATGAGCTAGCCAATCCCCGAATGTCTATCCCAGCAGGGCCCAACCCACACAGCCATCCTGGCCTAGCCTTTACATACCTGAACACTTCACTTACTACTAATTGCTGCTGCTGTCAGTATCCTCCAGGAACCCATGGTCAACACACTGCGCGACACTGCCCTTCACGATATCCCCGACATCATACTCGAACGTGAACCCTAAATCCATCAGCCTCTTGGAGGACACCACCGATGAGTTGGAGGCATTGAAATCTTTACTCAACCTGCATTATAAGTTGTCAGAGATCAGATCACAAAAGCAGACCAAAAAAACCCTGAAAAATAGCGAGCAATTTATCGCAAAGAATTTGAGAGAGATGGCAGCTTAATTGCGCTGCTTGCCTCTCTGCAGGTTTGAAAGGAGGGTAATGCGACGACAGGAGCTGAGCAATCTGTGCCATTGGATAGCTCCCTCCGGCGCACAGGTACCGTCCATCGGCTTGTGCCGTCTCCATCAGGAATACGTGTGCGTCGCAGACGTCCTGGATGTGTGCTAATGGTATGGACCCGAACCTGGAGTGCACAGAGACCAGCAGCGAGTAGAGCTTTGGATCGCCTGCAATGCAATGCAACGCAGCGCAGGAGAAGAAACATCGTGCCAGTCGGATTCAGATAAAAATGTTCAGAACAATGTTGATCAGTGCAAATTTGCAAGATAAATGCCTGTGCTGTGACCGGTTCAATTTGTTTACCTGTCATGGGTGACAGCAGAAGCTGAATGCTCGTGGGAACACTTGGTGTCAGGAACGGGCCAGCAACCGTAGGTATAACGACTGACACCAAATGGATGCCCTTCTCTCGCGCAAATCTGAATGCCGCCTCCTCCGTCAATCGTTTCGAAAGGATATAAATCTGCTCAAGTAAATTGTACTGTCAAGCATGGCTGGTCGATGCATCATGAAGAGGGTACTGCATGTAGCACTCAAGTGTGGCCTACGCACGCACCCAGCCGATGGGCTTCGTGCTCCAGACGTCGTCGAGGGCTCTCAGGCACGACTCGTCGACGACCGCCTTCCGCCGGCCTTCCGCGCCCGTCGCCGTCATCGTGCTGATGGAGGACGTGAAGACGACCCTCCGTACGGTCCCTGCGCGGACGCAGGATTGCAGCACGTTGATGGTCCCCCTCGTCGCCGGCTCGAGCACATGCGACCTTACGTGCTCATCTTCAAGTACATGAAGCATGTACACTAGCAGTGTGAGTGACTGAGTGGCAAGATGTGGTGCGTTGCTTGGTCAAAACTAGATCCAAGAAGTAGTGCCGTGCAATACTAAATTTTGCATTCTAAGGGCGTACTGATTTTGGTTAAGTGGTGTAGATCAAGACCAGCATACCGACCAACGACTGTGCTCTCATCTTAATTTCGCAAAGCTTTTTCGCTTACATCCTTTTGATCAACGAGGTTTGTACCGAGAACGAAGCAAGTCAGCCGCTGCTTACCAACGTCGTGTTGGTCGGGTGATACGTGGAGCTCCATGGAGGCGGCGACATGGAGGAGCGCCACGCAGCCCCTGACGGCGTCGTCGAAGCTCCCTTCCTCGCCCATGTCCGCCCGGAACATCCTGAGCCGCTCCTTCCCCTCCACGGCGGACACCAACTGCCGCGCCTTGCCTGGCACACGCACGCGCGGGCGCGCGTCAGCCATGACCAGTTTCACAACGACATGCATACTCCACATCGTCAAGAAGTGATCTCGATCGATCTGCGCGTACGAGCGTAAGTACGTACCTGGGTCCCTTGCGGTGGCGTGGACGCGGTAGCCTCGCCGCAGCAGGGTGCGGACGAGCCACGAACCGACGTAGCCGGTGGCGCCCGTCACGCACACCGGAGCACTCCGGCCGGCCGCGGCCTGCTCCTGATCCGACGAGCCGCCGCCGGTGCTTCCCATCTCGCTCTCGATCGCCCCGCGATTCTTCACCTGTTCGGCATCGCTGAATGCTACTGACAGCAGCAAAATGGATCGAGCTAGGTGGTGCTGTCAGACGGTCAGTCCATATTTTCTAGACTTGTATATACAAAGCTTACGTCTTCTTAGGGTATAGACAACTGTTATCTATAGTATTACTCTATATCATCTATAAACAATAATAAAGATGGTTTCTACAATAGATTGCATTTTTACATGTCTCTGTAGGACAGCTCATTCATATATAATATGTCTTATTTCTCGTGTTACAGTCGACTACTGTATGAGAGACAAATCAATTTTCTATACTCCTCTCTCATCCACACCATATCATATTAAAATTTACAGACAGCTAACATCGCATTATTGTACATACTCTTACGGGGAAGACAAGCTAACTGAGTAACAGGCTGGTTGCTACCATTCTACTATACGGGAGAAAATGCTAGTATTAGTGAGGTGCAATTACCCCTGGTAATGCTATCAATGAGGTGTAATTACCCCAGGTAACTTGGCAGAAATCGAAACTAGCCCGGTATCAAGACAGGAAACGTACACTAACTACCTTGATCACACACAGTCAGCATAGGATGGCGGAAACATCAACAAGTGTACACCGATGGCCTTTTTTATCGTGAGTTATCCGGGCGCAGATGGTTGGCGTCTGGATGTGAGTGCAATCCACGTGCAGCCGGCCGGATCCGCCTCTTAAGATATTGCCTTTCCCACTCACGAGCACGCCACACCAACCTCACCGGCAACGCAAGCGCCGGAAGGCGCACGAGAGCGTGAAGCTTCCACGCCAAACGCCGCCGTCTTTCTCGTGATTTCTGAACGGCACGCCATGGTACGTACGCCCCTGCACAGTGCCACCGATGGGCCGAGCCGGGCTTGCAAATGTAGAGCTTGTTTAGCACCCAGAAAGCTTAATTCAGACAGCTTAATTCACGTAGCAAACGTAGGGCTTGTTTGGAACATAGAAAATTTACTGGAACTTTACGAGAAGCAGCTTAATTCATGTAAGAATGTAGGGAAGTCCACACAGTGCGTAAGCTGTAGGGATGGCACACCATACGGTCATCCTTCGTGTCTACGTTGTTCTCGAGTTTTTTCTTCTTCTTATTTAACACATGTTTAACCGAAATAGCAAAAAGATAATGTTAAGTCCAAAAAAATGGACAAGTGACAAGTGGTACGTGGGGCCCGGAGCAGAACGTAAGCAGAAAACTATGTGCGTCGCTGTTGTTTGCAGTTCAGATATGCTTACATCTGCTTGGATTTCATGGCCTGGACCATATCTCTTTTTTTTTAAATAATATATTTTTTACTCAGAATTATAGAAATAATACTATTTTATTTTTTTAACAAAAATAATCATATGTTGTCGTACCGTTCGGCGACTTAGGACTACTCACTCAATCATTGGGCGACTGGCCAAAATCGTCCAACAGTGTAGCGACACGTGTCGTAGTCGCCCGGTTGTTGAGCGACTTGCGTCAGTCGCTCAATGGTTTAGCGACTAGTACCAAGTTGCCTAACTATTGGGCGATTTAAAATAATAACAGAAATATTTTATTAATCCGATTGAAATAATTGTGTGGGAATAAATGTCAAATTTTATAGGTAATACATTTAGCAAATCATGTTTGTAAGTTGTTATTTTTTTGAAAATAACAGGGTGGTGACAAGGTTGGTTGGTCCGTTTGTGATTTTCGTAGAATCTCAAGGCTACAGAATTTGTCAGACTCGCAATAATATTTTGTGATCGTCGTATGTTGTTGCAGTGCGCTAAATTTCTGAATGATTTTGTGAAGACGATAGAGGTAGCAATGATTCGTAAGTACGAAAATAAGTGATATTGCGATGCGCCAGGAAATTCATACACGGTGGAGAACTTTGGAGAAATAGTGCAATGATAACAACACGACAGTTGATCCGACAAGGGGTTACATGGCAAGCAGGCTAACGAACCATGGACGGTACACGCATGCCTTTAGGGAATTAGAAATACATGGAGCATATGGACGAAGAGGGTCAGACTGCTGCGTGGACCGAGGCCATTTGCCCTTCCTTGCGAGCTCGGCGTTGTACTCCTCGCCGGTCTCCTTGGCCTCGGCCGCCATTTCCCTCTTTTTCTTGCGCTCCCTCTTGCGAGCCTCGCGCTCCCTGCGCCTGCACACCTCGAGATGAGCTCGTGTCTCCCGTCGAATACGCGCATTGTGCTCTTTGGTGCGACGCTCCTCCTCCCTCCTCTCGCGGTCCCTATTGGCATCTCACTCCTCGCCGTCGAGAGTCCACTAGTCGTGTGGGTGGATCTCTAGGTCGATCCACTTGCGGTAGCCACATAGCGGATTTGGAGACTACGGGTAGACGAGAGAGATTGTTAATGCGTACTTTGAAAAAGAAATGGTAGTGGAACATACTGTAACATGTCCTTACTGGCTGCTGATAGTGGTTCGTGTCCCAACGACGATCGAGATAGTTGTAGGAGTAGTTCGCGCAACCCTAGTAACGCGTGCCTAGACTGAGCCGGTTCTTGGACTTGAAGAACTTGCATATGTCCCTACACCAACATAGGGGTGGCGTCTCCCCCTCGGGCGGGTGTTGCGGTGAATGCTCAGTTGGGATATTGTAGTAGGGGTTGCTGCTACGGGGGACGGCGTCATTGCGCGGAGGTGGCCTCTTGGCATGCTCCCTTTGTTCCTCTTAGGCTTCATACCCCTTTTGCAGTTCGCACATCTCCTCTAAGTGCTTCTCAATTTGAGCGAGATTGTGTTGAAGTCTGGACGCAGGAGAACCCGGTGTGGAAGAGGTAGTACTTATATGCTGAGCCGACACTGCGTACGTGACTGAATTGTAATTCGGTTAAAGGAAACTCACGTCCACGAGGCAGCGGCTCTGAGGAGACTCATTGGGTCACGTCGCTGCGCAAAGCTGACTCGTCGGGTCACGTCCTGCTTTGTAGAGAGTGGTCACGTCCTGCTTTGTAGAGCGAGGTCACGTCATGCGCTGCCTAGTGAGGTCACGTCGTGCTTTGCAATTACGACGAGAGATTGACACTTCAAACGAAGTTAAAATTTGCAATTACGATACAATTAGTTCCACGGTGCTTACAACAAGCAAGGTACTTACTGAAGTACACGTTACAACATGCTAGCAGTCTTAACCTTAGTACCACTACCCACCCAATAAGAAGTGATGTTGCAATTCACGCCGGTGTTTCTACGTGTCAGCAGGCGCCTTTCAAGTTCTCGCAGTGTGGCCTTCCTGATGGCAGTGGCCGCAACGTCTACCCGCCGCTCTAGCTTCCCCTTCATCCATATCGTTCCTAATGTGACGACTCTGCAGACAGCCCTTCCCCCCTTCAACAGGTGAAGATCCGGAATCCAAGTCTTCTATGCAATATCCAACGTTGCGAAGTTGCCCACAACCCTGAAGCCTCTTAGCTCTCCGCACCACGCATGCTGCACCCTGTCTTTCATGAAGTACTCTGATATAAAGTTCGATGGGTCGGTCCCGCACGCAACGAGGACATGATAGCATGGCTTTTGAAGGAGCTTTGGCTTGTTCCATGTGCATCTAGGTTCATTCACATGGTCTCCAAGGCATACCTCGTGGGTAACAAGAGACCGAGCCATCCCAAATCCAGCTCTGTCCTGAAGGACCACGTCAAAATGATGCTCCGTATTGCCCATCACGAAGACCATGTGCGACTGACCCTTCTCGGTCTTGGCCTGCATGTACGCTATAATCTTCGAGCAGTACGGTGTATGTGGGTTGGCTGCATGAAGTACCACATTTACATGCCTTTTACTGAAATATCTGATTGTATCGTATAGAATGCCTTCCACGATGGCGACGAGGGGTTGAGAACGGAGGCCCCTAATAACCCAGTTGTACACCTCGGTAAGATTAGTGGTCATTATGTCGTACCTTGTATTGTCCGTGTCGTGCAGCAAGGACCACTTCTCCAATGGCTCGACCTCAATCCAATGAGAGAAGCACTCGATGTCCCCCGAGGTCCTTCGCATCAAATGGGGAGGGTCGAGCTCCTGCAGTGGTGTGAGGCGTTCGAGTTGCGCCGCCCTAGGAATGAGCGGACGTTTGTTCCTCTCAACGACATGCTTCCTGGTGTGCTCCTCTAACATCTCTCACAATGCATCAAATTTACGTTGTTGGTTCTGCATAGCAAGCCTCTTGAACAACTTTATCAACGGTTGCTAATTGAACTGCTTGAAGAAGTTGGCCCCCAGATGGTGAATGCACCATCTGTTCCTCATGTCTAGCCAAGGGAACGACTCATCAGGGTCTTGCTAAAGTTTTTTAGATGACCTTTATCATCCTAAGGTAGCAATCATGGATTATGCAGACATCAAGACGTGTCCCAACTACTCCCTCCTTCAGATGTTGAAGGAACCATAACCAGTTGTCGAAATTCTCACTTTCGACGAAAGCAATAGCTAAGGGCAGAATCTGATTGTTGCCATCGACGCCAATTGCTGTCAGGATCATGCCCTTGTATTTCCCAGTTAGAAATGTCCCGTCCATTGATACCACGGGCAACATGTGTCTGAATGCATCGATGCAGGGACCGAAGGCTAAGAAGGCCCTCTGCAATAGTATGAAACCTAGCGACGGTCTTCTGGATGGTTTGTCCTTCATAGCAATGTATGTGCTCGGGTTCCTATCCTGCAACACCTGAATCATACGAGGAAGGTTGTCGTAAGCCACCTCGGAAGAACCGAACCTCCTTTCTAAAGCCTTCTGCTTAGCACGCCATGCCTTCGCGTAGCTAATCTTGTACTTGAATTTATGCTCGATAGCCACCATGATGTGCTTGGCCTCCAGGTCCATCTTCTTCACTATCTCTCCGTACATCACATTGGCTATGAAGGTGGTCGTTAGGCTGCGATGCCTCGGCAAAACACTACTGAGTAATCTGGAGTGCGCCTCCACTTTGGAGACAATCCAGTGAGTCTCGTACTTGGGTCTACGTGCATGCACACACCAAGGATACTTAGTCTGCTCGCGGACCACGGTGTACTGCTCCTGGCTGGATTTAAGGACCCGAAACGTCCGCTACATGGACAAGGACTACAACTTAATGACATAATGCAGTGATCTTTTGTCAGCAAACATTGCATAAAGCCGAACCTCTGTACCATCGTACTCCCACGGTGATTTGTGCTCGTCGTACACAACAAGACCATCAACGTCCATCCTATTCCATTCCTGCAGGATGGGACCTTCGTCCTCCTCAGAAGAGTCATCACCATCCTCTTCTAACGTCCCGTCCTCCTCAGAAGAGTCATCACCATCCTCTTCTAAAGCTTCCTCCTCCGCCCAGGCTATTAAGTCATCGATCTCTATCGGCGCCTTTGTCTTTGTCGACATGCTCCCTGCATCCGCTTTGTGCCTTTGGTGGCGTGCGGTGTGCGATAATCCTCTTTTACCTCTGCAATATCGGTCATCATGTCCTCTTCTGCCTCGGCAACATCGGTAATCACGTCTTCTTCATGAACCACGCGCTGCGCGCTCGAGCTGCTCCCACCACCCCGATGATAGCCGCTGGCACGGCCTCCGACGACTCTCTTTGGACATGCTTGCACGAGTAGCACGTACTTATAGCCACGGCGCCGACAGCCTTCTAGAAAGACCTCCCATGCAACCGTGCATATTAGTCTGATCAACGCTCACCGAATGTGTGTGGCAGACCGACTCCAAAGGCCATGTACGACGACATTGCACACCTCAGGGGTCCAAGGAGAAGCTTCCAGTGAGCCAGCGTAGGATATCTCCGATTTGGGCATTCTCCACGTCCGGGTGTACCATACTAACTTGCTGGAAACCACTTAAGTCAGCACCATATGGACCTTCACGAACCGTACCAACACCGTAATGCACTTTTAATCTTGTGGGCTCTGACATGACTGATTTATTACTACAAATATTTCAAACGTTACAACCAGCGATTTCTCAGCATACATTCACTAAATACGTGCTAAACCAACAAGTAGCTACACGTTGCTTACATTCGGCCGAGAACAAGAACAGACAAGACTATTACCTTCACGCGGAGACCTTCTCTTCTTATCAACGAGCTTCCTTCGTCTTTCTCTTTCACGTCCCGAGCTCCTCTCCTCCCCTTATCCCCCTCTCCCAAGCTGCTTTCCTCCCCTTCTCTACCTCTCTAAAGCTCCTTTCCTTCCCTTCTCTCGAGCTCCTCTACTTGTCCCTCTCCTTACCTTCTCCCCCTCTTCACTAGCCCTATCCTTATATCCCACCCCTTTTCTCCTCTCCTGGTCTGCTCTCGTTGTCTGCTGTGAGAAATGACGAAAGAAACTGTGACAGGGCCGGGTCTGGCTTTCTATACAACCATCTAGTCACTCAACCGTTGAACGACTTGCCAGCAAGTAGTGAGCCAACGGTTGAGCGACACGTCGACTAGTCGCTCAACCGTTGGACGACTTGGCAGCAAGTACTGTCCCAACGGTTTAGCGACATGTCGACTAGTCGCTAAACCCTTGGATGACTTGGCAGCTGGTAGTGGGCCACTTTTTGCTTCCAAGTCGTCCAACGGTTCAACGACTAGAGTACGAACGATTGGTAAGTAATACAATAAGTTATAGCATAATGAAAAAGGGAATGCATAGACAATCATGTCATAGTAACCACGAAGTAGAATACGTAAACACCTAATACAAGTACAAAGAGTACAACGAAGACCCCCTACTGGCCACTCGCTACACCGCCTGCAGCACCTCCTGTGTCGTCACCACGTCCCACACCCGGTCCGTGCCCACCCGTATGGCCCCGCTTGGCCCTCCTTAGCACAGGGTGCCAGGGCCGGGGCCCTGACAGGGAGAGGAGGTCCGGAGCCCTGTGATCCCATGCTCCCAAGGCCTCGGGGGTCGACTCCACTTGTGTCTGCGTGCACACTGGGGGATCACTAAGTTGCGACCCGGAAAGAATCTCGACGGGTGCGAGCTGAGGTGCTCCCTTGAACTTGCCCGGGTCGTCCGCGAAGAAGGTATCCACGTCTTGCTAGGCGTCCTCCTGCGGAGAGAGGTCAACTCCCGGGTGGAGCGCGAAACCTATGGGACAAATATTGTTTATTCCTGCAATATATTGGCGCTCACATACCTGAGGAGAGGAAACGTACCTTCAGCGTGGGCCATGCTGTGCGACCAAGGGTCATATCCGCTGTACGGCCCATATATGTCGGGAAATAACGAATATTGACCTGGCGCTGTCGGGTAGTGGTCGAGGAACGACGACGGTGGTGACGACGGTGCGTAGCCACGTGCCCAGTCGAACCCTCTGGCCTGGCTCGGCTGTAGGGGAGGTGGGTATTCACGTGCCCAATTGAACCCTCCAGAAACGTCAAGCGCTTGCGGGGCACGTGGACGTGCCCCCCCGGAGCCTCCTGACTGGCCTGCAGAACGTGTCGGTCTCCGCATATGTGTCGACGAGGCCACCTCCTAGACCGTCTTGCATGACGTCAGGGTCACAACACGCCTCGCCCCACTATAGACCCGATGGGCAAACTGCAGTAGCTCGTTGCGCATCACCTCCGCACCATGGGCGACCCTGTCCAAGATCGACCGGGAGTCCCTGGTCATCTCGACGTTGATGTCCATCTGCAAGGAGTACATGAAAGCGTCAAACTTGTAATTGAGGTAACCGTACTAAGACATTTTAAAACACGATAGTACGTACCACGAGGTGCATGTTTCGTGCGAAGTGTACGGGGACCGGGGTACACGTCGGTCGGTGCTGGTACACGAGCGGGGGGAGGGTCGACGACACGCACCAGCCTGGAGCGTGTCTGTGCGGCGTACCAGTGTAGGTACTCGTCGTATGCGCTGAGGTCGTACAGGGCGTCCTCCTACACGCAGTCCTCGAGGGCGTTCGCCCACTGGGCCACCCACGGCTCCATCTTTACCGGCCACTGCGTCCTAGTGGCACCCTCCTACTATGCCTACGAAACTTACTACTACAATTAGAAGCTGTCGTAATAGATCTGGCAAAAAAATATACGAACATGTGTTGTGTGTAACTCACATGTGGGTCGAGTCGGACACCCTCGTCCCGACGGGAACTGGAACAACCTGGCGAAGGCTGAACTGTCGCATCACCCTGTGCACCGTGTAGTCCTCGATGAACACGTCGAAGATGAGCTTCTTCTGCGTCCGCCAAGATGGCTTGGCCACACCAAAGCCAAGTGAGGATGCCCCTCGGAAGCACGGTCCTCCATCTCTGATCGAGTCTGACTCGGTATGCGTCGTCAGCGGTGAGGCGGTCAAGCTGCTCCACAAAGTGCTCATACACATGTGTGACCTGCATATGTGCATTCTGTGCTTGCGAGCTAGAACAGTGGTTATAAACAATGACCCGTAATACGACTGAAGTAAAGATAGAGGGGAATACATACCCTTCTACGGCACCAAAGGGACCCTGTGGTTGGTCGGTCCACCGTGCCCCCATGGTACATATCCGCGTGATATGGACTAGAGTCTACCAGCATGGGCTGTCTGAGGGAGAAGCGCTCAAACAACCACAGCTGCAGCAGGAGGGGCATCCTGTGAGGATAGATGCTGGCTTCGTCCTACAACATGCCTCGCACATGCCACGGTACGTCACGACAAGTACGGTTGATTCCCAGCTGATATGCAGCTTCTCATCATCGGCGATGGCCCTCGCGTACCCTACGAGGCGGGCGTCGACGGAGGCACCATGACTGCTGGTAAACAGTACCAAGCCGAAGAGCCACAGTAGGTATGTCTCAAGGTGCCGCGACACCTAGTAGTCGATGGGCTCAGGGACCATCCGCTCGACCTACGCACAAATGAATAATTAGTAAGCCCGTCATATGGCTAGGATAGTGCATTGCCAAATATGGAAAATGGGTAGCATCGTGCCAGAATCGCAAAAAGCCACCGCAGGGCAAAGCATATCATTGCCGCCGCTCACGAGGTCGAGAATGCGATGGCGCGGCCTCCGCCGGAAGAACCCCTTGAAACCTGCCCAGCAGGTCGTCACGTCAGTCGGTAAGCGCGTCCAGCGGGGAGGCAGCGACTCCTACGATAGGCAGGCCGAGCAGTAGCGTGACATCCTGCAGAGTGGGGGTCATCTCCTCGAATGGGAGGTGGAAGGTGTGTGTCTCGGACCACCACCAATCCACCAGGGCTGTTAGGAGCAACCGGTCGAACAGGAACCGTCGTGACCATTCCAGATTGGTCTAGACATCCCCGTCGTCCTCGACCGGAGCACCATCCACTTCGGTGGCCCCCACCATCTGCGTGAGAGGTAGAAGACGGGCATGGCTCAGCCTGCAAAGCACGAATAAGTAACTACATAGCGAACATATGACACAAAGAAGTGGCACAGCTTGCGGACAAACCTGTCTACCCAGTGTGGGTCCAGTCTCCAAGCCCGTCGAGGTGTCCGTGTACGAACCACCCCCAAGTTAGTCGCGTCGTCCCCGCGAACCGGATGTGGGACACGATGGCTCGCGCAGTGCTGTGCGTCGACCAGTCGGTCCAACAGGCCGAAATACCAGTCCGAACCACTAGGGTCGCGAACCATACCTGCAAATCAATTTTCAGTTAGCAATTACGACATAATTAGTGGGTTCAATTACTTATAGCATAGCTCCAGAAATTCTTAAAATTAATTTGCATTCTTGCATAAATCTAGTGATTTTTTGTTCATAACCTACCATGGTTTCGAAAGTAACCTACCATGATTTTATATGCAAGCCTACGACTACACTTTCTAACAAAATATTATGTAATGACTAAAAAGTTTTTAATAATATGTTCATACATATTTAAAATTTATTTACCGATGTTAGCAATTGTTATTATCAACATTCCATAAAATTAAGTTGTTTTCGTAACTAATTGTGTGAAGCAGTCAGCTTATTGGGAAAAAAGCGCAACTAATTATATATAAACATTAAGTATCATCTGAATACTATATTTACAATGCCTGGTTTACTCAACCCTGACATTCGTTCAACCGATAATTGCTTAATAGCCTAATCTTTACCATCACTGCTACACCCCTCACACAAATTTTCTAGTTTCGCCACTGATAATATGACACTACACAATACGCATCTAAAGATTTTTGAAACTAACCTACCATTATTTTATTTGCTAACAATATGTCACTACACATAATGTTGCTTGCTAACCTACTATAGTTTCGAAAGTACACACATACAAAATAATACTAGAGACTCACCATCGTCGTCGTCGATACGAAGACACTTTCTTCCCTGCCCCCTCTCCTCTTTCCCTTCCTCTCTTCTCCTTTCTCTCCTCACGCTCACTCTTTCAAAAAAATGGCGATGGTGTCGTCGATATGAAGACACTTTCTCCCCCCTCTCCTCTATTTCCCTCCCCCTCTCCTCTTTCCCTTCCTCTCTTCTCCTTTCTCTCTTCTCACGCTCATCTCTTTCAAAAAAATGGCGAACTGCCCTCGGTCGAGCGCGCACGCCTTATAAACGCCCCTAGTCGCCCAACCGTTGGATGACTAAGGCCCAGCGGTGAGGGACAGGTATCCTAGTCGCTCGGCCGTTTGATGACTAGGAGGCGAAAGGTCCAGTCGCCCAACGGTTAAGCGACTTGGACACTTGTCGCTCACCCATTGGATGACTAGCCCTAGTCGCCAAACCATGGAGCTATAGAGGATTATTACTGTAAAAAAAAGGTAGTATTATTTCTGTAATTCGAAATAAAAAACAGATTATTAAAAAAATCACCATATCTCCTCCCTTCTTGTTTCTCGGCACAAGTTTTTGAATTTTACGGCAGTAAGTTTTGCTGGCAGAACAAGTCAACAGGTTCACAAAGTCCAGTCTATTCTTTATGATATATTTCACCGATCTCCTCCAAAATTTCAAACTTCGAGGATATTATATGCCTCCTCCAGATCAGCAGAACATAGTGCTGTATTTCTAGGGTACAATTGGCAAAAGTGGGAATTGACTGTATTGGCCCTGTAGCGCATCGTAATTCCTAAACTAGCCCCCTTAGCATCAAAATTCCATTTTTGGCCCCCTCCTAGCACTTCTTTGCCGTCGCCGTTAGCGACACCAAGTCAGTCATTGGTGCTGACTGACGGCAATGCCTAAGCCGATCTTGTGTGCTGACGGCAGAAGAAGATCTTCTTGTCCCACATAGCAGCAAGTCCCCTTCTCCCTCGGTGCACGCAAATCCAAGAGGAGAGAGAAAATATATTTAAGAATATTTCTTGGAGGAATTTTTAAATATAGCAAATGAGCTCCAAAAATTATTAATTTTTTTGTGGAGACTCCCAGCACAGTGCAATTGCTTGTGTAAATTTTTTAGAATTTTATGAGTTACGATGTTTTTTGTAAAATTTATTTAATTATACTATTTGTAGGAATTTTCTAATATAGAAAATGAGGTCCAAACATTATAATTTTTTTTATAGGCTCCTTATACAATGTACTTGATTGTGTAATTTTTTTATAATTTTATATGTTTCAAAATTGTCTCGACAAATTAAGAGTTTAGGTCTCGAAAATTAGAATGAAAGGTTTTGGAAATTAGGGTTTCATGATTTCATGTGACTTGGAATGTGGGAAGTTTAGTACCACATGACTACTCTAGGTAAGAGACACTCCCTCCCCCGCACATCTGTCGCCTCGTCGCTGCTGTCCCCCCTTGCCCGCAGTGCTCGCTTTTATGGCAATTGTTTGATTGAGTAATGACGCTGATGGTACCAGTAGGTGGTATGGGTGATTTCGTCAGAGTTTTCAATTCCACCATAGAAATAGGTTTTTGCAGCGTACTTGGTAATTCCCGAGTGGCTACAGCAAAGGGTGTAGGGTGAGTAAGTGCCAAGTGACCGTTGGGTACAATATTATCGTCAGCAATGTCAAACGGCCATTCATCATCTTCAGGTTGATCAGGACTGACTGTTCCATTTTCATTGTTCTCTCCCATGTTAACCAAATTGTGCTCATTAGCTTCCTTCTTAAATGCATTGTACTGCAAATGATCATTCTCCCTTGGATTGTTGTTTCCCGTTTGTAGTGGTTCTTCAGCAGCAGCATTGACTAGCACACGGTATGGGCATGCGCTTTGTCCCTACAGAATGAACAAATATGGTGACTGGGATACGATAGTAACAGCAAAACCATATGGGCTACATTTAGGTCTCAAAAATTTGGATTTTAGGTTTCAGAAATTAGGGTTTCATGAATTCCCACACAAAGTACTCATAACAGAATTAGGGTTTCTAATGGAGTTGCAGTGTATGTGTTCATACATAAAATTGACGGCATTTGAAGCATTACAAACATTACATGATACATGCGAGGGCGTGGGTTTATTGCAATCGAGACACTCTTTGTTAATTTATCAGTTTATTGTGGATGATATTCTTTAATACTATATTATACTACAGACTAGATAAGCTTGTGCATGAACCAACTGAGGTAAAGCATGTAACTAAATGGTGGACGTGTCATTGCGACCGCCTTTTATCGAGTTGATTGTTGCATCGATGTGTCGCGTTCTTTAAGTCATGTCTTGCTTTGCGGAGTGTCGTCTTTTCGGTCCGAAAAGCTGGCGAGGCAGAGTGTTGTCATGTCTTACTTTACAAAAAGTGGTCACGTTCTGCTTTGTAGAGAGAAGTCATATCCTGCTTTGCATAGCGCTGTCTTTTTGGTCCGAAAAGCTGGCAAGGCAGAGTGTTGTCACGTCTTACTTTGCAGAGGGTGGTCACGTCCTGCTTTGCAGAGAGAAATTGTGTGGTCTTGTCGTTGTGAAAACAAATTATTCTGAAATTGTATCCAACATTACAGATTTAGGTCTCAAAAATTTGGATTTGAGGTTTCGAAAATTAGGGTTTCATGAATTCCCACACAAAGTATTCATAACGGAATTATACAGAGGCATACATGATTGAAAGGAGTACAACAACGTCGTAAAGGCATACATCATGTAATGCAGGGATACACAATAGTTCATCCATGCATAGATAATGTTACTGGTTTATTCTCATTCATGACGGACTGCGATGCATAGATAAAGAGCGGACATTACAATCTCATTACAACTGAACTTCTACTTGGCAACAACAAGAAATAGTAGAAGAAAGACCGCAAAACTAACTAGCTTAACTAATTTCTGAAGTATTTTCTCAACTCTTTTCATCCTTTCATCCAGTCTTTTAAGTCTATTATCTTCATTCTGCGTCGATGGGGTAGAGGGTCGAGCCACTAGACGAAACGCAGTAACACCACGAGAGTCATCTTGCAAGACAGCAATTTGCATTGCAATATCTCGAACCACTAGGACAGCTTCGTCAGCCCACTGCCAAAACCGGCATGTTGTGCCGTGAAAAAGAATTGCAGCTTGAAGTGAAAAAAAACAACACGCTGTTTCGAATGCAATTCATTCGGGATGAGTAGGCACAAGTTACCGTAAGATTTGAACACTTCATGAACACTCGGGATGGATTCGTTGGCGTATGCGGGGTGAACACATTCACCGGATCCCTGCAATGAGGGCAAACCAGCTGCTGTCGTAGTGATTCTGATTGTCTGCTCACTCGAAAGTTAGATGAGGCCGAAGACATCCCGTCTAAGACTGAAAGAAAGGAGAAGACGAAATGAAAAGTGAGGTGAATGGTAACCAAAGCATCTATATATAGCATGCAGCTGAATTGTAATTGGGTTGAAGGAAAATCGTGTCCGCGAGGTAGCGGGCCCGAGGAGGAATCATGTGGCAGTGTTGCGTCAGGTCTCGAGAGGTCACAGGACGTGACGGGAGGTCTAGGGAGGTCTTGAGAGGTTACGAGAGGTCTAGGGACGTCTCGAGAGGTCACGGGAGGTCTCGTGAGATCTTAGGAGGTCACGGGAGGTCTCGAGGGGTCTCGGGAGGTCTCGAGACGTCACGGGACGTCACGGGAGGTCTCGGGAGGTCACGGGAGTATCTCTTACCTAGAGTAGTCATGTGGTACTAAACTTTCTACATTCCAAGTCATATGAAATCATGAAACCCTAATTTCCGAAACCTTTCATCCTAATTTTCGAGACCTAAACCCTTAATTTGTCGAGACAATTTCGAAACATATAAAATTATGGAAAAATTACACAATCAAGTACATTGTATAAGGAGCCTATAAAAAAATGTATAATGTTTGGACCTTATTTTCTATATTAGAAAATTCCTACAAATAATATACTTAAATGAATTTTACAGAAAGCATCGTAACTCATAAAATTCTGAAAAATTTACACAAGAAATTCCACTGTGCTGAAAGTCTCCACAAAAAATTTCATAATTTTTAGAGCTCATTTGCTATATTTAAAAATTCCTCCAAGAAATATTCTTAAATATATTTTCTCTCTCCTCTTGGATTTGCGTCTTGTGAGGAGAAGGGACTTGCTCTTTGTGTGGGACAACAAGATCTTGTTTGTTGCCGTCGCACGCAAGAAGAGCTTGTCTTGCTAACGGCGACAAAGATTAGATGAGTTCCTGCTGTCCCGGACGGCAGCAAGTGCTACTAGGGGGCCAAAAATAGAATTCTGATGCTAAGAAAGCTAGTTTAGGAATTACGATGCGTTACAGGGCCAATACAGTCCAACACTCCAAAAGTGGTCAATGAGCATAAAAGAATAATTCTGGACAGCAATAGCATTACGATTCATGAAAACGACCGAAATGTACCAGAGCCATTCTAGCTGGTAAAAAGACAAGCGTGTCATGCGTCGCAAGAATGGTGACAACTGTGTAGTAATTTACAAGAAAAGATTCTCAAGCTAAAAATCAGGAGTAACAGCAGCAGTGGAATAAACAAAAACTCATTTGGGCATGCAAGAAGCAGCCAGAGTTCAGAGCATGTGCAGCCTTTTCATACTACGATGATTACTCTGAATTTCCTTCCTTAAACACCTTCACCCAGTTCTCAATGCTGTCGATTATTTCACCAGTCTTGATCAGGTAGCGAACCTTGGTTCCATCCTCGAGGAATTTGTGCCCAACCCTACTTGCCACATTCTTTTCCTTTGAGTAGAGCATCACATTTGAGCTATGAATGGGGCCTTCAATCTGACCAAAGAAAATCCCAAGTCTCATCAGGAGATAACACTTACGCATCTGAAACTATGTTCTTGCCATGAATATATGCAAGTTTGCAAGACAAGAGGCACATAAAGAAGTTTCAATAGAAACATTGCTGACCATGACAATTTCACCCGGTTCGTCTTCTGTGCCTTTCTTGTGCTTCGACTTCAAGTTCATGTCCTTCACGATCACAGTGCTGTTGTGCTTGTAAAGCTGTGTAACTTCCCCAACTTTACCTTTCTCACGGCCTGCAATGATTTGTACTGTATCGCCGGCCTTAACATGCATCTTGTGCAGCACAGGCAGGCTGTTTGGTTTACACTTCTTCCGTTCCCATCGCTTAAGCTACAATGGAAAAGGAATATTTCAGACATTTAATAGTACATAACAGGGTGCGAGACATGTTAGACCCACAGAATCATACTCACCCTCATTTCAATTGGGCATGTCTTGATCATGAATTTAATCTGCATATCAAATTTTTGTACAGATTGTCAGAGTTTCATATGAAGTAACATAATAATTCATCGGGAAATTCAATTATTTGTCACTGCCAAACATGCGTAATTGATTATTTGCCACTGATGTGAGTATGACATATGGTCCCGAAACCCATATGTCATACTTACATACATTGGCAAATTGTAAAATTCACCCTTTTGCAGTGGCAAATAATCAATTTTTCCTAATTCATTTCAAAGAAAAGAGAAAAACACACAATAATTTTCTGAGAAATAATTTAGTACGAGTTATCAAAGAAGTACCATAGCTCTATCACTTCATTCAACAACAATTATCTGGCCTCATTATTTTCTAGTCATCATTTTTCGGGTAACTCAGTTGGGTTTATCCACTCCCTTTCTTATATGTTAGTAATTAGCTACGGGTGAGTTTCTCTTCAAGGAAGAGGGGTACAGTGGGCAATGCAGGAGAGGTAAGACACACCAAAGTGACATGACTTCAGTATAATCAGTGCTCTGCTTAAAATGTACTATCTAGTGTGCTAGTAATTTTCTATAGGTTATTGCTTGAGTGAATTGAGCTGCCCATTAATTCCTCCATCAACATCTTTGTAAATTTTCCACCATTGTGTGATTGATACCTATGAAGGCAAATTGTTGTCAGATGCGATATGTGCCAGCAGGTTAGAATGAAAAGATGAAAACCGCTCCATGTCTCATAAGTTGTCTCAAGAGAATATGACAGCAGAAATAAACTTGATTTTTTTTGTCTGTTTAATATTTTTTTAAAAAATCCTTGTCCTTTGAAGCCTGAGTACTGGAGCTTCATCATTTACACTGCCCTCAGCATTTTTTTGGACAACAAAAGAACCCCAGGTATAAACTTAAGTACTGAACCTTAATGCACAATTCATCGGAGGTAGCACAGTTTCCACAGTTAGCATACTCAACAATCTGGGGAGTTCGAAAAATCTTTACTTCCATCCAACCCAGAGGCGGACCCAACAAGGGTCATGGGTGTTCACCTGAACACCCCTTTTTTTTTTTTGCAAAATACCCTGTATTTAGTTGATATATTATGTATATATATTGATAATTAGACCAAATACTTCACAGTTTTTTCTTAATTATTTTGTAATTTAAAATTCTTTTTGGTGTTATCTCTAGTATAGAAAAATTGTACTTAGTTTTTTTTTTTTTTGCTATTGTGGACCTTTAATTTTTCCATTGAGGTATTGAGCAATATTTTATTAACTCCGAACACTCATCCGATAAATCCTAGGTCCACCACTGATCCAACCCATCCTTATACAGTTAATTATACTAGAGTCCGAGGTTCAAGGAGACCACCCAAATTCGCAAGAAGAGGAGGTTTTGGTTGGTTGAAGCCTAGAAGGCAACAACGAGCAGGCAGACATCACCAATATACCATTGCAATGCTACACTGTTAGGAAGCTCTAAACCTCTAATCCAAAGGTAAGTCAACTAGTGGCGGAACATAGTTGAGGACAAACAGGGCTCCGGCCTCCCCTTCCGAAAATAAAAAGTTAGGACCCAGGTAGACCCAGGTATACATATGGCCCATTCTGACCATTGAGCAGAGAACTTAACAGTGAGCACTACACCACTTCTTGGCTTCTTCATCGATCCCTCATAGACTGACTCTCCCTACCTCTTCTTCTTCCCTTGTCCCCCAATGTCCACCATTTTTGGGTCATTAGATCACGATTCACGAGTGCTTCTTCTCTCCGTAGCATGCCGAACTTCCAGATTCTCACCACACTTTCTCAACTGGGATCGGTGACTGCTCCGGAGGTTTGGTCGGTGGTTGTCAGGTTGAAGCTCCCATTTTGTGGCATCTGGCCATCTCGGAGCTTCGTCTCTTACTGCCATAGTTCCATGTAAGAAGACTAAGGTTGATAGGGGCAGAGCTTATGCTAATTAGGTCTTAATTTGGGTAGGAATGTATTATGGACATTGATGCTTTGGATTCTAGAGGAGAGCTTTGTTAGAAAATTGGCACTAATTGAGAAGGTATACATTTTTTTAAAGTATCACATCTTAGCCTTTATAGTTGCTCTATATGATATTTAGAGTAATTTATCCATACATTTGCTCTGATATGATATTTTGTGACCCAAATATGAACAAGATCAGTCTCTAATTGGTAATTAATACTTCCTTCATTATAAGTTCTTCCATGACTTCTTTGTCGATTTAGCACTTGTTTAATTGTTGTTGTTGATCCTCGCAAAAAAAAGTTGTTGAATGTTGGTGGGCAATTGGCCTCCTCTTGTTATTGTCTCACGCTCCGCCACTGAAGTCAGCATCTCCAAAGGGCGTCCTTTTGCAATTTGTGCTTTAGCACGCTACTCCAGTCCAACCTCTACGGCTCTACCTGAACAGCTCCTTACCAAATGAGCAGAACAACATCAACCTGCGCTTGTTTCGATCGGCACAGCGAGTCAAAATAGTAGAGCAACAGAACAAAAAAAAAGAAAGAGAAGAGACGGAATTGGGAGGCGGCACAAACCCCTGCCGGCGCGGCGGAGAAGGTGGCGAGCGGGTGGCCCCAGAAGCTGCTGGTGCTCGCCGCTCCGGACGCGGAGATGGAGAGCGACGCCATAGAGCCCTGCAACGCCGCCATCCCAGCCATCCTCGCCGTCCTCCTCGCTCGCTCCCTCACCCACCCAAATCGCAAACCGCAGAGCAGAGAAGAAGCGGAGGATAACGCCTTTGTGTTTCCGAACAGGATAATGGAAACGCTTTTCTATTTTCTGACGGTGATTTGTATTACAGGTGGGTCTCGAGGCCGAACAGTCTGGGCCTATGGTAAGACACAAATGGGCCGGATAATGGGCCAGAATGGAACCTAAGATTCCAGCGTGGTCCATCATCTACACGTCTTCTTCCTCGGGTCTCCTAGGCTCCTAGCGTACCTTCGCCTCCACATCACACCACGCACGTATCAGCATCAGAAGGACGGACGGGCTCTCCTCCTCACACGCCACGCGCCATGCTTCCCTCACTGGGAGAGGCGCTTCCGGCTTCAGATCCCTTTCGCAGCGCCGAAGCGCGCAAGCAAAGCGACAGTTGCCGAGGCAAGCAAACCCCACGCCACTTTACTTGGATTTTTCTTTTCTTTGTGTGTGTGTGTGTGATTGCCGAATTGCTGATACTACTGCTGCGCGCCTGCGCCTACGCATGAGGCAGTTCTTTCCCATCACGCTGCGTGGGAATTGTAATGTTGCAATTCTTACATCACTTTTTCTCTCTCTCTTTTTGGGTGTAGCAATCGCATTGCGGTGATGGTTTGGACGGTGCGAGTGGGTGGGTGGGTAAAAGGTAGCAATGTGTGTCAAGCTCCCACTTTTTGCGATTGCAGATCCCAATCTGTGTCTAGAGGAGCAGGTTGAGATGCCATCTCTGATTTATCTACTTCTAATCATGGTACTAGTCATTACAAGTTCGAAGCCTTTCTCCAAAGATTCTGAGACATCGAGCATCTTTCGCAAACTAACCAACCCTTGTTCCTTCAAAGGCTACGTTTCTCTGCGTTCTGTAGTACTCCTGTAGTCTGATGAATCATAGGATATATATGAAGGATGGTCATGAACAACACGTGCACTGCATTCTTGGGCAGTTGGGCCCGTGCAGCTGCCTGTTCCTCTGGATCACTATCACCAAATCGCTCCTATCCCTTTCGTGTAACTACCATCAGAGTTATTCAATTGATTCCCGACAAGGTCCTGCCGTGCAAGCAAGCCTTTGTCTTTCCCATGGGATAAGCGTGACTACGCAAATCTCGGCACAGATTAAGTCCCTAATCCTTTATCAGAATCTTGGCTCTTTCCCTTTCTTTAACTTGTCCATTCTTTAAATCAACGCTGAGTATATACATGTTTTGTTCGTACGCAGTGCTGCCAAACTAAACGGAAATGAAAGGACTTCTATTTTATTAGGATAATTGTCGTCGTTTCCTTGTCATCGTTATCACTTAGCATCATGACAATAATAAGAATTATGGCCAATATCTTGCAGGATGGTCCTTTAGGAAGAAAAGACATTATCTTGTTAATATATGGCCTTCTCTCCATGTGGCTAATTATATAAAAACTTAGCATCCCTCTCAAACTGGAGTTGCTTCCAAAGACACTAAGACTCAGCTATACAGTGCAGGTATGATCCATGAGTGATGGAGTGGGTGATTTAGTGCTGGGAAATCCCTAATCAGTCTGAAACTGCTGTACTCAAGCAAAGCTTTATGTTGCTTCACTCATGACACTTCGGAGTTGGACATGTCAAGGGGTTTCCTTCCCTTGTTGATCAAGTGTCCAATGTGATAGAGATATTGCACCTTGTGGCCTCGACGAGAGTTACTTAGCAGAGATGCATGTTGAAAGGTCTTTCAAGACAAGTGAAGCTCAGCCTTCAGTTGCTTCCCACACTCCACCTACTCAGCAAGGTTTATATATATCTCGTGATCCTGTCTGGTACTTATTCATGGAATAAGGACATTAGTAGTTAGTGCTCAAAACTGAAGGAAACACCATGGGTATCTTACCACTGATTCATACCCTTATCAGCTTTGCTGCTTGTGCTGAAGCTATAAGGAGAGCAGACTTCCCTCCCGGTTTTATCTTTGGCACTGCTTCTTCAGCTTACCAGGTTTAGTATTGCAATCTCTTTTATTTCAGCTGATGTGCTTTTAGTTGGATGTCTGGTAGATGTTTCTGGTCAATATGTTAACCGTATTGCCTTGTATCTAAATATGTTAACAGTATGAAGGCGCCGTCAATGAGGGCCAACGTGGACCTACAATATGGGATACTCTTACGAGACAACCCGGTGCAGTAATGAGAATTTGTTGCAAAAAAGTACTCTAATCTGATGTGCCAATTTGGTCCAAATTATGACTGCGTGGCTTCTTTTCTGCAGGGCGGGTGATAGATTTCAGCAATGCAGATGTTGCTGTTGATCACTACCATCGTTACAAGGTGAGTTATGCGTAATTGATGAATCTCTCGTTATCTCTTTTATGCGAATTAATTCATTTGTTTGTGCTATGCTCTGATGCACCGATACTCCTGACCAATAGCGTACCAGTATCCCGATACGTATCGGATACAGGTACGGCTTCGATACGTATCGAGAAGTATCGGAAACATTTATGTTAAAAATAAATAAAAAGAAAACGATACTTCTCGATACCTCGATACAGCCCATAATTCAAGCCCAGCCCACTTGATATGTCAGGTTGCCTAGTTTTGAACCACATTCAGTGCTTTGAGGTACATAATTTTATTGCCTGAATATATATTCAGTGTTAAGAGAACTAAATACTAATGTTGTAAATGTTATTTAGGCTTATATATATGTTTGGTATTCCCCCTTGTTAACCTTTCGTAATGCATATCTTACACTTCAATTGGAGAAAACAATTTGGTAATGCACATGGGTAAAAAAAACATTCTTGTTGTTTTGAATGTTCCATGATCCATAGTATATTATGTGAGCACTGCTATGTAAGCTGGAGCTTGACCTCTAACTTTACCAATTACATTGGGTTCTGAACATCTTGATGATCCAATGTCACCTGAATTGATAGTAAACTTATTAGAGAATTCATTTATCAAGCACGAGCAAGGCCCTGCATTCCTGGCAGTTGTATCAAAAGTTTGCCTACCTGTCATTTAACCGACTTCTAGTAATTTGTAAAAACTGAAATGATTGTGCATTTTACTGTTCATTTCATGTCTCTAAGCATCAATGCATTATCATGTCATATAATTATCCTGGTGCCAGTTCCATCTAGTCCTTTTCCATTTTAAGTGTGTAGAATGTATGCACACTAATTTACTATATCAAACTGAAAATCGGCTTCTCTGGTGTGCTGCTTCCAAAATTAAGACAGCAGGAAGACTATTCCTGAGGTTTTTCCATGTATGGGGGTGACATTTGGATCAGCAAGAAGGCTTTCTGAAATAGATCATTTATTATTTTTGTCCAATCAATTTTAAACTTCTTAGACTAAATTGATAATGAAATAAGAATACCAGCAACACCGATAAACTATCCAGAGCTGACAAACCCAACCCTGACTGGCAGGAAGATGTGGACTTGATGAAGGACATTGGCATGGATGCATACAGGTTCTCTATCTCGTGGTCACGCATCTTCCCAAGTATGTATGAAGTAATTTCTGCGCAAAGTACTTTATTATTTTTGTCTGTGTCTACTAACTAGATATATGATTTTTTTGCCAGATGGAACGGGCGAACCTAATGAAGAAGGATTGAATTACTATAACAGCCTCATAGATTCTCTATTAGATAAAGGTCTTCTGTTTTCTACATCTCGGTATGTACATAATGCAAACTGTTGCCAACTATAATTTATGATTGTCTTTCTTTGGTGTTTTCTACATTTGTGGATCAGGTGTACAACCATATGTAACACTCTTCCACTGGGACCTTCCCCAAGCACTAGAAGACAGATATGGCGGCTGGTTAAACTCGCAAATCGTGTATGGGATACTACTACATCATCTTGTTTTAAATGAAACTGTTGCTTACACAATCTATATAGCATTCAAATTTATTTCTTTTCAAGAAAATATATTTGATTGATTGTGACAGATAAGTAATGCAGGGAGGATTTTGTTCACTATGCCTCTACTTGCTTCAAGGAATTCGGAGATAGAGTGAAGCATTGGATCACCTTTAATGAGCCCCATAACTTTGCAATTGAAGGCTATGACCTTGGCATCCAAGCACCCGGGAGATGTTCCATTCTGTCACATTTGTTCTGTAGGGAGGGTACATCATCGACTGAACCATATATTGTAGCTCACAACATACTTTTAGCGCATGCTGGTGCTTTTCATTTATACAAACAACGTTTCAAGGTAACCCATTGTAAACAAATACTTTAGTAATGTTTATCTTCTAAAACATTATAAACAATGAAGGCAAAAAAACACGCATGGCTCTGTGTACTAATTGCAGAAAGAACAAGGAGGCCTCATTGGAATTGCACTTGATTCCAAGTGGTATGAACCATTGTCAGATGCGGATGAAGACAGAGAAGCAGCGGAACGAGCAATGGACTTTGAGCTTGGATGGTGATACATTAACTACCATCTTGATATATAAACATAAGTTTAATTCCTATGTAATTACAGTAAATATCCATTGTTCCTATATTAATTAGGGAATTTTGCAAGTGTGAAAACAGGTTCTTGGATCCCTTAATGTTTGGCCACTATCCTCCTTCTATGCAGAAACTTGCAGGCAACAGGCTTCCTCAATTTCCAACTCAGGCATCAAAGTTAGTATCTGGTTCGCTAGATTTTGTTGGCATAAACCACTACACTACATTATATGCTAGGAACGACAGGATGCGGATCAGGAAACTTGTACTGAATGATGCTTCAACCGATGCTGCTGTCATACCAACTGGTCAGTCTTGATAAATGTAGGGATTCTAGACCTCCTAATCCATTTTGGTTATTACTGATTTCTTCACTGCATGCACTATGACAGCTTATAGGCATGGAAAGAGAATAGGAGAAACGGTACAATTTCTAAAGCTATTTCTTCCATTGCTTCAGACTTGTTCTATCTTTTCATTTATCATCTTTCTAGTTAAATGCCTGACTGAAAAATATGTATTTATCAACTTTCAGGCAGCATCGAGTTGGCTGCACATAGTTCCTTGGGGCATGTTCAAGCTGATGAAATATGTCAAAGAAAAGTATGGAAATCCGCCTGTGATCATCACTGAAAATGGTTGGTGGCTGAAGATTCTACTATTGGCGGTCAATAAGAATTATTGCCTTGAATGAATGGATAAAAAATAACTGACACATGAAGTTGTTTATGGCAGGTATGGATGATGCAAACAGCCCATTTTCAAGATTAGAAACTGTCCTCCAAGATGATAAAAGGATACAGTACCACAATGACTACATGTCTAACATCCTAGATGCTATAAGGTGAAGTTTCACTTCTCTGCACATATGTTTGAACGGAACCATCAACACCGTGCATCACGATGTGTACCACTGTAATCGCCTGTTTTGCTTGGTACATAAGAACTCTGCAATCTGAATTACTGCAGGAAGGAAGGCTGCAACATCCATGGTTACTTCATATGGTCACTGCTCGATAACTGGGAGTGGAACTCAGGGTACACGGTGCGATTCGGTCTTTATTACATTGACTACAAAAACAACCTGACGAGGATACCCAAAGCATCGGTCGAATGGTTCAGTCGGGTTCTAGCCCAGAAGACGTCTATCATGTAGATAGAGTATAGTGATTCTGCAATGGCCATTTTAATTGTACATAACTACCATTATCTTTGATATAATTGTAAATTGATAGTCTCCTATTCGACCGTCAACCACACTGTTGAATGTTTCCGTTGTACTTATACATTGATGTTTCAAATCAACAAGAGAAATACACTTCTTAAACATCCCATCCTCTATGTTAATGTATGTGGATGCTGCTTTTTTTCCTCCCCAAAGTTGAATTGGCATTTGGCAGTAAGATGCTCCAAGAAGCTAAGCCTACAGCGCGTGATGTGCAGAACAAGTGAGGACAAATCCTTAAAAGACGTGGCTTTCATAACAGGAAGGTTGGATGGCGTTGGGTTGGGACCAGCAGCTTCAGGTCAGAATGGTCCCCTCCCCTGAAACTTCCAGCTCCAAACTTTGTGCTTACGAGTAAAATGCTGAGGTGCCTCGAGATGATGTCTATCCATCTCAATGCAACTTCACAGCAAGCTTTGCCTAGCCTGACCAACTTCTTTTGCAGTATGCTACCTAAATCTCTCTGTTGCTTTTGACTGCCAATGTGCCGTACTGCAGACAAATGTGCAAATTTGGACATAGTTATCAACATGTTACACGCCACTTGTGCTGATCTTCAGTCGGAAAAGGCCAGCCTCAACATAACAAATAAACTGGGGAGGAGGAACACATGGAAAATGTGGTGGTGGAGACGAGATGTGAAAGGACAGACAATGAAGTGAGGAGTAAACCGGCGGGCAGGCAGGAGTAAACCGTCGTCACTCGTCAATCGTCATGCTGTGTGTGACCAAAGAGGAGGAAAACCCCCAAAAAAAGGGCTGCAACTGCCGAGTCTGAACAGGGTGCCTGATGGATTGGACTGTACAAAGGTGATCCAGATCCTGCCGGTGCCGGTTTGAGATTTTCGGTTTCTAACCGAAGCTTGCAGGGAAACTTTGCCTAAAAGTCGGGTGATACTTCGTCTCACAACATGACCAGCATGGGCGAGCAAAATCAGGTAGGAAACTTCTTATAGGCAACTCTAGTGAGGACTGAGCAGAGCACCGAAGACGCCCGCCCAATGCTAGGAATTTAGGATAAAGCGAAGCCGTTCAAATTCCATCCGAAGGTCCATTTGGACAAAAGGGATTCAAGCCGGTCTGATCGTTAGTAGTTTCATACGAAATTTGTAAAAAGGAAGAAAAAGAAAACAGTGTAAACTCTATGGAAATCGCGTGAAGTCCGTACAATCCAAACAAGGCCTAGGTGGTCCTTTTCTCTCTTAATCTAAGCCGTCCGATCAACATCGTACAGTTTCCGAGGCCTCTTACACATTCCTCCGTGCAGAAGCTTGTGTGAACAGATGACATGAGGGCATCCCCAATAGTTAGAGACAACTGTGTCTCTAATATATACTACATCATCTTTAGAGACAACATCTCCAATATATATAGTATCTAGCACACTCTCCAACATTTATATTTTATAATTTTCCTTTGAAATGAGCCTATATGTCAACTAGAGTAGATTAATGTATCATGTCTTGTTTCACATGCACGACAGTCTCTTCAAGAAGAGACGACCTGTGCTCTCTCTCCTCCACGTAGGATTTTGTTGACGTAGCATAGCTAAGAGACGACAATAAATACACTATTAGAGATGCCCTGAGCCATGGCACGCACACTTGCGCGCAAACCCGCTCATTTTCGCGTCGGAACGGCGAATTCTTTTTCATTTTGGCCTCCTGACGCCATTCATTTGCAAAAATGGCTCTTGTCTCATTTTATTTGCAAATCTAACTCCCCCTCCCTCTCTTACCGCGCCCTCCGAACGCGGAAGGTGGGCGCCAGCGCGAATCTCCGCGGGAATGGACGGCGACCGCGGGACCAAAGGGCTTTCCGCGCTCGGGCACCGCGAAAGGGCTTTTCCGCGCTCGGGGACCGCGGTAAGAGGCTGATCCCGTGTGCTGGGCAGTGCCAGCGACTTTCCGCGCTCGGAGAGCGCGGTAAAAGGAGGAGGGGAGGCTAGATTTGTAAATAAAATAGGACGAGAGCTATTTTAACAAATGAATGATGTTAGGGGCCAAAATGAAAAGAATTCCGGAACGGCACCCGGCGAAGCGAACCCAACGTCCGCACGCCGAGCCGAAGCGCGCAGGAAGGTGCCCGCGCGGTCAGTCCAGCCCACGGCCAACTCAGCGTGTCCCCCGCTCCCTTCCCGCGTCCCACGAATCCACCGGACGGATCGCCACCACACCACGCATCGCACACGCACACGTGACCCCCATCCATCCACCGTCCCATCCCCCTCTCCCTCCCGCGTCCCGCGCGGCCGCCGCACCTTCTCTGAAACCCACCGCTCCCTCCCTCTCCTCCCATCCTATTTATTCCCTCCCTTCCCACCTCCTCCCCAACCCATCAAGTGTTCCAACTCCATCGCACTTGATTCGATTCCTCTCGTCATCTACACGGACCAAGGAACCATCAGAGTTCAGAAGCGGCGGTAGTGATATCTTTCTACACCGGTCGATGGCGCCGCAGCAGAGGCAGATGCAGGCGGGTTCGGGGGCGGAGGGGTTCGAGGACTACCTGCCGGTGATGGCGGAGCGGCTTGGGGAGGAGGGGCTGATGCAGGAGCTGGCCAGCGGGTTCCGCCTGCTCATGGACCCGGCCGCCGGCCTCATCACCTTCGACAGCCTGCGCCGCAACGCGCCGCTGCTGGGGCTCGGCGGCATGTCCGACGACGACCTCCGCGGGATGCTCGCCGAGGGCGACTTCGACGGCGACGGCGCGCTCAGCGAGATGGAGTTCTGCGTCCTCATGGTCAGGCTCAGCCCCGAGCTCATGGACGAGCCGCGACGGTGGCTAGACGACGCCGTCGCCCAGGCCTCCCAGTTCCTCTTCACCAGCTAGAAGATCGATCGGGAGTTCGAGATGGATAGGAATCTTTTTTTTTCTTCTTTCCCTTGTTCATAGCATCAGGATTCAGGAAGGCACTGCTGATTCGTTGATGGATTCCATGTGTACTCATGTAGCTCTCTCCCTTTCCCTGCCCATTTGTTCGTCCCCAGTGGAATCTGAATTGATCAACAGGCTTCTTCTTTTCACCACACATACATACATTATCTCTGCTCTGCTACACACATCTATGTTGCAAACCCGTTATGAGCAGTGACTGACAAAATTCGCAATTCTTCAATTTTCGCACAATACGCTGGTACAATCGATCGATCAACAAGATTGGGCATTCGGCAGATGCCTGCAGTGCACACGCAACCCCCCTCAAAAGTCTTGTCTGATCAGCAATAATTCTTCCCTTTTTCTTGGTGCATAGAACTGCAAGACACCAAGACTAAAAGGGTAGTACTACTCAAGTGCTAGCAGCCTGCCTGCTGCTAGTGGTGCCGAGGCCAACAAACGAAACCACTCAAGGCCGGACACGGACGTCTGAAAAACGACCAATCCAAGCTTCCAAGCACCCAATTCAACACGGCGTACGTACGCGCAACCGAGGCGATGCCAAGTTTTACTAGCGCTTCAGGTCTAAATTCCGAATCCCAACCCAAAGGGATTAAAAGCCCTCCGTGTCGGAGTCCTTCCCTCCCTTTCCTCCGCTTTGCCTCGTGTGGTGTTAAGTAAGCTGGACCGGGAGCTTCCGAAAAGGTGGCCGGAAGCTTCCAAAGCGGCGAGCCGAGGCGAGGCGAGAGCGACGCTTTCTCCAGGTTGGGCTGGTTTGCCAACGCGCGCGGCAGTCAAAACCGTTCACGTCATGCTACAATTCACGCGCTCCTACTACTCTATTTGGACCGTGTCGTCGCCGTCGCCATCGGCTCGGGTCTACTACTATGCCTATCCAAGTACCCAACTTCGCCGGGAGTATGTGAGCCTCACACCGAATTTCGCGATTGACTTCTGCTGCTACCGTTTCCCCCCTCTCTTTGTACGGGTTTTGGTGCGGTGGTGAGGTGAGATCGGGCGCACTGTTTGTTTGTTGATGTTGATACGATATAAGAGTATCTATAATAATTTATATCATTTATTATTAAAGGATGAACACATCAGTATATAAGTGATGTGGAGGAGAGAATGAGGAAATAAGGTGAGCTTGCTTCTAGACGAAGAAACAAACAAGTTGTTGATATCAAGACATAAGAAACAACAAAATAGCTATTAGAGACTTGCTATATAAAAACTTGTTTTGTGGGTAGCAATTAAAGTCTTAGATATAAGCTTAAGAAACAATCCATTGAAAGACTTGGTTTCTTATTATTAGATTGAATATTCTCTCTCCTCTTAGTAACAAGCTAAGGAACAAACTATTATAGATGCTTTAGTAAGATGACGTCAACCTGGCCTGTTTGGTACTTGATTTGGTCCAACGCCGACGGAGACCTGGAGATCAAATCAGAGAGGTGCCATGAACCTGGAAATTCATTCTGAGTCTACGTTAGTGCCCGGTGCGATGAACGGGCGATTGGGCGTAGTCGTTGCCCCGGCCCACAGCAAATCAATCGGGTTAAGTTATCAGTCGAGTCTAACACATGATTCCTCGCCAACCAAAAAAAAAAACCTAGCACATGGTTGTTCTTTGCGATTCTGCTGGTGAATTGGACTGTTCAGGGCGTAAATAAAATTCTTGGTAGATGCTAAGCGAGGTAGCCTGGTCATGGCCGAGCTGTAGGGCTCCCTCCCTGTCTGCCCCTCCTAACTTCTTTATGGCTCCGCATTTGTAGCACGTTAATCTGCCATGCCTTCAAATGATTTAATTGGATGATTGGCATTGGGCTGTACACCTACTATACTACCACACAAACAAGGACGGATCTACTGTAGCACACTATGTACATGGGATATTAGGTTTAAAAATTATTTTTCTTTGAATATAACTATGTATATATAATTTGGACACTCCTAACCTAAACATGAGGGGACACCTCAAGTCACAGCCCAGCCGAACGTGACTCATTTTGCCTCAGGGACTCCGGTCATTTTTTATTTGGATCCGCCATTGCACACAAAGTCTCGACTCCTCTTCGAACATCTACAATTGTTTGTTTCTTAGCTTGTTACTAAGATAGGAGGGAGTATTCAATCTACTAAAAAGAAACGAGCCTTCTAATATATTGTTTCTTGAGTTTGTATCTAAGACTTTAATTGCTACAAATGTGCTTAGAGACAGTGAGACCGACAAAACGAGTTTTTAGGTAACAAACAAGTTTCCAATTGAGTATTTTGTTGTTTTTGGTGTTCTAGTATCAACAACTTGCTTGTTTCTTCATTTAGTAATAAACCCACCTTTTCTTTTCCACATCACCGAAACGGTGATGTGTTCATCGCTTAGTAACAAATAACATTAACTATTGTAGATACTGCTCAGGACAAATAAATAAATAAAAGTATATGCTCCTCGTAACCGCGTCCTGACTGCCCGCGTGTTGTCTCTTTCCTGCGCCTAGGATTCTAAACATGTTGTTTTCCTGCCGGTCGCGTCGATGGCAGCGGCAGCGCCGCGGCTTCGGCGGAGCCCCCGCGGTGGGACGCAGCGGCATCTGCTCTCACCAAATCGGACGATTCCATGTACGCCGAGGAGGGATCACGGCCCAAAATAAAACTCAACTGGTCGATTCGATTGCACGCTACTCACGCTATGATCCGTGGACGATGCACACGTGAGTCTTAGCTTGCCCCCTGAAAGATTAACAGTTTAAATCTACTGCAAATTGGGCAAGTGAGTCGGATTGGAATCAATCATGTGTGTGTGGTGTGGCTAGCTGCAGATTGAGATGAGCTGTCCACCGTGCGGAGGTACAGCTGTGCGGCTGGTACATACACGCTGACATTATTCATATGCGAGTTCTGGTCTTCTGGATACGCGTTGGCTTCTCGGATTCGAAAATTTTCTTCTCATCTAGCACGTTTCGTCAGCTAATTACAGATCAGACCGTATAGCGCGTATTTGCAAAAATAGCAATTCGTGCGCGGGACGACCTTGTGCTAAGGGTGCTAGCGCATGATCATCGTGCGCCAGCACCATCCCGTCTGATCATCCACCCGACTGCCACGTCAGCGTTGACGCGCAGTGGTCATGCGTCAGCGCCGTGGGCACATGGCCACCCCGCGTCGGCCAATTAGGTTAGCCACTGGTTAGTTAAGTTAGTTAATTTGGTTAGATTAGGTTAGTTAATAACTAGTTAGAGTCTAAAATTTGAAGGAATTTTAAAATATAGCAAATGAGTTCAAAAAATTACGAAATTTTTTGTGGAGACTCCTGACACCGTGTATTTTTTTATGCAAATTTTCTATTATTTTATTCGTTCCGAATTTTTTTCGTTATTTCATATAAGTGTCATGTTTGTACAAATTAATAAATGTAGAAAATAAGCTCCAAAAATTATGAATTTTATTTTGAAGGCTCTCCTCACACAGTGGACTTAATTGTGTAATATTTCGACAATTTTATACGTGTTCTGGTATTATTTCAAAAATTTAGGATTTAGGTTACGAAAGTTTCTATTTTAGGTTTCGAAAATTAGGGTTTCATGATTTCATGTGACTTGGAATGTATAAAAAAACTGCATTGCAACTCTATTGAAGATGTCGATATACAATATGGTGCTGGAATACACACGTAACAACCAAAATACGCGTACAAATATAGTAAAACAAAATAGTATAACACACGATACTATATAGTTCACTCGTTTGAGTCACTACTCTCTGCCTGCTGCGGCTGCGTCTGCGTGTGCGGCCTTGATTTGCGCCAAGCATGACCCCTGGAATACGTCCACCGGTCTGGAGAACGTGTGTCGGTTCAGAGGTGGTACGGAGACCGTTGAGGCGGAGGTGGACCAGTAGACTGACTTTGGAGCAGAGTCTGGTAGACGTACATGTCGTCGTGATGAGCCATGCTGACCTCGGGGACACCTCCGATGAATTCATCCACGACGGAGACTAGAAAAGCACTCTGGGTGTACGATGCCTACAACTCCGGTTGTGCAGATGACCACTGGCCTTGGACGTACAGGGTTCCCACGTACCCAGAGGAGCTTTGGCCTGGAATGTACCATGGGGCACCGAACCCGGAGGACATCTGTCCTTGAACGTGCGGTGAGGCAGCAAACCCGGAGGAGCTCTGCCCTGCGTACGCTAGAAACCCTGGCTACCATTGTCCATGCCCTAGCGTCGTGTACTGCTCCCTGGCAGGAGCTGGGAGGCCCGTATCCTCATCATCAGTCGACGTGAACTGGTCGTCACCCCCACGGGCAACTGAAGGCTGCAAGATGAAACGATGTTAGTACAAATAAACACTCTAGACGTAAACTAAGAACGTCGTACCTCCTGAATGTGCAGTGCAGATAACCGAGGGGGAGCGTCAGTCTGTGTACTGGGTCCAGGCGACATAAGTGATTGATCCCGACGAACCTCTGGAGAGAACGACATGATGATAGCGGAACATAAGGCATAACCAAAAAAACTGAACGTAAATTTGTACATAGCGACTTACCTCCGCGGCGACCTAGCTCACGGATGACCGACGGGGAACGCTACGACGCCTACTGGACTCGTTGGGTCGTGGTGACCTAGTGGGTGAGCACGCCCCCCCCCCACTTCGTGCCTGATGTGCAGGACGTCGTCCCTCGAACGACCGCATCTCAAGTTCTTTATTATCTTCTTCATCTCCGCCGAGATGTGCTTCAAAACTTTTTTATATCCCGCCGGGGTTCTATCTAGGCTACAGAGGGCGTCGTCCGATGCACTCTAGACGCGCAGCGCCCGCTCTAACTGTAGTGACATACGTAACAGGTTCATTAACAAAAAGTACGAATGTCATCAATGAAACTGCGAACCAGAGGTTGTAAGTGTCAGATGTGTCGCCACGTCGTGAAGCGCCGTGGATGCGTCGACGTCGGATGGAGGCTCTCATGGTGCGTTTGCTCTGTCACCTCCTCCGGGCGCTCTGGAGGAGGAATGGTGAGTCTTGCGCGCGTTCGTGGCACGTACCACTCCATGTACGCACTGTACGACTCAAGGTCGTACGGACGCTGCTCATGCCAGACATTGACGTGCACCCTGTTCATCCATATCGTAATCTACTGTTGCTAGTGCATTTGCCAGTCCTGAATATGCCCACCCGCCCTCGATTGCCTGCATTTCTGGAAAGATTAATGTTAGAAAAGAAGGCGTAAGGACTGCAAACATTACTCGGATGAAGTTTGACTCACAGGTGTACGACTCACTCTAAGAGCCTGCTGTTCGGGGGGGGGGGCACGAACTGGTACCGACCAAACTGTCGCATTACTCGTTGCGACGCGTGAGGCTCCACCATATGTGAGAACACCAGGTGGCAGGTGGTCATCCATAGTAATGCGTCCTAGACACATTGCACGGACAGCCCGTGCGGCACCACCGCGAGTAGGAAATCAGGATACCATGGACACCAGATAATGCCGCTCTCGTGCAACGACTCTAACTCGTTGTGGTACAACGAGTAGCACCTCGCTGGTCTTCCGCTGGCCCAGCGCAGACGGGCAGCAGTCCACCGTAAATCCATGGTGGGCGCATATATGTGGTCATGTGGCAGAGGGTACGAGTGCGCTACTATCTCGATGGTCGGCCGCCCAACCGGGAAGTGCTCCCAACTCCACAGCTGTAGGAGCACGTAGCAGACGACCAGATTGGTACCAGTGGTGCCGCGCCGCGAAGCGTCACACAACCCCTGGTATGTGGCACAAAGGACGGCTGATCCCCAGCTGTACTGCTCCATTGGCTCCGCGTCAACCAAAGACTCGGCGACGCGGATAAAGCCGGGGTGCGTCCTAACGACCTCGTAAGGTGCACCCTGTGGGCATTCGCTGAACTGCCTCAGCCAAGCCCGAGGGATGCCACGTGCACCCTCCGGGAGAGGTTGGCCAAACCGCTGCTTCAGCCTGGCCTTCCAGTCCGCACTTGGAGGGCCCGGAACAAGCAGCACACCCCAGATCGGGAGACCGGTCAAGAACGAGACGTCATGTAGGGTGACCGTCATCTCACCCCGCCGAAAGTAGAAGGTGTGCGTCTCGAGCCTCCACCTATTGACAAGTCGCGACAAGACAAAAAGCTCATTGCCTAGGGTTAATCAAGCGTCCGACGGAGACCATCCTCGCAAAGGGCAACAAGCCCGTGTCCCGGAGGATCGGGACGCAGCGATCGTCCAGCGCCCAGCAGTCCCTCCCCACCCGAAGCACTAGGGGCGGAGGGCCATCCGTGTCAGCGGTGAGTCACAGCTTGCATCGGTGGTCCTCATCGTAGAATTATTCTAGTAGCTCCGGTAGAGACATGGCTTGCAACACATAGAATAGAGAGAACATTAGTGAGAAGGTGGCTAATGAACATAAAAGATTGTAAATTAATTACTACTAATTATTTCGTAACTAATAAACATTGTAAATAACGTACACTACTTAATTAATTAATTACTACTACCTGCGAACGACGGTGGTTAATAATGTTAAAATATTCACAAAATATAATCGACAGAGCAAGAGAGCGAGCGAGCGCGAAATTAAATGAATGGGTGAAAGAGCGAACGAGCGAGCGACTGCGATATGAAATAAACTAGCGAAAGAGCGAGCGAGCGACTGTGAAATGAAATCGCGCTCGCGACCTCTAATTTCTAGCAACTGCTCCCAAAGGGAATCCTTATCCCGCTAATTTAGCCATAAATGTCGACGAACAAGGATTCGATGGATGAGACAAGTAGGTGACGGGATAACGGCTGATTGATGCTTTCGGTGGAAAATTATGCCAAATGGAGGGAGGGCCTAGTTCAAATCTTTCGACAATCAACACATGCACTGGCATTTATTGATCCGTACTTATATGAAATATCGATAAAATTTTTGAATGAATATAATTATGAAAAATTTACACAAGCAAATACACGATGTCAGGAGGCTCCACAAAGAATTTCATAATTTTTTGAACTCATTTGCTATATTTTAAAATTCCTTCAAATTTCGGACCCTAACTAACTAACCTACCTAATTACCTAACTAACCATAATTACCTAACTAACCTAACTACTAACTAATCTAACCAGCACCCTAATTGGCTGGCGCATGGCCAACATGCTACCATCAAGATGGTGGTGGCCGTCTTGGCGCCAATGTCGCACGGCCACCGTGTGTCCAGGTTGACATATTTGCTAATACAATTTCTATAGCATCATTTCTGCTAATACGTTTTCAAAACGTATTAAATTAGCCAAAAATTCCTCGGATTCTTCTCCTCATCATGCCTTTAAATGGATTCGGATCCCTTGGAGTGCTGAAGATATCTACAATGTGAACAGTATTCACGGGAGAGTGAACAGTGATCTACCACAATGTAGCGCTCAGACTATAGAGATTGCTCGTAATGCCTATGCGCTGTTGATCTCCGTATTGACTGTTTGCATGCAGAGGTACCAATCCGCTTTCCATCGCCATCGCTACTGTGTTTAATTACAAGCAGTGGTACCGGACCATGAGCTCTCTAGGGCAGCATGTCACAAGCTAGTTTCTCCGTGTTCTACGCTAGTAGAGCAGTAATAGTAGGAGTACCGTACTGCAGAGCACTATCAAATTGCGCAAAAAAAAAACAAAAACAAAAAATATAGCGTACTATGCAGCACCTCCACCAGCTAAAAAGTGGTGACATGCACAGTGTTTTCAGTCTCGGTGTCTCCTGATTAGTAGCAATTGCTGTTGCACAACCTGTGCTATTCTTCCCACGTACTTACTATTATTGTGCAGATACTAGCGGCACAGCAATACGCATGCATGTGTGGAGAAAGAACCTGATTCCAGGTCGATGGTCTGTTTAGGTTTGGAGACTGACAGCATTGCTAGCTTGTTCTTATCCTCAGGATCGATCATATGCTCAGTGTTACACACTTGTTCATAAACAAATCGATGAGAGACGACTCTCTCTCTGTCAGACACTGTACTAGGCTGCTTGACCCGTCTCCGAAAAGGTGAGGAAATTTAACCGAAAGGCTGAAACAGAGACTTCTCTTTAGACCCGCGCTGCAAAAAAGCTACTTTGCTACCCAGGTTGAAGTTGCCCATGCGGCCATGCCGGCCGGGTTCCGACTTCTTCTTCCTCTCCGCAAAGTCGTAACGCGCACACGATCTGCACCGGACTCGCCCACTTGGCACGCGCTCGCGGGCATGATCGCGGACGCTAGATCGGGGACGGCGGCGCGCTTTCTCGCTCTGCCCGTGCAGTGGGCCGCGCCGTCGGCTTTTACTAGAGCGCAGCGCAGGACGCAGGTGCCGCTACTTACTGGGCCGGTATCCCCGTGTTTCACCTGGGAGGCCGTGCCGCAACCGCAAAGCTTTGAGATGGGCCGTGCCCTGCCATCAAATATCTTGCCCTGGCCGTGCCCTGCCCATCAAGTTACGAGCATAGCTATCAAATCCGGCCTGGTCGTCGTTCGTCCGACTGGTAGGTCCTTCGCTCCGCACGTTTTATTAAAACTCAATAAAACTAGCAGTGTTCGTAGGCGGACGGAAACACAAATTTTTTCATAAGATGAGAGAGTGCGGGAGAAGATGGGGACGGGGAGTGGGTGGAGTGGCGGCGACAGAGCCTAGGATGAGAGAGGGAGACGAGGAATGCAACGTAAAGGGCTTTGCAAGCTGCGAGGGACGAGGGCGCATGCGGACGGCTGGTGGTGTGAGTGGTTCTAGTGACAGTGAGATTGAAAGAGCGTGAATCAAGGGCGGTGACGCCGATGTGGGTACGTGGCGGGACGGGGAGTGAATCGGAGGAAGAAGAGTAGGGCGGCAATGACGCCCCGCCGGTGTGATTTTGGGCTAATCGGCGTCCTGGGCGTTGACCCCGCCTAGGCGGTCAACGTAGGTCGAAGGCGGACCCAGGCAGCTCTAGGCGGGCAAGGCGCGGTGGCTCCAGGTGGGATGAGGTGAGGGAGAGGACGGGAGAGGGAGAGGGCAGGGAAGAGAGGAGAGGAGAGGAGGGCTTTGCCTCACTTGTTTAGGGTTGTAGGAGGTCAATCGCTTAGCCGACTGCAAGCCTCGTCGATTCCGGTTCGTTGCCGGTCAAATCGGCCTCCGCTGCCGTTGGATCTGCCATCCTCGCCACTGGATCCGTCCTTGCACCTCGGCCACCGCTGGATCTGCCATCCCCGCCACTGGATTCGTCCTCGCGCCTGCCTCTACGTCGCTCACCGACGGTATAGCGACGGGATGGGAGAGAGGACAGAAGGGGAGACCAAGAGGGAGGAGGGCAGTCGATCTCGATCGAGATTGAGATGAGAATCGAGGTTGAGGGTTGGGACGAGAGACGAAAGTCGGGCTTGAGGCGGTGGCTGTGTAGTGCAACTAATGAGGTGCTGGGCCTCCTCATGTGCATGTCAGCTGTGGTGCTAGGTCTGATGGGCTGCACTGGGCTTAGGTAAGTTAAGTTGCACTTTTTCCTTTTTTTCCCTTTTCTCTTCCAATTTTCTTCTGCACTTCCCTCATTTTTCCGCTGTCTCGGTGCTTCATGTTGTGGGCTAGTCGGCCACCTTGGCGGTGCCTAGGCGGGCTAGGTGCTAGGCATCGGTTGTTGCCCGACTATCGTCTAGCACCTTGGTGAACATAGTTGAGAAGTCAGTAAAATACTGCATAGCATGCTTGCTTATTGCTTAGTGTTATTGGGCCTATTTTCGTACTTCACCTTGAGAAATGTTTTGACAAGAAAGCCTTATCCAAATTTCTTTGAGATAACCATCTGCTTCGGATGGTTTATTTTGGTGTTAACAGCACATTTCGTCAGAAAGACGCCCATGTAATTGTAATTATGGTTATAGGTAAAAAGGATTTTATATTCCCAATATTTAGCTCCCAATTCTTGGTGCTTTCGTAGTGGTACGTATTAAATAGCGAAAAAATGTGAGTAAGGATATCGAGTAATGATCTATATGAACGAGAGATGAAGCTTTAGACAGTTTACTTGTTAATGCTTCGTTAGGTGGATGTTTTGGGCTGTTGGCAGTTAAGATAACCAGATGGGAAAGTCGTGCTAATTGAACGTGCAAGGTCCCATTGCATGTAGTGTAATAATATCATGCATAAATTTCTTTTGGATTCAAGGAGGTCCGAAGGTGCCATATTGATCTTTTGGGATTTTGGAACTATAGTTTTGTGCCAGAAGATAAGCTGATATGCCCTGTAGAGAAGTGCCTGGCAGCTTGCTATAGCACTATCCTCTATAGTGGTTGTTGCATCCTGCTATATCTGAACGTAGTGGCAGCAGTAGACGCAGCTAATCAGCTGCTACAGGGCACCAATAATAGTGGAAAAAACTAAAGATTAGAGTATCGAGAGAACTTTACATTAAGCGGCATAGTTATGTAGGCTCTAGCAAACTTGTCTCAAACTTTTTGTGAGAAACTTTTTAGCTGTTAATTTTTTAGATAATGGAAGAGAAGAAAATCTCTCCTGGTCTCTGCATCAAGAATGCACACAATCAATTTTATTAAAAAGTAATGTACCACAAGGGCTAAAGATGGTTTAAAAGTGGCTGGAAGCCTTACAACCATAAGACGATTGGAAATTAAACTCAATCATTACAAATCTTGTGACTAAATCGCCACCCATGAAAGCCTAAGATTTGCTTCGCCACAAGCTCCAATCTGACACTTCCAGCTAGCATTGCCTCCTTTTGAGCCAGTTTCTGTAAGTTTACTTAAGCACTCATCTAGTGTCCACTCAAGATGATAATCTGCAATGGATTAATGATAGTCTTTTTTTTTTGTCAAAAACAACATCATTTCGACATAACCAAATAGACTAGCAAAAGTCACTAGCTCCCACTAGGAGTTGTGACTTTAAATTTTTTTGGAATACCGTCTAACTAATTCCCAAACAAGTGCGCTATACTCACAAGGGGGATAAATTAAATGCACATTGAGCAGTCCGCCATGCAAGGCGTGCAAAGGGACAATCAATAAAAAGATGTTGAATTGTTTCCTCTTTAATACAAAAACAACACTTTTTGTTTCCCCTCCAATTTCTTTTAAACATGTTATTTTTAGTTAATACCACCCCTCTTTTGAGATATCATAGGAATATTTTCACTTTTAATATAATTTTAATGAACAAAAAAAAATCCCTAATGGAAGTTCGATTTGTTCCAATTAGTGCCCCATAGAAAGATGGTACCGAGAAAAAGACCAGACTTATTCAGATTCCACCTGAAAACATCTTTTTGAGAGCTCAATGTTAAATTAGCAATTCTCAAAACCAACTCATTCCAAGCATGTAACTTAGGTCCAATAATAGGTCATCGAAAAGAAATATGTAAATGATTCGATCTCAGAATATTAGCCACTGTATCATCCTTTCTCCTCACCACATTATAAAGTATTGGATATCGATTTTTTAGAGGAGTGTCACATAACCATATATCTTCCCAAAACCTGGCTTGCATTCCATTTTTAACCTCGAATGAACCAAATCGAAGAAATTGGTCTTTAATTTTCATAAGACCCGACAAAACTTGGGAAGTCCCAGGTTTATTAACCACCTGCGAGAGACTCTTGTCGCTCAAATATTTCCTTGTTAGCAAGGATTGCCATATCACTTCTTCATTAAGCAACTTAAACAACTATTTTCTTAGTAAACTTTTGTTTTTTGTGTCTAAGTTCTGAATGCCTAAACCGCCTTGCTCTTTGGATGTACACACTAAACTCCATTTAGCAAGCATATACTTTCGTTTATGACTGTGCCAGTAAAATCTCGATCGATAAAAATCGAGTCTTTTAAGAACCTCTCTGGGAACTTCAAAAAAAGATAGCATAAACATTGGCAGACTGCTGAGTACCGAGTTAATAAGTACTAAACGTCCACCAACAGACAGATTTTTGCCTTTCCACCCACTTAGTTTCTTTTCAATTCTATCCTCGACCCCTTTCCAATCACTATTCTTTAATTTTCTGAAGTGAATTGGAATACCTAAATATCTAAAAAGAAAGGTACCCACATCACAACCAAATAACGTAGTATATTGCAATTCAACTTCTTTAGCATTGCCAAAACAGAAAATCTCACTCTTGTGAAAATTATTCTTTAAACCTGATAATTGTTCAAAGACACATAGAATAAGTTTGAGGTTTTTTTTGCCTGTTCTAAGTCATTATTTAAGAAGAGGATAGTATCACCAACATATTGTAATATTGACAACCCATCATCAATCAAATGAGGAACTACTCCCGATAACATGCCTTCTTCTTTAGCTCTTGAAATAAAGATGGCAAGCATGTCCGCAACAAGATTAAAAAAAATTGGGGACAGCGAATCACCTTGCCTAAGACCCTTTTGAGTTTGAAAAAAAGACCCAAGATCATCATTAACTCTTATGCCCACACTCCCTCTCTTAACGAAGCTTTCTACCCAGGAACACCATTTAGGTGAAAAACCTTTCATCCTCAAAGTTTGAAGTAGAAAATGCCATTTTACTTTATCATAAGCTTTCTCAAAATCGACCTTAAAAACTATACCATCCAATTTTTGGTCATGTAACTCATGAATGGTTTCATAGAGGATGACAACTCCATCAAGAATAAATCTCCCCTGCATAAAAGCCGACTGGGATGATCTAACAAATTTTTGAGCTACACCATTAATTCTATTAGTAGCCACTTTAGTAAAAAATTTAAAGCTAACATTTAGAAGACAAATCGGCCTATACTGTTGTATTTGCTTAACATCCGTTTTTTTAGGGATCAGTGTAATGATCCCAGAATTCAAGCTGAAAAGAGGTAGATAGCAACTATGGAGATCATGAAACATGGCCATCAAATCATTTTTTATGACTTCCCAGAACACCTGATATAATTATGCTGGAAAGCCATTCGGCCCAGGAGCCTTGTTATGTTCCATTTGAAAGATTGTCTCTTTCACCTCCTTCTCAGTGAACGGTTTTGTAAGGAAATCATTTTTAGTATTCGAAACTTAAGGCATATCATTCCTGAAAGCATCAATCATTGATAAATTATTGACTTCGGATGGTCCAAAGAGACTTTTGTAGTAATTGGTGATATACTGTTTTAATTGTATATCACCTCGAATTATCCCCTCCTCTTGCTCAAGCTGAAAAAATATTTGTCTTCTGTGTTTACCATTCACAATCAAATGATAAAAACGTGTATTTCAATCTCCTTCCAAAAGAAATTTCGCTTTGAACCTTTGGTACCATTTAATTTCTTCTTCTCTTAAAAGATATGCCAATCTTTTATTAGCAGATTTTTTTAAGATTAAGGTCTTTATCAGATAGACAGAAAAACTCATCCTTTTTATCAAATGTATCAATTATCAAATTGAGTTCTATTTTTTTCCTTTTTATTAGTCCTACTACAGTTTTTAGCCCAACCGCGAAGAAATTGTCTAAGAGATCTAACCTTACATTGCCAAATTTGTAAGGAAGAATGACCTCTATTTTCCTTTTTCCAAACATCACCACCATTTCCTAAAGCCTTCCCTATACAACCAACCTAATTCAAATTTAAATAGAGGTCGATTCCCTTTATAAGAAGCGCACTCGATTTAAGAGTAATCTGTATGATCGATAAGGACCTTTCAAGAGCAGTGACTGTGACTATCAGAAATTTATGCTCGCAGTCTGTACTCATTAAAACTCTATCCAGCTTTTTAAAAGTTGGATTAGCTAGCGAATTGGCCAAAGTATATTGTCTACCAGATAAATCAATTTCCCTTAAGTCCAAATTATTAATCACAGCATTAAACAAAAAAGGCCATCTATACTCAAAGTTATCCTTATTTTTTTCACCTGAATATGTGATGATATTAAAATCAACCCCAATTAAAATATTTGATGATATTAAAATCAACCCCAATTAAAATGGGATAAGGTTCTTTCCTACAGGCGTGAACAAGTTCATTAAGAAACTTCTCCTTGAATTGGGTTTGAGCTGCACCGTAAACAGCTACAATAACCTATTAGAAATTATCAACTCGATTCTTTAAATAAAACTTTACATAGAAATTACTCGCATCAATAGAACTAATATCATAAACCCGAGTATCCACCCCTAAAAGGATACCCCCCGACCTCCCTTGTGGTGGAGAACAATGCCATAAAAAATCTCGTTTACCACAAAGATGATTAAAACTAGACCCCGAAAAGTCTTTTTTACCAGTTTCAAGAATGGACACAAAATCTAAATGTTGCTCCTTAACCACATCACGAATGTAACGATGTTTAGCCAAGACACCCAGACCTCTGCTATTCCAAAAAAATACCTTTCATTTTAACTTTAATTTGATTGGCCTAATATGAGAACTCTTTCCTTTCTTTTTTTCAAAGTTGGATGACCTCTTTTTAGCTGTTACTAGAGTGAAATTAGGATGGACGTCCTCCAAAATATCATCATCTAGATCACTACATAAATGATTAAGGGCTGAGAAATCGTTGTAATCCTGATTCTTCGCCTCCAACCCCTCAACATCTATACTTTCTTTATTTTTTAGTCTTCCCGATTCAAGATTCTTAATACTTTTAATAGTACTAGCAATCTCTGCAGTATCATGACCTAAAGAAATTCCAATACTAGCAACTTTTTCAATAACTTGCACATCAGTAAAAGATAAAAAGGAAAAATTTATTACTGGACTTCCTTGGGTCAAGTTCGAGATTACGAACTTGCACCCGCCGCGTGGCTTTTTAGACCGAGTCTTCATCTCCGGTCTGCTACCTGATGCGGATCCAACTAGCAGGCTAGCGAGATCGCGTTGTTTTGGCCCGATCTTTCACGGTACAACTTGACGGTAGCCTTTTAGCTCTTGCGCAGCACAATAACAGTAAGACTTCCTTGATAAATCTGGATAAACCTTCTCTCACGCACATCGCAGCACGTAAATAAAGGGTAGAAGAACCGAAGTTCTAGCAAGCAAAATCCAACACCTCAATTGGATTCAACATACCAAAAAGTAATTCCTCTCGAAAATCTCAAGACCACACCGACCGTGTGCCACCAAAACCATGGTGATTTTCCGATATCTATTCCTTAACCCATAACTTTTCAACTCCCCTTTTACAATGGGCGATGCCCTGGCCTTATATTGGCATCTAAGGGTGCGGCCAAACACGCACATGCACGGCCTGAGGCTGAACAAACTAACAAACATGATCGACTTGGACTCTATCCCTAGGAAATAAACTAAATATCCAAAATGGACTCTTACTTTCCTAATAAACTGATTTGAATTAGTATGGAACCAATCCAGATGCATCCGATCGACGAAACCGTATGTTCTTCTGTTCCTGGACCATCTCTGGCTTTTGATCTTTCCATCTTCTTCACTTGCCATATTGGTTTTGGAACACCTGGTCGAAGATGTGGACGTGGACCATCTGGACTTGGTCGTAGACCACCCAGTCGTGGCCGTAGACCAACTGGGGGTGGTCGTAAGACACATGGTCGTGGTCGTAGACCAACTGGTCGTGGACCCTGTGGATAACCGCTTCCTAGGACCTCCTCTGCGGGGAGAGGTCCTAGAGAGGTCCTGGAGGGAGGTCCTTAAGGAGGTCTTAGAGGGAGGTCCTGAGGAACTGGAGGTCTTGGAAGTGGTTGTGGGTCACCTGGGGGTGGTCGTGGAGCATCTGGTTCACTCTTAGCCAAATCAGTAACAATACTGTTTGATGTTGTATCATCCCCTCCCCCTTCAAGCGAAACTGTCCTCGGTTTCGGGGTAATCTTCAAAGCCTTCTTCTTCTCAACAGCAAGCGTGATCTCATATTTGATTGCACTATCCGCCATTGGTGTTAGTACATGACGTTTGCCTTTATACTTGAAAGTGTAAGTGTTGATTCTCCCGGCATGTGTGACATCATGATCATACTGCCACGGTCTTCCCAACAGCAAACCACACACCTCTAATGGCAAAACGTCGCACTCTACATGATCAACATAATCGCCAACTAAAAACGGCACACGTACCTTGTGTGTTATTTTCAGCTTTCCGACCTTGTTCAACCAACCCACATAATGAGGTTCAGAATGCCTCCATGTGGACAACCCCAACGCGTACACCAAATCTTTGCTAATCATGTTGGCGAAACTTCTATCGTCGATGATCAGCATGCACACCGTGCCTTTGACTTCGCATTGAGTTTTGAACAAACTCCAACGCTGCCCTTTTGCCTACTTGGCAACGTCGTCGACTTGCACCTTCTTGGCTTGGATGTTTAGCCCACTAGTCGGTGCATCATCCTCCTTTGTTTGGTCGGGGGTAGAAAAATTTTCAGTACCCTTAACCGGCAGCTTCACTTTTTTTTTTGTTGTGGTTGAACCACTATTAGTAGTAGCAGCAATTTTGTTCTTCGCAATAGCATCTTTTGCACGATCTCTTCCTTGACGATCATTCAAATACTACTCAGAAGTGTATGATTTGACGTAATGACGTTGTCCTCGCTGAAAAAAGGTATGCAACCTTTCTGAAGAACTAGCGTAAGGATCAGAATAATCTTTTTGCCACTTCCTCCGATCAGTCCATGGCTTTCTAAGAAGCAATGACCATACGTGCGTATGGGTAGGAAGCACGTCACATACCACCAAATCAGCAAGACCACACAATGTGAATCGTACCTCGACACGATATTTGATCACTAGATATTGATCCTGCCATCGAATCTTGTACGGTTCTGGGTGCGGTATCAATTGGAGCTTTAATTGGTCGATGAAGTTTTGACTTGCCAAGTTCATGGCAGCAAACTTATCCACCATCACCGCGCTTGTCGTAGTTCGCACATGGCATCTTGCGTAGAATTGAGATAACCAAATCTTTTGCAATGGATTTCTCTCACATGAGTTCAGATCGAACCCTAGAGAGTAACATGTCTTCATGTTTTCCGCCATCATCCCTTCTTCGATCAACAAGAAATTTCAGAATGTACCGTGATCAACTTGGCGCTCTGATACCACCTGATGTGGATCCAACTAGCAGGCTAGCGGGATCGCGTTGTTTTGGCCCGATCTTTTATGGTACAACTTGACGGTAGCCTCCTAGCTCTTGCACAGCACAAGAACAGCAAGACTTCCTTGATAAATCTGGATAAACCTTCTCTTACGCACACCGCAGCACGTGAACAAAAGGTAGAAGAACCGAAGTTCCAGCAAACAAAATCCAACACCTCAATTGGATTCAACACACCAAAGAGTAATTCCTCTCGGAAATCTCAAGACCACACTGACCGTGTGCCACCAAAACCATGGTGATTTTTGGGTATCTATTTGTTAACCCATAACTTTTCAACTCCCCTTTTACAATGGGCGATGCCCTGGCCTAATATTGGCACCTAAGGGTGCGGCCAAACACGCACACGCACGGCCTGAGGCCGAACAAACTAACAAACGTGATCTACCTAGACTCTATCCCTAGGAAACAAACTAAATATCCAAAACGGACTCTTACTTTCCTAATGAACTGATTTGAATTGGTTTGGAACCAATCCGGATGCATCTGATCGACGAAACCGTATGTTCTTCTGTTCCTGAACCATCTTTGGCTTCCGATCTTTCCATCTTCTTCACTTGCCATATTGGTTTTGGAACACTTGGTCAAAAACGTGGACGTGGACCATCTGGACTTGGTCGTAGACCACTTGGTCGTGGTCGTAGACCAACTGGGGGTGGTCGTAAGACACATGGTCGTGGTCGTAGACCAACTGGTCGTGGACCCTGTGGATAACCGCTTCCTAGAACCTCCTCTGCGGGGAGAGGTCCTGAAGGGAGGTCCTAGAGGGAGGTCCTGAGGAACTGGAGGTCTTATAAGTGGTCGTGGACCTTCTGGGGGTGGTTGTAGAGCACCTGGGGGTGGTCGTCGAGCACCTAGTTCACTCTTGGCCAAATCAGTAACAATGTTGTTTGGTGTCGTATCACTGCCCCTTTAAGCACTCACTCTGTCTAGGCTCCACAGGCTCATTCACATGGCTCACCTTGTTGTGCACTGGATCAGCCATCAGAGAGAGTGACACAACAGTCTCCTCTATACTGAAGTCCTCAGTGGTCATCCCGACAAAATTTGCTTCAGCAGCATGAGCATCAACCGGCTTGGTAATGACGTCCGTCATCTTTACCTTGGGCGTAGCTCTAGAGTCGGCAAATATGTCCTCGCCACAATAGTTGAGCAAAGAACTTTGTCCCATGCAAATGTCCTTAGTTGCCACCGATTTTTCTTGTTGCACCAAAACATCTTCCAAAACAAGGCAAGCACTAGGCATAGCTGAAGTGGCAGCCTGTCCCATGTAGCTGTCCTTTGTGGCCATCGACTTTTCTTGGAGCACCGAAACATCTTCCAAAACAAGGCAAGCACTAGGCGCAACAACTTTTGGAGATTTTTTTTTGTCTTCCGGTACACAAACCATTGGGATGTCCATACACTGCGCCTGAACGTGCACGCTGTACGCACCATCCCTTCCCGCAACAACCACCTTCTTATTCCTTCCCGCCCTCGGTGTAACCCAGACGGTATCTGATGCCAAAAGCCCCAAAGTATTTCCCTTAGTAGTGGAGGTAGACTAACCCAAACGGTTATCAAGAGCAGTCGGTTTAGAATCCGAGTTATTCTTTAACCTCTTAGCATCTCTATCTTTCATCTCAACATCTTTGCCCTTGCCTGCTTTGTCATCCCCTTCATGATCCTCTCTCCGATCCAAGTTTTCGTCAACACTATCCACCGCAGCTTCTTCTACTTTGAAAAAAATATCATAGACATATTCCCCAACCACAATTTCTACACTGGAAGGTATGGCCTCTATGTCCAGCACTCCTACCAGCATACAAATCAAATCCATCTTACGTACATTTTTCATGTCCACTCTCATTGCAATGTCGATAATCGACCCTATAGCACAAAGGCTCAGAAAGTCACGTACTTCAAGAGGCACTCCTAGAACCTGAACCCATACCTTCTGAAGCTGATACTTGGGTGTGGGTTTCAGGTTCCATTTCGTGAATTGTAACACCACCTTATGTTCTTTCACATGCAAATCACCAATAGCCGCCATACGAAGCATATCAAGCCTAGTTGGAAAATGCACAAAAAAACATATTTTCCCCCTGTATCTCCACCTTTGGGTGCCAATTCATCAGAATTAATCTTCTCAGCTCGGTAATCAGAAGGTCTTCAGATATATGATCACCTGTGATCCTAACCAGTCCCATCTTGTTGGTCTCTTTCTTCAGCTTCTTTGTCCCAATTGTTGGAATATGGTAAAATCCCAACCCGTCAGCACCGAACCCACATAGATTAGCAATAGGTTTCGGCGTTAATGACAACGGACACTTATTTGCCAAATGATCAGTGCCCTCACAGATATCACATAATAAACTTGCTTTGCAATTGACAATTCTATGCCCCTTCCCTTTGCATCGAAAACAAGTAATGTTTGAACCATCACCTGTGGGACCGGTGTTGACATGAGAAACATTGCTCCCACCGAATCGGCCATGTCCCTGACCTCTGACATTGCCATCGCCGAACCGGCCCCGACCGAAGCCGGGCGTCCGAGCTTGAGGTTGATTAGGGCCAAAGACTGGGACACCTCTCTACCCCCCAATCGCACCACCAGGCCCAGCCGCTTGGCCATCCGCACCACCATTGACAAAGAATCGTCCACCGCCTCTAATATCCAGAATCGACATCCACTCGGGCGACCTCCAAAGACTTCGAATCTGAGAAAGCACCACCATTACTCGAAATTGACTCCGCCGCCAGCGAGAGGACACACCATGAACCTTGCTCTGACCACCTGTCCGGCTTCGGCCGAAATCCATGGTCCTGTGCTGGCACAACACGTCTACCAACGAACGAAGATCACCGTCGGTCGTTCCAGTCCAGCTGCCAAAAGAATTGAGTTTTGTCTTAGCTGCTCTCCAGGCATGCCAAAAGAATCTACGGCACCAAGGTAACCCTTTCGATTGGGCTTGAATCGAAGTGGTAGTCGAGCCCAACCCAACAACCATAGAGACAGGCGGGAATGGAAAGTGCTTTAAATTAGGAAAAGATACTGAACCATTGGAAGTTTGAAAAGATTTCCGAGCTGGCAACTTTTGACTAGGAACCAAATCAGGCGGAATTTATGGGAATATCGCTTTCTGCTTCTGAGAAGGGAGTAAAGCTGACGAAATAGCCGCTCCATCAGCACGGCACCTCTGCCAGGGCGGTTGTAATCGACGAGCTCGATCCATGACGTCGCCCACCGTCAACGGAGGCAATGAGCGAGGAGGCGGTAGAGGCCCTTGCGAAGGCTACTCAAACCGGTCTGGCACAATTCCAACCTTGCGGAGCTCGACTGGAGAGTACCTCGTAGCTATGGTGTCACCATAATGCAAATCCTTTGACATCTTCAAGGAAGACCCTTGGCCAGAGCCCCCTTACCTCCCACCTGCAAAATCTTATGAAAACTAGATGAGATTGAGGAGTGAGCACCAATACCTTGAGAAACTATCACAGTCGACTGACGAACATCCTTTGATTCCGCTGCCACCTCTGCCAAAATGATGTCCTCATCATCAGAAGAATTGCCCTCTTGCAGCTTCTAAAACCTTGATCCAATTGCATCGCTAACTACACGATGAACCTTCTAAAACAACACTAGGACCTCATCGGCGTCAACCACTCTGACACCGATCTCAGCGAAATCCAACGCCGGTTTAGACTTACCACTGTTGACGGATTCGTTAAAGCCCCTTATTGCAGCAAATCATCTTTTCTTTCTTTCTGTTGCTCAGAAACTACAACCTGCCCACCGCAAAACAAGTGTGGTGGTGGGAGATGGTCGCCGCACGTTCTCAACCAACCGTGCAAAGCATCAGGTGGAAGTTCAGTTAGAAGCAGGTAGATGTCTGTAGAGTCGGAATGTAAGTTTTTGAAACGGAATATACCTGGTGTTTACTGCCTCTAGGTGGATTATACCTGTAGTGCAAGAGATGATATCTTTTAGCTGTTAATAACAAGGGAAACATTAATACTTAGACGTCCGAAGGGCACTTTTCCCGGACGCCTTCTCGTCCACTCACTCTTACCCACTTGCTCTTATCCCCATCGCTCTCTTCTCTTCCCAACCACTCGCTCTCTTGCCAACAATCGCAATCCTGCACCCGCACCTCCACCACTCGCTCTCTCCGTCTCCTCCTCTGCCATCATGCTCGCCTCCCCCCTCCCCCCGACCTTCCTCTCCCACCACCGCCTCTGCCTCCAACCCCATAGTTGCTCCACCTCCTCCTCGTCTGCCTCCGCGAGCCGCTACGACTTCGAGCCACTGCTCACCTACCTCTCCTCCCTCTCCATCATCGCCTCCCTCATGTCGCCGTCCCCGCCTGCCTCTGTGCCGGCGCCCGAGCGCCGCCTGGTGGCATCAAGCTCCGTCGTCCCCACGCACGACTGGCACGCGCTAGTCCGAGGCCTCGCCGCCAGCAACGCGTCCCTACCACTCGCCTTCGCGCTGCTCCCCTTCCTCCACCACCACCGCCTCTCCTTCCCGCTCGACCTGCTCCTCTCGTCCCTCATCCACTCGCTCTCAGTCTCCTACCGCCTGCTCCCGCACTCGCTGCTGCTCTCCTTCCCGCCCTCCCTCTCCGGCCATCCCTCCCTCCCCGCTGCTACTCAACTCACTGCTTGCGGCTTCCCACTCCGCAATGATGTTGCAACACGACAAAAAAATGTTGCGACATGATGAAAAAACTGTTGCACACGAGGGGAAAAAATGTTGCATACGCATTCTGAGATGTTGCATCTATTTTTTTGATATGTTGGCGTCCTTCGGATGTTTGTGTGTGTTTGATTCTGAGAATGTTTGTGTTGTTTTGATTCTGAGAATGTTTGTTTGTTTGATCCTGAGATTTTGAGATAATATTGCATATGGATTTTTGATATGTTGCAACAAGTGAAAAAAATGTTGCACTGTTCGTTTGCATGTGTCGCATTGGACCGTACGGTGGGAAGCCTCCCACCGTACGTCCAAGCCGTAGTTGCGCCCTAATAATAAATCTAGCTTGCTACCGTTTTCAACTAATTTAACCAATTTGTGGTGACTTAGCTTGTCCAAAATTCCTATATGCCTGTAACCATATAATGGATAAATTAATCTTACTAATTGGGGGAATATAAGTCAGTAAAACGTTTCCTTTTCAAAAATAGGCATTGGAATGTAACGAGTCATGCATTCTGATTTTGAAATTTCTGAGAGCCCCAAACCTTGCTTCATCAACTAATTTTCTTGAAAAACTTGACTTCAAAACTATTAATAACTGCTCTTGATGGCTTTAGTTATTTTGTTGACTATCTTCAATGTTGTATGTAATTATCCAAGGAATCGTTTTCTTATTCTATCTTGACATAATTATCTATGACTGTTTTGGACTCAAGACTTCAAAACTATTAATGACTGCTCTTGATGGCTTTAGTTAATTTGTTGACTATCTTCAATGTTGTATGGCATTATCCAAGCAATCGTTTTCTTATTCTATCTTGACATAATTATCTATGACTGTTTTGGGCTCAATAATGTTTTAATTGTGCTTGCCCTTTGTTTTCTTTTCAGTGTCACCATTCAGACAGAAGTTGCCAGTCATGGCACCACATATGGTGGTGCTTTCTGTGAGCCAAATTAATTGTGTTGTGCGCACTGCCAAGTTCGTTGATGTATAATTCGGTTTGATAGCTTGGCAGTATCAGGGCTTGGTACCATTGCGGGCGAGGTTTTCGAACCCGACATAAACAAAACAAAACAAAAAGGAAAGGAAACGCCTCAGCCAAGCATAGCAACACGATGGGGGACGTCCCCACAGCAAGCAATGTCTCGATACAGTCTCTCCAACCTATCAATCAATCGGGGCTTCCCCTGTCTTAATGGAGAACGGGTCGCAAGCTTCTTCTTGGTGCTGGCACAGTGGATCTAAGGCTTATTACAGGGAAGATTGTCCATTTGAAGAACGTGCAATATGCACCAACAATAAATAAGAACATCGTTAGTGGTTCTCCTGTGCAGGGATGGTTATAAGCTAGTATTTGAGTCAAATAAAGTTGCATTGTCTAAGTTTGGTAGCTTTGTTGGTAAAGGCTATGAGAGCGGAGGCTTGTTCTGCATAACTATTTTAGAGTATTGTTATAATCTGAATGTTGCAACTAGTTTGAAGAAATGTGAGGCCAATATATGGCATTCTCGTTTCTGTCATATTGGTTTTGATAGTATTGCTCGAATGTCCATATTAGATTTAATTCCAAAATATGAAATTGTCGAAAGATCAAAGTGTCAAACTTGTGTGCAAACAAAACAATCTCGAAAACCCTTTAAGGGGTTACAAGAGGAAAAGAACTTGTCACATTTAGATCTTGTTCATTCTGACTTGTGTGAGATGAATGGATTGTTGATCAAAGGAGGCAAAAGACATTTTCTAACTCTTATTGAAGATGCATCTCAATACTATTATGTGTATCTACTGAAAACAAAATATGAAGCTTTAAATTACTTCAAAATTTATAAGGCCGATGTTGAGAACCAACTAGAAAAGAAAAGAAAATTAAAAGACTAAGGTCTGATTGTGGAGGAGAGTATATCTCTCATGAATTCTCCTAATTCTGTTCTGAACGTGGAAGTCTCTGAAGTTACACCACCATACTCACCCCAATCAAACGGGGTGGTGACGAGGATTAAATTTCTAAATATTAATTAAAAGCCACAAAACTTATTGTTGGGTCACGGGTAGGCTACGATAGCTACAAACAAAAATTTGTACCACGTAAACCAGGAAGCCAAGCAAGTAGATGATCACAGATCGTTACCACCAGACGCGCAGAGCAGCGGAAGAAGGGTTGGAGCAGCCTGGTTCAACGTAGAGCGCATCGATATAGTGGTCGTAGTCGATCGTCCAGCGTCCTCGCGATTCGATCGTCTCTTCCAGCAACTTTTGCAGTTCCTTGTGAAGATCACGGATCGTCCTCAAACGCAACAGTCGTAGTAGCGCCTCTACGGTATCCACATGTCTAGGAAAGGAACAACCGTACGCCGGTGTACTAGCACCAAGTTGCACGGCAGAGCTCTTAGGAAGATGGCGGCTAGGGTTTCGGTGGTGTTAAAACTTCTATCCCAAACAGCCTCATGCATCTCCTTATATAGTGCTCGTGACGGATCCTATCCGAACACGTTTGACGAATCGTATCCATACTAGTTTGTTCCAAACCGTTAAGTGTGTGACCCTGTAGGTTCATGCGTAATCGGTTGTGACTCGGAAACCTTTTCCGATCACGAGTCGTAGCGGCTCGTAGCAGAACATAGCAATTCCCGAATACACACAAATTATATCGGACGAACCTTAATACAATATGATCTACGATCAGGTCCTCATCACTTACGACCAGGTCCTATCTTTATACGACCAGTTCGTATTTGGTCACGACCGATTCGTGAAGTCCTTACGACTGTGTTTCACCACTCTCGACCAAATTGTATCTCCATACGACCGGTTAAAGAATCGATCGAACTAAGTGACCTACTCGTGTATTCTCCCTTTGCCTCACGATATCTGGTTGAACTCCAGGTGAGATGTTGTTTCATCCATGGACTGTTCAATACTTTCTCGATCGAGTGTCGAATAACTTTACGTGGTCGAACACTTCGACTACTAGTGGCATGGCCATGCACTTTCTTTATCCGATCACAACGAGAGGCCCAGAGACATCTCTCCTATTATGTTAGGAGGAGCATATCCCATATCCGACCAGTCACATTCCTCTGTATGTTTCATAGCATACCTGAAAATTACCTTTATAACTACCCAGTTACGGTGTAGCGTTTGACAACCCCTAAGAGTGCTATTACACATGTAGGAAACCATGCTGATCTCAGGTCTAAGGATTATACATCATCATTGCTTGAGACCAACTAACAACACATATAATCATAACAATCTTAATAGTGTCTCAAGGTGGGTCTAATCCAACATCATGTTCTCTAACATGTATCCATATTATTGGTTTGATATCTCCATATCCATGACCCGTAAAACATAGTCATCAACCAATACATATGCTAGTCTATTCATATGTGTCCTCGTATGTTTCCGACCAGGGATCGTATAAAAATAATTATCGCAGAAATATAGAGTTTCACAATCAAGTCACATACTTGATAATAAATATTAACAATATTATTCTAGGAACAAGATAACATATTATCCAATATTATGAACATAATGAAATATAATCATCTCTATGATTGCCTCTAGGGCATATTTCCAACAGTCTTCCACTTGCACTAGAGTCAATCATTTAGGTATCTAATACCGATAGCTCTTGTGTGTGCCTCATGCTTTGGCTGTGTGAGAGGCTTTATCAACGGATCAGCAACATTTAAATCCGTATGAACTTTGCACATCTTAACATCTCCTCTATCCACCAATTCGCGAATAAGATGATAGCGCCTGAGTATATGCTTAAACTTCTGATGGGATCTAGGCTCCTTAGCCTGCACAATGGCTCCATTGTTATCACAATAGAGATCCATCGGGCTTGAGGCACTCGGAACCACACCTAACTCAGCAATGAAATTTCTTATCCAAACACCTTCTTTCGCAGCTTCAGAAGCCGCAATGTACCCAGCCTCCGTCGTGGAATCAGCAACTGTCTCTTGCTTAGAACTTTTCTAGCTCACTGCTCCTCCATTCAAAATGAATACAAAACCATATTACGAATGATAATCATCTTTGTCAGTTTGAAAGCTTGCATCGGTGTAACCATTTACAATGAGCTCTTCATCACCGCCATAAACTAGGAACGCATCCTCAGTCCTTCTTAAGTACTTAAGAATATTTTTCACAAATGTCCAAAGACCTTCACCGGATCGACTTGGTATCTACTCAGTAACACTTAGAGTATATGATACATCCGTCGAGTACATATCATGGCGTACATGATAGATCCAATAGCCGAAGCATATGGAATATCACTCATTTTGTCTCGCTCATCAGTGGTCGTAGGACACTGATTCTTGCTAAGATTAATGCCTTGTGCCATGGGCAAGAATCCTCTCTTGGAATTTTGCATGTTGAACCGATTCAACACTTTGTCTATGTACATATCCTAGCTTAATCCAATTAGTCTCTTAGATCTATCTCTATAGATCCTTATTCCCAAGATATATGCTGCATCTCATAAATCTTTCATTGTGAAACTATTTCTTAATGAAGTTTTAACAGAATTAAGCATTAGAATGTCATTTCTGACCAGTAGTATGTCATCTACATACAAGATCAGAATAACAAGCGCACTCCCACTAACCTTCATGTGAACACAAGGTTCTTCTTTGTTCTTGACGAAACCAAACCTTTGATCTCTTCATCAAAATGTATATTCCAACTCCGAAATGCTTGCTTCAACCCATAAATGGACTTTTGAAGTTGCATACTTTACTAGCATTCTTTGGATCAACAAAACCTTCAGGTTGTGTCATGTACACATCCTCATTTAGGTTTCCATTAAGGAAAGCCGTTTTGATATCCATTTGCCATATCTCATAGTCTAAATATGCGGCAATAGCTAGAATGATCCGAACAGATTTAAGCATCGCTACTGGTGAGAAAGTCTCATCGTAGTCAACTCCTTGAATCTGTCGAAACCCTTTTGCGACTAGTCGAGCCTTATGAATGTGAACATTTTCATCCATATCAATCCTTTTCTTATAGATCCATTTGCACTCAATGGTTTTAACACCATCAAGTGGATCGACCAGGTTCCAAACCTGATTTTCTCTCATGGAGTCTATCTCGGATTTCATGGCTCCAATCCATTTCTCAGAGTCTGGGTCCATCATCGCTTCCTCATAAGTCTTAGGCTCATCATTATTCAATAATAATACGTCATGCCCATACCTTGTAGGCAATTGACACGGCCTTTTAGATCTACGTGGGGCTGGTGCCTCATCTACAGGTTCAACAACATTTTGTTCATCCAGTAGAGGTTCAGTAGGAGTTGAAACACTTTCAGATGTTTCCCGAATTTCTTCGACTTGCACCTTTCTCCCACTGACTCATTTTAAAAGAAACTCTTTCTCCAAAATACACCATTTCGGGCAACAAAAACTTTGTCTTCTTCCTGGTTGTAGAAATAATATCATTTGGTTTCCCTAGAATATCCTATAAAAAAGCATTTATCTGACTTGGGTGTGAGTTTATTAGACATCAAACATTTAACATAGACATCACATCCTCAAATCCTTAGAAAAGACAAATTAGGATTCTTCCCAGTCCACATCTCATATGGTGTCTTATCTATTGATTTAGATGGTACCATGTTTAAAGTAAAAGCGGCAGTTTCTACAGCGTAACCCCAAAAATACAACGACAGATCTGATTGGCTCATCATTGATCAAACCATGTCCAACAGGGTCCGATTACGCCGCTCGAACACCCCATTACATTGTGGAGTGCCCAGTGGTGTAAGTTGTGGAACAATTCCACATTGTTTTAAATGATCACCAAATTCATGGCTCAAGAATTCACCTCCACGATCAAATCGTAAAGATTTGATTGTCTTGCGAAGTTGATTCTGTACCTCATTCTGGAACTCCTTGAACTTTTCAAAGGATTCCGACTTGTTCCTCATTAAATAGATATATCTATATCTACTATAGTCATCGGTGAAAGTAATGAAGTACTGAAAACCATCTCTAGCTGTCGTATTCATTGGTCCACACACATCAGTATGTATGAGTGCCAACTGGTCGAACGCCCTTTCACTCCGACTAGTGAAAGGTGTCTTGGTCATCTTTCCGACCAGGCAAGATTCACATGTATCAAATGATTCTAAATCAAATGAGTTTAGAGTTCCATCATTATGGAGCTTTTTGCATGCGTTTCTCACTTATGTGACCCAAATGACAATGCCAAATGAAAGTGGAATTCATATTATTAGGCTGAAACCTTTTCGCATTAATATTATAGACGGATGCATCAACAAGATTTAAAATAAACAACCCATTCAAAACAGGTGCATAGCCATAAAACACTTCATTCAAAAAAATAGAACAACCATTGTTCTCAATAATAAATTTATAACCCTCTGCCATCAAACATGAGGCAGAAATAATATTTCTACTAATGGCTGGAACGTAATAGCAATTATTCAATTCCATAATAAATCCTGAGGGTAAAAGTAATGGCAAAGTCCCGACAGCTAATACAACAACTCTTGCTTTATTCCCGACGCGAAGATCCATCTCGCCCTTTGTAATTCTCCTACTCATTGTTAGACTCTGCATCGAATTGCAGATATGAGCAACCGATCCGGTATCAAATACCCATAAGTTAACAGAAGAGTCAGTAAGAAAAATATCTATAATATTAATACCTATAGTGGAAGTTTTAGTCCCACCATTCCTTTTCTGATCAGCTAGGTATTTCTTGCAGTTCCTCTTCCAATGGCCTAGCTCTTTATAGTAAAAGCATTCATTCTCTTGAGTCGGGCCAGACTTAGTCTTGGGCTTAGGCTTGTTAGTTTTGATCTCATCCGAAACTTTAGCCTTGCCCCTTTTCTTGACCCAAGTTTTGGCCTTCTTTTTGAAGCTTGTACTCTTTTACACCATCATCACATGATTGTTGTTTTTCTTAATGCTACCCTCTGCTGTCTTAAGCATCATATGCAGTTCGATGAGATTCTTGTCTAAGCCGTTCATATGGAAGTTCAAAATGAACTGCCCATAGCTTTCAGGAAGCGAAGCAAGAATAAAATTTGTAGCCAATTCTTGGCTAAGCGGAAAACCAAGTTTTTCCAAGCTCTGTAGCTAGTCTGCACAGTTGCAATACATATGAGATCATATCCACACAACTATAGATGAAGCAGACAAATTAATATTAATAAGAAGCAGAGGACCTTATGATCAAGTCTTACAAGGTCTACCGCACAAGACTACAACAAAAGAGAGCTTGCAGCGGAACAAAACCAACTCGTAGAGGCCATTCGATATGCCCACAGGCAATCGAGTGGAGGACGTCTCCTAGTTCGCATGGTCTTCGAAGTACTCCTTTTCATAGAACTCTGAGTTCCCTGGGGCCTCTTCAGCGACTAATCAACTAGAGAGCATAAAGTCGTGAGTACCTTGAATGTACTCAGCAAGTCGTAGGGAAATGTATGCAAATAATATTCATACAAGGCTTGACAAGGATAGCTTTATGGCTATTTTGCAGAAAGCAGCATTGAACGGAAAATACAGTAAGTAGATTGCAAAGCACAAGATAAAAGATTAATACATAAGTGATCAAGTTTTTTGAAATAACTCGTGAACACTCTGTTCACTTCCCAAACAACTCGTGAACACCCAGTTCGCTTCCCAAACCACTCGGAACACCCACGACAACATTTTTTGAGAAAGTATACCCCTCGTGTGAAATCACCAGGCATTGTCTATGACTGGGAACACGGCTATTCGAATAGTTTTATACTCTCCAGAGGTTGTACAGCTTTACCCACAAGACATGACTTCTCTAGTTGGTTGGGAATTCGTCGGTACCCCCGCTCACTACCTTAGGTAAGCAGTCTAGAGCACGTGTCAAGGCCTTTACAAAGCTCCTTTTTGACTCAGTTCTGCTCGCTAAGGATTCGCCACACAGGCCCCCTCTCGCGCCATAATCAGCCAACACAGACCGACTCAAAACATTACTAATTATTTGGCCAGGTTCACCCCATAAATGAACTTGTGATTGCATGGTATGGCCCAGATCAATGGCGCATAAAGTTAAGTCCTTAGTGGTCGCTCAGGTGAGACTACCTCATCCTAAAGTGCTTCCTGCACCCACCTTTGCCACCGACCACTCGCCTGAGCAAAATCATTTTCGGTTCAACCCGACCAAATGGCAACCCATGCCATGGTACAATAAATTTTATTATTAGCGGCAACACATGCCATGACAACACATGCCACAATTCCATATTCACTTAGCCAAATTTATCATCATTGAATCATGTGATCGAGAGACTTTGCATAACTAAAGCAGGACTAAGCAATATACGCACCCGTGTTGGTATCATAATAATGACCAACTAAGATTACCCAACCTATGATGTCCAAAGGTACATGTCAACATGTCAAGCGCAATGATCTTAGTTTTTGGCTAGCCAGTCTATTCCAAGAATTACATCTAAAACTTGGGAGCGCAAGACTATTAAGTCTGCAGAGAAGGGAACTCCCGAGATTTTCAAGGAAAGATTTGGGCATAAGGAACTAATCCTCATTTCCGAGCCCGGAGAGTGGATCAGCATAGGGCTAACTAAATGAGATATAGATAACCCATTACTACCCACAAACTTAGTTAAAACAAACGAATGAGAAGTTCCAGAATAAAAAAGAACTGATGCCCAAACATTCATCCAGTACCCACTCAATAAGACAACATTGAAGATTTCCTTCGCCACAAACTCCAACCTTTGGCTTCCCTCCAACATGGACTCCTTCTGGCCTGATTTCTGCAGGTTTGCCCAAACATTCATCCAGTACCCACTCAATAACATAACCTGCAGAGGATTAGTTATAATCTTTTTGTCAAAAACAACATCATTCCGACATAACCAAATAGACCAACATAAGACACTAGCTCTCACCAGGAGTTATGACTTTAGTATCTTTGGAATACCAGCTAACCAATTCCCGAACATGTTTGCCATGCTCACTGGAGGATCTAATTTGAACGCACATTGAACAACCCACCATGCAAAACGTGCAAAGGGGCAATCAAAGAAAAGATGTTGAATTGTTTCCTCTTTAATACAGAAACAACACTTTGTGCTTCCTCTCTAATTTCTTTTAAGCAGATTATCTTTAGTTAACACTATCCTTCTTTTGAGATACCAAAGGAATATTTTAATTTTTAATGGAATTTTGATAAACTAGAACAAATTCCTAATGGGGGCTTGAACGTTGCCTATAAGCGCCGCATATAAAGACTGAACCGAAAAAAGACCAGACTTATTCAAATGCCATCTGAAAACATCCTTTTGAAAGCTTAAATGTACATTAGAAATTTTCAACATTAACACAGTCCAAGCATGCAATTTAGTCCCCACTAGAGGTCTTCGAAAAGAAATATTTAAGGGATTCGATCTCAAAACATTTGCCACTAAATCGTCCCTTCTCCTTACCACATTGTAAAGCAGTGGAAATTGCCTTTGCAGGGGAGAATCTCTCACCCAAATATCTTCCCAAAACCTAGTTTGCATTCCGTTTTTAACCTGGAATGAACCATAGCTGAAAAATTGATCTTTAATTTTTATAAGTCCCAACCAAAAATGGGAAGTCCCAGGTGTATTAACCACCTGTGACAGACTCTTCTCACTCAAATATTTCTTTGTAAACAAAGATTGCCACACGCCTTCTTCATTAAGCAACTTAAACAACCATTTTCCTAATAAGCTTTTATTTTTGATGTCTAAGTCCTGAACTCCTAAACCACCATGTTCTTTGGGTGAACACACTAAACTCCATTTAGCAAGCCTATACTTACGCTTACGACTGTCACTCTGCCAGAAAAATTTAGATCGATAAAAATATAGTCTTTTGATAACTTCTCTAAGAACCTCAAAAAAAGAAAACATAAACATTAGTAAACTGCTTAGCACTGACGAAGGTTGTTGATTAGTCAAATATCCAGGTATATCTTTATTTGTTTATTAATAGATAAGTTGGATTTTTACTGGGCCTAAGTTAACCTTCTGGGCCCAAGAGTAATCAAACAGTCGGAAGGTGGGTCTATAAAGTCTTTCCTTTGATCTTTCCCGAAAACTCTCCCGGAGGCCCAGTTGGACCTCCTCTACGGTGCCCACCAGGACCTCTCTTGGACCACCCCCCCCTCCTGCGGAGGAGGTCCTGGGAAGCGGTTACCCACGTGTGGTTAATGACAGCTACACGCGGAGATATCAGCGATAACGGTCATCACGAAGGGACGCGACGATTGACGTGAAGAGATGCGACGATTGGCGCAAAGAGGCACCCCTGCAACCAACTACCGACTCTTGTAAAACTATAAATAGCTCGGCCTGTGTGCCTTTGTAACATAGATTCACATCTAAGCCCTAATCCATGTGTATTCACAGCTACTCTCCCTGTAATCAGAGCATACTCTTTGTAATACACATTCATCATTTCAAGTCCCTTGGCGAACAGATAGTACTCTCCATCTTCCTTTGTTATATTCTTGTTTGTCCGTTCTATGACGAGAGTCCCAGACGTCAACAAGCACTGAGTTAATAAGTACCATGCGACCACCAACAGACATATTGTTTCCTTTCCAGCTGCTAATCTTTTTCTCAACTCGCTCCTCAACCCCTTTCCAAGCACTATTTCTTAATTTTCTGAAGTGGATGGGAATACCTAAGTACCTAAAAGGAAACACACCCACCTCACAACCAAATAACTGCGTATACTACGATTTGGCAGCTTTGGCAGCACCAAAACAAAAAATCTCGCTCTTATGGAAATTAATCTTTAAATCAGATAAATGCTCAAAGACACATAAAATAACTTTAAGATTTTTTGCTTGTTCTAAATCATTATTCAAGAAGAGGGTCGTATCACCAGCATACTGTAATATTGACAACCTATCATCAATAAAGTGAGGAACTACTCCTGTTAAAAGACCAGCTTCTTTAGCCCTTGAGATAAAAATGGCAAGCATATCCGCCACCAAATTAAAAAGAATAGGGGACAAAGGATCACCTTGCATATATAAGACCCTTATGAGTTTGGAAAAAAGAACCAATATCATCATTGACTTTAAATCCAACACTCCCTCCCTTGATCAAACTTTCCACCCCAAGAACATTACTTAGAGGAAAATCCTTTCATCCTCAAAGTTTGAAGTAAAAATGGTCATTTTACTTTGTCATAAGATTTCTCAAAATCAACCTTGAAAACAATTCCATCCAAATTATGTTTATGTAATTCTTGGATGGTTTCATGTAGGATAACTACGCCATCAAGAATAAATCTCCCCTACATGAACGCTGACTGGGATGGTCGAACAACCTTTTGAGCTACTCTCATAAGCCTATTAGTAATTACTTTAGTAAAAATTTTAAAACAAACATTAAGCATACATATAGGTCTATATTGTTATATTTGCTTAGCAACCGAATTTTTGGGAAGCAATGTAATAATCCCAAAATTCAAGCTGAAAATAGACAGAGAGCAGCTATGAAAAGCATGAAACATGGCCATCAAGTTATTTTTAATAACTTCCTAAAATACCTGATAAAACTCAGCTGGAAAACCATCCGGTCCAGCTGCTTTATTATGTTCCATTTGAAAAATGGCATCTTTCACTTCCTTTTCATAAGAGCTTCCTTGTATATATGCCTCCTTGTACTTGTATATATATTGGCTCATTGGTCTCATAATGAATACAAGTACTATTCATAACATGGTATCAGAGCGAGGTTAGGGTTAGGGTTTTACCTGTTTCAGCCGCCGCCGCCGCTGCTGCCGTCACCCTCCCCATGTCCTCTTTTCTCTCTACCGCCGCTGGTGCTCATCGCGGTGCCGCCCACCCATGCGAGCTCTGCGTCGGCCTCAAGTCGCCGCTAGTTTTCCGCCGCTGGATCCCACGCGCCACTGCCAGATTCGGGCCACCCTTCTTCTTCACGCTGCGTCGCCGGAGCGCTTGCTTCGTGTCGCCCGGAGTCGCCTCGTCTTCATCGGCGGCGTCGCATCGTCTTCTTCAGCGGCGTCGCATCGTTGTCAGCCCGGTGTCACCGGTCGCACGAGCCCGAGCCCGAGCTGCTGCCAAACCGGACCTCCTGGTCGCCGCCGTGAGCCTCCGCTCGAGCCCGGTCGCCCGCCCACTCCGAAGGCTTCAACCGCGCCTCGGAGCCGCCTCCGGTGAGCCGCTGCCTCATCGCGCCGGGTCGCGCCCTAAGAAGAGCTTTGCAACTTGGAGTAGTCGTCGGACAAGTACGCGTGGTCCACAGCACCAGCTTCGTCGGCGTAAGCCTGCATCGACGCCGGAATCGGCGGCACATCGAGAGTCACAACGCCCTCCAGCGCCTGAACCACCTGCTCCATCGTCGGCCGGTGAGCCTCGTCGTCCTGCACGCACCAGCAAGCCACCCTGCACGCGCGGTCGAGCTCACGCACGTCCGCGTCGCCGTTCAGCCGCGTGTCCAGCAGCCCGACGACCTCCCCCTCGTGCACGTTCCTCGCGGCCACCAGCGGGAAGTAGCTCGAGCACGCGCCTTGCTCCCCCGTCACCGCCGACGCCGAGCACCTCGTGTTCCTCCTGCCGGATACGATCTCCAGCAGCAGCATCCCGTAGCTGTACACGTCCGCCTTGGTGGTGATCGGCACGCCGGAGATCCACTCCGGCGCGAGGTACCCGATGGTGCCCCGCACCGTGGTGAGCACCCTGCTGAAGTCCCTCCCCACCAGCTTCGCGAGGCCAAAGTCTCCGACTTTGGCCACGAATTTCCCATCCAGCAGTATGTTCTCCGGCTTGATGTCGCAGTGGATGATGCAGTCTCTGCACCCTTGGTGCAAGTACAGCAAGCCCCGCGCCGCGCCGAGCGCGATCTGGTACCTCGCACTCCAGCTCAACATGGCGGAGGATTTCTTCTCGAATAGCACCTTGTCCAATGAGCCGTTCGGCATGTAGTCGTAGACGAGCAGCCGGTCGCCGCCGCGGGAGCAGAAGCCGCGGAGGCGGACGAGGTTGACGTGGTGGATCGTGCCGAGGGTGCGCACCTCGTTCCGGAACTGCTTGTCGCCCACGCGGAGGAGGCCTTCGAGCTTCTTCACCGCGACGACGGCGCCGGCGCCGGGAAACGCTCCCTTGTACACCGACCCAAAGCTTCCACCGCCGAGCTTCTCCGAGAAGTTCTTGGTCGCCCTCCTCACGTCGCTGTACTTGAACGCCACCAGGTTGTCACCTTCTGACGCTTGCATCAGTCTCACTCTCATGTCGTGTCTTCTCTTGAACATCCAAACCAGCACGGACACAATGGCAGACAAAGCTAGGATCGACGCAGCTGAGGCGACACAAGCCAGCACGATTGTTTTGTTACTAGTTTTCGAAGCCACGTCCATGCCAGACAAACGGATGTATAGATTGTTTTTGCCGGCCGCATCGTCGGTCTGCCGCTGCAAGTTAAGCAAATCACCGTGCCACAGAGCACAGCCATCGCCGTAAGAGTAGGCGTTGCAGTCGCAACTCCTCAAGCAAGCCAACCTGCAGTCTTGAGGGCCAGATGCCTGTACAAAAGATGGATTTTTTGGCTGTGAAACGCCAGGCATTAGCAAGAAGGCGTCGTCCTTGCCGTTCGCCGAAACGTTCGTGCTCTGACACCGCAAGGGAGTGTTCCGACGGCAACCCTGCGTGTGATCTCCTTGCTCCCAGCCTCCGGCAGAGGCGGCACGGAAGCCGGCGAGGCAGCTGCAGATGGACTCGCTCTTCTCGTCGCAGACGGCGAACGCGCCGCAGACGGCGTAGACGTCGCACAGTCGGTGCGGCTCCGTCCAGATGAGCATCCACTCATCGGTGGCCGGCACCCACATGAGCACCGTCACCTGGCCGGAGACGTCCAAGACGAGCCTGGAGATGACAGTGGGGTCCTGCGGCGAGTAGGTGAAGTAACTGCCGTTGTCATTGGACACGAACTCGAAGTTGTAGATGTAGTGCGACGTCATCTCCGGGATGCCGGCGAATATGTCGCCGTTCCACTCGCCACTGCTCCAGTACGGCACGGTCCTGTTCCAGTATATGAAGTACTGGCTGGTTCCGTCCGGGTCGATCCCGAGAGAGAACACTCCGGGAGCCGGATCGCCGGAGTTCTTCCAAGCGAGCAGCGTCTGCACGTCGCCGGTGACCTTGTTCAGCCCGAGCCGGGCTCCCGGGAGCCACGTATCGGTGGGGTGATCCATGCTCTGCCACAACAAGAACTCGTCCTCCTCGCGCCAGAGCACGAGGTTTCCGGTGTCCAGGATGACGGCCACGGTGCCGTTCGAACCGGCGGAGCTGATGTTCGTGGACCAGACGAGCTCGTTGGCTTCGCTGATGAGCACGAGGTTCCCGTCGGCCGCTATGGTGAGCCGAGAGGACGCCGGGTCGGCCACCGGCGCGGCCCTGTTCGCGATCCAGACGGGCCTGCATTGCGACACGACCTTCTTGTACCAGATTCCAACGTAGTAGTTGTTGCGCGAGGAGGATGTGTTGCTGCTGCTGCCTGCAGGGCGGAAGAAGCCCAGCTCAAAGCTGCCGCCTTTCGACACGACGGTCCGGCTCCCGGAGATGGCGGAGTTGGCGGAGATGGTGTCCGATGCGAGGCAGAAGCACCGTGCGGCGCAGAGGATGGCCATGAGGAGGAGTGGTGCAACTGAAGCCATGGTCACGGATGAGAGAGAAGATGAAGAGGAGCTAGAAATAAGTGTGTGTCGTGTAATGAATCCGAGATATACTGATAGTGATAGGGTTCCTCGTTTTTCTTTTGTGCCGGGAGGAAGGTTCAAGATCGGTCACCTCAACCTTGGCTTAAATGCTGCGCCTGTGCTGCCAAATTGATCAGGATCGGATCGATTCGGTCAATTTGGCTTAAATACACAGTGATGCTGGTACCTCTCAGGAGTCAGGACGGAGATGGCTGCTAAGACGAGAACATTTAGTAGGAACTATATCGTCCCTTCTGTTTCTCGAAAGATTCTTCTACGATAACTACGACGACAGCGTTTTAGTAGGAAACATCCATACAAGATGTGACTGTTTTTCTTTTGAAAAACATTCAGATTTTTGAGTCATTAGATGAAGATCTAATGTCCCAAATATCACCCCATCCTATACTAACTATTTTCATCCTCAATCTAATCCTAACCCAAGCTCATCCCACCGAAGCACAAATCTCCAAGCAAAATCGAAAAGTCGGAAATCTGACTTTTTCCCTAAAAAAAAACATACGACTGTTTTTTAGCACTTTCCGGAAATATATCGTCCTTTTTGTTTCTCGAAAGAATCTTCTATGATAATTACAAGTGTTGGAAAACTTTGTTGCCTACTAGCTAGTACAGCGATGATTAATAAGATGGGCGTTCATTCACGAGTTATTAAGCTCTGCGTAATGATGATGACACTATTTGCAGGTGCGGCAATGTGGGCAGCACGGCAACTACATAAGCTGAGCACCAGAGCAAGTGGAGAAAGAAGCAGATTTTGTGCACACGGCCATACGGGTCACGATTCACGAACTGTAATAGTCGTTCAGACGGTCGCATGCAGCCTGGGCGCGGCCCATCGATGAAGTTAGCAGAACGGTCCCGTAAATCCTGCATCCCATCCAAAAAAAAGCTCCAAAAGGAGACGCCGGACCATTCTTCGTTGAGTTGCTTGTGACATCTGCCTTTCTAACCATGTCAGAATGTTGATTTTAGTCCTGCTATCATATGTTTTACTACCCAAATTGACCGGATCTATCCGATTCTATAATATATTATTATTATTATTATTCTAACAAAAAATGTAGAATCGTGTTCAAAATTTTCATACGACCCTACCCGATTCTAGTGATTTATTATAAATAATTGTTTGTGTATGTCCCTTCTATTGTAAATTTGAACTTTTTATTTCTTCGTGTCCATTATAGTTTACATAAATAACAAATGATATTTCCTTTGCACTACATTTTGGTAAACAATAGCTCTAATAGTTTCAAAGATGTAGAAGTGTTAAAATACAAGATAGATTTAAAAAAAATGTTGCTTTCGTAGAATCAAATAGGATCTTAGATTCCACGGTGATCCTACTGAACAACCTCCGATCCGATTCAAGATCGCGATTTCAACCTTGTTTCTTACCTCTCACTTTGTGCAGGAGCTTGGGATGAAATGGATACTTCCACATGCTAAAAATAGCAATAAACTTTGTCCTCTTCACGGCAGTTAGCAGTTAACAGTTAACACAAGTCATGACTTGCATGCGTAATGAAAATTCGCCCACGCCACAAAGCATGGATATCATGGAAACATCGTTTTTTAGGAGCTCCAAAAAAACAACCATTCACTAATTTTGAGGCAGCAAGCAACGTACGGTTGCTTCCCCGGCCCGAAGGCAATTTTGGGAAGAAGGCAAGCATGTGTACCAACATCCTTACTTTCCTTGGCAAATCAACGCATGACATCAGCATATGCTTAGCTCGCGACTCGAACCATTTCGAACAAATCGATCTCTTGCTTGCTCGCTCGCTCCATTCCGTACCATCTCTTCCTTCTCCCATTCACCTAATCCCTCGATCTCAATATGTTTTGCACCTGCACGCCTTGCCATTCCACGGTCAAGTACTAGTTCGATCCATGCATGTTACGTGAACGAGATCAGTAGGCAGTAGCTTCAAGAAACTGCGTGCGCAAACGCTAAATACATGTAAAGATCGCGCATTTTTCGGCGAACATGCTGCGCGCGCACCGTCCTCTGATCATGCTGCTGTGCAACCCCGTATCGGCCTGCCTTGCCGTTGCCGGCTGCAGGGGGACGCCTCCGGTGGCGCCGAGAGGGGGCGAGCGGCGGAGCCTGCACGCTGACTCGGCGAGGACGTGGAGGAAGCCGGAGGAGGGACGGCTGAAGCTCAACTTCGACGGGTCGTCCAAGAACGCGTCCGGGAGCGCGAGCATCGGCGGCGTATACCGCGACCACGAGGGCGAGTTCGTGCTCGGCTACGCGGAGCGCATCGGAAAGGCGACGAGCTCCGTCGCCGAGCTCAAGCGCGGGCTCGAGCTGGCGCTGAGGAACGGGTGGCACAGCATCTGGATCGAGGGCGACGCCAAGACGGTGGTCGACGTCGTGCGGAACCGCGCGCAGGTCAGGTCGGAGGAGGACCTGAGGCAGTGCAGGGAGATCGCCGCGCTGCTCCCGCTGCTCGACGACATGAGCGCGTCGCACGTGCGCCGGGGAGGGAACAAGGTGGCGCACGGCTTCGCCAAGCTCGGGCATAAGGCGGCGCGACGTGCCGCCCGACGAGGTGCTCAGGTTCCTGCGGCGAGACGCCGAGCGGAAGTAGCCGTGCGCGCGCGCGGCTGCTCGTGGAAATGTGCGTGCGCACGTTGATTTGTACAGGATTGTATTTGTAGGTGCACTTGCACATTCGTTTGGTACTGGGTTGGAGTAAATTGTTCATAGTACAATTCAACCCATCAAAAAGGAAATGACACGATTACGTGCCGGTAAACTCGCTTATCCTCGACTCGTCCAGATTTGTTTTCTTTCGTGCATTGCTCTCCCCATCTGCCGTTTGTTTGCCTTGCTCGCTCCCTGATCCTCTGCAAGGCCAAGCCCATTACGTCTATTGTTCTCCGTCCCTTATTCGATCTCCCCGAGCCCGAGCCCAGTAGACCTGATAATGGGTAGAAACCCAATCCAAAACCCCACCCAACCCACAAAGGCATAACAAAATACCCAACTCAACCCAGCCCATCTAAACTTCCTAAGAACCCAACTCAACCCAACCCGTATGGAATTTCAACCCAACCCGACCCGTATCAACCCAACCCCCGCACAGTAGAAACCCAACCCAACCCCCGCAATGAATAAATAGGCTAAGTTCATGCACTGGTTCTAGTATTTCAGTATTGCTCATGCATGAACTAGAGAGGCTACATCATTCAGTTCGCAGGAAAACATATAAGAATTACTTAGGCATAAGAATGATTCAAGCACCAGTAGCTTGGATCCAAGTAACCACACATCCACTATTAAACAGCGCAAGTAGAAGAGAACAATCGACTGAAGCACTTAAACCGAATATACATGGATATCATGTACAGGAATCTGGAATTTAATCAGCTCAAGCACAAGCACCAATAATCAACTATCTAGATTTGAACCAGACCATCACTACAGCTATACACAAGGCATCAGATGGTAGTAGTACTAGTTGCAGCAGGTAGCAGATAAGAAGAGAACAACGGAAGTGAGAGCAGGGAAGGAGATGAGAAGAAATTAGAGTAAAGCTGTGAGGTCTCGTGGCCAGGCCGGCGCCGTGCTGGACAAGCGCGTGCGCCATGGAAGGGCTGATGAAGGCATACATATGTACCAACTACCAAGACATCAGGCCGGATCTGGGATCGAGATCTCCCCAACTCCAACACAAGAAATCGGGGGAAAAGGGAGGAGGAAGCTACTTACTCAGCGACTAGGCTTAGGCGTCACAGAGGAGGCCGCCTGCTGCTAGCATCCGTCTCCGATGGAGAGAGAGGACTTGCTACCCCACAAAACGAGAGCCAAAGGAGGAGGGCGCGCGGTGGTGGAGATACGGAAGCGGAGGGGGCGGCGAGAGCCGAGGGAGGAGAGAGTCGATACCAGCGGCAAACCAGATGAGAATAGTGGCGAGACCCAGAGGAGGTGAAGAACCAGAGCTCAGATCTCCGCCGCAGAAGAGGCGATATGAGCTCTGATTAGGAGCGACGCCGACGAACCCTACCAGTCCACCTCCGCGTCTAAGACGTCTTCAGTCTCCCACCCAAGCCAACCCACTTAGGCAAACCCCACGGGTTGAATCCATTTCGAACCCGAAAGTTTTGAATCCATAACAACCCAACCCAACCCGTTTTTACTATAAATCCAACTCAACCCAACCCGTTAGTTGTCTTAACCCATTCCAACCCATCCAAAATCAACCCAAATAAAAACTCAACCCATTTAACCCGTTTCAACCCAACCCGTTAACAGGCCTAGAGCCCAGTCCAAAGCCCAGCCCCCTGAATGCTAACATGTTACATGTGGCCAGACTACTACTCGTGTCGGCATACCAAATAAGGAGACAGTTCCCCTAAAAAATACAGTAGCAGTACTACACCTGTACAGTACATTCGTGGAAGTGTGGAACTCGCTGCACTGCTGAAACGAAGAGATGCTACCTAGTTAGTGCTAGTACAAGCACAATTTGACAGTACAAACTTGATCCCATCTCAGGGAGTACAAGTTGCAGACTTGCAGTACAGTAGTACCACTTCTCCAGACTTGGATCCAGTGTTTCCCAAGTGGTAGTACCATTATATATATGCAGAGGTGCAGATGCAGATCAAGTCAAGAGTGGACCGAGTTAGTAGGTGACGTGAAGAGAATCAAATGCATCATTGAGTGCAGCGTTGATGAGTACTGCCATAAACAAGCTCTGACTCACGCGCATTTGATCGGTGATCTGAGTGATCATCAGCGCTTCACTCAATCATGTCTTTGGTATCTCTGCCAACTGCCATGCAACCACAAACATTTCCGTTATGATAAGAAGAACAGTCTGTTCCAGGCAAGTAATGGAAGACGGGCGGGCTGAGATTGGCAAGACACAAGAACGAAGAGGTAATTAGTTCCTTCTGCATAACAATCGCATTTCTTCCATTTTCATTTGCACCTAGCAAATCCCATCAAATCAGAGTACGGGGAACAAGAAAATGGATCATTTTTTTTTGTGCACATATGTAAAGGTTTGCATACCACAAATGAGGGGGATGAAAAGGAGAATTTCCAAACGAAGTGCAATAAGAACCACTTAATTAGGTCCCCAGCAGACGAGGTGGTACGCCCTGTGCAGCTTCTCCTCCTCCGACCGCTTGGGCCTGGCCCTGCCGCCGGCGCAGGCGGCCGAAGAAGACGCCACGCTATTGCTCGCGCCCGCGGTCTGGGACGAAAGGGACACCGTGACGGCGCGGCCCGTGACCTTGGCGGCGGCGGCGCGCTGGTAGAGCGACTGGAGCGCGTAGTCCCACCGGCACAGCCCCGCCTGGTCCTTGAGCGCCTCCACTGCGCCCATGCTCGCCGCCACCACGAACGACGACGCCTTCTTGCTCACCGACGAGCTCATCCTTGCTTAGACTCCCGGTCGATCTCTCGCACACTGACGCTGTCTTGTATGTGACTGAGTAGCTTGCAGGTTGCTTCTATTTTGCCTCGGTTAGGTGGGGCGGCAGCGAGGAAGGACGGGGGGGAGTGGAAACAGGGGGCTCCGGTTGCTGGTTTGGGACGAGTAAACTACACCCAGATTCCCAAAAACCAGCGGTTGGGCTCTTGGGGTGGTGCGCAGGGTGGAATATTCTCCTCTTTGCTGGCACTCGACGACAGAGTTATGCTATTTAAGAAACTAGACATTTTTTTTAATTTAATGTATTGATTCGATCCTTACTCTTAAGTGGAAGACATCTTATTATAAAAAGAAAAGCAATAAAATTCATCTCAACCGCGCGCTCTCTCTCTCTCCATTCTCCTCCCCCCTCACAGCCTCACATCCGATCTCTTGCTCCCCACAACCTACGACGCCTCCTTTGCCCTTCACCCTCCACGCCACCCACTGGTCAACCCCCCCCCCCTCCGTGCCTCCGCTAGTCGACCCCTGACGAGGACATAATAATCCTCATTTTATCTTTTATCTATAATTCTTATTATAGGTAAATATGACGTCATGTGGACCCTGAGTATACCACTTAATGTTATGAGGGAAGAGCCTAATGGGTGGTCGTAAGTTCTTCTACGACCACCCCCATAGTCGTAAGTTATGCTACGACTACCCCCATAGTCGTAAGATATGCTACGACTATCCCATAGTCGTAAGTCTTGCTACGACTACCTCATAGTCGTAGGCTCCTCTACGACTAGGTCAACTACGACCATCTTATGATCAAACAAACCTACAGACAAGTGGGTCTTATTGATTAAGGGATTCAAACAGTCATCATACTCTGTTATTCTGCGAAGTAATGACACGTAATACTCCATTATCTCGATATATAGTCATTAGCGACATGGAGGAGTTAATACACCGTGATTATTACCAACGTGCATGCTCACATGAGGTGATGAGGCGCCGCTTTATCTGAGTAATCGCTTCTTCCTTCACGCACTATAAAAGGCGGCAATCGAGAAAGGAAGAGGAGGATCAATCGGACCATCGTAAATACAAGCACTATCTGTAATAGTCTTAGTTTTTCCCCGATTGTTCGAAATACACTCAATACCACACGCATACGAGTAGGGTTGTTATTCTCTCCGGAGAAGGCTGAACTCGTATAAAAATCCCGTGTCAATCTCTGCGTGATTCCATTCTAGGAGACCCCGAATCAAACAATCTTTACGTAAGTTCGGTTCTAAAACACCGATGGTTGGCGCCGTCAGTGGGGATCTTCCGTAATCTCTTGTCAACATACTCTCTGTTTCCAAATCTCATGCACTCATGGCGGAGAATGGAACGAGGAGAATTGGTTCGACTTGGCGGACTGCAGACGTCGACATGGATGCCGGATTCGATTTTAACCAAGTGATGACTCATCCTATGGCATTGTCGCCTCCGGGATCTTCCCAGATCCAGAGACAATGTCGCCGGTGGAGTTGAGGAGGATCCTTATCCCTCATAACAAGACGCCCAAGAGAGGAATCTACCTCTCAAAGGACAAGGGTCAATCGACCAGACCGCGCCCGGTGGACTCACGGCGACGACGAGAGTTTTTCCTCGAAGTGTCCAAGTCCCCCTAAGGCGATCCGACTTGGTGAGGCAAACGCTGCCTTTGAGGATGTCAAGAGGTATCTTACGAGTGCTCCTATTCTGGTCTCTCCGAAGCCAGAAGAAACGCTCTTGGTTTACCTAACTGCCACGCCACATGCAGTAAGCGCAGTAGTGGTCGTAGAACGTGAAAATGTCCAACGACCAGTCTACTACGTAAGTGAAGTTTTACACTGACCTAAGGAGCGTTACCCTCAGGTCCAAAAGCTTCTATATGCCCTCCTCATGTCTTCGAGGAAATCTGCGGCATTATTTTCAGCGCACAAACTAGTCAGGTTGCCCGAGTTTCCTTGGGAGCGATCCTCCGAATAGGGAAACAAAGAGGCGCATGGCAAAATGGTCGGTCGAACTTGGGGAGTTCGACATCCATTTCGTGTCCCGAACGGCCATTAAATCCCAGATCTTGGCGGACTTTGTCGCCGAATAGACAAATCTGAACTGCTCAGATCCCCATCTGATTCCCACGACCGATGGGATTTATGTACTTTGATGGGTCGCTTACTTTAAGTGGCTCGAAATTCAGGTGGTCTGGTATCTCCTACGGAGAGACCTTAAAGTATGCCATACAATTAAACTTTCGGGCCACTAATAACGTGGCGAGAATCACGAAGGTTTGCTAGGCGGTATACGAGCCACGAAAGCTCTCGATTCACCGACTACTCGTGAGAGGAGACTCTCAACTAGTCGTGAATCAAGTCGACAAAGAGTACCGGTTTCTAACCCGACAATGTCTCGGTACTTATCGGAAGTCGTAAGCTAGAAAAGTATTTTTTAGGTTTCGAGGCACAATTCATCCTCGAAGGATAATTTCTCGCATGAACCCGACTTGCTCGAATAGCTTCTTCCCGATCTGAAGTACCAAAAGGAGTCTTCTTGGAACAACTCGAAGCCTTCTCAGTCGACGAGCCGAGACACCTCCTATTGAGACAAAGATCTCTAGAGTACGAGGATACATGGATGGTGCCCATCTATGATTATCTTGAAGTGTTACAGACCAAGACGATCTCGAGGCAATGTCGCTTATCCCGAAAAGCCAAAATGTATACTTTGGTCGAAGGAGTTCTCTATAAAAGGGGTACTCAAGGGGTGCTCATGCGATGCATTCCGCAGAGCGAAGGATTAACACTCCTTCACGACATACATGGTGGCATCTGTGGAAATCATGCTTCCTACAGAACGTTGGTCGGCAAGGCTTTTCGACAAGGTTTTTACTGGCCAACAACCCTATACGATGCTAAAGAGTTGGTTAAAAAGCCCTATACGATCAAGCTAGTGCACACAGTGTCAACACAGATGAATATCGATCCACACAAAAGATTAATAACATAAACGAGTAATTTGATAACAAATAATTGTTTTGACCTTATGGTCGAGTTTACAATTATTAAGCCATGCAGGGCTGACAAAGAAAATAAATAGCAACGGAACAAAGAAACTTCAGCGAAATCCCATCAATTCACCACAGGCATCTGACTGGGATCAAGACCCTACGATCAAGCACCTTCGATGAACTCCTCCTCGGAAGCAGGCGATGACTCCTCCTCTTCTGTTGCATGTTTTACAACAAGCATGAGTACACAACCGTACTCGTAAGTCATACCACAGAAATGCAATTATGCATGATGGCTTATTCCAAGGAATGGCTTCTGTGGCTCTTTTGCAGAAATGCAGCATTTGCAGTTTGAATACAAGTAATAGATTGAAAGCATAATTCAAAACAAATAGACAATAATAATTTGACAGTTTTATTTCACAAAGACACATAGCCTAAACAAGTTATTCATATAGCCATATGACTTAAGTCACACAGCTCTCTTCCCAAGGTTTTCATGAAAATCTACCCCTCGTGTGAAATTCCCGAGCATGTCCATGACCGCGGATGCGGCTATTTGAATAGATTGGTTAACACTCTGCAGATGTTGTACACTTTACCCACAAGATACAACTAGTGTAGCTAGCACTAGCCGTAACAAAACAGTTCAGAAACTTCATCTCGACATTGACACTTCCGGTATGCTTAGCCACCACAGACGCACACCGTTGGACAGGGAAACGGCGAACCGCCCCGCGATGCGACTACTTGGTAGTACACACCTCCACCCAATCCGACACAGCTAACCTAAAACCTGAGTAATCAATATCAAGACTCCATAACTTACTAAGTTATGCCCGTCCCATACCAGACATGTGGTTGTACGAAAGGCCTAGTTCAATGGCGCACAAGGTTAAGTCCTTAATTGACCAAGGCAAGACTTTCAAATTCTAACTTATCATTCCCGCCAACACAGATCCACCATAAAAGCACACATGACCACTTGCCCCTGTCCAAAACCTTTTTCCACCCTGTTGGTTAAGTGCAACATGCCATCAACGAGTAATGACACATAGTACACACAGTTCTATCAAATGGTTCCATAGTCACTTAGTCAAGTTTATAATTGCGACTTACATGAAATGATGACTCGTAGCATGGCTAAGCAAACTAATCGTACCTAACCAGCCCACGTTGGTAATATAATAGCACCAACTAAATAAACCAAATTAGGGTGACAAAAGATTATGGCATACAATTAGACAAAGATGTCATAACAAATTGGATATTAACTAATCCCAAAAATATTGAAATAAATAATTAAAATAAATGCAATACTTTGAATCAATATAACTTTTGAAAACTGGGTTCAATATGATCAAAGGTATAACTTGCCTTGGAATAGGTCTAAGTACTGATCTTGCTCTTGAGGTGCTCCTTCTTCTTCAAATCTTTCTGAAGTATCGACGTCTACTCGCAAACGAACGTAAATAAACAAAACAAATAAATAACAAAGGCAAAACAAATTCCAAAAATTAAATAAAAATCTCAGATAAATAGATCTCGGATTTAGATGAATTTAGAAATTTGAATGGGCTCAAACGGAGTTCGGGTGCAAAAGATATGAGCTTGGGAAGTTTGAAAATCTAAAAAAACCCTAAAAAAGAATTATCTGAATTATTCTTTAACAGAAAATCGGAATAATGATGTCGGCTGACGTCAGCGAAGGATTTTTCGAAAATAAAAGAAATCAAAGGAAATTATGACATGTAGGACCCACACGTCAGACTCATGGTTCACGGTGAAACTCGGTCCACCAAACCGATCTGAATCTAGGAATTGGATCGACATGCGAGCGCGTGCGTGGGTGTTGGCTGGATCGCCACGCGTGCGCCACGTAGGATCAAAAGATGAGGTGGCTGGTGACACGAGTGCACACGTCAGCTCGATGGCGACGGCGCTCGGAAATCAACGGCAACGGCGAATGGCGGTGACTCACCGGCGGCGGATGGTACCAGGAGGTAGCTGGGACTATTGCGATCCCGATGAGCCAACTCCGGGTGGTCGAGGTAGACGGTGGCGACCGGCGGCGAGGCTCAAGCGGTGGAGCGGATCTGATTTTGTCGGACGGGGCCTCCGGTGAGGTATTGACGGCGTGAATGGTCTCTGGAGGTAGAGGGTGCGACGCTGAACACAACGGTGAAGACCATGAGCTCAGGGCGATGTCAACGGCAGCGGAATTGGAGAAAAACCACGGCGGCGACAAAACCCTAAAAGTCGAATTAGCGGCGGCACTGAAGCTCTCGGATGGAATTGAGCTAGGGTTTGGGATGCGGGGGTCCTGGAGATCCTCGGGGGCTATTTATAGGGGCTTGGGTGGCACAGATCTGGAAACGCCCAGAAAGGAGTCCGAGATGAATACGAGAGGAAATCCCGAAATAGGAGGGGATAGAGTCCGATTCGAGGATGATTGGTTGAAGATACGTACGCGGTTTAGCAAGAGATAAGATTTGATAACCAAATCCGAGACTGTTTAGTTGAGATTTTCTCCGTTGTCGTTACGAGTTTGAAGATTGGCAATGGCGGACGGCGCTGGCTCGCGCGAGGAAGAAGACCGGGTCGGTGACGACGACGCACACGTCCCACTTGGCAGAGACACAAGGAAAGCGAATGCGTTCGGACAACGAGATCCAACCGTCCAGATTTGATCGAACGGGTCAAAACGTAGGTGGCGTTCGGACCGCCCGAACAGCTCACCTCCATCGGACCGTCCAAATACGATCGGACGGCTGAGAACAACTGAGCGCACGGAGAGAGAGAGAGAGAAAGAGGGCGCTAACCAGCGGGGTCCACTGTCGTGAGCAAAGACACAAGTCTTGAGAAGAGTTGGGTTACTTGAAAGAAAAGGGCCTAAGTGGAAGGATGGGTTGCAGCCCAAAAGGATTTTTGAGATTATTAATAGGTTTTCTATTTTAGAAAATACCAGAAATTCAAATAAGCAATAGAAAATAGTAAATGAACTTGGAAAAATTCTAGAAAATATATCCAAGCACAAAGAACCCAAATAAAATAGTTTTGACCCTTGTTGATGTTGACTTTAATCATATTAAATTATTTTGATGTACAAAGTCCATGTTCAAGCTTTTGAATTAAATTCAAATAACACCCAAATGGTGAATTTCTCCTACTAACTATTCAAAAGATTTTTAAAGCTAAGAAAATTAGGATGTTACACCCCCCTCCGTGCCTCCGCTAGTCGACCCCCACCCCCTAGTCCTTCTCCCTCCGCACTGTGGAGGAGGCCAAATCTGGCTAGCTGGTGGGCGACGGCGCCAACGAGCTGCGAGCGACGGCAGCGATGAGTTGCAGGCGACAACGTCGAGGCTAAGCCGACGGTGGCAAGGCGAGCAGAGACGACATCCTCTCCCTCCATCATCCTCAATTCAAGACCGGTAGGTGGCCACGTGATTTTTTTTATTGCATTGGAATCAAATCATGTTGAGAGTTCGGTTCCAGGATTTTTTTTTCCGTTCGAATCGGCGTATCTAACGTATTGAATTTGATTCAATGCCTTCTCTTTTTTCCTTTGAATCGGCTAAAATACAACATTGGAGATAGTCTAGGTGTGCCCAGAAACGTTCTTTAACATCATTTGAGCCGGTATTTAAAAAGAAGAGTTGACTGTGTTGATCTGTTTTGTATGTGTGCTATATTCAAACTTTCCGAAATTTGTCGGTGGATATCTTTACGGTCATTATACCAATATAACTAGATGAATTATCTTATACAATTATTTTACACTTAAAAATACAAATGTATTTATTTTACAAATATAATACCTATGACCTGAAAATTTAATAATATGTTATATGATCTGTTGTAATATTTCGTACCTCATTAATATGTATAACTATAATCTGATCCCAATGAAATAAACGGTATAAATAATTATCTTTTCCTCTCGAATAATGAGTGAATTTCTATAATGTATCTTTTACGGACTATCTTAATAATTTCTAGCTTTAGAACGAATAATGTGATTTGAATCATATCGGTTGTTTATAATTTATTTATTATATAGATTGACAATTGTTCCAAGAAGATGATGTTATAATTTTAGTTAACATAAATATTTTGAGATAGAGGTCAATTTTTGCTACTACTAACTCTAATCATAAATACATATCGCTTTTGGGATACATGTAGTCAAACTTTCAAAATTTTGGCTATCGATATCTTTTTAAATATTTAGATTTGATATATGAAAATCATATGTATAGATTTGTCTCGAAAAGTATTTTCGTGATATTATAAATTTATTGGGTATTATAACTATATTACAAAAAAAATTAGTGATTAAAGTTATATTTTTTTGGACCGTGTCATAGTCTAAAACGACATGTCTGTTAAAGGTGTACATGTTGTACATGGACACTACACCAATAAAAAAATGTTTTTTCCTTAGTCATAGCAAAGGCCACTCATCCTTTTCTTAATGTTATATAGTAATCTCCACTAACTGCAATTAATGTTATTTCTCTCTTCTCTCATGCATCCACATCACTCTTATTGTTCACGACCTTTGAATGAAAATTGAGTGTCATAGATGTTCCAACATTGGCATTGTCTTCCAGTTCTTTTAGGCTCTAACGTGTTTTACCTTAATTTGTTCAAATCGTTATCACCATCAAATTGATTTATACAAATTCCTGTTGCAACGTGCGGGGCATCCTTCTAGCATATTAAACAAGTAATCCCCACTAACTATAATCAATGTTATTTCTCTCTTCTCTCATTCATTCACATTACCCGTATTGTTTCAACCTTTGGACACAGATTGAGTGCATCCAAATCTCTTTATATAAAAGGGCGCAGAAAGGAGATGAGAAGAGAGTGGCCACGTCGACAGGAATTCATAGGCCGTCGGATTCCACGCGCGCCTCGCTCCCGCCGTCCGATAGGTTCCATCGGTGCGTTCGCACGCCATCGCCTCGTCTCGCCGCGTGTGCGCGCTTCCTCGTTCGCAGCGAGCCAGCGCTCTGCTCGCATGCCATCCCCTCGATGCCATGTGCTGCTGCTGCCTCGCTTCCTGTCGATCTATCGCGTCCGCATCGCAGCTGGGACAAAGCACGCCACGGCTGTTGTCTCCCGTCTCAAAACCCTAGCGCCTCCCCAATCCCAACCCCAACCCTGCCGCGCCGCGGCTCTCCGCCCGCCCGCCCTATCAACGGCGAAGGAGTCCCCGCCGATTAAATCATTGCGGATCGGCCACCGCCCGATTGGGATTGGGTTGGGTTGGTCGAGGCGAGATTCGGATTCGGATTCGGGGTTTCGTTGGATTCGCGAGTTTGGGAGAGAGTATGGTGGGCGGAGGGAGGAGGGGAGCGGAGGAAGTGAAGCTCAACACCGGCAATGTGTTCACGGCGCTCGAGACGCTCAAGAAGAAGAAGGGCGGCGGCGGCAGCAGGGCAAGGGGGCTCCTCCTCCAGAGGAATCAGGACGAGGCGGTGCAGCAGCAGCCGCCGTAGAAGGAAGTCTTCTGGGTGCCCGCGCCTCTCACCACCGAGTCACGGGCTGACGTCGAGGACGACGACGACGACGACGACGACTTCACCACCACCGCGCCACCGCGCCCGGTATGGGGCCTAGGCCACGGCGACGACGGGGGCAAGGGGGAGGACGTCGAGGAGGACGCTGTCCATGCCGCACTGCCCACTCCCGTCGCCATCGTCTCCAGCCTCTGGTCTTCACGGCAAAGCCCTTGGATAATTGGATCAGTCTTCGTAAGATCTATCCCAGCAAGATTATCTTGTTCCCGACGTTCTTATTGCTGGTTTATGTCTTGAATTCTTTGAGATGTTTTGTTTTGTGAGGAAAATTTCCAGTCTGCTCCAATACTTCGTAGAATTAATATCTTCTTGGCACTGCAAGTTTGGGATGCTCGTTTACTCATAGTCTTATGGTTTAGGAATTTTAGTTGTAACCCACAGATTTCTTCATTCGAAGTGATCCCAAAAACTATATTAGCTTATTATCCCCAGGCCTTGATTTCAGATATGAGTGCAAATTCACAGCCTTTCCTGCGTTCTCCTGCACAAGTATCTATATCTCTAATTCTGTAACAACAAAAACTAATTTCATATTTGTGTTCCGTGTTTCCAGTTTAACATGATTCATTTGAGCTCAGCAAATGGGAGCGAGCACTGGGAAATGTCGATGTTGATCTATGGTTACAGGATGATACAACAAGTTCTGCCCAGCCTGCTTTCGAAGCCTTCTTTCAGCAGGTGCCCCCTTTTTTTTGCATTTAAGATCTCTTTCTGTAGGAAGATAGCCATTCAGAATTAATTGAAGTGTCTCTCTCGAAAAAAAAAATACTTCAGGTGTCTATTCCTGTGAGGCTCTAACATGGGTGTATTTTTGTGCATTGAAACTTTGTGTTATCACTCCGTTCAGATCAGAGAGTTTGAGAACCTGCTGAATACATTGACAAAACTACTGAAGGATCTTCAGGTGAGCATCAATACCAAAATGGAGGTCCTGTTGTTATTTAATTTTCAAATATTATGTTCCCTCTTCAAGTCTTCAGAGTCGGGGTTATTAGACCTTGTCAGTACTTGAGCGCCTATCTACCTGTAGATCTATCCTCGCATATGCCAGTATGATATATGTATTCAAAATGATGTTTGAAAAATGCTAAATTTGGCCCAAATCTGTTTAGGTGACCTGTTGAGTGAACAATATTAGCTTCGTCTCTCTAAAGGTCTCTGATGTCTATGTACAACTAAAATGAGTAGTCAAAATTTATCACCAAGGCAGCAGCTACTGAAGGTATCGTATGTAATTTTATTTGTTTATCTTCAAATAGAACGTCATAGTCATTTCTGTGTTGGCTCCAATTTTCCATCGCTAATGCAGTTTAAACTGCTTTTGGTGGCCTTGAAATTCAGTTATACACAGCGGCTTATGATTCTTATAGCAAAGCATGTCGGTATTGGCACGTAGAATGGGACTCTCTCTTTATTCTCGTCCGATTAATCCTTTATTTAGAAGATCTAAAGAATGAATGATTTGATTACTCAATATTCGATTCTTCTTTCACCGTCGATTGGAATAGATTCACAGTAATTCTTAGTTTTCTCTTAATTTCATGTTTCATAAGCATTCATAATTTCTTTACAAAAAATATATAATCCAGATATCGATACAATTCAGTTATTTTTAGTACTTCAGTAGATTTTGCTTTGTTTATCCTTTAGTTCAGTTTACATTTTTCACTGTGTGCCTATGATCTTGGGCTGTGGCTTATTCAAACATGCCCATCTTAATTTTTGTACTATTTATATATTACAGGGAACAGCTACCGTGGTCCTTGTTGGGCTTGTTGCAGCATTAAACTTACTCAGTGGAGCATTGGCTGAGCACACTTACCTTTTCCTGGTTGCTGCAGAGGTCTCTTTCATTGTGCTTCCATATTAGGACCTTTAGTTTGCACCACCAAAGGGCTCTTGCTTGCTCTAGCTTCTAAGTTATCTTTATATACCGAACCACATTCCCATACTTTATATCCTAGAATAGAAATAATGTTATTTATTTCCCAGTTTTCATGTGCATATTAACTATTTGAGGGTAAAAAGACCGCCCCCCCTCCGGACAATCATAATGAATTGTTAATGTTTCTTATGGTTGCAGGTACTTCCTTGATGCTCTTAATTATAGTTTGTCAACCTCAAATAGAAATATTGTCAGTTTCAGCTTTGCTCAGGTACAACTCTTCAATTGCATGCATGCTTTCCTGAAGTGGTTTACCCTGACATAAACAGAAAAAGTTATGATAATAGGTGTTGTGTTTTGTTAGGGAAAGAATTATTGGCGTATTAAAAGGTAAATTAAAGGAATGTCTTTGCATGATTTGTCTTTGTTTTGAGTACGAGGTTTAGTACTTTACCTATTTGATTGCATATATGGTTCAGGTGAAGCTCTTGGATTATTGGGTCGTTCAAGTGCAAGTTGTTACAGTAGTGTGTAAAGTAAAGTTAATATGCATATGAATTTTTAGTGCACTAATTCTTAGGTGCGTCCTAGCTTTTTTTAGTTTTTATCATTACACTGGTGGAGTTAAAATGGTTTGACTGGCCAAGAAATATGTAAAACCATCTGGTATCATTTATTTTGTTAAATCTTATACATGACCTCAACAACCTCAAAGCCAAGTAATGTTATGGTGCATATAACATTTTCCACCTTGTACGCAAACTTGGCACACATAGGCTGTATTGGTTTCTTATTTGGCAGGATAACGCTGCTGTTCTGTTTTGGTTTTAAAGAAAAAATAAAACACTCCTGTTTTGTTTTTTATGCTCTTTTCACTTTCCGATAATGCAGGATTGCTGTGGTTGCTGAAGTTATATGTGCTGGATGTTTCATGAGCTTATACATAGGTGATTTAAGTCATTTAGTTTATCTTTTTTTTATTCCTGAACGTGTGGCAACCAGTATAAATTATCACATTCTACTTTGCTCTCTTTTGAGTAACTTTGTAAGCTTTACATTCTTGAACTGCTTGTGACCATGTAGCATTGGGTGGTTCCTTAATCATCTTTGTGGCCTGCATTATAATAATACCATTTTTCCTATAGCAAGTTTCTGCAGACTTTTAATTTTGGGTCAACAATTATTTTTTGTCGCGACTCGAATTGCAATGATTAAGAAATATGGCACAATTATTTGCTTGTCAAATGGTAGTTCCACATTTTGTTCACTAATAATTAATTATATGGTAATTCCACATATTAGTCCATTGATCGTTAAGTGCTCTCCTGACCTCTCAAATACATTGTTAGAGTAAGCCGTGTTTATTGAGTTTGAGAAATTATGTAGGTTCTTCAAACTGACCCTCGATTTATCAGAAATGGAGCAAGAAACCATGAATCCATGACCATTTGGCTTGCAGTGAATTTTCTTACAAAACTGGAGTATTAAACTATGGCGCCTAGACCTTTAGTCATATGCATGAACCTTTTCTATGAATTGCCAAACAAACAGTGGAGTATTAGTTCGCTTCGGTTTGTAAACTCTTTTATCTCTTCGTAAACACCACCAATTTGGATTTCACTTCAACTTTGCATTTTTTTCACCAAGCTCTCCTGGGAATTGATACCATCAATCACACACAACAGCACTACTGAAGTTGAACTATATATTATAGTTATGTACAACATTAATATTCCTTTTCTACACAACATTTTTCCTCTTGATTAATTTTCTTTGTATCCATATCTACTATGAGTGTGTGGGGTTATGGTCTATTTGAATTTAGACCCTGACATGGTTTACCTCCACATACCATTTGATGAACTACATTAGTTCTATCTCCAGAATTCTCTTTTTCTTGGACGCAAATACTTGCGTTCGCCTTTCTGCCTCCTTATTAGGACCTTTAGTTTGCACCAAAGAGACTGCTCTTGCTTGCTCTAGCTTCTAAGTTATATTAGTTCGTTTCCAATTTTGTAAACTCTTTTATCTCTTCGTAAACATCACCAGTTTGTATTTCACTTCAAGTTTGCATGTTTTTTTTGGCACCAAGCTCTCCTGGGAATTGATACCATCAATCACACATAACAGCACTATTGAAGTTGAACTATATATTATAGTCGTGTACAACATTAATATTCCTTTTCTACACAACATTTTTTCTCTTCATTAATTTTCTTTGTATCCATATCTACTCTTGAGTGCGTGGGGTTATGGACTGCTTGAATTTAGACCCTGACATGGTTTACCTCCACATGCCATTGGATGAACTACATTAGTTCTATCTTCAGAATTCTCTTTTTCTTGGACACAAATACTTGCGTTCGCCTTCGCGCGCCAAGGCGCGCGCAGGTTTCTAGTTGAGTGTCATTGATGTTTCCTCATTTACATTGTCTTCTGATTCCTTTAGGCTCTATTGTGCTTTATCTTGATTTGTTCAGACATTACAAACAACTAATCAATTTCTACAAATTCCTGCTGTATCGCGCGATATCTTTCTAGTTTTCCAACACCCAACTAGATAATTTAATGTAATCTGACACATGCTCTGCCGCTGTAGGAACTACACGCTGTATCTACGAGGATGAGTTTACTAAAAGGAAATGATCTCGCGAGAGATACGACGGGATCATCAGACGAGGAGTGAGAATGAAGTTTATTTCGCGCCAGTTAAATCACTCAAACCGTGTGCCTGTGAACCGGGGGAGATCCCCGAAGAAGAACCGACAGATTGCCCGTGGTTTCAGTCGTGTGGTGGGCGGCAGCACGCACCCACTGGTTTCTGCGGTTTCCGTTCGGCGTTCGTTGGCTTCGCGCTGTCTTGTCGTTTCTAACCGGCCGCACGGGCCAAAACCGTGGACGCTCCGAGTCTCTCCCAGCCACCGTTTCCCGCTCGGCTCTCGCACAGCCCCCCACCGCACGTTATCGGGTCGGGCATGTTCCAAGCTGTCGGCATCGTCAGTTGGTGCGAAACCCAGAATTTTTTTTTCAAATAATCCATTTTTTATTATTAATTACAACATTATCGCCGCATAATATTTTTCTGAAATATACGCGCCGCCAACCGTTTGGCGGCGGACCGACATTCGGCCGCGATCGTCCCAGATTCAACCGCTGAGCGATCGACACTTGTCGCTTCAACGGTTGGTCCTAATACGCATTCACTTATCTAAATGGCCGGGCATTGTTGTGCGTTGAGTCTCGATCCCAACCGTTGAGCTATTTGGGACCGGTCAATGATCGAGCGATTGGTCCGATCGCCTAACTACCGAAAGCGATAGGAGTATATTTCTGTAAAAAATATTATCGTAGGTATAATATTGTAATTAATAATAAAAAATAGATTATTTGAAAAAAAAATTCGCGAAACCCACGCGCAAACGCATCGGCGGAGACAGAATCGGACATAAGGGGCCAGTTCAAACGTTAAAGATTTGCATAGCGAATAACACATATTATCTTCGTTTTTGAAAGCATATTGTTTTCTGTATTAGAAGTGCAGTGCTGAACGTCAAATAGAAAAATATGGAGGGAGTACTATCATATTTCCTGTGGACGAAAATGCAAATCGATCAAATCTAGAAGTTTTCATACATTCTTAAAAAATTATGAGATATAAGGGGAGATTATAATTATAAATCTCTGCACAATTTGAAGATCAAAATCAATCATATTTTCTATATATGAAAAAGACAAATACAAGATTTTGAAATTTTACAAAGATATAAAACATACCCTCCTCAGCCTTTGGTAATTTGTTAATAATTTTTAGAGACTCGTACGTTGGAATTCACATTTTTCACATGATTTTTCGCCTTTCATTACTAATATATGCACCTATAACATAATATCATTAACATTACAAAGAATGTAAAACTAAATTTCTGATAAGTTAGCGCATTGAATACACAATTGAGTTGTATCTGTACATAGTAAAAGATAGGTTGACACCGTAGGGGGAAAAATAACAAAAGAAACACTAACAACATGCTTCATCGAGAGCGTTAGGGATAGACCATTACGGGAATAACATGATTACTAGCGGGGTTACGGGAATAACATGATTACTAGCGGGGTTTCGTTCGTGATAACGTGTGCCAGCATGATTACTAGCGGTTTCGTTCGTGATAACGTGTGCCCGTTCCGCAGCGTTTGGCTGAGAGAATTAGGCAGCTAGCCCGGCTCTATAAATAAGAAGATTTCAGAAAGACCAACGATCGGTAGGCAGCTAAGCTAACTAGCCTATTAGGCTGTAGTACAAGAAAGAAACCGCCACTTCAGGTCAGGCGGTGGACGCACGTCGGCGGGCATGCGCAACGGGCGGCAGTGCAAGCGGGAGTCCGCCTTCCGCACCTCGCTGCGCGACACCAAGCCGCAGCAGCAGGCTGCAGCTGCGGACGGGCACGGACGTCGCCGGCACGGCGGAAACGAGGAGCCCGAGCGCGCCGAGGCTGAGATGGTGACGACCATGCGGGCGAGGGGGAGCGCGTGGGAGGCGGAGCTCAAGCAGCCGCGGCGGACGGAAGCTGCCGAGGCGGAGGCTGAGATCCAGAAGACGGAGAAGCTCTTGCACCTGCTCCTCTGGGGGCCCAACTGACCCGGTCTGGCACGTCTCCGTACAAATACAACACAGTTTGCATCAAACCATTCCGTGCATGTACGGTTGGCAATCCTTGTCTCGATATGATGCAAGCTGCTCATTGTTTGGTTTTCTCTCAACAGTGCAAATACAAACTGGATTTCGAAGGTCCAGAACTCCAGATGGGTGTCCCTTCGGTTCACCAAAAACAAGTCGTTTTGGAATCTGTGTTATCAAATTTTAGAAACTTTGGTCATCAAAGTAATTTTAAATATTTAGATTAGATGCATGAAAAGCATACTTGTATATTCGTCTCAAAAAATATTTTCATAACATTATAATTTTATTAGTTTTATAAATATATTACACTAATTCAAAACGACCTGTTTTTTTTTTGAACCGCAGGGGTCGTTTGCGTTAGGATTTGAGATATGGGCCGGGCATTCTTGACGATGTCATGTACATACATGTGTTACGTGCTACTAAAGGAAAATAAATTAAAAGATTGGGCTGTAAATAGAGAAGATATGGCTTATAAAGCTTGGGCTCCTGCTGTTTGCGTCAGGCCAAACTGTGCAGGATGGGTCTGTTTATAAGGCCCATACACCGTCCGTACTTGGGCAAGCCCCCTCTCCCCTCAAAAAGTGAGAAGTGTCTTCTCATGTAAATTCTTTTGAAGAAATCTCTCATGAAAAGTTGAAAAGGACAGAAAAGGCCATTTGATGCTTCACTTTGTATTGCAAAAATGATGTTTCTTTTAGAGGCACCGCGAGGAAGGCGTGTTAAATTCAATCACGTTCGAGTGGTAAGAATGGTTTATTGCGTGTGCTCACCGGGGCATTTTGATTTCAGATCGTCCCAGCCCTCCCAACAGAGGGAAACTTTCAAGATGGAAATTACACTATTTTTTCTTTGAGAACACGTGAAAGACTTAACGTCGTTGCATTAATAGAAGATGAAAAAAATATCACCGTTCGTTCTACAGCCGATGAGCAGTAAAATGCAGAAGCAACGAGGTTTCTATCGTTCTGATGGAGAGACAGGAGGAGGAGCGGAGTTTGGTGGATGCGCACTTGCTACAACGTCCACTATCTGACAGGTTCACAGCCATCCAGCTCCCGCCCCCACTGCGTCTACTTACGTATTTTCCCTTCCTTTCTCTTAATAAAAAAAATCCACTTGTAATATAAGTGACGCGCTCCCGAGTCCCAACGGTCGAATGGTACCTGACTCTTAAACCCTCTTCCTCCCCGCATCCCATTGCCCCGACAATTTTATCCCACAAAATTTCGAAAAAATCACCACCTAATCCAATCTAATCACGCAGAGGGAGGAGGAATCCGCTCGCCGTATTCACCAATCCACCGATCGATTCAGGTATCCATCGCTCTGCTTCCTCTACTCCATTTCGATTTGTTCATCGCTTGATTGCCTCCTGGTCTCCGCTTCTGCCGCCGCCGAAGGCGAAGGGTTCTCCGGCGACGGTGATGGAGGAGGACCCCCTCATCCCGCTGGTCCACGTCTGGAACAACGCCGCATTCGACCACACTTCGTCTTCCGCCTCCGCTTGGCACTCCCACACCGCCGCCGCCGCCGCCACCGCCACCGCCACCGCCGCCGCGGCCATCAGCAAGGGCGACAAGGAGAACCACCGCCCGGAGCCTGAGGCCATCGACGCGGGATTCGACGTGGACGACGAGATTGGCCACATCGAGGCGGAGATCCTGCGCCTCTCCTCCCGCCTCCACCACCTCCGCGCCTCCAGGCAGTCGGAGCCCAAGCGCGACGCCGACGCGACGGGAGAGGTCGCCGCGACCGAGGGGGCTCAGCCTCGGCCCCCTCGACGTCATCTCCGCCGCCAACCCTAGTCTTTTCCCAGAGAATCAACCGCCGCGTGCCGCGCAGAGTCTGAAGCCCATCAAGCAACCTCCGGCGCCGCGGGGCAGGGGGCTCAGCCTCGGTCCCCTCGACATCGCCGTCGCCAACCCTAAGGTGCCCGCGGTGCAGCAGCAGCAGGGCGCGGCGCTGCGCGCATCCTGAAGCCGATCAAGGAACCTCCGGTGCAGCGGCGCAGGGGCGTCAGCCTTGGGCCCTTGGAGATTCACCACGGCGTCGGCAGCAAGCCGGCGGCGGCGCGGGTCAAGCCGTTCTCCAATAAGCTCAATGCCATCCGAGAAGAAGTCCAGACTTCCAAGCAACCCACCGTCCCCGCCAAGCCATGGCCGTCGAGCAACACCAGGCAGCCACTGGACGCTAAGCAGGGAGCAGCAGCAAGTAGAGCGAAGGCGAGGAGCTCGAGCATGAGCCCCAGGTCCAGGAGGCAGTCCATTGCCAAGGCTACTGACACAAGGGGAGGCACTGCGGCAGTTGGGGGTAATAAGGTGGTTGATGAGCTCAAGCCCAAAGGTGTGTTCAGTCACACCGGCAATGCAGCCATTGGCAGGAGGCCGGCGGGGAGCTCCAAGGTCAGGGTCGTCCCGAGCCGCTACAGCCTCACGCCTGCCACGTCCCTAGGAGCTGGATCACAAGAGAAGCGGCACAAGCAATCTCTCCCCGGATCGGAAGGGGTTGCAAGCCAGGGGGAGGAAATCAGAGCGAAGGTCATCGAGCCTTCCAAGGATCAGCTGTCTCCTCAAACAATTGCCAAGGTTGCCGAATTGCTCCCAAGGATCAGGACCATGCCGCCTTGTGACGAGAGTCCTCGCGACTCGGGGTGCGCGAAGCGGGTTGCTGATTTGGTCGGGAAGCGATCTTTCTTCACGGCTGCAGCCGGCGACGCCAATGCCGTTTCGTCCTACCAGGCGCGGGTCCTCGAAGTCGAAGCACCAGAGGCAGCAGCAGCAGAAGTTTGAGCAGTAGTATGGTTTCGATCCATTCCTTCCATCGGCTCAGCTCCCCTTGTTCATGATGTTCGAAGTGCCTGCTTAACTTGAGCTAGCATTTGGGTGAGGCTTTTTTGCAGTGTGTTACATGGCCTACTGTTGCATGCATATCTCATGGTTTGTTTCCTATTTATTTTGTTAAGACCGTGCTAGTCAATGTGCGAAAAGAGAGTGTGAAGAGTCCTTTCTATGGTTGCTCTTGTTCTGAGTTGTATGTAACCTGTACGTGTGTTCTATTTTGAGTAAGTACAGGATCACGGTGTGGTCTCTCAATATCCGTACCTTTTGTCCTATTTCGCTTCCTTTTGTTTGGAAATACAAGAAGATATCCTGCTCCAAAGATTGCTGAAATGTTATCCTTTATGCTCCCTCCGTTCTTAGTACTTCACATCCTAGAATCCATACCGTCACATTATCTAGATTTGCTATGTAAAAAAAAATCATTATATTTGTAGTTAAAAATGCTTTCATAATATTGTAATTTTATTGACATATCTTAATGTAAAGATATAAAAAGCAACGGTTAAAGTTGTATCTCGAAGACCGTAAAAAATAAAAAAACGTCAAGTAAAAAAAACATGGGATTCCTATATAAATAGCTGACCAGTAACTCTGAATTTTTCCTCACACATCCACTTCAACAAACAGGACATAACCAGCCGAGAAACCATGTATTCGGATAGAAAGTCCAGTTCATCCATAGTTTGCTTGCTTACAAATTGACAAGAAAAAAAATAACTTCAGTAAAATTGGAGGATCTTGATTCTTGGGTAGCGCACGTGTTCTCATTAACAACAACCAAAAGATGGACTAAGAAACCATGAATCCAAATCCACTGCTAACTCAGTATCGCCAGCGCGTTGAGTACTTCTTTCGGAGGTACGTAAACATTCAGAGATCACCTTGTCTGTTGGGAAAATTGCTGACGATGCTGGTTAATTTGGCCCACAAACATAAGCCTGGATCAGTCATTCATGGAGATTCACGTGCTCATCTTCAGGTATCACGGGATGCCAAAATGGAGGTGGGAAGATAAAGAAACAAGCTATAGGTGAAAAGAACATGTTCTTGTCGATCATTGTTTGGCAGGAAAGCAATAATTCCCCTCGGCTTGGTTCCAGGTAGGAATAGTACACGCACACACTTAAAACGGGTGTTTGCACTTTGTAAGGCGTAGATCTTCGCTCTAGATTAGACGTATGCCAAGAACACACCTGCGTATGTGTGGACGTGCATGTGGTGTGTGTGCATGAGTACATCCTACATGTACTTAAAAAAGCGATATCAGTATATTAAAGCTACTACTGTAGGGCTTCAGTTTGGATGTGTTTACTTGTCAGTTGCCTGATCCATTCCACTGTTTGTTTGTTTTTTTGCAGTAATGAAGTAACAATGATGGGTTAATCCGTTGGTTTGGCTTCACGCTAACATCCACTTGCTCCTGCTAGTCTTAACAAATTGAGATGCCTAATTAGGCTGTGTTTGGATTATCTACCATGTAGTACAGACAGAAGGTTTGCTGAACTTGTCGAGTTGACGGTTCTGCGTACATAACATGTGAAAGAAGTATTGCCTTTCTCAAGTCTTTGGGTATTCTTGCTTGACAAAAGAAACCAAAATGATAATGAGCATTTTTTTATTTAACCCATTTCTAATTTATTTTTAATACTAACATCTCACCAACTTTATTTCTAATTCTGATCTTTTTTGTCACGCCACCACTTGTGAGGTGGCCAAATAACACTGTCACACAAATCATCATGGCATGACCAAATCCTACCCCTCCACCACCAGCGGCATGACAATGTTATTTGATCACGTTACTGTTATGAATAGCGCTTGTATTCAATATGAGGCCAATAGGCCGGTATATATACACAAAGTACAGGTGGTGAATATGCAAAGAACCCCTCATAACAATGGGGAATAACAAACTATACATATATCTCTAACACCCCCCCTCAAACTCATGGTGGATCAACAACACTGAGTTTGGAGAGGTAGAAGCCGTGCTGTGCTCGAGTTTGGGCCTTCGTGAAGAAATCCGCTATCCAAGCTCAAGGCACATACCGAGAGCAATCACCGATCATGCACACAAGACCTCATGAAGGAAGCATCAACACCAATATGCTTGGTGAGTTCATGCTTCACAGATCACGCACACCGATAGCACTGTGATCGTCGACAAGAGAGGAGCTCGGTGTAGTGACAAAACACCAAAATCCTCAAGTAACCACCGTAGCCAAGTAATCTCTGCATCAAGAGAGCCATAGCTCGCAACTCGACCTCTGACTCGAGCAGACACTGCGATCTGCTTTCTTTGTCTTCCGTGCAATGAGAGAACCACCAAGAAAAACACAAGAAGCAGAGATAGACCGACGATCGAGGGATCGCGCCCAAGTAGCATCCGAATAAGCTGAAGTCAGAACGAGCCGGAGCGTGGAAAGAAGAGACGGCGAGAGATAGTCCCACGAAGGTATCGTAGAACTCAAGAAGGTGGTCAGAGTGGACTGAGTGGGAGCAGTAAACGAATCGACTCGAATGTGAACGGATAAGAGATATCCTGGACGAGTAACAAAGAAGGTAGACAAGACTCCCAACAAGATGACGATAGCGAAGCCGGATCGTAAAGAGGCTCGCCATCGAGGGTTTGAGGTGAACATTGAGCTCCATGGGAGTCTCAACAAGACTGTTGATCAATGAGAGAGGCGCGATCAAGGAGATCTTGAATATACTTCTCTTGGGACATAAAGAAACCATCTGGAGTGGAAGTAACCTCAATCCCAAGGAAGTAACGAAGAGGACCAAGATCGACATAAGGAATCGCTCACTAAGACGAGCCTTGACAAAGGCAATGTACTCAGAATCATCTCTGTAATGATCATATCATCAACATACAGAAGAAGAAGAGTCCGACCACGAGACGAAGTGTGGACAAAGAGCGCAGGATCATGATCACTTGCGAAAAAGCCAGCAGCAATGACCACAGAGGAGAAGCGCTCAAACCAAGCATGGAGGGCTTGCTTAAGGCCATAGAGAGAGCGGCGAAGGCGATGACCATGCCCTCAGAATGTAATACCCGGTGGCGGATGCATGTAGACCCCTCACGCAACTCACCATTAAGAAAGGCATTCTTGACATCAAGTCGAGAACAAACCAAGCATGCGAACAGACGCCACCGAAAGAAGAGTCGCGACAAGGGTCATGTGGGCCACAGAGCAAAAGTCTCGTCAGAAGTCACGACTATGCTCCTCGCCGAAGCCACGAGCAAAGAAGACGCGCTTTATAGCGCTCAAGAGAGCCATCAGAGCGAGTCTTAATCTTATAGACCCACTTGCATGTGATAGGACGAGAGTGAGATGGAAAAGGAACAAGATCCCAAGTACCAGTACGCTCGAGGGCAGCAATCTCCTCGGCCATGGCATGTCGCCACTCGTGGTGAGTAACAAACATCCCTAGAGGAGACAAAGCTCGTAAGTAGTCAGGCCAAAGAAAGGCAAACGGCGGGGGCGAATCGACTGGCGATCACGGAGAGCGTAGCGAGGAGAAGATGACCCATCAGGGGAAGATGGAGCATTAGAAGAAGATGAAGCATCAGAAGAAGATGGCCCATCTGGAAGATCCTCAATACGAGATCGACGAGTGTAGTGGGGGGAGCCTAAGGAGCCACAGGAGACGAAGCAGGCGGCAACAACGGCGGAGAGGCCACAGGAGGAATATGTGTAGACTCAGTGGGACGGGTGGACGAGGGCAAGACAGATATAGGTGTATCTGGAAAGGTCAAAAAAGACAGAGACTCCACAGAGGAAACCGAAGGAGAGACAGGACGTGGGTAGAAGGGATGAGACTCGTCGAAAGTCACATCCCGAGAAATCCGCATCCGTCGACCAACAGATCCCAAAGACCGACAAATGCCTTTTGTGCTCGCATCAGATCCTAGAAAAACACACTCAACAGATCGATCGGTTTGGTGCGTTCTCGAGGGCGAGGAGAATGTAGCAAACGCAACCAAATGCATTTAAGGGAGTAGTAGTCGAAGGAGACCATAGAGATGCTCAAAAGGGATTGCACCTCAAGAGCGTAAGAAGGCCGATGTTGACGAGATAGGTGGCGAGGGAAACAAAGATCGCCCAAAAGTGAGGTGGAATAGAGGCGGCAATCATCGATTGCACGAGCCGACTCCAAGAGGTGACGATGCTTGCGCCAAGAACACCATTCGAGCATGAGCACCGTGACAAGAGAATCGAAGGAGAGTGCCCCTTTCGCAAAGGAAGCTGCAGTGATGAGAGAGGTACTCGCCACAGAGTCGCCATGAAGACACGAATAGGAGTGGAGAACGTAATGCGAACCATAGTAGCAAACTGTTTATAGATAGACAAGACCTCACTACGAGAAGACATGAAATATATCCAAGTGTGGCGAGAGAAATCATCTATAAATATGATATAATATCGATGACCCTTTTCAAACGAAGGAGCGGACCCCAAACATCCGAATGAACAAGATCAAATGGACGCCGAGATACCGACTCACTATGAGGATAAGGAAGTCAAGTCGCTTACCTAACTTACGTACCGACAATCTAAAGACACGCCTCTCGAGATGACCCGAAGACCACGACGAACTAAAGACGACAGACGAGAGCCACACATATGGCCAAGACGGTGAAGCCACTGCTGGAAAGAGCCGGTAGACGGAGTGGCAGAGGCGGAGAGACTGGCGGCGACGGTGGCAGCGGAAGGAAGGTGAAGCCAGTCAAGCTCCCAGAGACGCTGTGAGTCAAGGCACCGAGGGCCAGAACCAACCGAGCTCCGTGTGGCGGTCCCAACACAACAAGAGTCGAGTCGAGAATGACCCGACAACCAAGATCGAGACCGCCCAAAGAAAAGAAGTCAGCATGGTAAGGCGAGGAACATGAGCAATGTAGGAACATGAAAGGATGAGTTGCTAAGAGGTCCTCGACTGAGACGTAAAGAGAGGTACCATCGGCGGTGAGAACACTAACAGAGAATCAAGAGGTGTAATGAAGGACAGAGTGGAAGCATCAGAAGTCATGTGAAAAGATGCTCCAGAATCAAGAATCCACGGGGAGATACCTGACTGTGTAGAGGGTGATTTCTCAGTGCCCGAAGAGTCAGTAGCAGAGCCTGCAGAACCTGTTGAGGGAGAACCTGAAGCGGCAAGCAGGCGGCGAAGTCTGGCTATCTCTGCCAGCCGAGAGAAACTGCCAAGGAGTCGATGTAGACGTCGATGTAGAAACACCAGTGTCAGTGCTAGGAGAAGAACGGCGTGAAAGATGCCGCTTCTTCTTATAGCACTGGGACTCAATGTGGCCAACCTTGTCACAAGAGGAGCGGTGAGGACGGCCACCTCCAGGATGGAGGCGGCCACCACCGCTGTGGCACCACCGGAGGAGGCAAGGTGTCTTTGGCGTGGAAGCGAGACATTAGCAGTGGACGGGCAATGAAAGCACGAGGGGAGTGGCATCGATCAAAGACCACTCAAAGTAGTCTCCTCCGCAGATCTCGGTAAGAGCCTCCAGAAAGTGACACGAGGGTGGCGTGCAAGGAGCCGGGCACGCCACGCCGAACTCAGATTTAAGGCGTAGTAAGGAACTCAGAGACCATTGAAACTCAGTCAAGACGTGCGGCTAGGCAAAGACGGACAAGAGCGACAACCAAAGAAGCGGAGAGAGTCCAATCGACGCCAAACAATGAGCTCGAGTGTAAAAGCATCAACAAGAGCATCACCTGGCGAAGAGAGTGCTCCTGGCGAACCACGGACAGGTACAAGGCATCACCAGAGGGCTCATAGCGTTGACGAAGGTGAGTCCACATCTGGAAAGCCGAGGAGAGTCCCACAACCTCAGAGGAGAACTGATGTTGGACACTGGCAATGAGGACAAGAAGAAATGAAAGCGTCGTCGTTGTACCACTGAGTATAGACGGCCAGTCGATCCTTGTAGGAATCCAGAGCCTCTTGGTAGGCGAGAGAAACCTCATCATCGCAAAGTGAGCGGCCTCAAGATAGCGACCTTGTCACTGTCGAGGGCGCCGCGACAGCGAGGGTCCGTCGGAGGAATAGGGCAAGGCGGGCAGATGACATCGCCAGAGAGGATGCCCCAGAGATGAAGACCACGCATATGGATGCGCATGTGAGACACGAAGTCGGTGTAATTAACACCATCGAAGATCACCGGGCAACGAGGGAGAGACACAGTACCCATTGGTAGGCGGTGCTGGACGGCACGACGACCAAGGGAACGAAGTCTAACAGGTGGCGCTGGACGGCGCAGCGGTTAGATCAATGTTGTATTTTTTTTTGGGCCGGCTGACCAAGGGAACCCTATTTTTGGTTCCCCTGCCTCTGATGGCGGCGGCGAGCGGAAGTAGCGAGGCCGAGCTGCCTCTGATGGCGGCGGCGAGCGGAAGTAGCGAGGCCGAGCGGATCGTCGCAGATCCGGGCGGGCAGCGGGGAGCGGAGGGAGCGAGGCCGATCGGCAACGGCAACGGGATTCGCCTCCCTAGGCCGACCGGCGACTCGAGCGGGCCGACGGCGGGCGACGGCGGCAAGGGCGTGCAGCGTCGTCGGCGGAGGTCGGAGGCGCGCCACACGCGGCGCGCAGGCGGCGGCTTCATGCCTCTCGCTCAAGGCTACAGCGTGTAACATCATGGCCGGGCGGTAGGGCGGCGGCAAGCGAGGAAGCACCCGGCCATGGGGGGGCGAAGCGGCGGCGGTGGCGAAGCAGCAACAACAACGGAGTCGGGCTCGGTTGTGACCAAGGCGACGGTGGTGGAGGCGACGCCAAGCAAGCGCGTCGAGTCCGGTTCGGACGTCTTAAGCTCGGCCGGCGGCGACTCGACAAACCCTAGGCGCTCGATACCATGTTATGAATAGCGTTTGTATTCAATATGAGGCCAATAGGCCAGATATATACACAAAAGCAAGTGGTGAATATGCAAAGAACCCCTCATAACAATGGGGAATAACAAACTATACATATATCTCTAACAGTTACCACCGTGACGGAACAAGAAGTGTCATTTAGGTAGACTTATCCTGCGCATGACAGTGTTATCTTGTCACACTACAAATGGTGGCGTGACCAAAAGAGTCAAATTTAGAAATAAAGTTGGTGAGGGTTAGTAATAAAAATAAATTAAAATAGGTTAAATAATAAAAATTGTCCAATGATAATAGAGACCAATAAAAAAAGTTGCTCTCTGATGAGAATATCATATACTCCTAACTCATGATAATTGAAGCCAATAGTTTGGTGAATTTTCTTAGCTTGGATTATGGTCATACTTTGTTGTAGTATATTTGAGAAAGAGATACTGGGTTTACATGGCACAACTGAAAAAAAAAGTGAATCATTCCAAGAATTGATCATCACAGAAGACTAATAATGAAGCTTGAATTTCACTGAACTTGCAATATACAACACAAAGGAATCGTAATGATGGATATAGATATTACAGGAAAAGCAAGAACTATAGACAACAAATCAAATAAATTAAGGCTAAATAAAGGGTGTATTTTAGTAAAGACATCGGAGAAAAAAGGCTAAGAAAATAACTTAAGCACTCCATATTTTGCTGAAAATTGTTTGCAATCTGTTAGTAGATAGCTTCTTAACAACCTTCTTCGCATCAAAGTCGCCGGAGTCTGCCAGTTCTTTCAGGCAGCTGAAATGCTCCGACGATACAATCTTCTTCCTTCCACTGTTGGTCTCTGCCAAGGACATGATAGCAGAAAGGATCAAGTCCTTGGCCATCAACTTGCCCTCAGCAGGATCAAGCAACTGCAGCAGCCTGTTCAAATTGTCGCCGTCTTGAATGAAAATGACGCGATTCGGATGAAGCAACAGCAAGCTGGAAAGCACCTGAGCTGCCATCTCACGAACTCGGCAAGATTTTGCTCCAAGCAAGATTGCTAGAGCACTCAAATACCCTGCTCTGCCCATCATCCTGTTGTACTCCTCAGAAATCTCGGAGAGATGCCTCAGAATTTTGAGGGTGCACTCAAGAACGACGTAGTCGCCATTGTTGAGATAAAAGAGAAGCCAGCCAAGGACATCTGAGCTGATGAGATCGTCTATGGAGTTCACAGAAGAGAAGCAGAAGAACCAAATGGCTGCAAGAGCAACCTCCCTGGCCTTGTACGAGTATGGAAGGTCAGGGTATATCAACTGGAGGAGTGATTGGATCACCCCCATGCTGACTGCTTCTTCTCTGACATCGGCATCATCCAGCGCCATGGAATGGAGCAGCTCGACGGCGCCGAGCTTGCGCAGTTCTTCCTTCTTCTGGGAGAGCTTCACCAGCTCAATCACCACCCCTTGCTCCACCATGAACACTTTGACTTCCTCCACCCTGCTCAGGTTCCGGAGCACCGCGAAAGAAGAGCTCACCAGCTTGCTGCCGCTGTCGTTGTCGGCGCAGGAGTGCAGCAGCGTGGTGAGGCCTCCATGCGCGCAGACGGCCCACACGTTGTCGGAGTTCTCCGTCAGCTCCCTCAGCGCCTGAGCCGCCCTCTCCTTAGCGAGCACGGTGGCGGTGGATGCACTCTCCAGCAGCTGGACAAGTGGTGCAATCACGACTGCCTTGACCAGCATTCCTCGGTAGGAATCGAAGCTCGCGACAATGGAGACGGCGCCTGCGGCCTCTTCTTGGATGCGCGCGTCCCTCGACTCGAGGAAGCCGGTGAGCAGGGTGATGCCATCGTCTATGTCAAGCGCGACGATCTTTACGCACACTTCGTCTTCTGACAGGAGCTCTCCAATGGTGGCCAACGCTTGGCTTCTTTGGACAGAGCCACCGATCCTGATCCTGGAGAAGAGATCCTTGAGGTAGAACATCTTCTCGCCGACGCCAGCGTCAATGCCGGGCCTCACCGCGACGATGGCCTGCGACGGCGATGGCATTCCGGAGGAAGCCATCTCCTTGAGCTGCTTCATGTGCGCGTCAAGCTTGGAGCTCAGGTTGTCTAGGTCACTCCTCAGACGAAGCCTTCCACCCTTGTACGACCCATCGCTGCACTGTGAAGCAACAGCCTGGATGCTCCTCACGGTCGCTGAAGCCGACTGCAGAAACTGGACCAGCATAGGATGCTTCTCCTCATCGTCATCGTTGTCGTCGCCGTCGAGGCCGACACCAACGCTGCTGCACAATGAATTCAGGCAGGAGCAGAGCTGCTGGAGCTTGTCCTTGATGAACTGCCACTTGACCGGGAACTGGGGGATGGAGCCGGCCAGGGAAGATGATGCCAAGGACTTGAGTACCTTCAGTGCCTCGCCATGGCTACCTTCTGGAACTACTTCTGCTTCTGCTGCTTCTCCCATCTCTGCTGCACTCTATAACCACCGCAACCAACACTCACTAACATCTACCTATGTAGCATGCATCTTGGGGAGTTTGAGTTTCTTGGGGTTGGGAGTTGCAACTGCTAACCATGTTGGTGCAAGGAGTTAGGACTTGCTTGAAACTATTAACTACGATGTTGCTGCAAGTATGTGACAAATGTTAGTTTTGTACCTATATTGGTAGCCCGTGTCTGCACTGTGAGGGAAGATGGGTAGCCTGGTTGGTGCTGCACCTTACCCATCTCTGATCTGTCTTCTAGTTACCCCTGCCTTGCTGCCTCCTTTTGGTTTCTTCCATTGGAATCCTGCTGCCTGCTCTCTCTGCAACTTTCATATCCTCAACTTGTTTTTGTTATCCAATCCCAGTTACTAGTAATTTAGTACCTAGTATTAGCACAACTGCTGCAATGAGAGTATAATGAAATGGAGTGGAACGGAATGATGGGTTGGATCAGTGGGTTGGTTGAGTGTGCAAAAGAATTGGAGGATACTGAATGCCTCTAAACCTCATCATATTCGGCTCCTTGAAATGGGATCATGGACTACAATTGAGTTGTTGTTTATTGTAGAGACCATGTGGTTTGGTCTTATATCTGGTGATGAGCAATTGACATGGTTGTCGAAAAGTTTGGAAAGTTAGTTCTCTGTTTTGCGAAAGTTAGATTGCATTCAGGAGATAGGCGGTCAGACCAGCCTTCAGGGCGATCTGAGTGTCTGACCAGTAGTCAGATCGGCAATGCAAGCTTGGGGTAAATGAACACCAAACACTTGTGTAGAGTTGTTTGGGGATGTGTTTGCACTAGGTGCCTTAGAAAATAGAAAGTGGACCTAAAGTTAGATAGAGAAAGTCCAGATAAGGTGTTTTCTGGAGGTCAGACCGATATCCTGTTACCTGTGGGCGCGGTCAGACCAGCCAATGGTTGGCAGTCAGACCGGCATGGTGGTGACGATCAAACTGGCAGTAGCGTTTCAGTGCACAGTGAGCTGTGTTTTGAGCTGAAATTTGGGATTTAGTCAAGGGTCATGGAATTGTTGCATATGTGTTGCATGATGTATATTTTGCCTAACACAGGTCAAGTTGCGAAAAACTTATGCTCGGAATTGATTTCTTGGTCTATTGTTGTGCAGAGAAGCTTGGAGTCAACTCGGTCAACGACGACGATGATCGGGACTTGGCTTTATGAAATCAAGGTCCAGAGTGATAAGGATGCTAAGTGAAGTGGTTGGTCTCAGGCAAGGTGCAAGATGGACAAGAACGAAAAGTTTGGTGCAACGGGTTGCATCAAGTGGCTTGAGCCGGTGCAAGTGTTGAGATGGTTCGGTGAGAGCCAGATGGGAGAGACTTGCAGGCATGAGGGAAGTCATTGGTGAACCTACATGTGACGAAGCATGTGATTGCTTCACAAGATTGGACCCTGTTTAAGGATGGAAGGATCAAGAAGGGGTATTTTGTTTAACTTCAACAAAATACCAGGTAGGTGATCTAGAAGAAACCGCGGCTCATGACGGCGCAAATGAGAAACGGTTTAGGTCATGAGGAGGACAAGATCATGAAGAGAAGGATTCGGGAGCGTCGGATCATCATATACTTTGAGAAGCGTGCATGAGTGAGAGACCTGTGTGTGTGGGATTAACGGGTGCTTGTTAGGGTTTTTCTCTAGTCCTAGCCTCCACTGTATAAGGGTTGGTGCAAAGAGGCTAGGGTTTGAAGGATGTATTGGAAGAAAATTTATGGGATTGAGTGCTCATGAGTGAGTTTGTGTCCTCCATGTTTGAGTGGTTGTAAACCCTCAATTCCTCAATATCAATCAAATCAATTTTATGCAAAGATGATTTGTCTTTTGTTCTTGCTCTTATTCTTCAGATTTTGGGTTCTTGTGTTATACGGGATTTGCTTAGGTCTTTTGCTGTGATCTAACTTGTTAGAATTTGTGAAAGTTGATATAAGGTCATCTTGATCATCTTTAATGCACGAGCAAGTCTTTGGATCAAGTTTTGGTTTTCACCCAGTTTTGAACACTCTTGCACTCAAATAAGAAACTCTTGGAATCTTGATTATAATTGTCTAGATATTATATTAGATTAGGTTCTCTACCTTCTTGCTGAGTGATGCCTGAAATTTCAAGTGATTTGGATCTGTACATCAAAAGTTATGTCGTTTTGTGAATCTGAACTCGTGCTGATTTTATATCAAACTAAGGAGAGGCTAAACCGCTCTAGCGGTAAGACCGACCATTATACGGCGGTTAGACTGGCCGATAGGGTTTGTTGGTTGAGCTTCTTGTTTTCAATTCAATGCTTTCACTGTAATTTTTAGACAGTGCTCATTATGAATTGTGCAGCAGCCATCATCAAGGGTACCTTTCCCAGAGTAAAATAACAGCAAAAGCTTCACGCTTCCTTTCTGTTAAGTATCCATCAGGTTCAGACCAGCAGTGCTGTGTCCTGGGGATGGAACGGAAGGAAGAAGCTGCCGCTGTGCTGCTGGGCACCTAACTAACCGGAGCCGTAGCTCCGTATGATACTTGAAGCTAAAGTCACAGTACAGGAACAGCTATTCTGGTAATGAGTTCATCTATTGCATAGTTTCTTTCTTTCTTCTGAGGTTTTTTTTTGGCTTGTGACTGTAGGATCTGGGCCAGGACATGCGGCGAAACAAAGGCACCCGATCATCGATAGAGGCAAATCAATTCGCAAGTGCGTGCGTATCCAGTAAGGTGATGTTGGAAATGGATCAACGCAGAGGATCCGTTCTATCGGAAATTCAATGGCTACAGTATCCTGCTACACCGATTATCACTACAATAACATCCTGCTGTTTCGGGTGCTAGGTAACACTGCCGAGTACTGTTCACTCGCTCGTATGTTATTCACACATTGATCCTATGCATTACAGAGAATCTGGATCCCGTGTTGTGCTTAAGGACTCTTGGACTTGAAGCTTGGAGAAGTCTTTAGATTCTTTTTGGAGAGGAGTAAAGAGGGGGGCTTACATGTTCTTGAAATTGTTTTTTATTTCTTCAGTGAAGAAGGCAGGACACAAGCATTGATTTGTATGTGTAAATGCACTTGTGTACGGCAACTGCCTTGAAAGGCAGAAGAAAACGTTGTAGAGGCACAGTACATTGCGGGTACTACTAAGATGGAAAACTAAAAATTGAGGATTGCTGCTAGCTCTGATTCATAGATGAATGTTGCATCTTCTGTCGGGGTGAAGTAAAGGCACCGAGTTATAGTACCGCGGTCTTTCTCTCTCACACAGTCATCGGATTGGAAAACAAACGGTTACCATCTGTCCGAGGTACAACAATAGGCACCATGGCATATAGTAACCATAGATAAACTGCTGGGCATTGGCACGCATAATTTATTAAGGGGAATTTTATGATTTACCACTATGAATAGATGTATTTGAGAATTTACCCCTCTATTCGTAGTGGTGAATCCTTAATAATCAATGGGGTTTGGTTTTGAAGCATTAAAGTTTTTTAGCACGCTACCTAGTGAGGCAAGCAGAAGCCATTCAGGAACTACATTACACTGTCCGACTCGCAGATAACGAATGGGACATATCCCCTACCCATGCCTTGCAACTTGCAAGCCGCTCATGCCTAAGTAAAACAACTGTTTATTAGTGCTAAGTACTAACAAACGGTCGACCAAAGAGGGTGTACTGGTGTAGCGTACATGTGACTGACAAGGACCAACAGAAGAGGCCGGCGTGAGCACGCGGGAAATGGACCACTCACTCACTCTCGGTGTGGTACAAAGGCAATGTACCGTGGATTGGATCCTCTGCAGTGAAAGATTCAATACGGAGGTTCTAAGTGCATAGTATTAAAAGCGATCTCTGCTATTCAATCAAAAAACCAAAGATCGAGATTAATAGCTATAATACTTTCGCCGCAGAAAAATTGGTACGGTTCACATTTTCCTGTTGCTACAATCACTACAGAGCATTTTCTCCACTCACAAAAAACTGTTCACATAGTAAGCCTCTATAGTAATACAGAGGATTCGGATCTAGATACGCATTCACTCGTATTCGATTGGCCTAGCTAGAGGAGGACCATATGTACATACACGGGCACACACACATCATCATGCGTAGCATGCATGGCCACACCGTGTGATGTACGCTTTCATGGTTACCCTTGAGGTACGCACGCCCAACAGCACGCCACGCTATTGTTGCCTATAACTGAATGCTGATATTGAAAGTTGGAACTACTACCACCGTTTTCATGGTTTTCACCGAACACATCCAAAGGAAGCCTGAATGTTCAGGTAATACGGTAAAACATATTAATCTGCAACCTCAGAATTGCGCCAAACACGCGTATGAACTGTGGCTGACAAGTGGGCCCACCTGGATTGCCAAGGCTGCCGCGGTTGTGGCTGTGAGGGCATACCTGTCAGACACAGTTCCTAGTGACTGCCAAAGTGGCGTTTCATTGTGCCAGATATACTTCACAAGTGATCATCGGTAGAGAGCCATTTTAGCAGCAGGAGCAAAGAACACTGCATACATGCAGAAAAGGATAGTAGCTTCGTTGGCAGGACAAGAAAGAAGCAAGAAACAGGTTTGATCGCTCAGAGTTCAGCACATCAAGTATTCAACAGTACTCCCTGTACAGAAAGGCTGCTGCATTTGACAGTGCTATATTCGGCTTGAATCCCTCCCAAATATGAATCTGCGAGTCCAATCAGATACAACCAGCATCCTTGTGCGCCAACTCACTTGTTTGCTGGATATGGAAAGGAACAATCTCAGGACAAAAGTTGCAGCTAAACGACTTGTAAGGTCAGAGACACGGTTCATGGTGTAAAGGATAAGGCAGTGACTGAACTAGAGAGTAGCGAACACAATAAGAGGAGGCCACGCTTTCTTCAGAAAGATGATATTGATGGGGATATGGTAGCCGAGAGCAAGTTCCTACCTTGCATATACAGAGTACCAGAGCCACTGAGTGCTGTGGCCCATGGAAACCCAATCGCCTGGGAGCTCCGCAGCAGTTTGCTCTCCACCCAAGGGTGCAAATTGCCCAAGATGCTTGTATCTTGAGTACATCAAAAGATGAGAAAACATAAAGTATTGAAACATGAGCTAATGATATCAAAATTAAAACTAGGTTCAACCAGCAACCATTTCCACTGAATAGTTGGTGTAAGAATCAACCTGGAACTGACAGTCTTTCACATTTAAATTTGATCTAAGGTATTTTCAAGCCAAAAGTCTAAACATAAAACAGTATGAATTTCCTCATTATTAAATACTATGCCCAATTGAAAGGACAATTGTAGACACGGTTAGAATCTTTCATATATTCATATGATATCAGTGTTTATCAAGGGGTTTTACGCTTTTACGTAGAGATCAGTTCTATCCAAATAGGTCGTTTAGTGGCAGTAACCATCAAGTCTCTAGAGTTTTTGCTAGCAACAACAGAAGCTATCCCACAAAACTCTGCATGGTTTGAAAGTACAAGTAGTGGCTTTCAGGCTAAAAACAACATGCAAGTATGCAGGTACAAGAACTGTAAATGGAAAGCGAAGTACCGGAATGGACGGAAATCATGACGCCCTGACCCCGTCATGCGCAATGGACCCTCTGGATGCTCTTTGCAACGATCCATTTTGTTAAAACAGTCAGCAAGATAGTATCCTTGTTGTGCAGCAACCTGACAAATATCCAAGAAACACTGAGAAACTATTCACACATGCGAGGATTGGTTGTTCACAAATCACAACATTATCTATGCAAAAATATCAACAACAGATGTGTTGTATATGGAAATAGAGGCAACCTGAGCTGTTGCCGGAACACTTTTAACTTGGGAATCGACATGGCACAGAGCTTTTTTGAACTCCTCTATGTCAACCACCATCGACTCCTTGTGGGAATCACCTACGGCATCTTTTATCAAATCCGCGATATCAAGCATGTGCATACTTTTCATATAGAGTTCTACTTGCGGGTATCTTATACAAATATCTTCTAGAATATCATTTATTTCTTTCAGTGTCAGAGTGCCAGAGTTATCCTTATCTGGTGTCTTAAATATTGTTGAAATGTCCTCCTGAAAGAGTAGAAACAAATAAGTCAGAGGAATGATGAAATATGAACCAAAATGCTGCAAACTTTGAACAGGCTTGTTTATTCGGCCTAATATAAACTAAACTTAGAACGTGCTTGTTCCGCCTAATATAAACGTTTCAATGCCTATACAGTGGAAACTGGGAGAAATAAACCCATGGGCAGGGAGGGAAAAACAGGCCGGTAGTTACCGGATTTACTGGTGGGGTCTGGGATGGGAAAAACCGGCCGGTTTGGCCGGTTTTTCCAAGTTCAAATTTCAAAATTCGAATTTCGGCTGGTTTTTAAGCAAATTCAAGCGAAATTCAACCGGACTTTTTCCGGAAAATCCGGTAACCGGCCGGTTTTTTTTTCCCGGCCGCCGACCGGGATTCCCCTCGGAAACAGCTTTCGGATCCTTGCCCATGGGTATGCGTCCCAATAGAATGAGAAATTTCATACTTACAACATTATCTAGCAATAAACCTATATAGATTCCGGTGGCATTGTATACTAGCCTTCCTAGTGCAGCGATTGAGTGACGTGATTGTTAAAAGCTATCAAGTTGGAAAGCAAGAACTAATAAATAGACATACCATTATTTTCCTTTGACTTATTGAAGCACAGTCACCAATTGCATAGACACCATCACACTCACGAACTCTTAACCATTCATTAGTTGCCAAGGCACGTCGATTAGCCTGTTAAAGGAGAGAATATTTGGGTACATCAACTAAATGTTGGGAGTAAAACATAATAGGGTAAATTGGTTAGCGGGCCTTGATTCAGATTTAACAACCTGACCAATTTGATGCATGAAGTCCGTAATGGCAGGACGCGTACCAATACCAGCAGACCAAACAGCCATCCCATATGGCACCGATATTTCACCAGCTGATTTGCTCTTCATTGTAATTAAATCATCAGAGACCTTTACCACTCTGAACCCTGTATCTAACTCGATGCCATCTCTCTGGAACTTCGTTTCAGCAAATGTAGATATCCTTTTGTCAAACCTATATAAAATAAAAATATCAGCTCATGGTAAACATGGAGAAAGAACAAAAAGGCAATTTGTTTTGGCTACATCAGATCAGATGGTATGGATGTTGAAACCGTACAAAGTTGTTGTTTCATACAATTTGAAATGCTTACCCTTGTAAAACAAATAAAACATCCAATTCCCAACAAAATTACAATGTCTATAGTAAAGCCTGAAAGTTTCAGTAGTTAGGAACATCCAGTGAAAAAGGGGGGAAAAGAAAGAAAAGAAAAGAAACCATCACCACCCAAAAACTACTCATAAGATTTGGTAGGAAAAAGGATACAACGCTGAGTCCCTGTTTGGGGGTGGGCATAGGGAGTTTTTGGTCCATACCCACAGGAAATCAAAGACCAAGACAAATTTTCTACTTCCTGTGACTAAACTGTTTTCATAGACATAGAAAAGATCCCAAATCATTGTTCAATCTATCCTGGCAAAATCTGGAAAATATCCCAGGAAATATTTTTTTGAAATCCCCAGGGAAGCTCAGCATTTGCAGCATGCTTGTTCTGGCCTGCAGTAATCCTCAATCTCTGTGACCGGAACATACCCAAGAAATCCTAGTCTGCTAGTTCCCCTGGAGGGCTTGTTTCGATAGGTAGAGATTAGATCTAATCCCTTCAGATTGGCAGGGAATTAAGTTCAATTTACCTGCCTATCCAAAGGGATCGGGCCTAATCAAGCCCAGAGGACCCTAAGTGATGATAGGTTAGTTCTTCGTATACACCACAAAAGAGAACTATGGCTATTACTGCAACAAGACTATCTGATATGTTAATAAAGCCTTACATATTCAATAGATGTTCTCCCGATTGAATAATTGTTATCTTCACAAATTTTCCAATTGCAGGATATAGCTTCACCAGATCTTCAACAAGAAAATCATGCAACTCTGCAGCAAATTCAACACCAGTAGGTCCACCGCCAATAATTACAAAATGAAGGATCTTCCTTTTCTCCTCTTCACTAATATAAGGAAGTGATGCTTTTTCAAAGCAGTCTATCACACTCCTCCGGATCTTCTGTGCATCCTCTACTTCCTGGCTTTTACAATGTGAAGCTATAAGTAAAGGGTATGGCTAGCAGTTCCATGAATGTAAATTTTCAAAGGTTGCTGAGTACAACTGTACATGATACTGAATACTTATCCTGCATTAAGGGAAAAATCGCATAACAGGAAGAAGCGGTTCATGGGGTGTAATGATATTGAGCAGCTCCACCAGGAAATGTTAACCTATTAATTACATCGGTACATCCCGACAAACAGGTCTAGAGGAATACATGAACTTTCCCATGAATAGCTAGAAGCCTAGAACAATGCAAGCTATCTTCGTGTAGCTCTGCAACTCAAGTAAAAATGATAACACGGTATGCACCTTTTGATGGCTAACCAAAGTTACCAAACATCGATTTATTTGTGACAAAGGTGTCAAGAGCATTTCTAAAATACTGTGAGAAAGAAACCAAGAGCGCCTTTCATAAGTAGACAATTAAGCTGACAGCTACTTGAAGCCAGAGAGTGCTAAGTGCATTCCAAATGCATGTGCACTACATTCTGCCAGATACTTCAATTAAACCCAAGATTTGAATCTCCTGCATGCTCACAACTTGAGAGATTCTGAAATCTGCAGATCGCTGTAAGCTGTTTAGTGTTGCAGGCAAATTGTATTGTGAGGCAAAAGGTGGCATTTGGCATAGGATTACGCATGCATATCTATACCATTACCATAGATCTCTTCAATGTTACAGAAAATTTAAACATAATAGTTTACAGCTCAGGATTGAAACATGAAACATAACAGAACATGAAAGGGTATTGAGTGTTGTAGAGGATTTTACCTTCAAAAAGTAGCAATGCTCCATCACACCAGGAGTGTTAAATGTATTTACAGTAGCTCCAAGAGCAACGACTAAATAATCATAATCAACCATAAAATCACCATTCCCATCCAAATTAGTTCCAACAGCAGAACGGCAATGGGCAGTCTTCTTCGTTGCATCAATCTTGAAACACTCAGCTTCGTAAAAGGTAACATCCTTCTTTTTCTACAAAAGAAGAACAAGAGGAACACAGTTAGTGTGTTACTCCACAACTTTGCATAATAGCAGCCAGAAACGAGCTATCACAGGGTAGCTGGTGAACATTACTTAGGTGCCCAAGGTAACTAGGTAACTTGCTCACTAAATCAACATAATTCAAGAGATAAATACGCAGGGCAGTACTACAAAGGTTTCATTATAGCAGAACAGACAAAGATCACACCACTGCTTTTAGCACACAAGAGCGTAAGACTGATTGCTAAAACAAGTACCTTCTCGAACATCCTTCGTATCGGTTCAACAATGCTGCGCGCCTCTACAGTCCCACATGTGACGCTCGGAAGCAAAGGTGTAAACGCAAAGTAGTTGCGAGGCGATATGACCTTCACTTCATACCGGGAGCAGTCGAGATTCTTGAGGAAAGACGTCCCAGCCCAGCCAGTCCCAAGAACCACCACCTTCTTCTTGGAGGCACCCTGAGATGACTCTGAAGCATTTTCTGCCCTGGAATCAGCATACGCCACAAGGCTTCCACCGCTGCAAAGCCAGTGAACAAATATTGAGATTTGCAAATGCAGCCAAATACACAGCTAGATTTGGAAGAATAAAAGTGAAATCTTGGGACCAAACATACGGATAAAACAGGACTTTTCATTAAGTACAGCGGATGGTTGTCCACTTGTCCAAGAACATAATAACCTCTGTTGACTAAGATAATCTAGATCACGAAAGCAGCTAAAAGAAGGAACAGAGAAAGGGTAGAATAGACAAAAAGATAAGGAACAGTAAATCATGCAGCAAAGGCCAAGGAAAAAGGCAAAGCTTTAGACAGATCTTATAGGGATTGGAAAGTGATGGAGGAGGCACCTGGCTGCTGTAAGAAGAAGCGCTGCGGTGGAGACGCCGGGGTGCCTGATCTCGTCCAAGAGCCGAGCAGCGGCACGAGAGGCGAAGAAGAGGAACCCCATCCAGACACCAGTCTGCCCTGCTCCCCCACTCACCTTTCCTTTCCTTGTCCCAGAATCCCAGATCACAGGAGCTCAGCGTAAAACCCAATGGGAGTGTTTATGCTTCTGTGACTGAAATTTCTTCACCTATCGATCACCATTTTTTACCGTTGAATCAATATTTTATAAATCAGATTATCTCTTTCTAAAATAGACAAAAGTATTAAAAAAATACGAAAAAAATTTTAAACTAGACAAAAATAAATCTAAGTGAACTCTACAACCCTATAAATACAAAAAAATATAAAAATAAATAGATTGCATATTACTTGGTACTATAATTTTAAATTTAATACTGTGTAATTTTAGATGACTAATAAATAAAAAATTTCAGACAACTGAAAATTAGCAAATCCGAAACCTAATTCGACATTATCAGTGAGAGGTGGGTAGAAAAGAAGGAAAGCGATGGGAAAGGCAGCCTACCTTCTGTTTACCTGCTCACGTGGTCGCTGGGAATTGAGAGCTCATTGCTTTCTGTATTAATCAACGATTTGACCCGGCCATCCCGCTGGGATAGCTACTATTCTAAGCTTTGGTTTGTTTAGACTTTTTATCTGGTTTAAAAGAAAAAAGTTTAAGTCAAAATAAAAAGATGATTTTTTAATCTATTAATCGATGATGAAGATACGAGTGTCTTTCATAATAGTATTGCTACTTCTTTAATAACCGTAAGAGGAAAGATAGATTACATTAATATGATATATACATGTTGCAGTGATAAGATAATTGCATCATATATGATCAAATAATATTTTGTTACTCTGTTGTTTTGTTCGGTTGGCAATATTTGCCTTTCTATATTAATTTCTTTCGTTACGCAATATCTAAAATAAATATATGCATGCACATACGAGCGATATCTTGTTATGAATAGGTTGTTTGTTATACTCCATTCTACTTAGATATACATCTCTGATAGATGTCAAGATTTGCAATTTATTTGGATAGGCCACGGTACACACATGCATGCACGTACGAGCAAATTCTATTTTGTTTCATAGGTATACTTGCACGTATCGTCATATTTTCAAATCCCACGCAAAATAAGTTTAAATACATGCTTAACAAGGTCCTTAAAATTCTCAAGAGCAATTCAGACTTTTTATCCTTTACACACAACTCAATAAGCCAATATCCTATAAAAAAACTAGATTACAAAACATTAAAATTTAGCTTAAAAGTTTAGAGGTTTATAAACTAATTAAAGGAAAAAAACTGGCTTTAAGATATAAGAAAAAAAAGTCTAAGCTAAAAAAACAGTACCTAATTGAGACTCGTCTAGCTTCTGCCAAATAGAAGTACATAGAAGACAGACGCCCCATGCTCGCGGATAAGATGGATCGTGCAGGAATTAGGGATCTCATACTTTGGAACCGTCGTTTGGATCTGAAGAAGCACTGATATCCTTCTTTACTACATGACCAGACCAGCAAGGCACCAATGATGATTAATTAAAGCGGCCTGGCCTGAGAGGCTGACACATCACCGAGCAAAGCGAACATGATTAGCTCTTGATGCCGACGCACTGTTATCGAGTTTTTTTCTTTCTCGCATTTGACACCATTGCCACATGAATTAATAAAAATAGCTCTCTCTCCTAATTAATTATAAAAAATAGTACAACGAGCAAATGAGGACACGACACATGGCTGTTCGTGCCCCTAGACACCGGACTTTCCTCCCTGGTGACCGAACATGCCTCCACCGTGCCACTGAGGCGCGGAAATACCTTTGTCTAGCCCCTAGGGGCACAAAATTACCTTCGTTCGGTCTCTAGAGGCACGGAATTACCTTCGTTCGGCCTCCAGAGGCGCGGATTCTCTCTCCTTGAGAAAGTACTGCTTGCCATGCAGATATATGCCACTCAAAAACTTGACATTTAAAATATTACTTCAAATATTACCATCAGTAAATTGCCACTCCAAAGCAAGTCTCGTCAGTAGGCTCTTTGTGCAGGTCAATGACAAACTGTTTCATTCATTGCATTACAAAGTTGGGAAATGCATTTACTTCATAGTCGTTTATTATATGCATGTTCTTGTGTCTAGTGTTTCTGAATGCTAAGTACTTCCGTTCGCGGCTCCCAACAAGCAGCCATGGTCCCTTTATGCAGAATTCATTGGAGGTGGCGGAGGAAGATGCACCAGGGAAAGCGCTACTGGAGGAAGTCGCCCCGGAAGAAATGCTATTAAAGGAAGATGTGGCCGAAGAAGAGCTATCAGAAGAAGATATGACAGAGGAAGAGATATGGCAAGATGTGGCAGAGGTAGAGAGATGGGAATATGAGTCAGATGATGAACTATGGGAAGATGTGTCAAAGAAAGATCTATCAGAGATTGAGATTCAGAGCAAAATGTGCCATAGTATGGCTTCAATAACCTTATGTTGGTAAAGATGGTGAATTTCAAGGGACGCCACTATGAGATGTGCCCCAAAAAGAGCTATCAGTGGAAGATATGGCAGAGGAAGAGTTGTGGGAAGTGTTATTGTGTTAGATGCATATGTATTTTTCATGTTGTATAAGGGGTTCTTTGCATATATATCACCATGTACTTATATATATATTAGCCCATTGGCCTCATAACGAATACAAACGCTATTCATAATATGGTATCAGAGCCAAGTTAGAGTTAAGGTTTTACCTGTTGCAGCCGCCGCCGGCGGACGTCGCCGCCGCCGCTGCCTCCACCCTCCCCGTGTCCTCTTTTTACTGCTGCGCTTGTTAGCCATAATCTTGACATGCAGTTAGTTGGTTTGAGTGTTGTTAGTTGAGCAGTACGTGCGTGCGATAGCATGCATGAAATCTGTTAGCTGGTTGTTAGTTTGTTAGTAGTTAGCACTCGATTTGCTGTGATGTTGTTAGTTACTAGTTAGTTTTTGTAGTCTCGGTTATTAGTGAGTTGTTAGTTTGGATAAGCATAAGTCTGTTTGCTAGTAGTTCGTGGGTCACATGTAATCCATATATATATATTAAAGCGGTCAAGGAAAAGAGAGCTCAGAGCCTTCCAGCGGCAAGCAAAAGAAAAAGCTGAAGTTGGCAGCGGCAAAACTTTCTTCCTCTCTCCTGCGTTGCATCTTTCCTGAGTTGTTTACGCTGTTTTTGTTTCGCGTGCGTGTGAGTGCTGGCTTATACCTCAACAAGATTCCGAGCATGTGCTTCTTCTCGTATGATTTCGTACGTGTGTGTTGATTTACTGCATGTATGTGTGTTTCTTCAGTATGTTCTCGTGTTCTTACTTCTAGCGAGTTTTTGCCTCCGGCGCATGTGAGCGTGATCGTTTTCTTCTTCGGCTTGGTTCCAACAGCGCTTGTCGCTTGTCTTCTGCCGACGCTGCTCGGGGCCTCCTAATCCTCTTTGCAGTTGGCGTCGCTCGTCGCCGGTCGCCCGAGTGCCTCGCCGCCCATCGGCGTCACCCCAATCGTCGCCGATCCGGCGTGTGCCGCCCGAGCTTCTCTTCGCCCGGAGAGCAGCCTCCATCCGAAGGCTCGCAGAGCCGTCGGAGAGCCGCTCGTCGCCGGGGTGCCCCCTCGCGCTCTACTTCCTGGCCGACCAGCCTAGGAGCTTTCGCAACGCGCACCGCCTCTTCGGCATCAAGGACATCCTCCGATTCCTGGAGAAGCCAGCCCGGAGAACTGGGGCTCCGCGTGCAAGCACTAGTGCCGAAAGTGCTCGCCAGAGCCGCCCACCGCCGCCCGAAGGCTCTCCGCTGCTTGGAGAGCCGCCTGTTGCCTTCGACCGTGAGGCCGCTGCCGCCACTTCTGCTTGCGCCGGAGCTGCCGCCGCTGCCGCTAGAGGGGTTCCTCCCGTGCACGTTACTCCTCGTGAGAGCCTTTGGCTCGTGTGGACCGAGTGCCGCTCTTAATTGAGTCGGCCCATGAGTAGTAGTAAAAAAATAATAAAAAAATAAAACGTCGTTCTAACCGCCGCGTCGTCCAACATCGCCTATTAGACTTTGTTGTCTTGGTCGCCGCGCCGTCCAGCGCCGCCTACCAATTGGTACTTTTTCCATTCCTCGCTGCCCGATGATCTTCGATGGTCTTAATTATCGGGACTGGTTTCAACACATGCGTGGTCAGCGCCTTTGGGAGTTTCTTACCGGCGAGTTGCCTTACCCATCTCGCCCTGCTCCACCTGCTGAGTCTGTGTTCCCGAAGACTACTTCTGAAGATGTTCGTAAGGAGACATCTGATGTTTTTGAGGATTCTATTGAGACTTTTTAGACTCAGTATGCCGCCTACAAGACTTGGGTTGATGAGGATACTCGTGCTTCTGCTATTCTGGCTGCTAGCATGGAGGTGCAATTCACTGGGGATGTGGTTGGTTTTGCTTTAGCACAGTTGATGTGGATACATCTGCGCAACCGCTACGAGCCGTCTGGTGATTCGTTGTATCTTTCTGTCGTGTATTAGGAGCAGTCGCTACTGCAGGGTGATGCTACTGTGGACGAGTTCTATGCCCAATTGTCTGCGGTATGGCGTCAGATTGACTCTTTGGAACCGGATGTTTGCCACACGTGTTAGTGCTGTCAGCGTCAGCAGTCTCACCTGGAGCTTCATCGTATCTACGACTTCTTGACCCGTCTCCGGGCTGAGTATGAGCAGACTCGTGCTCAGTTGCTAGCACGCCACCCTCGTGTGACCTTGTTGGAGGCCCTTGTCATTGCTTACGTCAGGCCGAGGAGATTCGCCGTGTTGCAGTGTCCGCTGTCGTCACCGCCGTTTCCTTCGATTCTGGCAGCTTCTCTGGTTCCTACACCCGCTACGTCTCTAGCTACTCCTTCACCAGTGTCAGCTGCTGTTGGTAGGGGACTACACTACACTTACTGCAACAAGGATGGACATGTACAGCAAGCCTGCTACAAGAAGAATGATTTACGTCGTAGTGGCCTACCTCCACAGGGAACTAGTGGTTCCTCCTCTCAGAGGAGCTCTGGTATTTCTGATTCTCAGGAGTTTCTCACACTGCCCATAGTCACCACACCTCCATCACAGCCTTTGACCTCTTCGATTCCTCCTTCACCATCTCCTTCGCCCTCGCCACCCTCTCAAGAGGCTCCTCCCGGCCTTCGTCCTTATCCTCTCTACTGCACTCGTCATCCGTAAGTTGAGGATTCTTCTGATGCGCCATCTTCTTCTGATAGTTCATTTTCTTCGACCTCCCCTCGATATGCCTTTCATGATCGCTAGTTTATTCGGCCTCCTGCGCGCTTTTGTTTAGCAGTTCTTGCCGAACCGACTTCTTATCGTGATGCTGCTGTTCATCAGGAGTGGCAGTATACAATAGCAGAGGAGATTGCTGCCCTTGAGCATACTGGTACGTGGGATCTTGTCTCTCTTCTCGCGCGTGTTACTCCTATCACGTGCAAGTGGGTCTACAAGATTAAGACCCGCTCTGATGGTTCTCTTGAGCACTACAAGCCTCGTCTTGTGGCACGTGGTTTTTAGCAGGAGCATGGTCGTGATTATGATGAGATATTTGCTCCTGTGGCTCACATGACCACTGTTCGCACTCTTCTTGCTGTGGCGTCTGTTCGGGCATGGTCCATCTCTCAGCTTGATGTGAAGAATGCCTTTCTCAATGGTAAGCTGCGTGAAGAGGTTTATATGTAGCCACCACCGGGGTATTTTGTTCCTAAGGGTATGGTTTGTCGCCTTCGCCGATCTCTTTACGGCCTCAAGCAAACTCCTCGTGCCTGGTTTGATCGTTTCTCTTCTGTTGTCACTGCAGCTGATTTCTCTGCTAGTGTTCATGATCCTGCTATCTTTATTCACACTTCGCCTCGTGGTCGGACGCTTCTCCTTTTATATGTTGATGATATGATCATCACTGGAGATGATTATCAGTACATCACCTTTGTGAAGGAGCGTCTTAATGAGCAGTTTCTCATGTCTGATCTGGGTCCTCTTCGCTACTTTCTTGGGGTTGAGGTTACTTCTACACCTGAGGGCTTCTATTTGTCCCAAGAAAAGTATATTTAGGATCTTTTTTATTGTGCTTCTCTTACTGATCAGCACATTGCTGACTCTTATGGAGCTTAATGTTCATCTTAGACCCACTGATGGTAAGCCTCTTGCTGATTTTACTCGCTATCGTCACCTTGTTGGGAGTCTTGTTTATCTGGGTGTCACTCGTCCTGATATTTTGTACCCTGTGCATATCTTGAGTCAGTTTGTTTCTGCTCCCACTCAGCTCCACTGTAGTCATCTTTTTTGTGTTCTACGATATCTTCGTGGAACCATCATTCGTCGTCTGTTTTTCCCTCACTCCAACTCTTTACAGTTCCAGGCATATTCTGATGCCACCTGGGCTAGTGATCACTCTGATCGCCGGTCTCTCTCTGCTTATTGTGTTTTTCTTAGTGGTTCTCTCATTGCTTGGAAGACTAAGAAGCAGACAACGACTTCTCGTTTGAGTGATGGGGCTGAGTTGCGAGCTATGACTTTGTTGACTGCGGAGGTTACTTGGCTACGGTGGTTACTTGAGGATTTTGGTGTTTCTGTTTCAGCACATACTCCTCTTTCGTCTGACAGTACATGGACTATTAGCATTGCTACAAATCCGATGAAGCATGAGCTTACAAAGAATATTGGTGTTGATGTTTCCTACATGCGGACACAGGTACAAGATCAGATTGTTGCTTTTCAGTATGTGCCTTCAGAACTTCAGGTGACAGACTTCTTCACAAAGGCGCAGACCAGAGCTAAGTACAGTTTCTATCTCTCCAAACTTAATGTTGTTGATCCACCATAAGTTTGAGGGGGGGGGAGTGGTGTTAGATGCATATGTATTGTGATGCCCCGTGTCATTACCCCAAGGGTAATCACACTTAGGCATACGGATTACTATTCGTTTGCTCAGTAAAACACTGCTCCAACGAATAGTAAGCCTTTACCAGGGTTACGCAGCAGAACAATAAGATAGAAACTGTGCAACTTTATTTCAGTAATAGCCACGCAAGGCTATAGTTCTTAGTACAAATATTACACAGCTACAAAAGGAATTTCCCCGCTTCTCTCGCCAGCCTTGAAGTCTCGGCTGTCTATTCGTCCCACGTGTCAAATATGGTGTCCATCTTGCCCTGGTCCTCGTAGTCAGCGCCTTCTTCTCCTGTGGTTACTTCGGTACCTGCATGTCCTTCGTCCCACTCGAGATAGTTCCCGGCCGGACTAGGATCTACAAAGGAGAATACTAACAAGGTTGAGTACACGAATGTACTCAGCAAGCATTAATAGCAAAGAATGCACTTGATTTACTCTACCTCAAGTCCTTATTCAAATTCCTACCTCTTCTCTTATTCTGAAAATAGTTTTCAAAACTTAGATTGCAATTTTAATTCTGAAAAGACTACTTGATTACTCGGAGAGAAGATAAACCCCCCGACGGTTCCCGTAGACTCCAATCTAGGAGACTGGTATGAATTCATGATTTGATGTAGCACTGCGCAGGCTTGTACCACTTTACCCATAGTCATTCTCGAGCTCTAAATGAGTCGGGTCCCTGCATTTCCTTTGATGCGGTTCGAGTTCGTAATCGTAACGCTTTTCGTGTTACGTGATTAAGTCTCCACCCACTACTTTTCGCTCGGTCTTTGATTTAGTCACGTTGACCGACCTCGCCATACACCGAGTTCTAGTAATGTTGGTTGAGGCACCGCCTCAAATACCAACACTCCACCTTGGGGCAGCTCTCTTCCGTGCCCAACACTCCAATGTGACCCATTGTGGAGATCATAATTACGTAACAAGGTAGCATTTCCTGCCCACCGAAACGGGAAAATGGTTGGTACTGAATTTATGATTTCAGACCGAGTAAGAGTTTTGTTTGTCCTTATAGTATAACCATATGTAAAAAGGGGCCCACCTCTTACCTCATCCTCATCGTCGTCGTCGCGTTCCCCTGCCAGGGCCCCCTTTTACCCACCTATTAATTCTCATTCTTTCTTTCTTCCTTATTCTCATTTCTTTCTTATTCATCTTAATCATTTCATCTCAATCATTGATTTAAGTTTTGAGAAAACAATTTTGATGCAATAAACATATAATATAGCAAAATACGGTTTACATTTAAGATAACTATGTTTATGTTCAAGAGAATCGCTTGCCTTTGTATATGTAGGAAAGGTCGGTGCTGACGAAACTCTGATCAGCTGCTCCCATCGGTGCTGGTTCGTTTTCTGTAGTAATACGGTAGCACGAATAATAATAAAGTAAATACATAGTTGATTTTGAGTGATATAATAGATAACACATAATCACAACTGATCAGAGTTGATTTTGAGTTTTCTACAGAGAAAACTGTCACATTCTGTGTAGACAGACCCCGTAGGAATTGAATATTTGCCAAATTTTTGTTTGGCACTTAAAATACCACAAAGTTCACGGTAACACGTATTATGATATATCTTTTTTGCCCTCTTTATTTGTTGTCATTTTCAAGGGTTTAAATCAATTTTCTTTTCCTTTGGCCATAACCTGCACATGAAATGACTTATTTACCTCTCCGTAGGGTTAGATATGTGCTCCCTAGGCTTCGGCGATGGCCTCGAAGCGCTCCACTCCACCACCGGCTGCCTCCTCCGAGGTGACCATCTCTGGCTCGGGATCCGAAGTGTTGGAGGAGGTCGCCCCCACGTCGCCTACACCTACCTCCAAGAACCTGCCTCCGCCGTCGCAGAAGGGTGAGGAATCTGAGACCTCCGACGAGGAGGAAGAGGAGTCAGACGAGGAGCCCACCCATGTGAACCCTCCCTCCGCCCCCAAAGAACCCACTGCTACCCCTGTGGAAGGGCAAGGAATCTGACACCTCCGGCGGGGTGAAGAGGAGGAGGAGGGCCAGTCGTCTGAGTCCGACAAGGCGTCGTGCGCCAAGCACTCGCTGGAGCAGAAGTCATTGCCCAAATTGAAGATGAACCAGCCGATCCGAAGACAAAGTAGAGCGCTTGGAATGGCAGATGCCCGCGACAGAACTTCTCGAAAAAAAAGCTCCCGCTGGAACTTCTCGACAGAACGCCCGCTGATCACGCTAGAAGCCGATCCACAAGCACACGTACGAACTCACTAGAAATTCACGTACGCACGCATACACTATTGGAACCGAGACACGCACGTGAAGACAAGATATTTTTGGTGTTGCGCACGACAGCGTTTTTCTCTTTCTGTTCTTCTATTGCGTCTCAACTTCTCGCTTACATTGCTTCTCTCTTGTTCGCTTGTTTACATAGTGCTAGGCCCAGCCTTTTATACCCCACGCACAACTCCGACTCACACACAACTCTGACTCAAAATACAACTAGGACTAGGCGTGCAAACTCGGATGCGACAGCCAACTAAAAAGGAAACTAAACAAAGATTACCTAACAATCACTCTATAATCTTTGTGTACTTACTTATTGAGACAGTTGGTCTCAACTATAACTTGTCCAACTGTTACTCAATACAGGACGATGAACACATCTTCTCAACGTCCCAGACTCGACTCAGGACAGTGACTACATCTCCTCAATGTCCCAGACTCAACTCTACAGACTCGACTTTAGGGCGGCGAACACATCTCCTCAATGTCCCGAACTGAAAACTCAGCCACTAGTATGACTCGACTTTCAACTTGGCTCACACACACTCGCCCGGAGACGGTGGCACAACTCAAACACGCTCTTGGACTTTTACTCATCATCGAGCAACGTCGCCTCAATTAAATGCGCCTCGCTTTCTCCTTCCCGACTTTTACATTCGGGCGAAGTGCCCATAGTCTAGACAATTGTAACATCGCACCTTTGTCTTGTTGAATTTTCGATTCTTGCAGCCTTGGCCACCACCACCGTTAGAGCCGCCGAAGGAACCCTCGCCTTTGACTTTTGACGATCGGGCCTCCCACTCGGCGCGGGTTAACAGCAGGTGCTTATCTTTGCTGCCGCTACATCCTCGGATCCGTTCCTTATGCGCCTTCAAACAGCCGATCACCTCCTCAACCGTCATCTCCTTGAGGTTGTCGAACTGCTCAATGTAAAAACTTTCCGGGGACTGCTCGAAGAAACTTTCTCACAACATAGCTCTCTTCCATCTTGTCCCCCAAGACTCGGATCTGGTTGACAATAGTCGTCAACCTCATGGCGAAGTCGTCGATCGACTCCGTCTCTTTCATGCGCAACCCCTCGAACTCGCTCTTGATGGTCTGCACTCGCGCTTGCTTGATACGATCGACATCAAGATGTTTCGTCTTCTACGCCTCCCACGTAGCTTTGGCTGTCTCCTTTTCGGCCAGTAGAAAGAGCATTTCCTCCGGGATACCTCCATAGATGGCCGTCAAGGCCATCTGATCCTTACGTACATCAACGTTGTCGTCATCGATCACGTCCCACACTCCTTGAGCACGCATGTACACCTTCATTTTGATTGCTCATACTATATAATTGCTCTTCGTGAGCATTGGATAATGCACCGAGACAATGAACTCTCATTCGCCATCACATCCGACGCCGCCACACCGGGCGACACAACTTTGCGAAGAACGCGGTATGATCTTAGACATACATGAATCAAGAAATCGACTCAAAACCAATTGTTGCCTCAAACTAAAGACGAACCACCGATCCGAAAATAAAAGCCGAAGGCCAGAACGCAAATGCCCACGCAGAACTTCTCGGAAAAAAGCTCGCTGAACTTGGCAAACGCCACGATCACGCTTAGAAGCCGATCCACAAGCACACGCATTTAACTCACCGAAATTCACGTCGCGACGATACGCCTTTGAACCGAGACACACGCACGCGAAGACAAGAAAGACAAGATATTTTTGGTGATGCGACGACGGCGTTTTCTCTTTCTTTTCTTCTATTGCTTCTCAACTTCTCGCTTACATTGCTCCTCTCGTGTTCGCTTGACTCACGCACAACTGCAGACTCGGATATGACAGTTAAGAAAAAGGAAACTAAACAAAGATTACCTAACAGAGGCGGAGGGGAAGGACACGAACCCGGTAGCGCCCTTCCACCGCACCTGGTCGATCGACGACGAGGTCCGTGATCCTCAACCTCACAAGCGCGCCGTGAGCACGACGTCTTGCCGCCGCATCCATCGCTACCGTGGCCGCCTCGCCGGCACTGGACAACCGTGGCTACGGCCGCAAGGAGTTCGTGGAAGGTCCAACACCAAGCGCCGACACGACACCGCCGCCAAGAAGGGTGAATTCCCAAACAAGGACCACGACCACGGCTCTTCAACCTCTCCAAGAGCGCCTGGGCGGCGACAAAGCGATGGGCACCGCCGCCGAGCCACGACGGCGAACGGCAGCAGCCGGAGGAGTTCGCGAGATGTGCGAGCTGTACCCGTACCTCGCGGAGGAGGTGAAAGCGCTGGAGAGGGAGTTCGGGAGGATCGACGACGACAAGGCGCACACGTTGGCCGTGAAGATCAAGAAGCAGAGGCTGGTGCAGATGAAGGTGGATCTGCGTCACAGCGACCAGACCAAGGAGCTGACCAGGGGCACTCATGGTCAGGGGCGTAGCCAGCGCGGCCCAAAGCCTCGGGCCGGCCAGCAGGATTTCGGTCCAGCAGTCAAATTACACTGATTTTTCATGTTTTTTTTCCTTTTTCAGCTGTATTGTTTTGCTGGGCCTCAGGCCATGGCCCGAGGGGCCCGGCCCAGGCCCGCCTCGCTCATGGAGCATTGGAGCTGGTCGAGTGATGGGGCTAGCGGGAGCGGAAATGGAACGAAAATGACCGGGGTTCATTATTTTACCATATGTATAACAACATATATAATTTTGAAGTAACAATGTACTAAATAGTAATTTATATGTCAAATATTGGCAAAATACATCATCCAGCCAGAGATTGGGTTAAACCGGGGTGCACAACTTTTGAGCTAGGGGTGCACGTGTAGTATATATAGACTAATCTCTGCTAATTTTGTTTGAACGGTGTCATGTGACACCTGGTCCTCTCATTGGGCTCCGCCCTTAGGGGCGGGGCAGGGCTGAGCTGAACAGTAGCTAGCCATTCCTTTCCACTAAGGGGTAAATAAGTTATTTCATATACGGTGGAGAGCGCGCCAGTGCGGATGGCCGACGTGAGCGGCAGGAAGCTCAGATCTTGGCAGCCTCCTTCGGCAATACGAGATGTGACCCATCATCGCGCCGCCTCCTCCCGCTCGGCCTTGCTCCCCTTCCTCGTTTACCCGCCGCCTCTTCGGGCTGGCCTCGCCGTCGGATTCGAGCGCCATTGACGCCGTCACGATCGCTGTTGGTTTCTTCGGTCTTCCCTTCTCGCTTATCCCTTCCTTATCGGAGAAGTCGACGCTGTTCATCGAAGGAAAAGGAGATGGAAATGGGCAATCAAGAACGTGGAATGCGAATTACTATATAACTTTCGATAGTTTTTTGAAGTCAAATCTATCGCTTTTCTTTCATTAGATGTGCTATAAAATTCGTGTTAATAGCTACTGTTTAGCCTTGATCAGCTCACCGCTAGGCTAGCTAATCATCATTCCAATCACTTACGCACATTTTATCATTTACGCATACTTTACCATGTGTAGTATGACCTTTAGGTTTTAGACGTTTTCTTATAAGTTACACAGTGGTATAACCTTTAGACAGAAAGCTTTAGATATTCGCTTTTCAATCCTAAAAAGAATGCATGTCGTCGGATGGAACAGCTAGCTGAAGAACGGCAAACACTCTTTCCTTGAGCCCTTCAACTCTCTATACCATGCATGCATCCATTTAATCTTTTGTTGAACAGAAAAGATCGGTTAAAGTTTCTTTTCCTCGTTGTTCACAACGCGATATATGATTCGTGTTCTTGATGTGCTGTAAGAAAAAAAATCATAATAATTGAATTTTCGTTCGTCCGATATGCTTTGAGATTTGCACTTTTTCCTATATGATGAATTGAGTCTGAATTTATTATGATTTTTTATTCGGAACACAACGGGTTCACCACATTGTCGTATTTTGTTGGTATATAAATTTTATTTTTTGTCTTTGTTTTTGCTCAACCTCTCAAAGTACATGTGAAGAACATAACAGGTTTACCACATTGCCGTATTTTGTTGGTATATAATTTTTTTTGTCTTTGTTTTTGCTCAACCTCTCAAAGTACATGTGAGATTTTGAATCATGTGATGGAAATATGAGTTGTTAAGACTTTCAAGAATAATTACATTGACCAAGAACCAGAACTACATAAATAATTTACTGCAATTTATGTATAATGGAGTTGTAAATGATTTGTTTTTGCTCAACCTCTCAAAGTACATGTGAGATTTTTAATCATGTGATGGTAATATGAGTTATTAAGACTTTTAAGAATAATTACAGTGACCAAGAACCAAAACTACATAAATAATTTACTATAATTTATGTATAATGGAGTTGTAAATGAACTTTCAGAATGTGACAGTTTTTTACAGAGAAAACTGTCACATTCTGTGTAGACAGACCCCGAAGGAATTGACTATTTGCCAAATTTTTGTTTGGCACTTAAAATACCACAAAGTTCACGGTAACACGTATTATGATATATCTTTTTTGCCCCCTTTATTTGTTGTCATTTTCAGGGGTTTAAATCAATTTTCTTTTCATTTCGCCATAACCTGCACATGAAATGACTTATTTGCCTCTCCGTAGGGCTAGCTATGTGCTCCCTAGGCTTCGGCGATGGCCTCGAAGCTCTCCACTCCACCACCGGCTGCCTCCTCCGAGGTGACCATCTCTGGCTCGGGATCCGAAGTGTTGGAGGAGGTCGCCCCCACGTCGCCTACACCTACCTCCAAGAACCTGCCTCCGCCGTCGCAGAAGGGTGAGGAATCTGAAACCTCCGACGAGGAGGAAGAGGAGTCAGACGAGGAGCCCACCCATGTGAACCCTCCCTCCGCCCCCAAAGAACCCACTGCTACCCCTGTGGAAGGGCAAGGAATCTGACACCTCCAGTGGGGTGAAGATGAGGAGGAGGGCAAGTCGTCCGAGTCCGATAAGGCGTCGTCGCCGAAGCCTGCTTTGGAGCAGGAGGCTGTTGGCCCAAACAGAAGATGAACCAGCCGATCCGAAGACAAAGTAGAGTGCTTGGAACGGCAGATGCCCATGACAGAACTTCTCGAAAAAAAGCTCCTGCTGGAACTTCTCGACAGAACGCTCGCTGATCACGCTAGAAGCCGATCCACAAGCACACGTACGAACTCACTGGAAATTCACGTACGCACGCATACGCTATTGGAACCGAGACACGCACGCGAAGACAAGATATTTTTGGTGTTGCGCACGACAGCGTTTTTCTCTTTCTGTTCTTCTATTGCGTCTCAACTTCTCGCTTACATTGCTTCTCTCTTGTTCGCTTGTTTACATAGTGCTAGACCCAGCCTTTTATACCCCACGCACAACTCCGACTCACACAACTCTGACTCAAAATACAACTAGGACTAGGCATGCAAACTCGGATGCGACAGCCAACTAAAAAGGAAACTAAACAAAGATTACCTAACAATCACTCCATAATCTTTGTGTACTTACTTATTGAGACAGTTGGTCTCAACTATAACTTGTCCAACTGTTACTCAATATAGGACGATGAACACATCTTCTCAACGTCCCAGACTCGACTCAGGACAGTGACTACATCTCCTCAATGTCCCAGACTCAACTCTACAGACTCGACTTTAGGGCGGCGAACACATCTCCTCAATGTCCCGAACTGAAAACTCAGCCACTAGTATGACTCGACTTTCAACTTGGCTCACACACACTCGCCCGGAGACGGTGGCACAACTCAAACACGTCTTGGACTTTTACTCATCATCAGAGCAACGTCGCCTCAATTAAATGCGCCCCCGCTTTCTCCTTCCCCAGCTTACGACATTCGGAAGCGAAGTGCCCATAGTCTAGACAATTGTAACATCGCACCTTTGTCTTGTCGAATTTTCGATTCTTGCAGCCTTGGCCACCACCACCGTTAGAGCCGCCGAAGGAACCCTCGCCTTTGACTTTTGACGATCGGGCCTCCCACTCGGCGCGGGTTAACAGCAGGTGCTTATCTTTGCTGCCGCTACATCCTCGGATCCGTTCTCTTACGCCTTCAAACAGCCGATCACCTCCTCAACCGTCATCTCCTTGAGGTTGTCGAATCGCTTCAATGTAAAAACTTTCCGGACCGCCAAGAAACTTTCTCACAACATAGCTCTCTTCCATCTTGTCCCCCAAGACTCGGATCTGGTTGACAATAGTCGTCAACCTCATGGAGAAGTCGTCGATCGACTCCGTCTCTTTCATGCGCAACCCCTCGAACTCGCTCTTGATGGTCTGCACTCGCGCTTGCTTGATACGATCGACATCAAGATGTTTCGTCTTCTACGCCTCCCACGTAGCTTTGGCTGTCTCCTTTTCGGCCAGTAGGAAGAGCATTTCCTCCGGGATACCTCCATAGATGGCCGTCAAGGCCATCTGATTCTTACGTACATCAACGTTGTCGTCATCGATCATGTCCCACACTCCTTGAGCACGCATGTACACCTTCATTTTGATTGCTCATACTATATAATTGCTCTTCGTGAGCATTGGATAATGCACCGAGACAGCGGAACTCTCATTCGCCATCACATCCGACGTCGCCTCGTCACCGGCGACACAACTTTGCGAAGAACGCGGTATGATCTTAGACATATATGAATCAAAAAATCTGACTCTGATACCAATTGTTGCCTCAAACTAAAGATGAACCAGCCGATCCGAAAATAAAAGCTAAGCGCTCAGAACGGCAAATGCCCCCGGCAGAACTTCTCGGAAAAAAAGCTCTCGCTGGAACTTGGCAAAACGCTCGCTGATCACGCTAGAACCCGATCCACAAGCACACGTACGAACTCACTGGAAATTCACGTACGCACGCATACGCTGCTGGAACCGAGACACACGCACGCGAAGACAAGAAAGACAAGATATTTTTGGTGATGCGCACGACGGCGTTTTTCTCTTTCTTTTCTTCTATTGCTTCTCAACTTCTCGCTTACATTGCTCCTCTCGTGTTCGCTTGACTCACGCACAACTGCAGACTCGGATATGACAGTTAAGAAAAAGGAAACTAAACAAAGATTACCTAACAGAGGCGGAGGGGAAGGACACGAACCCGGTAGCGCCCTTCCACCGCACCTGGTCGATCGATGACGAGGTCCGCATCCTCAACCCTCGCTGCGCACCGCCGTGAGCACGACGTGCTGTCGCAGTCCAACGCGCTGGTGGCCGCCCTCGTCGGCAGCCTGGACAACCGTGGCTACGGCCGCAAGGAGTTCCAGGGGAAGGTCCAACACCTGAAGCGTCGATACGACACCGCTGCCAAGAAGGGTGAATTCCCAAACAAGGACCACGACCGCCGGCTCTTCAACCTCTCCAAGAGCGTCTGGGGCGGCGACAAGGCAGTGGGCACCGCCGCCGGAGCCACGACGGCGAACGGCAGCGCGCGGAGGGAGTTCGGCGAGATGTGCGAGCTGTACCCGTACCTCGCAGAGGAGGTGAAAGCGCTGGAGAGGGAGTTCGGGAGGATCGACGACGACAAGGCGCACACGTTGGCCGTGAAGATCAAGAAGCAGAGGCTGGTGCAGATGAAGGTGGATCTGCGTCCACAAATGACCAGACCAAGGAGCCGACTCAGGCACTCATGGTCGGGCGAGCTGGCCATGCCCAAAGCCTCGGGCCGGCCAGCAGGATTTCGGTCCAGCAGTCAAATTACACTGATTTTTCATGTTTTTTTTCCTTTTTCAGCTGTATTGTTTTGCTGGGCCTCAGGCCATGGCCCGAGGGGCCCGAGGCCCAGCTCCGCCCCTGCTCATGGAGCATTGGAGCTGGTCGAGTGATGGGGCTAGCGGGAGCGGAAATGGAACGAAAATGACCGGGGTTCATTATTTTACCATATGTATAACAACATATATAATTTTGAAGTAACAATGTACTAAATAGTAATTTATATGTCAAATATTGGCAAAATACATCATCCAGCCAGAGATTGGGTTAAACCAGGGTGCACAACTTTTGAGCTAGGGGTGCACGTGTAGTATATATAGACTAATCTCTGCTAAATTTTTTTGAACGGTGTCATGTGACACCTGGTCCTCTCATTGGGCTCCGCCCTTAGGGGCGGGGCAGGGCTGAGCTGAACAGTAGCTAGCCATTCCTTTCCACTGAGGGGTAAATAAGTTATTTCATATACGGGTTTGATACGTGTTGGTTTCAGAGGATGACACAGGGGCGAAAGAAGCTGGAGATGGGACTCACGTTTGGAACGCAAGGGATATGGTGAACGCTGGGCTCGCTTTGGGTCGCCATTTGAGCTTGTCTCCCGCCGAATCTATATGTTGTGGATAGAAGAAGAGGAGAGACTTAACTTGTATTGTATTGCTCGTGTTCTCAATACAAGAGATGCCTATTTATATGGATGACTAACCAAGATCGGATCCTCGGAAAGGATTCCAGTATGCTATTCCTAGTATCCCAAGGGATACGCCCTAATACAAATCACTTAATAACTAATGCCTTCGTGTTGTATCTCCAACGGAGAGAATCCCGCTTAGCCACGCCACGTATCCGTATTTCCTTCCGCTTGAACCGAACTAGTTGATGTCGTATTCAGAGTAGTTGCATCCGGCAATAGCGCTTTGCGACGTGAATATTTCTTACCAAAGAAAGAGTCCACAACATTTCCGCTGTCCTTGAGAAACAGCTCGTCCTCGAGCTGGATATGAGGATAACGTTGACGAAAATCCAAAACCAAAAGCCAAGATGAATTAGTAGGTGGTCTATCAACCCATCGAACTAGAACTTCCCAGCCAACTGATGTAATACGTGAACGAAGAACCTGGGCCGGAGTTGGTAAAACACGGCCATGATGAATAATAGGTAATGGAACAATCTGAGTTTGGTGGGTCGCCATGAAATGGTTTCAACAGTGCTACATGAAAAACATCATGAAGACGAGCACGAGGAGGCAGCTGCAAACGGTAAGCTACTTGACCAATACGCTGCACAATTTGATAAGTTCCAAAAAAAGGGGGCGAAAGTTTGCCCATGGACTGGCGCCCCGAGGAAATCGCAGCTCGAGAATGAAGCCGAAGCCAAACCCACTGTCCAACCTAAAATTCCACATTACGATGGGTCTTATCATAATGCTCCTTCATATAATTTTGAGCTTGAAGCAATCTATCCCGAATTTCCAAAAGAAATTCATCACATTCGACGAGCTGACTGTCAACGGCCGTAAGACGAGCAACACCCGGCTCATAAGCAATCAACGCTGGAGGGTCACGACCATAAACAACCCGAAAAGGAGTAGCACGAAGGGCGGTCTGAAAAGAGGAATTGTAACAAAATTCTGCCCACGGAAGCCAACGAAGCCAATCCTTGGGACGATCGCCCGACAAACAACGGAGATACATGCCAATCACGCGATTAACGACTTTTGTTTGGCCATCCGATTGAGGATGGAAAGCAGAACTAAGATGCAACTTGGAACCAGTAAAATGAAATAACTCAGACCAAAAGGAGCTTGTAAAGACAGGATTACGATCACTCACAATGGAAGATGGAATGCCATGAAGCCGAACAATATTATCAAATAAAACCCAAGCGATCAACTAGTCAGATATGGATGACCCAAAGGCCAAAAATGAGCATATTTGGAGAAACGATCCACCACGGTAAGAATCACGGATTTACCATGTACCTTAGGAAAACCTTCCACAAAGTCCATCGAGATGTCGTCCCATACTTGATGAGGGATGTCCAATGGTTGTAAAAGACCCGACGGGTGCAAATGCTCAGATTTGTTTCGTTGACATGTCGCACAGCCTCGTATAAAATCCTGGACCAAACAACGCATACCAGGAACATAAAATTGAGAGCGGAGACGATGAAAAGTCTTTTGGATACCTTCATGACCGGATTGATGTGCATCAGCCAACAGAGTTCCCCAAACTGCCGAGTCAGCAGGCACAAACACACGGCCATTAAACAATAACAAGTCATCATGGACAGACCATCCGGGCGGTGCGATACTAGCAGCGATGTCTGCTATACGTTGAACTAAATCAGGCCGATGGGCAATGTCTTGACGCAGTGTGTCAAACACAGCAAACTGAGGGCCAGAAACGGCATGGAGAGCAAGTTGCTCCTCTGTACGACGTGACAAGGCATCGGTAGCAGTGTTCTGTCGTCCCGGTCGGTATTCTACCGTGAATGTGTAGCCAAATAGTTTGCTTACCCACTGGTGTTGAGGTATGGTAGAAAGGCGTTGATCCAATAAAAACTTGAGGCTATAATGATCAGTACAAACGCGGAAAGAACGCCCCCACAAATAAGGGCGCCAATGGCGAATTGCCTTGACTAATCCAATAAGTTCGCGTTCATAAGCCATGAAGTTTAGCATGTTGTGGCGCCACCGCAACTAAAAATGCTAATGGACGATCCCCTTGATGTAAAACAGCACCAAAACCGGTCCCCGAGGCATTGAAATCAACGGTGAATGGAGCAGAAAAATCGGGAAGTTGTAATACTAGCGCTGAAGTGAGAGCCGTTTTGAGGGCGGCAAAAGCATGCGCGGCCTGATCACCCCAGATGAACCCCTCTTTCTTTGTCAACTTGGTAAGAGGCGTTGCAATGAGGCCATAATCTTTGATAAATTTCCGTAATAACCGGAAGTCCAAGAAAGCCATGAGAGTCTGAACCGGTTGAATTGGCCAATCTGCCACACCGAGACCTTCGGATCCATGGCCACACCGACCGAAATAATGTGGCCCAAATAAGCTACCGAGTCCATACCAAAAGAACACTTGAGCGCTTCAGAACAACGCATTGTCGACAATCACAGAACGGCGCGCACCTTTTTGCTGAATATGTGTCACCAAGAGGAATCAGAATCAAGATATCGTCAAAAAACACCAAGACAAAACGGCGAAGAAAAGGTTTGAGAATATCATTCATATTAGCTTGAAAAGTTGCCAGTGCGTTGGTAAGACCAAAAGGCATAACCATGAACTCAAAATGGCCCTGATGCGTATGGAACGCAGTCTTTTCTATGTCGAGTGGATGCATCCGGACTTGATGATAGCCGCTACGTAAATCCAGCTTTGTAAAAAAATAGGTGCCCTTAAGCTCGTCCAAAAGCTCATCCACGACTGGAATAGGAAATTTATCTTTCACGGTCTTGTCGTTCAAGGCACGATAGTCCATACAAAAACGCCAAGTCGCATCGTGCTTTTTGACCAAAAGAACCGGAGCTGAGAAAGCCAACGTACTCTCCCTAATGATGCCTTGTTGTAGTATGTCGTCACATTGGCGCTCAATTTCATCCTTCAAAAGTTGTGGGTAGCGATAAGGACGAACGCCATGGAGCCGCCCCTGTAGAAGATGAATGTGATGATCATGACAACGTCTTTGGGCAGACCACGGGCTCGGCGAAACCTCGAACTCCCCATGGATCAGAGAGCACTCTTCCGAGCGCATGCATGCACCCGGAACGGTAAGGCCCGTGGTTTATGCCGTGCGGTGTTACCCGATGATCATGCCACCAAAATGACATTGTAAGAAGGTCAAAATCCTGACTTTGGGTCCAAGAACACGGCCACTATACGCCTAATACGATGTCGTAGTCTCTAATGGCAAGCAGCATAGCAATCGATATTAAAGGACTCATTATTGATGTCAATGAGTAACCCACGATGTACTCCCAAGCTCCGGACGCTCCGCCATTTGCTACAAATGACCTTCATTCCACGAGCGTGTAAGTGAACTCCAATGCGCTTAGCAACGCTGTCGCCAAAAAATTGTGAGTCGACCCGACTGACCAAGGCCGTCAAAAGGACGCCGTGTATAAATACGTGAAGCTTCATGGTTCTACCAGTACTCACCCCCGTAATTGCATGCAATGAGATTTGTACGTCTGTATTGGTTGGTTCGGTAGTAGCATCATCCTCCAGTTCAATCAAGTATATTCCTTTGAACGAGCAAGCGTGTTCAAGTGAGAATTTTTCCGGGCAGTTGAAGCACAAGCCTTTAAGGCGGCGGTCTTGCATCTCTGCTGGGGTCAGTCGGCGCACTTGCGTGTTGGATGGCGCTGGAAGCAATGGCTACCGGGTTGTCGTTGATACGAGCGATCCTGCCGAGCCAGACACAGATGCGTTCGCCCCGGAAGTAGGTGCCGTCGGATTGGCAGCAGCAGACAGGGGCTTGTTCGGCCGATGTGGAAGTGGGGCGGACGAGCGTGATGACGACAAGCCGCGGATTGGTGGCAGTGCGTCGGCCGAATCGTCCTCGCCCCGATGCTCATACGCACGGGCGAGGCTCATCGCCGTTTGTAGGTTGGATGGATTTTGGAGCTCCACGTCAGTCTTCAACGGATTACGCAAACCAGCTGTAAACAATTGTACCTGCTGTTTAGGTGAGAGTTGCTCGGTGTGGCAAACAAGCGCCAAGAATTGTTGTTGATACTCCATAACCGTCCCAGTCCACCGAAGATGAGCCAATTCACCGAGCGAGTAACTGCGCAAGGGCGGCCCGAAGCGCATGTTGACAAAGTCGACGAAGCGAGGCCAAGAGACGATGCCCTCGTCACACTCGAGTTGATAGTACCAGAGTTGGGCGTTGCCGGTTAGGTGGTACGCGGCAAGCCAGACCTTCTCCTCTTCCATAGTGCGTTGCCCTCGAAAAAATTGTTCACACCGATTAAGCCATGGCAATGGGTCGCCGCCGCCGCCAGACGGGGAAATTCCAACTCAGGAACCTCGACGCCGAGAGCCTCCTCGCCCAACCGCCACCTCCTAATGTTCGTGGTCGGTTGCGTAAGGAAAACCGTGGTGTCGGAGGAGGGCGGTTCTTCGCTCGGTTGGTTCTCCTGCTTGGAGCTTCTCGTTTTTGCGATGTGTACATCATGGTCGCCCAATCGATGATTCAATGTGGATAGTCGGGCAAGAATCGATCCGCCGCCGAGTTGTTTTGTCCATGGCGGTGGCCGCCAGAGTTTCAGGGTCGTCATCGGACATCGAAGATGGTTCGGTGTTCGGCTCTGATACCAAATTGATACGTGTTGGTTTCAGAGGATGACGCAGGGGCGAAAGAAGCTGGAGATGGGACTCACGTTTGGAACGCAAGGGATATGGCGAACGCCGGGCTCGCCAGGGTCGCCGGGCGAGCTTGTCTCCGCCAAGATCGCTATGTTGTGGATAGAAGAAGAGGAGAGACATAAATTGTATTGTATTGCCTGTGTTCTGAATACAAGAGATGCCTTTTTATATGGATGACTAACCAGTATCGGATCCTGGAAAGGATTCCGTATGCTATTCCTAGTGTTGGACCGAAAAGGCGACTAGAGGGGGGGTGAATAGGAGCTCAAAAACTTTTTCACTTGAATGGATTCAACTTGTAAATCACTTCAATAGCTATGAGAGCTTTGAAGATCAATGATTAAGCACGAGGAAGTCTTGTGTTGAATCCACTCTTAACTCCCAAAGCTCAAAGAAACAAAATCAAGAAGTCTTTGAAAAATCGTGGAAATCGAACAACCGCAGTAAAGCGGTCGTACCAATGTCGGTATGACCGTAGGCAAATGAGCGGTCGACTGATAAAGCGGTATGACCGTAGGCAAACGGGCGGTCGTCTGATTGTCCCGAAACGACTTTGACGAGCGAAAACCAAAATTGGCACAACTTTTGATCCACTTGGCCAAAGGCTACGAGATTTGAAACACACCTTCCCAAAGAGGTTAGGAACCTATTCCAAGCAAAGAATGACTAGATCCACGCCAAAGTTCCTACCTTTCTTGAATTGAACGAAAGAGGTTTCAAAACCGAAGTTTCAACCTAAACATGATCTAAACCTTGCTCGTGGGTGATGGATGATCAAGATGATCCTAGATGGGTTCCCACATGTCACACAAGTTAGATCACGACAAGAAACCAAACAAAAACTCATGGATCAAAGAAACACCTCAAATCATCAAATAGAGAAAAGAAAGCAAATAGACTCATCTTGAGAGAACTTTCTTTGGATTGATTTGATATGGTATTGGTTTACACCACTCCATCAAGGAGGACAAAGACTCAATACATGAGCACGAAATCAAATCCAACTCAGAGAACCCTAACCTCCACTAATCCTCTCCCTAAGCAAACTAGGGTTTCAAACACAATAAAAGGGTTGAGGTGGTCATCCAAAGACACCCCTATTTATAGTGGAGACTTAGACCTTCTAGAAGAGTAACCCTAATGGGCTCCGTTAAGGCCCAAAACAAACGGGTCACACACGCACGCATCTCAAAGCGCCGTTTTCACTTTTCTTGACCTAATCCACTTCTTGACGCACCGACTTGCGCCGGGTTGGCATTAGGTCACCAAGGCGATATTTGGTGAAATTACCAAATACCCTTCTCGATCTTTTGCAAAGACCGAGTCCCATCTTCGTGAAGCACCTCCCATGCTTCGCCACGTAGGTTGATCCAATGGCTCTCTTCATGTCGGCAAGTTCTCCCATCCGGCTCCCACCGAAACCACCATGGCACTTGCACCGACCGCGCCCGCTTGATCGAACCCGTCGACCGAATCGCCTGTTCGGTCACCTTTATCCCTCTTGCGCCATGCTTGACTCCATTGACCTCACCCGCATCCCGATCGTTTCGGACCTCGGCTCTCCAAGCTTAGTCCCGATCATCCTCGCCGCTGACCGTCATTGACCTCCAAGCAACCCGCACATCAATAGACAAAGAAATCGAATCCGGAACAAGTTCTTCACAACTTGACCCACGTTAGTCAAAACATGCATCATGCAACACATATGCCATGAAACCCATGAACTTGACCTAACCCAAAAGCAATTCTCCAATAGAAATGACGATCAAGACAAAATCGGTATTACCGCCATGTTATGGCTTACTACATCAAGATCATGGGTAGTATCAAGACTCCATAATCTAAGGTCGTATCGCTACCCAGAGAAACCAAAACTCAAATCACACTCGCTCGAAATATCAAACCGCCACCTAAAACACAGAACGACCGGACTCGGTCATACCGCCAAGTATCTTAAGGTCAGATCATGATGTGGTCGATCGTCTGCATACACGCAGATGACCGAAAATCCCGACACTTGCGTAAAACGTTTCAACAAACCAAAACGACATTGCCAATTGTAACATCATCCTAAGATCTCAGGCATATCCCCATGATATCCACAATCTCCCCCTTGATGAACACATTGGTAATTTCCCATAAATGCAAATTTTGAGGTTTGAAAAGGTAAAAACTCGACGTTTTCGCTCAAAGGCACAACTTGATCCAAATGCAAGAAAAAGCAAGGAAATGACCAAGTTGGCTCCAGAATAGTATTAGCAAGTGAGATACGGCAAAAGAAAGCGAAAAAGCTTCATTTTCCAGAAACGAGTCAAAATCTCACTTAAGGTCCATATGAAAGAACAATTGTTCGATATGACCTTTGATCATTGTGAGGATCAAGAATTGCAATTCAAGTTCAGAAGTAGCAATAAAACCATAAAAATGCAAATAAGAAACTCCCCCTCACTATGATCCTCAGAATTTCAAATTTCTCCAAGTAGCTCCCCCTTTTTCAAAACTCCCCTTTTTCAAACATCTTCTCCCCTTTACACATATCTTCTCCCCCTTTGACAATGGAGTCATTAAGGAATCACGCCTTCCTCTCGTCCAGAGATGACAGATGCAGAATGAGGAAAAAGCATAAGATGGAGCATGCATGAAATGCAATGGAGTGGCTTCAAATTTTTTTTTTCAATTTTTGAATACAAGAAGCTTTGGAGATTACCTAAAAGAACAAGTTAGCATTTCTAAAGTTGCACAAACAACATATCAAGCCTAACAGTGCTAGCAAGATCATGATAAGACATATATAACAAAGCTAAGCAAGAAGGCTCAATATAAAGCAATGAGTGTTAGCATTTTAAGTAAAGCTTCAAATCTAGCAAGTTCATCAACAGGGATCCTAAAATGATACTGGCCATGTCAAAATGTCAACGTAAGATCCAAAAGCTAACAATGACCATATTAAGAGACAAATAGGTCCTGAATTGAATCATTTTGCTCAAATTTCTCAAAAGCCCATTTTTCAACTGTTTTTCATTTGCAATGAATATTGAAGTTGACTAATGGTCTAACTTAGTGACAAGATCCTGGACTAGGAGCCATCCACAAACTCATCCTAAGCTTCGACCAAAAGTTGATTAAAGGTATATCTTAGTGAAGAAGATCCCGGACTAGGAGCCATCCACAAACTCTTCCTAAGCATCTACCAGTATGATAAATCTTGAGGTTCATGTCACCAGACAAGCAATCCCCATGAGATCGTTCGATCATCAAACTATCTCCAAGTTCATGTCTTTGACATGCAGGTCTCGTAAGAGTAGTTTGGCACAATTTAAGCATAAGACAACCTTGAAGTTGATTTTTCATTTTCCACAAGAGCGATTTAGATTCTCAAGAACACAAAAAGCTCAAGTAATGATCAAAGCTAGATTCAAGAGCTAACAAAGCAATTTTGACAGGCCAATGTCATAAAAGGAGCACTAATTACAGAATCGCTAAACAATTCACAAATTGCTAGTTTCTTAGTTCAAGTTGTTTTTCAAGTTCTAGCTCATACAGCAAAGACTTAGCTACACATGTGAAAGCATGATAATTCTAGCAAGTCAAAGACTTAGACATGGCATTGAGCAAGAATTGAAACACTAAAGCTCTAAAGGGTAATAAGCAAAGCTTCATCAATTTTAAAAGATAAGCGAAAAGCTTATATTACACTGCATCTTTTTGGATTTTTCATATGAATGCAATATGATACAATGAGATGCAAGAAAAACTCAAAAAGCCTAAAAAGATCAAAAAGATCAACAAGATCAAAAGAAAATCAAGAAAAGATCAAATGAACAAAGAAAGATCGAAAAAGATCCAACTCCCCTCAAACCAACCTATAGGGATAAATTACCCTAACTCACTCCTCAAGGTGGCAAACCTTGTTGGGTCTAAAGGCTTGGTGAGGATATCGCTAATCGAGCCTCGGACTCCACAAAATGCAAAGACAATATCACCCTTCTCAACGTGGTCTCTAAGGAAGTGATAGCGAATGTCTATGTGTTTGGTCCTAGAATGTTGCAATCGGGTTTTAGCAATGTTAATAGCGTAAGTGTTGTCACGAAGAGAGGAACACTAGCAAAAGTTAACCCAAAATCCTTACGAGTGGAGACCATCCACAAAATCGACTCTGACAAAGAACTAGCAAAGACTACATATTCACTTCAAAGAAGGATTGTGCAATGTAAGACCGCTTCCTAGAAGACCAAGAGACAAGAGAAGTGCCTAAGAAATGACATGTGCCGATGTGCTCTTCCTATCTAGCCTACACCCGCAAAATCGAATCAAAACCCCGAATGGACAAATAAGAAGAACAAGAATACCAAATGCCATAATCAAGGGTAGAGTGTAAATACCGAAAATGCGATTAACGGCTTGGCGATGTGAAGTCCTCGGTGGCCTCAAACCTCGCACAGAGGCATCAAGTGGATGTCCGGTCTTGAGGCCGTCAGTCATGAAGGAGCCGATCATGTCATGCGGTACTCGCGTGATCCACGGCTTCTCCTTCCTCATCTCGATCCAAAACGATCGATGTCGCCATGGGAGTGGCGATCGGCTTGCAATCACCCATCTCAAAACGCTTGAGCAAATCCTTGGTGTACTTTGTTTGATGGATGAAGATCCCTTCCTTGCATTGCTTGATTTGTAGCCCCAGAAAGTAATTGAGTTCTCCCATCATGCTCATCTCAAATTCCTAGACATGGTCTCGGAAAAACCGAAACAAGAGCATTAGAGGAACCACCAAAGATAATATCATCAACATAAATCTGAACAAGCAAGAAGTCATTGCCATGCCTAAGAATGAAAAGAGTCTTATCAACTTTTCCCATTTCAAAATCATTCTTAAGCAAGAAGGTCTTAAGTCTATCATACCAGGCTCTAGGGGCTTGTTTAAGACCATACAAGGCTTTGGATAACTTGTAAACACGATCAGGGTGCTTGGGATCCTCAAAGCCAGGGGGTTGCCTAACATACACTTCCTCCTCTATAAAACCATTCAGAAGGCACTCTTAACATCCATTTGATGCAACCTAAAACCTTTAGATGCAAAGAAATGCAAGCAAGATGCTAATGGCTTCTAATCTAGCAACAGAGCGAAGGTCTCATCAAAATCTAACCCCTCAACCTGGCTAAAGCCTTGAGCTACCAATCTAGCCTTGTTTCTAACCACAGAACCATCCTCATTTTGTTTATTTTTAAACACCCAACGGGTGCCAATTACATTATGTCCACTAGGAGGTTCTACAAGGTTCCAAACTTTATTTCTTTCAAAATTCTCTAACTCCTCATGCATGGCATTGACCCAACTAGCATCGATAAAGCATGTGATATATCTTTGGGTTCAAAAGAAGCTACAAATGCAGAGTGAGAGAAATGACTCGGATCATGATACCTGGAGCGAGTGACTCGCCATGGATATTACCAATCATCCGATCCGGAGGGTGTTGCTTCAATGTGCAAAGGAGCTCTGGGAGATAGCGTCTCCTCGACCTCCGCAGTGTATCACGATGAAGAAGATGCAGCAGAGCCTCAATTGGAGGTGAAGCAGTCGTCACGGGTTCAGAGCTTGAGCGGCTTGGACAGAACATCGACAAGGTGGAGGAGAAGTATCAAGTTCATCCTCATCTTCTTCAACAAAAATGCTCTCTGTCACTGTAGAATCACCAAACATCGGATCTAGCTCTGTGGCTAGTCTCATCAAAAGTGACATTGCATGTCTCCTAACAATGTTAGTTTCAACATTAAAAACCCGAAAACCCCTCGAATGTGCAGGATAACCTAGAAATAAGCCATCACAAGTCCTTGATTCAAATTTATCTAGGTTCCCTGTCTTGAGAATAAAACACTTCGATCCAAAGACTCGAAAGTGAGAAACAGAGGGTTTTCTACCAAAACGAAGCTCATATGAAGTCTTGCCCAAAGATAGTCTCAAAAAGACACGGTTTGAAATATGGCAAGCTGTAGCAATAGCTTCGGCCCAAAATCTCCTCGGTGTGCTATACTCATCTAGCATTGTCCTAGCCATCTCGACTAGAGTCCTATTCTTCCTTTCCACAACGCCATTTTGTTGAGGGACGTGTGGAGAAGAGAACTGATGCTCAATACCGCGCTCAGCACAAAAAGAGGCAAAAGAGGCATTTTTGAACTCCGTGCCATTGTCATCATGGATCGCTCTCAAGGCACCGTGAAGTTCGAAGCCAAACGAAGAACAAGGTCATGATAATGATCAAAAGCCTCATCCTTCAAGCAAGAAAGAACACCCAAGAGTATCTCAAAAATCATCGACTATGACAAGAATGTACCAATTGCCACCGACCGATCGAACCCTAGCAGACCAACAAGATCCATATGAAGCAACTATCCCGTCCGTCACCATAACCATAGTCAATGACGGGTGTGAGGCGGCAACTTGCCATGCCTATGCCTATGTCTGACATACAAAGATCCTTGACTTTGAGTTTAGGCAAACCTCTCATGAGATCAAGGCCGCTAACTCGTGTCGATGATCAAAACCAATGTGCCCCAACCGTCGGTGCCAAAGCCGATATCGAAGAAGAAGCAATTAAGCACTTAAGGGATCCGGCAGAGATTCCAAAAATCAGCTCCAAAAATTCTACCAACTCTAGAAATCCCAAAACGAGCTCACCAAAAGAATCAAGCACACGACGGGCATTCTTCTTAAAACGAGTCTCATAGCCATCATCGAGAAGTCGGAAACGTAAAGGAGATTGTACCTTAGCTTAGACACAAGCGCGGCGTCCTTGAGAATGAACTTGTCGCTCACCCTAATCATTCCAGCCTTCAATGCGCCCTTGTGTATCATCTCCAAAGGTGATGAAGTCATCACCGCTTGATCGCGTGAAGGAGGTGAACCATCTTGAGTCTCCAAATATGTGGCGTGAACACCCTGAGTCGATTTAACCATGTGTTCTTCCCCTTCCGCCAATCCTCGAAAATCAAGGAACAAAAGAGTGATGTGTCTCAACATCAAGTTAGTTAAAAGCGACTTGGGAATCCAAGATCGAGACACTGCCTCATGCGAGTAGTATGCAAAGCGGATGTGCTATCCTTGACATTATTCTCGCCTATTATGAGCAATGGTAACACTAACATGAGATGCATCTTGTCTAGGAACATGGTGATGAGCATGTGTAACAAATCCTAGATCGGAGTTCTTCTTTTGTACGTGACCATGTCTCATAAAAGCTCTAGGTTGATTAAATGACATTCTAGCAATATTTTTCTTAGCGTTCTTCAACCTCGCCAACAGTAACTCAACCAAATGTCCACTCTTCTTGCAATAGGTGCAATGGTATTTTGTACCACTTTGGGAGAAGCACCTTTTGCCTCAAAAGAAGGTTGGACAAACCTCGCAGATTTAAAGACAGTTTTTGCAGGTTGGGTTTTAAATTCAACTAAGCCATTTTCCAAGACCGAATGACATTAGGCTTGGACATGTTCTTGAGCAGAGTTGTATCCTAAACCTTGCTTCTTAAAAGGAGTTTTAGATTTATCTAGAATCATGTTTAACTGTTTTTCACCATTAGAGAATCTTTCTAAAGTATCCTTGAGATATGCATTCTCTTTTCCAATATTAGCACATGATTCACAAGTCTTGCCTTTAATGGCTCTAGCATGTTTCTCCTTAAGATGAGCAACTTCAAGCTTATAGGCGCACAAGAGGCACAAGGTGTAGACTCAATTGTGTCCTTAAGCTTGGCATACTTAGCTCTAATCGCTTCTAGAATATCCTTAACTTCATGTTCACGTTCTAAGCAGAAAGAGCAAAAGCTAGATTTCACATTGCCAGAAGCATCCAACTTGCCAGACTCTAAGCATTTTTCACATGGAGCAGATTTAACATCAATTAGCTCAGTTCTAGCATTTTCAAGTTGATGCAAAGCAATATCATGAGCAGATTGTAGTTTAGATAGATTAGAGTGCAAAGCATGGCAGATGAACATTCATCAACATCTAGACTCTTAGCATTCACAAGCTCTAATGTCAAATTCTCGACTTGTGATTCTAGATCCTTGTTCCTAGCCATGGTGAACTTTAAAGCTTTATCTTGACTAAGCAATTGCTCATACATGTTATCGCATCTAGCAGAAAGAACATCATAGGAGAGAGGTACCTCATCATCGTTATCGGCGCCGACGAGTCGGCCATGAAGCACATGCCGTGAAATCCTTGGCCTTCCCTTCTTGTCTTGAGGAAACTCCTCCTCTTGTCCTCCTCGCTCCCGGAGTCCACATCGCTCATGGATTGATCTCCAAAAGCGGCAAGAACTCGGTGAGCAGCCTTCATGAGCTTGGCAGCATCATACTTGGGCTTGCCCCCTTGAGGCTTCTTCCTGGCAACCTTCTCATGATTTCCCTTACCTTTCGACTTAGGGCGCTTGGCTCGATGTGATATAGCTCTCCACACTCATAGCATGTCACAGGCCACCTCTCTTCTGCTTTCGACATTGTTATATGCCCGTGTGACTTTCTTGGCTAAAAGAGCTAAATCACCTCGGAAGACTCTCAAACTCTTCTTCTTGAATAGCGATAAACACGCAAGAGAAAAACTAGAAGAAGACTCGGAAGAACCATCAAGAGTCCCTTTGAGAGGATCACCACCAAAGCCATGTTATCCTTCTTAGGATTACCGCCTCTTGATCTCATGAGTTTTTAGCTTGCTATAAAGCAGCTCCAAAGTGAGATTAGAGAGATCGACATTCTCCTCTATGGCGCTTGCCTTCATCTCCCACTCCTTGGTGTTGATTGCACCCAAGAGGTGGGTGGCATTCTCGATTGAGAGTACTCAATGTCAACAAACTTTCATCCGATTAATCACCTTGTTAAAACGAGTAAAGACGCCATCGATGCTCTCACCATGACGCATCTCGAATTTGTTGTACTCTCGCTTGTAGACATTCTGACGCACTTGCTTGATCTGGGACGATCCCTCATGGTAAGTTTCGAGGGTGTGCCAAATCTCATGTGCGGTCGCAAGATTGCAAATCCTATCGCACTCTTGCCTACCAAGCCCAAAGATATAGAATGTTCTTTGCCTTGTTGTTGTTAGCCAAAAGGGTCACTGGCCGTGTAGCAACCGGGCAAACGCAAGCGGGGCTCGAACAACCTCCCATATAGCTTGTCCTTCGCTCTCAAGGAAAACTCGCATGCGATTCTTCCAATAGGCATAGTCGAGCCCATCAAAGACATGCGGCTTGGTCGAGTACTTATCCATCACCAAGTTCAAAGGACCTGCTAAGATCAAGATTGAACTAACCTGCTCGATACCACTTGTTGGACCGAAAAGGCGACTAGAGGGGGTGAATATGAGCTCAAAACTTTTTCACTTGAATGGATTCAACTTGTAAATCACTTCAATAGCTATGAGAGCTATGAAGATCAATGATTAAGCACGAGAGAAGTCTTGTGTTGAATCCACTTAACCCCCAAAGCTCAAAGAAACAAAATCAAGAAGTCTTTGAAAAATCGTGGAAATCGAACAACCGCGAGTAAACGGTGTCGTACCAATGTGCGGTATGACCGTAGGCAAATGAGCGGTCGTCTGATGTGCTTGATATGACCGTAGGCAAACCAAGGTGATCGTCTGATTGTCCTGAAACGACTCGACGACGAAAACCAAAATTGGCACAACTTTTGATCCACTTGGCCAAAGGCTACTTAGATTTGAAACACACCTTCCCAAAGAGGTTAGGAACCTATTCCAAGCAAAGAATGACTAGATCCACGCCAAAGTTCCTACCTTTCTTGAATTGAACGAAAGAGGTTTCAAAACCGAAGTTTCAACCTAAACATGATCTAAACCTTGCTCGTGGGTGATGGATGATCAAGATGATCCTAGATGGGTTCCCACATGTCACAGCAAGTTAGATCACGGCAAGAAACCAAACAAAAACTCGCGGATCAAAGAAACACCTCAAATCATCAAATAGAGAAAAAGAAAGCAAATAGACTCATCTTGGAGAGAACTTTCTTTGGATTGATTTGATATGGTATTGGTTTACAGCCACTCCATCAAGGAGGACAAAGACTCAATACATGAGCACGAAATCAAATCCAACTCTGTAGAACCCTAACCTCCACTAATCCTCTCCCTAAGCAAACTAGGGTTTCAAACACAATAAAAGGGTTGAGGTGGCTGTCCAGCACACCCCCTATTTATAGTGGAGACTTAGACCTTCTAGAAGAGTAACCCTAATGGGCTCCCGTTAAGGCTCAAAACAAACGGGTCACACACGCACGCATCTCAAAGCGCCGTCTTCACTTTTCTTGACCTAATCCACTTCTTGACGCACCGACTTGCGCCGCGGGTTGGCATTAGGTCACCAAGGCGGTATTTGGTGAAATTACCAAAATACCCCTTCTCGATCTTTTGCAAAGACCGAGTCCCATCTTCGTGAAGCACCTCCCATGCTTCGCCACGTGTGGTTGATCCAATGCTCTTCATGTCGGCAAGTCTCTCCCATCCGGCTCCACCAAACCACCATGGCACTTGCACCGACCCTCGCCGCTTGATCGAACTCGTCGCACCGAATCGCCTGCTTCGGTCACCTTTTGTCCCTCTTGCGCCATGCTTGACTCCATTTACCTCACCCGCATCCCGATCGCTCGACCTCGGCTCTCTAAGCTTAGTCCCGATCATCTCGCCGCTGACCGTCATTGACCTCCAAGCAACCTCGCACATCAATAGACAAAGAAATCGAATCCGGAACAAGTTCTTCACAACTTGACCCACGTTAGTCAAAACATGCATCATGCAACACATATGCCATGAAACCCATGAACTTGACCTAACCCAAAAGCAATTCTCCAATAGAAATGACGATCAAGACAAAATCGGTATTACCGCCATGTTATGGCGGTAGATACCAAGATCATGATAGTATCAAGACCTATAATCAAGGGTCGTCTCGCTACCCGAGAAACCAAAACTCAAATCACACTCGCTCGAAATATCAAACCGCCACCTAAAACACGAACGATCGGACTCGGTCATACCGCCAAGTATCTTGCGGTCGTGCAAGTAATCTTGATGCGTCTGCATCGCTGTTACACGCAGATGACCGAAAATCGACACTTGCAGAAAACGCTGTTTCAACAAACCAAAAACAACATTGCCAATTGTAACATCATCCTAAGATCTCAGGCATATCCCCATGATATCCACACCTAGTATCCTGAAGGGATACGTCCTAATACAAATCACTTAATAACTAATGCCTTCGGTGTTGTATCTCCAACGGAGAGAATCCCAGTTAGCCACGCTACGTATCCATATTTCCTTCAGTTGAACCAGAACTAGTTGATGTCGTATTCAGAGTAGTTGCATCCGGCAATAGCGCTTTGCGACGTGAATATTTCTTACCAAAGAAAGAGTCCACAACAGGGTTATAGCCAAAAGAAAAGAAAAGAAAATCGATTTAAGAAAAAAAAAATAGGGCAAGAAAAGATGTGACATATTATCTATTACCGTGAACTTTGCAGTATTTTACCAAGTACCAAACAAAAATGTGGCAAATAGTCAATTCCCTCATCAAGAACAATCAAACATGGATTCATACAGTAAACATGAGGTGGCGACATGATTCAATGCAGGGAAGTACCGTAGCAGCAAACATTACGAGCCTGCTGTTGCAGTGCTATGTAGTAATACTCTAGAAGCAGCTCTGGTTTTAATGTACATATAAAATATTTGTAACAATCTTACTTTTTATTGCTGTAATACGGTATCTTTTTATTACTGTAATATGGTACTGTACACTATTGATCTAACTGTTTGTTGTCAATTGGATGGCCTGGACGAGCCCTAATACGTGTGTACGGTGCGCCTCTGTCGTAGCTACGTCCCTGCAAAAACAACTCTCGTCATAACAGAAGCACTTGTTTCACTCGTGGTTTGTGTAGGACAGATCAGATAACGTCAATAGGTAAAGGCACAATTTGGATTGTTCACATACAGGCATCACAAATACCAGACTAATAAAGCAACCTGACGCCTTACTAATACTATGCAGCAGCACCAACTGAACAAATGCTCGTCTGAAGCATCCGAGCATAAAAGATCACCAGAAGCAAGATACAATCTTACAGAATAGGATTGAACTTCGGTGCATAACAATCAACACCTGCCATCACCTAGTCCTAGCCAGAGAAAATGAATGCAATGCATACTTGAAATCAGGAAGAAAATTCGCACACAACATGAGAAACTGCAACATACTTGAAATCAGAAAGAAAACTAGTATGTAACAAGTTGGGCAGTTCTTGATAAACACACATTTTTCCTGCAGCACTGAAATTTGTCATTTCTTTAACCTTCTTATCCTTCTTGAAGAAACACACAAGAGTACCTTTACCATACCACAATTCATACATTTCATGAAAAAAAAAAGTATGTTGAATTTCCTCTAAGCTATGCATCATGAGTTCATGGCTTGAAAGTTGAAACAATAATTCCAATTCTAGTATCCCTGTCGTAGTATAAACCGGACCAGACAGTAAACAAGAAGGGAGACCCCCTGCCTTGTAAGGAGGGGCTGAAGGGTCCCGGATGTGGAGTTTGGCTGGAAATGCCCTTACTTTTATTGTCAAAAGAAGGCCCTTTTTACATGGTGAGGGAGGAGGGCTACTTATAGCCTCCTACCCAGATAGAGGGAATTACACTTGTACCCCTAGTGAAGTACACGAAATGTAGGGGCTGCAGGGGAGTTTCTAAGCCTAGGAGTAGCTCTGGGAGCACGGTGGTCCTTCCTGGACCTGACCCACCCGGGTGGTGGACCCGGTCTACCTCCGCTGTGCTCACTTTGGTGGTGTGACGGGACCCTTCAGAGCCCTCCCGAGGTGTGCGATTCATGCTCCTGGGGACCCCCGACCTTCCGGTCCGGCGCCCCCGGGACCTTCGGGACACCTCCCCAGGGTGCCTTCGGGTGCACCTCCGGAGCCTCCGGACGCTCCTCCGGGGGGGCCTCGGGACCCGTCCGGGGGGCCCTCGTCGTGACCCCTGCGGGGCCACCCCGAAGCGCCGCAGGTCCTTCGGGTTGTCGCCTGTGCCGTGGGGTCGGTGGGCGCCCTCGACAAGCCCTCATGGCCGAGGCCTCCGCCGCCATGGTCAAACCGCGCGTTCCCCGAAGGTCGAGCATCGTCCCTCCGCTTGGCGAAGCATGGTTTGGAAATGTTGGTGCGAGCCCTGTGCTGGCGGAGCCTGCGATGTTGGTGGTTGGTGCGCGCCATAATGGTGCGTGTGTGCGCCCGTTGGGGCTTGCTGCCGCGGCGCCTCGGGTTGTGGGTGCCATAAATGAGCGAGTGCGCACTGTTGTGCGGCTGCACGTGGCGGTAATGTAGTGGGTCGGGGCGTCTCGAGTTCCACCCGTTGTCCTGGTTGGCCTATATATAGTGGGCACCCCCCCCCCCTTCAGAACCACGCCAGTTTGCTTTCTTCTCCATCCATTAGTTTGCGTGCGCGCTGCTTTGTTCGCTATGGTCTCCGTTATGGCGAGGGGTGCTAGGGATGGAGGCGGGGAGGTGGCTTATACAAGCGAGCTGGGGAGATCGCTCGTAACCAACATTGTGCTCGGCACCCTTGTTGACGAGGGTAAGTTGGAGAGCCTCGAGAAGGTCCGGGCGCCCGGAGCGGAGACTACTCCGGCTCCTCGAGACGACGAGGCGGTTGTCTTCGTAGCGTTCTTCGACGCGGGTCTTCGCTTGCCGTGCGTTGACCTCGTGAAGGATGTGCTCCGGCTATACGGGGTGGAGCTGGCGCAGCTTACCCCGAATTCCATCGTCAAGCTCGGCGTCTTCGAATGGATCTTTGCGGCAACGGCATGGCGAAAAAGCGGGCGATCGTCGCATATCTTCACGACGGTCATTTGTCCAAGAAGAAAAAAACGGCGATGAGACGCTGAACTTTGGCAGTGTGAACTTCCAACCCCGCGCCCGATGCTCGATGTACGTGCCCACCCGGCGGCGCGGAACCGCTGGGATACCGACTGGACGCGACGGTGGTTCTACCACAGGTCGCTGCGAGAGGACGGCTTACAGTCGCGGGGTGAGCCCATACGACTTGTGGCTAGTCCCGAGGTGGTTCCGACCTCGCGGGAGGAGGCTCTCCTGCAGCTTCTGCTGGATGTGACGAAGCGATTCTCCACCCGGGATCTAGCGGAAGAATTCTGCGCCTTCGGGATCTGGCCATTGGCCCAGGACTGGAGCGTGGAGATAGGGGCGACGAAGTCTGGGCGGCCGACCCTGACTGTCCAGGGCCGCGAAGGTATGAGTCTTGACCCTTCGGCCTCGTTGTCTTTCTGTCGGGGCCCTGCCTTCTATCCTTTGCGCGGTTCGTGACTTTCGTTTTGGCCGGCTGTCTTCGCAGTGGTGACCATCAACGAGGCGTCTCGCACGGCCGAGGTGCTGCTGGGCCCGTATACCGGCGAGGAACACTCGAAACGCATCACGGTGGTGCGCGACTGCCGGCTTAATCGGGCGTACAGTCCGTCCGTTCGTCTCTCCGAGCGCCTGGACCCGGATGCCGCAAAGAAGAAACGCGCTTTGCCGAGGGCGCGGAGCAGACTAATCGAGTGGTGTTGCTGCGTATCATCGCCGCCCTGCGAGGCGGCCGGTCCGTCGGGGCGCGGAATCGCGGACCGCCTGCTGGCGGCGGCGGTGGCCCTGTGAGGCCGAAGCGGTCGGTGAGTTCGAGCAGCTCCTCATCAGGTGAGGCTAGCGGCTCGGCCGACGATGGTGCGTCGGAGGATGCGCTTGGGCGTGGCGCGGCGGAGGTGGCCAAGGCAACAGGCGTGATTGACTTGACCAGCCTTGCCATCGAAGAGTCTTCGGAAGAGGGGACTCCGTCGCATGTGTACGCCGCAGATTTGGAGGTAACCTTGGGCACCCCGCTTACTCCGGGGCGCGCCGATATTGTTACGGAGGAGGTGCTCGCCCCGCAGCCCGCACAAGGTACGATCGTTCGCTTGTTTTGGCGGTTGTCGTCGTGCAGACTTTAACACTGCGCGGGCGTGCAGGGTGGCCGATGCAGATTGGCGGCGAAGGAGCCTTCCATGGCGGGCGCCACGTCGAGGGAGGCTCCCACCGGTTCCGCGGGGTCCGGGACTCCCCGGCCCGCAGCTCCTACGGCCGTGGCTGCGGGTAGTGTAGATGCGGCCCCGTTGTGCCGTGAGGACTTCGCCCTGAGCCCCGGCGTTGCGAAGGTTTGCGAGGCGGTGGGGAATTTTGCTCACTCGCCCGTCCTCCGTGGCCTTTTCAAGAAGATGGCCATAAGCGACATGATCGAGAGCGTGCAGGCGAACGCGATGAAGGTTTGCCTATTAGGTGCGACCTCGGCGTTTTATTTTTTCCTTTCTCGTGGTTCCCGCGGGTCGAGTAACGAGATGTTACGCGTGTGCAGACGATGATGCTAGCACGGGTGCTGGACGATGACATCGCGCGGTGCTTCGGCCAAATCCAGCAAGAGGTCGAGAAGGAGCACAAGAAAAGCGAGGTCCTTAGCGGCACGTGCGCCTCCCTCGAGGTGAGGGTCAAAACTTTGGAGGAGCAAGTGTCTGGGCTCCGGTCCGAGCTGGCGGCTTCGCAGAAGGCTCGGACATCGCTCGAGGAGGAGATGGCGGCAGAGCGTGAGTTGTCGGAGACCGTGGGGACCGCCACCTTCGAGGCAATGGTGATGCTGGAGGATGCTATGAAGAAACTTGGTGCGGTGCCCCCTCCGAGGACTCACCGGCCGGCTGAAACAGACATCATCTTCGCGCGGTTGAAGAATGTCGCGAAGGCCATCGTGCCTGCGGCTCGGTCATACGGAGACCACTGCGCGAAGGCAGCCTGGTGCGAGACTCTGGCGTCTCTAGACAAGGCGGGGTGCGCGCATATGGATGCGCTCGCTACCCGCTCGGTCGCCGTGGCCACCGCGGAGGAGCTAGCGAGCGTGGAACGGCGGACGCGCAAGACGAGCAAGGTCCTTCTGGAGGACTACTGGTCGTCGCGCGGACACGCCGATGCGACGAAGTCGTTCCAGGATCAGCAAGCGAGGAAGGCGAAAGGAAAGTCCTCATCGGCCGAGCCGGCTGTGGCTGACGAAGGTGGCAAGCGGGGGTCCCTCCGCGATGACAAGGTGTGACCCTCCGCTTGCCCGGAGCGGCTCAAAACTCTTAATGTATAGCATTGCGAGGCGTAGTTTGGTTGGTTCGGGCTGTGTTTGCTCTGTTCCTTTTCTTGTCCTCTCGCATTTTTGTTCTTTGGCTGCTGGGGAAGCGGAAAACAATTTTTTGCCGGGGCTTTTGCTCGTGTAATGCGCTGTTGGTGTTGAATGAGAAAACCTTTTGGCTTGGTGATGCGGTTTTGTCTTTTGGGTGAATTTGTTAAGTCAGACGCTATGGTCTATACAGGGGGAGCGGCTCTTGTTTAAACGTGCGGCCGGGAGGGGTCCTCGGCCACCCACGGGGCGGCGGTTCGTGACTCTCGCCCGCGAGCGCCCCCCGAAGGAGGAGCGCGAGGTTCTGGACCGGTGGCCTGTGAGGATTTGGCAACGGGGCGTCATGTGTCACGGTGCGAAGTGGCAGCGATGGAAGAGAGCCAATCCAACCCGCTCTATGAAGATGTTTTTCCGTGTTCAGAGGCGGGAAGCCGCGAAGGTGCGCGAAGAGATGAGGGCCTTCTGGGCACGCAGGGGGGCTGTTGGTGCAACCGCGGGGCCCCTGGTGCCCTTTACGCCCGGGGAGGCCTCAACGAGCTCGTCGGATACCCCCGAGGACGTGGCTGTGCAGAGGCAATATGATCAGCTGGTTGCTGCTGGGGCGTCTGACGAGGAGCTGTTCGCTTGGGCGACGCACAGGGAAGAGTGGGACTTTGTCCCGAAGATCGAGGTTGTGCAGCGACGACTTGTGCTTGCTGCTACTTAGTGTTGTAACGCGATGATATGTACCTTGTGTTGAGTGTTATTTGTTCCCCTCTTCTTTTTTTTAATAAAACGGGCCTGATTGTAGTGTGGTATGCTCTCGAATCCTGATCCATTTGTTGTTCAGGGGGGCGAGGCCTCCCTGATAGATGGGGCTCGAGGAGCCTGGCGTATCTTTTTTGTTCCGTGGGTGGGATGGCTCGTCCGTCCCCCATCCTTTTTAGATAGGGCTCCGGGGAGCCCTGATGTATATATTTTTTGTTTGGGAGAGGCGAAGCCTCGCGCCGTCCCCCATCCTTTTTAGATAGGGCTCCGGGGAGCCCTGGCGTATATTTTTCCTGTTCGGGGGAGGCGAAGCCTCACGCCGTCCCCCATTCTTTTTAGATAGGGCTCCGGGGAGCCCTGGTGTATATTTTTCCTGTTCGGGGGAGGCGAAGCCTCGCGTCGTCCCCCATCCTTTTTAGATAGGGCTCCGGGGAGCCCTGATATATTTTTGTTCTGAGGCGGCCTCGCTGCGTCCCCATCCTTTTAGATAGGGCTCAGGGAGCCCCGATGTATTTTTTGTTGAGGCGGCCTGCGCGCCCCCCATCCTTTTTAGATAGGGCTCAGGGAGCCCCGATGTATTTTTTGTTCTGGAGGCGAGCCTGGCAATCCCCATGTCTTGCCGTAGCCTTGGGCATGCGTGGTGACTAGGGTTTATAGACTTGCCCGCGAAGGGCGGCGGCGTCTGCACCGGCCAAGGGCCATCTTGGGTAACCCGGTTTATACACTGCCGCGAAGACGGTCATGGTGTGCACCGGGCCTAGGGCCATCTTGTGATGACTTTAGTTTATACACCGCGAAGAACATGTCATGTGTGGGTCTCAGGGCCATCTTGCGGTGGCTTTAGTTTATACACCGGCCCTGTGAAGGGCCACGGTTTGCACCGGGGCCTAGGGCCATCTTGTGATGGCTTTAGTTTATACACTCGGAAGGGCCGCGGTGTGCAGCACCGGCTAGGGCCATGCGGCGTGGCTTTAGTTTATACACTGCTTGGCCGAAGGGTCATGGTGTGCCGGCCTAGGCCATCTTGCGGTGGCTTTAGTTTATACACTGCTGGCGTGAAGTCACGGTGTGCACCGGCCTAGGGCCATCTTGGCAGTGGCTTTAGTTTATACACTGCTGGCGAAGGGCATGGTGTGCAAGGGCTTAGGGCCATCTTGTGATGGCTTTAGTTTATACCCCGAGGGTCCCGATGGTTTGGGCGGGAGGTTGGGGGTTATGTAATGGTGCTTCGGTGGGTCGGGTGCCGCCACCGACGACACCCCCGTGAGTGGAGTTATTCGCCTCTTCCTCCAGTGGTGCTTGTATGCCGCCATGAGGTCCCGCTACTCTCTTGGCCCTTGGTGTGTTGGGGGTGGCGGCTGCGGCGGCCGCTTCGACCGTGGAGACCTTAGACACGGCCCTGCGGGGGGCTATCCTTTGCCTCGGGCCTTTGTGACTTTCACGCCGAACCCCATGGGCCAGCGCCAATCGTCAGAGTATAATGGGACTGCACGAAGAACAAGAAGGAGACCCCCTTGCCTTATGAGGAGGGGTCAAGGGTCCGGATGTGGAGTTTATGGAAATGCCCTTACTTTTATTGTCAAAAGAAGGCCCTTTTACATGGTGAGGAGAGGGCTACTTATAGCCTCCTACCCAGATAGAGGGAATTACACTTGTACCCCTAGTGAAGTACACGAAATGTAGGGGTGCAGGGAGTTTCTAAGCCTAGGAGTAGCTCTGGGAGCACGGTGGTCCTTCTGGACTGACCCACCCAGTGGTGGACCTGGCTACCTCCGTGTGCTCACTTTGTCAGTGACGGGACCCTTCAGAGTCTCCCGGTGTGTGCGATTCATGCTCCTTGAGGACCCCGGACCCTTCCGGTCCCGGCCCGCCAGACCTTGGGACACCTCCCCAGGGTGCCTTCGGGTGCACCTCCGGAGCCTCCGGACGCTCCTCCGGTGGGGCCTCGGGATCCGCCCCGGGGGGGGGGCCTCGGGACTTGTCCAGGGGCCCTCGTCGTGACCCCTGCGGGGCCACCCCGAAGCGCCGCAGGTCCTTCGGGTTGTCGCCTGTGCCGTGGGGCCGGTGGGCCACCCCTACGACAATCCCCATAAACCCTGCAATATTAGCCGGCATAGCGCAATTTTGTCAGTACCTTCCATCTGCAGTACGCACGTTAGGGTTGCCATAAGGATCACATCAAACATTATATAACATATTGTCTTCTGCATTTTTTACTCTGGGCATGTAAATTGACCACAACGCCACATTTCATATATCATATCATCCTTTTATCAGAGTACTTGTGCAAGCAGAAACCTTTTGAGAATAAGCTTGGAAATATTTTCAGGACTATGAAAATAAAGTGCATATATCCTCAGTAATCTCTGGTGCAAAGCACCTGCAACCTCCCAGGCAAAAAAATGTGATAGCTTCAAACCAGCAACCAAAGTACTAAACTCATAGGTAGTAATGACTAATGAGGGGAAAAACTCAACCCATTGGAGCAGTTTGTGCTAGTCCTGATGCATAAAGAAATGCTACACTAAATTAAGGACTCGAAACAAAACAAGTTTGCATTGTTGTCCGACCAAAACTGAGCTATTCCAGCTAAAAAATGAAATACTGAGCTCTGTCCATTTTCATACTTACAGGTATCAACTACGATAAAGTATACCAGGAATGATAATTAACATGTTCAATATAGTGTAATTCGTATTCCATAATTCAACAAACATGAATCTTGGCAAGATGTAACCAGAAAAAAAAAACAAAGAAACAATGCAGCCTCTAGCTCCATGGAATATGGGTAAGAAAACAGGGCCCTAAAGTGTTGCACTCATACTAGACACAGGCTCCTAGACAGTGGTTTCCAGCATCACAATTAATTTATCTACTGACAAGGCATTTCTCAAGTTCCCCTGCACTATGCCTCATTTAAAGTTGAAATCACATTTTTCGCTCCTATAACCAGTCGAAAGGCAGATGCGATACCATGAACATCTCTGAAGTCTGAACTATGAAATATTATTGACAACAGGGCAATTTTCTTGCTATGTTGCTTGTCTGATTCACACTCCAGGGGTATCATGACTCATGAGGGTCACAGGAAACACTGTTTGAAAGCTTTACTATCAGCTATCGTACTTCATATATGTATGTCAACCACATATCACATTTCATATATGATATATCCTACCATATTTCATCAGGTTATTTCTGGCAAATTATCTTAAAGAAGAATTATGCAGGAATAAACCCACAAGTCATATTCAAATAAAGATAAGGAAGCGCATACCTCCCAACTCCACAGTGATGCAACCTCATACTCAAGCTGACAAACCAAACCAGAAGATGGCAATCATCACACATCACACGTGACATCATTACTAATTCAGAAATACGCATAATTTCATCCATCAATATAGGATTAAAATTCAGTTCTTATAGTCATAGTGAATTCTGAAAGATGACATGGAACTGGTTCAATTCATAGGGATACCGTGTCAGGTATATGATGCGTATGGTAGCAAGACAGGAAAGTAAGCAGGCATTGGTATACCATGCATTTCAATTACTTTGGTGGTAGTAGAGTTGAAGAAAAGAATTACAGACTGTCATGAACATTAGTTCATAATGGGGTAAACACCGTCGGGAAGAAGGCCGGGCGGTATCGGCTTAGTGGGATAAGAGATTATACTATAGACTGAGATGATATGTTAGAACCTTGGGAGGAAGACTAGATTAATTCATCTTTCTTGCTTTATCGATAATGGATACATGTTATCCTTTTTATAAGGATGACTCGACTTGAGCCCTAAAAAACAATCTTTATTATCTAAGGAAATCTATCTATAATAGACGGAATTTATCTCTAAAGAAGTAAACCCAACTAAAAGGAAACTAACTATTCTTATCTCTATTTCCTAACTACTAATGTATCCGCGGGCCGACATGAACAGCACACGGATGCTGCAGAACCACGGGTAATATTCACACGCGTGAACAGTGCACGTGACACAGACATAACATTGGTGTCTTTATATATTGTCGATTAGCTTGTCCAAATGGTTATTGCTGACATTACAAGCTATAGTGCCATAACTGGACTGGCGACTGACAACTAAAACTTGGCAAAGACCTCAGAATGAAATGGTCGGATTGCAGCATCGTCAGACTCGCCGAGAATTATCTGGCCACTCGTCACAGCTTCTTCGAGAAGCAAAAGGTCTGCTTGTTGAATACCGGGCACATTCGACGGAAGCACATAAGGAGAAACAAGTAGCAGTGTGCGGAGGGAGCTAGCCTTCCTCAACAGAATACTCACTAGCTGCACCTCAATGCGGTTCCAACTGAAGTTCAGGATCTTTACCACCATAAGGTTTTCTAAGTCATCCTCTGACGGTTCTTCTCCGACCTCGTCAAACAAATCCACCAAGAGCCCATTGCTGATTGTCGGCAGCTGCAAGCACAAATCATACTCATTCAGAAGCGTTGCAATGAAATAAGAACACACCATAGATGCAGATGTAACAAAATGACTACAAAGCAATGCAATTCAGAAAGGCGTAGCAGGTTCAAACCTGCACAAAGAGCCTCTCCAGATTAGGACAGTGGCAGTTCTTGAGGAATGCATAGATGTTAGCTAGGTTGACAGCCTTCATTTCAAACATTAACAACTGTAGCTCTCTCAAACTCTGAAAGCTGTTCAGCTTGGCCAATTCCTCATGTGCTCCGGCATCAGACAAGGCAGACACAATCTAAAGTGCAGGGTTAATAAACGATCTATGAGTTGACTGCTAAGCGATAACAAAACAAAATGAAACGAAGTCCAATTGAAAAGGAGCAAACCTGGAGGGCATTGCTGCAGATGGTGAGGACGTTGAGCGTGGAGAGATTCGGTAGGGTGTTCTTGAACCATTGGTTGAACTGAAGTATCGGGGCACGGTAGCAGATGTAAAGGTCGGCGAATGAGGCGTCTCCCGGAGGGTAGAAGTTCGAAATGAAGGCACCGCTGTAGCGGAAGGAGCGGAGGTTAGAAAACGTCACGACGTCCACCTTCGTGACCCGGTCGCACTCCGCGATGGTGAGACTCCTCAGTTTCGGGGCCGCCGCCAGGGTGATGCTGCGGATATCATTGCAGTAGCGCAGGTCGAGGACGCTGAGGCCATCGCAGTAGCGCAGGTCGCGGAGGCCATCGCAGTTGCGCAGGTCGAGGACACGGAGGCCATTGCAGGAGCTTAGGTCGAGGACGTCGAGGTCATTGCAGTGGCGCAGGTTGAGGACGCGGAGGCTGGGGCACAGGGCGACCATTTTGCTCAACACCGTGATTTGGATGGGGACGGAGTGGAGCTGGATGACCTCGAGAGCGGGGAAGGGCCGGGCGTTCCTGTAGTAGAGGTTGGAGACGCCGATGCAGCGGAGCGAGAGGCGCGCGAGGAGGGGACTCGACCTCGGGAAGTGGAAGTTGTGTTTCCCCAAAGCCGTGTCGCGCAGCTCGATGTGGAGGTCCTCGGCGGAGCAGGCGGCGACGCATTCGAGGCAGCGCCTGAAGCGCAGGCTCTTCATCGTGCTGGTCGCGAGGATGAGGGAGAAGCGGTCGAGGCGGTGCCCCTCTCGGCGCCGGCTCTGCAGCGTCTGGAGCAGCTTCTGTGGGGACGGGTAGACGTAGGGTCGGAGGTGTTCTTCGAGGGAGGAGGGAATCCACGGCCACCGGCACTTCCAGAGATGGCGCCACTCGCGGGAGAGCGCCGACGTGCGGATGGCGAACTTGAGCGGGAGGAAGGTCAGGATGCTCAGCTTCGCGTCGATCGGCAGCGCAGAGAGGAGGTCCACCTGCGCCTCCTCCGCCCCCGCTTCGTCTCGGCCGCCTTCCTCGTCCTCCCGCCGCCTCTTCCCGCCGGCGCCGCCGCCGGATTGGAGCGCCATGGCCGCGCGTTCCCCGTATCCCCTGTCCGCTCTCTCCCCTTCTGGCTTCTCCCCGAAGCTAATCGCGCCCAATTCGATTGGAAAAGAAAAGGAAGTGATAAGGGGGCCGCCTGCGGAGATGGCGTCTTCGTCTCTCTCTCTGCTCGACACGCCGTAAGCTTCTCGTTGCGGCGACGTGGTGACAAGAACTACAAAGATTTCGCCAATACAATAGAAAGTATCACGAACTTGATCTTCAGATAACGCCTCTGTAGAGAGAAGGGGAAAGTGTTCTTATAGAGCTAAAGCTAATATCTAAAAGCTAATGAGATAGTAATATTTGTGATAGCCAAAACCTACTAGGCATCTTGAGCCTTATAGCCCTTACAAGGAATATTCTCAGTGAAAATGAAAATGATAGAAGCAGTAAACATTCAGAGTTCATTCTTTACTGAGTTTACAACGCCTAGCAAAAGGATTCGCTGATATTGAGCCGTTGGATCTTCAATGGGCCGATCGGACCATGTTACCAGCCGTCCGATCTTCATAATGTCGAAGCGTTTTTCTTCAGTGGAGAGGTCCTTCGCGTTTTCACTTTAGTTCTTGACAATACCTCCCCGATTCAGACAATTCTTGTCCTCAAGGATTGGATTCAGGAAACCAGCCACGGATGGTTGACCAATAGAAATCAGGAAAAGTCCCCTTGATAAAATTAGCATCTTCCCACGTCGCATCCTCAGGAGCTAATCCCTCCCACTGTACCAGCCACTGGGTAATCAGTTGCTGGTTTCTAGGGTTTGAACGGGTCTCCAGTACTAGTATCGGTACAGTATTCACCTTGCCATTTTCGCCAACCATTGAAAGGTCAAGGCTCGGGACTGCATTAGGACTAATATGTTTCTTCAATTGACTAACATGAAAAACTGGATGAATACCCACACCTTCCGGTAGCTGCAGTTTATATGCCACCTTGCCAATTCTTTGCATTACCCGGAATGGTCCATAGTATTTAGTAGTAAGTTTCAATAAATGTCGGAGGCCAAATGTGGTTACTCTGTAAGGTTCATCCTTAAATAAACAAGATCCCAATCTCAAATTCCCTTTTGGACCTCTTTTTATCAACATACTTCTTGGTTCTATTCTGAGCTTGGTTTAGATTTTCTTTCAAATGTTGTAGCATAGTCTCCTTCTCAGTTAAGAAATCCTTGGCTTCTTCACTCTCAAGTCTTGGAACTGACAATTCACTAATTAAAGGAGGAGGGAAACCATACAGAGCTTGAAAAGGTGTAATTTGCAAGGAGGTATGATAAGTGGTATTGTACCATCATTCCGACAGTGATAACCAATAGTACCATCTTCGAGGCTCATTGAAAGCCATGCATCTCAAGTACGATTCTAAATACTGATTAACCCTTTCGGTTTGACCATCCGTTTGTGGATGGTAGGCGGTACTAAACCTCAGTTTTACTCTTAAAAATATGAATATTTCTTGCCATAGCTTACTTGTGAAAATCCGGTCTCTATCTGAAATTATAGTTATTGGAAATATCTTCTTCACTCGCTGGTAAGTTGCTCTTCTGCCCGAATGACCCCCAATAGCCGAAGCATGTAATGACTCAATGTGTTGGACCGAAAAGGCGACTAGAGGGGGGGTGAATAAAAGCACGCTCACTTTTTCACAAAAGATGGATTCAATACAAATGTCACTGCAATAGCTATGGGAGCTATGAAGATCAATATACCAATACAGTGGAAGACTAGTATTGAATCCAATCAAACCCCAAAGCAAAACACCCAAAAATAACCAAAAACTCAAATCTCAAAGTGATGGGCGGTCTGACCTCTCACAGGGGCGGTCTGACCGGTTTGCCTAGCGATTCGACCTCCGATGGGCGGTCCGACCGCTCTGACAAAGGAACAGAAAATCAAAAAAATCAACCCGATAATCCGAAGCGAAAAACGGCCTAACTTTTGATCCGTAAGGCCAAACTTCACGAAATTTGAACCACACCTTCCTAAAGATATTAGGAACCTATTCCAATCAATCAAAGATTCCAGAGATCCATGCCAAAGTTCCTATCTTTTTCAGTTTGAGCGAAGGAGGTTCAAAAACCGAGCCAAATGCAAAATATGATCTAGAGACTTGCTCGTGGGTGATTGATGATCAAGATGATCCTAGATGGGTTCCTACATGTCACAAAAAGTTAGATCACGAAGAAGAAACCAAGCAAAACTTCATGGATCAAAGAAAGACCCCAAATCACCAAATAGAGAAAAAAGAGATAATAGATTCATCTTGAGAGAAATCTCTTTGGATTGATTTGATTAAGTATTGGTTTACAGCCACTCCACCAAAAGAGGACAAAGACTCAATACATGAGCACGAAATCCAATCCAACTCTCTAGAACCCTAACCTCCACTAATCCCCTCCCTAAGCAAAACTAGGGTTTCAAACACAATGAAAGGGTTGAAGGGGTGCAGCCACCTCCCTCCTCTATTTATAGTGGAGACTTAGACCTTCTAGAAGAGTAACCTAATGGGCTCAGTTAAGGCCCAAAACAAACGGACACATACGCACGCGTTTTAAAACGCCGTCTTCATCTCTTGACCTAATCCGCTTCACCTTGCACCATCTTTGCGCCGTGAGTTGGCAAAAGGTCACCAAGGCGGTATTTGGTGAAATTACCAAAATACCCCTTCTCGATCTTTTGCAAAGACCGAGTCCCATCTTCGTGAAGCACCTCCATGCTTCGCCACGCAGGTTGATCGTTGCTCTCTTCATGCTCGGCAAGTCTCTCCCATCCGGCCCCACCGAAACCACCATGGCACTTGCACCACCACCGCCGCTTTTATCGAACCAATCGCACCGAATCGCCTGTTCGGTTACCCTTGTCCATTCTCGCACCACACTTGAGTTCATTGACCTCCTGCAAGATCGCCGATCGTTCGACCTCACTCTCCAAGCCTAGTCCCGATCATCCTCGCCGTTGACCGTCGTTGACCACCAAGAAACTCGACAAAGAATAGACAAGCAAACGAATCCGGAACAAGTTCTTCACAACTTGACCCACGTTAGTCAAAACATGCATCATGCAACACATATGCCATGAAACCCATGAACTTGACCTAACAGCAAACATCGCCGCCACGGCGACGATTTAAACACATCAAAGTCGGTCGATCGCCACCTTGGCCGGCCTCGATCATTGCCTCACGGCCGATCGCCAACCAAAGGCCGGTCTGACCGCTAGTCCATGACTTAGCCAGAAATCCAACCTGAAAACCCGAACCTTCTCTAGAAATTTCAAACCAATAGAACTTTTGCCCGAAGCTCTAAAATTATGAGACCAAGCATGAAGCACCTTCTTACTTGCCTACACCTTCTATTTTTGGCCCACTCAAAATCCACATTCATAAAATGGCGGTCGACCGCTCAAACAACGCCGTCGAGACCGCTCCATGGTTTGCCCGACCGCCACTTTGGCCGGTCGACCGCCAAAGGACCATTTCAAAAACCCAAGTCATAGATGGCGGTCGGACCGCCACCATGGCCGTCGAGGCCGACCGCCAGAGGCTCGACAGAATCAAACTTTGCCGAAAACACGTGATTCGACAAACCGTCAACGACATTGCCAATTGTAACATCATCCTAAGATCTCAGGCATATCCCCATGATATCCACACAATGATTTTGATCCTCAGGTTGATGTTAGCTCCAACATATAATCTCCCTTTGTATCTAAGAACCCCTGCATGCACAGTATAGGGTGGCACTGCATTTCCATCAATGATTAGTTGTTCCAATATCCCCTTGCAGTGCTGATCATTTTGATAACTGCTTACTACTTCCTCAATCCAAGTAGGTACTGCCACTGTTATTACCATACAATGTTCTCTTCTTGATAAAGCATCGGCCGCCTTATTTTCTTTTCCCTTTTTATACTCAATGGTATAGTTAAACTCTAGAAGTTTGAGCATCAATTTATGTTGAATCCCCTCCGAGATCCTTTGCTCAGTGATGTATTTTAAACTCTTTTGGTCTGTCTTGATGACCAGTTGGTTGCCCAAAAAATAATGTCTCCACCTTTTCAAAGCCTCAAGAATTGCCATCGCTTCTTTGTCATAGGTGAATTGTGCAGCTGATCTCTGTCCTAATGATTTACTGAAATAAGCGAGAGGTCTTCCCCTTTGCATGAGTACAGCTCCAATGCCATTGCCACAAGCGTCAGTTTCTCTTACAAAAGAATCCCGGAAGTCCGGCATTGCTAAAATCGGTGCATTTACCATACGGTGCTTTAATTGTTTAAATGCTTCATCTTGACAATCACCCCATTGAAAGCAATCCTTACTGAGCATATCATGTAGTGGTCTGCAGATCTTGCTATAATCTTGGATGAACCTCCTGTAATACCCTGTTAAGCCTAGAAAACTCCTCAATTGGGTGATGTTCAGTGGTGTTGGCCATTCTTGTACTACTGCAATCTTTTCAGGGCTAGTGGATACCCCATTTGTATGAATTAAATGTCCCAAATACTCCACTTGATTCACCCCAAACACACACTTACTCCTCTTAGCATACAAGTGATTGTCTTCCAGTAGCTGTAATACTATGAGTAGATGCTGCACATGATCTTGTAGGTTCTTGCTATAAATCAATATATCATCAAAGAATACAAGAATGAACCTTCTTAAATGAGGAGCAAATATTGAGTTCATGAGAGATTGGAATGTAGCAGGAGCATTGGATAAGCCAAAAGGCATTATTAGATATTCATAGTGACCAAAATAAGTTCTGAATGCTGTCTTGTGTATATCACCCTCTTTCATTCTCACTTGATGATACCCTGACCTGAGGTCTAATTTTGAAAAGATGGTAGCCCCGTTCAATTCATCCAAAAGGTCTTCTATCACTGGTATGGGAAATTCGTTCTTAATTGTTTGAGCATTAAGCCTCCTGTAGTCAATGCACATCCTCCAAGTGCCATCCTTCTTTCTAACAAATATAGCTGGTGAGGCATATGGACTCTCACTTGGTTTGATAATTGTCGAATCCAACAATTGTCTAACATGTTTTTTTCCAATTCTTCCTTCTGTTGACAGGGAACCCTATAGGGTCTGATGTTAGGTGGTTCAGAGTCCTCTTTCAGGGGAATAGCATGGTCACAGTTTCTCTTTGGTGGAAGTCCAGTAGGCTCCATAAACCCCCCCCCCCTTGTATTGATCAAGTAACTCTTCTATCTCACTGTATACTGTTTTTACTCTCTCCTCTTGACTCTTATCCGACTGCACTAGGCTAGTCAAAAGTATAAATCCCATTGAATCTTTGTACATCAGCTTTTGAGTTTGTTTTGAGTTTATCAATCTTGACTTACTTGACTGAGTTACCTCTGAGAAAGTAATGGATTGAACACCCTTCTTCATAATGGTTAATTCTCTAGTTCTCAAATTGATAGTCACAGGGCTATGCTGAAATATCCAATCTCCTCCTAGAATTACCTCATACTTCTTCAGATCTAGCAATCTGAAATTATCACAAAATGTTTCACCCTGGATCTTGTATGAGCAGTCTCTAATATGGGATCCTGTATGTAGTCTTCCCTCTCTTGCAATCTCCACTTTAGTCATCTCATTGTTAATGACCTTACAATTGGTTTTGAGTGCAAACTTATGATCTATGAAAGTGTTTGTACTCCCACTGTCTAATAATGCCACACCTCTTTTTCCTCCAATGGTAATTACTATTGACAGTGTAGATAGGTTTGTGATTCCTTTGATTGCCTGTTCAGATATCTGCATCAACTGTTCTACCTCTTTTTTCTTTAACAGACTCATTCTGCTCTTCCTCAATTACTTCTTCTTGCTCTATTTGTGTGGTACCTTCTTCTTCTTGTTCAGTTATCATGGCATTCACAACCGGCTTGTTTACATCTATGTTGTGGTGACCATTTCTCAAAGCATTTCCAGCATTCTCCTGGTTTTCTCACTCGGTTGGCAGTCAGATTGTGTCGGTTCTGAACTGCATCTCTTGGCTCTTGCTTCACCTGAGCCCTTCCCTGTTGGAACTGAGTTTGTCTAGATTGTCCCATCCCAGTCCACTTGCTATTCTTTTTGTACTACAGACCCTTTTCATAATCCTTAGCTAACCAATAAGCATAAATAAGATTGTTGGGTCTTAAAGGTCTGAGGTGGCACTTGATTTCATCTTTAAGGCCATTGACGAAACTGACAACATAATATTGCTCTCCAAGGTATGGATGTTCTTTCTTTACTACTGTCATTCCCTCTTCAAATTTATCAATATAAGAGGATACTGGAGTGTAGTTCTGTCTAAGGGAGTGGAAATTATCCATGACATCATATATACTGCATTCAGCAAATCTATTGCAAAGGAGTTGACAAAATTGGGGCCATAGAGGTGGATTGTTCAGTATTCCAGAACTTCGTAACCAAATGTCAGCCCTTCCAGAAACATACATTTGTGCCATATCAATTCTACACTCATTTGGTACTTCTGTCATCTCAAAATACTTCTCCGCTTGCCTGATCCACCCCAAAGGATTCTCACCATTGAACTTTGGAAACTCCAACTTTGGCCCTCGAGCAATCGATCTCCTGAATTGGTTCACCCTTTCCATTCTCATATTAATCTGTTCACCTCTTTCTGTCACCATTCCAGTTCTCTGGAATGTGGGAGTAACAGGTTCAGATATTGAATGTACATATTGTCCATGCCTAAAAGGAGTAAAAGACCAAGTGTATTCTCCCATCCTGTCTTCCGGGGATCCCTCCAGAATCATACCCGTAGTGCTATTTATCTTGACACCTCCTGCTTCGCGCATTCTTTTTATCAAGTCTCTTTTTGCTTTTGGTCTGATTGTTGCCTGCTCTTCTGTAATAGTTTCGGTATTTCTATTTTGAATGCGAGATGAAGAACTTGAAGGATCTATAGTTAGTAATCCTAATCGGGTCATCATAGATTTCATCATACCTTCCATATTATCCATTCTTCGGGATATCATCTAGCTTGTCGACCTTATCCTGTACCGCAGCAATCTGCTTTGCACTTGATCAATCATGAGGTAGGCTTCCGCAATCTCTTGTTTGAGCACTACGACCTCTAGGCTCTCGCTTTGATCCACACCCGACCTGTTGTTTCCCTTCGTCATGATCACTCCAATATGGAGATATGTGCTCAAGGACTCTGCTGATGACGCCGTCAACAACCTTCCTGCTACCAGATCTGATACTCAAGGTTGGGGATTTTACAGTGAAGAACTCACCAACCCTTACTTGTGTATTCACGAGTTGCTTCTGCTTCGCCAAACATCCACTCGCTTTGATACCAATTGACAAGAACTACAAAGATTTCGCCAATACAACAGAAAGGATCACAAACTTGATCTTCAGATACCGCCTCTGTAAAGCGAAGGGGAAAGTGCTCTTACAGAGCTAAAGCTAATATCTAAAAGCTAATGAGATAGTAATATTTTTGACAGCCAAAACCTGCTACGCATCCTGAGCTTTATAGCCCTTACAAGGAATATTCTCAGTGAAAATGAAATGACAGAAGCAGTAAATATTCAGAGTTCATCCTTTACTGAGTTTACAATGCCTAGCAAAGGATTCGCTGATATTGAGCCGTTGGATCTTCAATGGGCCGATCGGACCATGTTACCAGCCGTTCGATATGCAGTGGGCCGATCGGACCATGTTACCAGCCGTCCGATCTTCATAATGTCGAAGCATTTTTCTTCAGTGGAGAGGTCCTTCACGTTTTCACTTCAGTTCTTGACACGTGGCCTATGGGGGCTGCTCGGGGTCTCATCCCGAGGTCCTCATTGCGGGTAGGTCGCGGCACGTGGATGAGGTCCTCTCGGTCGGAGACAATGGAGGGGCGCAATGGTTCGTTTGGGCTGGCCCATAGGTATGGCACAAATTTAGCTGATCTCTGTGACCACTCATGGCGCAGGGTGCCGACTTTGTCATGGCGTTGGATTCCAAAGTTGCGCTAAATTCCAAAGTTTTCACTTCCGGGGGATTCGGGTTTTCTCGTCGAGAGAAGTGAAGTCCGGAGGTTTGGAGTGTCTGCGAGGGCAGTTCAGAGGGTTCGTGCTCCAGATCCTCTGCTAAGATCATTTGCTGAAGTGGTAAGAGGAGGGGTGATGGATCGAGGTCGAGGGAAGTTTCCTCGGCGTTTTGGTGGGGTCTCGTACCTAGATCGGGGTAAGCGCAGTGCTCCTAAGGAATGGATGGAGGAAGATGACATACTTTTGGAGAATGAATTGAGAGAGAAAGTTCAGAGAGATCGGGATCAAAAGCGAAGGCTGCAGTCGAATCAACAAGGGGGCTTTCAGAATCCAGGTACGCAGCAGGGATTTCCTAATTCTGATAATGCTAGATTTGGTTTTCGTCATCCTAGGGGTTTAGGGCGCGATTCTTCTTCTCTGGTTATGGGGAGAGCTGTCGACCAGCCCACCTTCGCGCAGTGGTCCCCATAAACGCGGGGAGCCAGGAGAAACACCTCCCCCGCACGCTGAAGGCGCCCCAAGGTGACATCAATCTCCGCCAACGTATGGGTCGGGGGGGGCACAACACCGAGCTCCGCCACAGCGCCTTCAAGGACTTCCATCACATTCCAGGTCGCGCGGGCCACCGTGTTCGAAAGGTCCCGCTCTGCCTGGATCTCCTCCTCGAGCACCATCCGGACACCTCGCAAGGCACTCACGTCTACGCTCCTCCTAAAGCCCCGTCACCCAAGCCTCCAAATAACAGCCTAATCTCCCAAGAAGCGATCGCGCTAACGCAGGAGCCTCGCCCGCCTGCTTCAAGGCCGACCTCCTTGGATCTCGGCCGAGGCCCGCGACACGTCGAGATCAATCGCCCGAGATAGCATCAGGGTCTGCACACGCACCCACCCATCAAGAAAACATATACATATAGGTATAGCCACAGCAAAGCAACAGGAAAAACCTTTGCGACGTTCATCTCGACGCCCCGGAGCATATCCTTGAGGGACATCTTCCAGAAGAGCTCCTGCGCGAGGGGCGGAGCGCCAAACCGCGCAATCTCCTTGTAGACCTCGGCAGCACCCAGATAAACCTTAAAGTCTGCATGACAGAGTGGGCCCACGTTCACCGAGCCCACGGCAGCCAGAGCAGCAGATGAAGGCGCCACCTCCAAACTTGCCGACGCTGACCCACTAGCACCGTGACCATCGCCTTGGTCACTAACGATGGCCATACAGGCCAGCGCCTGCGGGGTCAAAGGCACAGCGTCGGTATCCTCAGCACCCATCTCATAAGCGTGCGAGGATGTACCGCCGCACGAGGAAACATCCAATGGCAACCTCGCCAAGCCAAACAGGCCTGCTACACTACCGGCCCATCGTCAGACGTTTCACCAAAATAAGAAGAAATTTAAAACCGCCTCCGCACGTGGCGCCGGGAAATCGCGTACGACGCTCAAGAGAGGCTATTGACTCAGTCGCCCACTGCTCCGAGGGCTCCCGCGCAGCCCTCTTGGCCGCAGGTCCCATCGCATCCTCCTGGCCGCGGGAGGAGCCACCCACCTCGCAAAGGCCAGCGGTGCGCAGCGGCACCACCGCGATCGGCTCGCGGACGTCAACTTCGGGCACACGAGTGTTCTTCTTCTTCCCTTTGTCCAGATCCGGACGTTCTGCAAGTCGGACCGACGCGCCATACACCCAGTTCAACCTAGCATCCCGCACCACGAGCCTGCGCCTAGCATGCCCTTCGCCCGTGTAGGGACCCAAGAGCACCTCATACCGCCGCCGTTAATAGACGAATCGCTAGTGAACAAAACAGACAGTCAACGTAAAAAACAACAAAAACACAAACAAACAAGGCATATGACGCAGCGATTCAATACCTTCACACGACACGCCCTCCGGGCCCGGCACGGTCAGGGTCGGAAGATCAAACCGTGGAGCCCCCAGCTCAACACACCACCCGAGGGCTAGGGGCCAGACTCGGAAGGCACATAACTCCTCAACGAGGTCACAGGCCGAAAGGCGTTTCGTCGCGTTCAGCAACATGTGGAGCAGAGCTTCCTCCTGCGAGGTCAGGGCAATCTCCGGTAAGGCAGTCAGCTCAATCAACCCCCCCTGTAAGATCGAGGTGGCCGACTAGAGGGGGGTGAATAGGCGTTTTAAAAACTTCTTTGGCTAAAACCAATTTCTAATGCGGAAGCTAATACAAATACGGTTTTGCACAATTAAAACCTAAATCAACTAGGTTCAACTAAGTGCTCCAACAATATGAGACTATATAAATGATAGCAATCATACACATACAATTAAGCAATTTAAATACAAGTAATGTAAATTGCACAATGTAAAGCACAAGTAATCAAACCACAATGACACGCCGATGTTTTCCGTGGTGATCGGAGACTTGCTTGTCTCCCCTAGTCCACGTTGAGGGAAACCCAAACCAATTGGGCGGCTCCACTAATTAAGCCTTCCTCCCGAGGTATCAACACCTCGCTTCACTAGGGTTGCTCTTGCTCCACTCCGGAGATGGCGAGCACCACACCACTCACAAACCACCCGTCTTCTCACAATCTTCTTTGAGAAGCTCACCGCAAGAACGACGCCACCATGCCGCCTAGGTGTCGGCAAACACCAAGAGTAACAAGTCTCTAACTTTCACTTGAACCAATCAAGTGTCAAAGCTCTATGGATACGAATCCACAACCTAAGGCAACACATGCACTTAGGGTTTTGCTCTCAATCACTCACTAAGTGCAACACATGCACACTAGAGTAGAGAGGGCGCTTTTGCTCAAGGGAATGAGTAAGGCACTTGCAACACATGCCAAGTCCTTCACAATATGACCAAAGAACCTTCCACACACGGCCAAGATGGCTATATATAGCCCACACAACCAAACTAGTCAAGAAGCAAAGTCCCGTAAAATAACGGGACAATCCATACAACCGCCATTGAAAGGCCTAGATATCAAGAACATAGTAACGGCTATAAACTAGCTGCAGCAAGGGATTCTAACAACCGCCAACACATACACGGCCGTTCTGCTTCACCAAGAGTTCCGCCAACACATTGCGGTACTACCGCTTAGCCAAAGAGAGCAACAATGCTCACGAATCGGCTAAGGACCAGATTACATCTTTCGAATTTACGTCTCATCAACACATGAACGGTAGTTCATGAGCCGATCGTATCGCCACAAAGAGCCGGTACTACCGCTACTCCAGAGCGAGCCAAGACCAAATTGCAACGCATCGAATTTCCATATCAAGACGGAAAACGCCGGACCTCCGACGTATGCGTAGTATCACGCACACAAATACGCAGATACCGCTTCCACTCCGCAGCAGACCAACACATGATCTTGACATGTGGACTACCGATCAAAAGGGCCGCTCGACCACGTGTTTTAACCGTTGGATTCACAAGCCGCTCAGACGGTCCGAACGCCACGCTAATCAGACCATTAGATCAAGATCTAACGCCACACGCGGTGCTCGAACGACCTCCTAGAGTACCGCCACACACGGCCGTATTACCGCTTCACGGTAGTTCCAGAATGTCAACGCCGAACTACCACACCACCTCGAGCAACACATGCTCAATAAAGGTCGGATAGTTCCGCCAAGGAACCACCTATTATATCAGAAAGAGGTAGTTCCGCCAAGGAACCACCGGTCATATCAAGAAAGAGGTAGTTCACAGAACACATGCCTGTATTTCACCGATTTTCAACAGAAAGCAAAGTTTGCATTCGTTTAACTCAATTTTGCAAAACACATTTGCCAAATTGATACGTGATGCAAACACAAGACAAAAGTATGATTCTCAACAAGTTGCAAAACACATTTGCCAACTTTTAGAATCAATACCACAAGGAATAAGGTACATGGACTTAAACAATTTGCAAAACACATTCGCAAACTAAGTCACATGCTACAAGGACTAAACATGAGCCACAACTATTTGTAAAACACATTCGCAAATATTGGCAACATGTTAAACAAGGATAAGGTACATGGACTACAACTATTTGCAAAACACATTTGCAAACTAGTCACATGCTACAACAAATAAGCACTTAGCTTAAACTATTTGCAAAACACATTCGCAAATAGCAACATCCCTTAAAGAGCATAGAGCAACCAAGATGAGCTATCAACACATGACTAACTCAAGCTACTAGACAAAGACCCCTCTTAATAGTACAGTGACCTATACTAGCAATCCGGTCTCCCAACCAAACACCGAGACCGGTAAAAGACTAGGAACGCATTCTTAGCCCTAGCTAGCCATACCTTTGCCTTTAGCAACTTCTTGAAGCTTGATGATGCACATCCTTGCTTCAACTCCGGGTTCTTGACTTGATGTTCATCAACCATGATGACATCCTTTGCTTGCCCTTCATCAACACATGATGAAGCTTCTTTTGACTTGATCAACACATGATCATATCTTCTTCATGAATATCATTGACACACAATGATTTCCTTCAACTTGAACTTGATGCACACCAACACATGATGCATCCTTTTCACCAAGCTCTTGACTTGATGACCATCAACACATGATGTCATCCCAAATCATCAACCACATGGAACATAACCTATTTCATCCAACTTATAGAAAATGTTAGTTCCAACAATATGATTATCATTAATTACCACACCATACCATTAGCTCATAATGGTTTGGGACAAGATGTCGCAATCTTTCCCTCTTTGGCAATTGATGATAATCACTTCAATAGCAGATAGTTGAATATAGATTAGTATTAGTATATATAACTACACAAGTTGCATATACTATATGAATATATATAACTACACAAGTTATATATATACTCAAAGGATATATAAGCACACATGTCTCATATACACTCATGAATATATTAACTGCATGAGTTATATATATTCAAGGATATGTGAGTGCACAAGAACTACGCAAGTTATGCTATACTCACATACAAGTATATTTAGACTACACAAGTGTTATATACTCACAAGAATATGTTAACTACACAAGTTAAATGTAATCGAGGATATGTGAATTATAATGTCGAAATACATACCTCTTTGATTTTCATCTTTATATCCAAATGAGACTAAACATGATATAACAAATATAAGAGTTAGTCTCACAATTAGATTTATCATTAATCACCAAAACTCCATTAACACATAATGGCAGGTCTAGATTCTTCACCCCCGAGTGAAGACCGGCCTCCGCTGGTGAGGTATGGTAGAACCATCGACGTGTCCAATGCAGATCCCAATCTGGCTATGCGGCAATGAGGGCGCGATCACATACATTCAGATCCGCGCTTTCTACCGAAAGTTGACACCGCCAAATTCAAATCTCCCGAAGTTATTCTTCTTCTTCGGATGGCACCGCCCATCATGAAGGTAAGTAAAGAGCCGTCCTTCACCGCTGGTGCCAGCAGACCGAAGAATCCATTCGAAGACATCCAACTTCACGATGGAGTTGGGCGTAAGCTGTGCCAACTCCACACCGTATAATTGGAGCACTTCGGACACCAACCCAACGCACGGAAGCCGAAGCCCGGCGTCAAAAAAGCGACAAAACCACCGCCTCGTCCGGCCTCGGCGACGGCACCGTCTCCTGCCCCAAAGCCCTCACCATTGCAAGGCTCTCTAGCTTCCCCTCGTCAACGAGGGTCCAAAGAACCAGCTCCGTCACAGTCGATCGGCCAAGATCACTCGTGTACTGCATCTCTCCCGCGCCCTCCTTGCTTCGCTTTGTCATACCAAAGCAACATGTACCACTCGAACAAAAGGAACAAAGCGCAATCGGAGGCAGGGCAGCGGGCTTTTCACACCAAATAGCAAAAGAGTGAACCAAACAAAGGGGGACCCCCCCCCCCTATTTATACAAGCCAAGCCACAGCAAAACCGAGCGGGACAATCAAGGAGCCGCGGACCAATCACCACATGACAAGTGGCATCGGCGAATAGTTATGGCACCTGATATCAAATCATCGCAAGACGCCTAAAGGAGCCATTCAAAACAAACCGCCCAATGGCCAAGCACAAGCCCCAATGGCGCAAGACAAGAACGACAGTCGCGACAACCCCAATGGCGACGTAATAATGGGGGAGGGGGTGGGGGGCACACGCTTCGCCTGGCCGAAGGGGATGGTGTACCTGTACCCTCCAGGAAAAAATACGCGGTTTCAGCCATGCTGAAGCAAGACCTCGATCGCGAGGGGCTTGTCGTAGGGGCGGCCCACCGTCCCCCACGACCAGGTGAACACCACAAGCGCTCCCACTCCTCCGAAGGCCGCCGAAAGGGTCCGAAGACAGCTGAAGTGACCCAGAGGGTCCGAGTCCCGGAAGGATCCAAGGGCCCTGAAAGGGTCTGGAGCACTACAACTTCTAGGGTGGTCAAGGCCCTTCGGACTGGGTTCATCCCGTACCCTTCGAAGAGCTGCAGGACTGCTGGACCGGGTGCACCAGTTAGATGGACCAGGACCAGGAGGGTCCACCATGAGCCGAAGGCTACGTATAGGGGTAGAAAAAACCCCTGCAGCCCCTACCAATATAGGGTCCTATATGGGGTAGATCTGTAATCTCATGTACCTGTTAGAAATGCTATAAATAGCCATCTCCCCCCATGTAATAAGGCTAGGCTGAGTTTTTTGAGCAAGCAATACACATTCACTTCCTGGCAACCAATCCCCTCTTCGAGGACCCTTCGGCCACTAGCGTGGACACTAGGGGTCCCCTCTTTCTACTATTTAGTTTTTCTTACTACGGCAGCCAGTACGTTGAGCTAACTGAAATATAAGCACAAAGGGCCACAAAAGACAAGATGAGGGAGAAGCGGTCGACGAGGCGCGGTCAAAGAATCCAAATGACTCGAGGAGTCGCCCGGTCATAGGGTGGAGACGCGAGGCGACGGAGGAGGACGCCACCAATGGAGGCGCCAGAGCCCCTGCCACACGGTGGAGAGCGCGCCTATACGGATGGCCGACGTGAGGGGTAGGAAGCTTAGGATGTGCAGCCGCAGCTCCTTCGACAACACCGAGATGTGGCCCACCGCTGCCTCCGCCTCCGCCCGCGCTCGGCCTTGCTCCCCTTCCTCGTCTATCCGCCGCCTCTTTGGGTTGGCCTCGCCGTCGGATTCAAGCGCCATTGATGCTGCCTGCTGCTGCCCCTTCCCCCTCTCGACTTCTCCCCTTCCTTATCGGAGAAGCTGACGTGCGTTAAATCGGAAGGAAAAGGAGATGGAAATGGGCAATCAAGAACGTGGGAATTGACTATTTGCCATATTTTTGTTTGGCACTTAAAATACCACAAAGTTCACGGTAACCCGTAATATGATATATCTTTTTTTGCCCTCTTTATTTGTTGTTATTTTCGGGGGTTTAAATCAATTTTCTTTTATTTTGGCCATAACCTGCACATGAAATGACTTAATTGCCTCTCTGTGGGGATAGCTATGTGCTCCCTAGGCTTCGGTGATGGCCTCTAAGTGCTCCACTCCGCCGCCGACTGCCTCCTCCGAGGAGACCATCTTCGGCTTGGGATCCGAAGAGTTGGAGGAGATCACCCCCACGTCGCCTACACCTACATCCAAGAACCTGCCTCCACCATCGCAGAAGGGCGAGGAATCCGAGACCTCCGACGAGGAGGAAGAGGAGTCAGACGAGGAGCCCACCCACGTGAACCCTCTCTCTGCCCCAAAGAACCCGTCGCTGCCCCTATGGAAGGGTAAGGAATCTGACACCTCCGACGGGCGCGAAGAGGAGGAGGGCAAGTCGTCCGAGTCCGAGTGCGAGTCCGACAAGGCGTCATCGCTGAAGCCTACTTTGGAGCAGGAGGCTGTTGGCCCGAACTGAAGACGAACCAGCCGATCCAAAGACAAAGTAGAGCGCTCAAAACGGTAGATGCCCACGGCAGAACTTCTCGAAAAAAAAAGTTCTCGCTGGAACTTCTCGGCAGAATGCTCGCTGATCACGCTAGAAGCCGATCCACAAGCACACGTACAAACTCACTGGAAATGCACGTATGTCGTAGCATAAAAAGATTAGACAGTGGGTACGGAGGCCCTATGTACCCTTTGTCTTGGGAGAAGGACCAAAGGGAGGAGCCAAAGACTTACATGTATGAATGTATTGCTCATGTGTCTAGAATGAGGAGCCCCCCTCCCCCCTACATGCCCATGGGGCTTTATTTATAGGGAGGCAAGAAGGGATATTTACCTTCTTGCCCCCAGAGGCGAGAGAGAGGGCATTTTAGGTATATTTGCCCTAAAATACACTATATAGACTAGTTTTACATATGAACAGTGTCGTAGCAGGGCACTAAGGGGTGCCCCACACCCTAAGGTCGTCAGTGAAGGGATACGGGTAGGCTATGATAGCAACAATTCAAAATTTCTACCACGTAAACCAGGAAGCCAAGCAAGAAGATGATCACAGATCGTTACCACTAGACGCCAGTAGCAACAGAAGAAAGCCGGAGCGTTCTGTCCGACAAAGAGCGCGGGCCGATGTATCGGTCGAGTCGATCGTCCAACATTAAGCACGTTGATGCAAGGGTCGAGTCGATCGTCCAACGCCCTCGTGAGTCGATCGCTCTTCAAAGACTCTTCGCCTTGCGAAGATCGTGGATCGCCCTCAAGCGCAACAACGAGAAGCGCTTCTATGGTATCCACACGCCCAGGAAGGAACAACCGACGACGGCAGCCAAAGACCAAATCGCACGGCAAAGCTCTCAAGAAGATGGCGCTAGGGTTTCAGTAGGGCAACTCACATCAACTCCCTCTTTCCAACAAATTTCATGCATCTCCTTATATAGTTCCCGTGATTTGATCCTATTCAACACGCCATTTAATCAGATTCGCATCGGGTTTGTTCCAACCTGCTAAGTGTGTGACCCGTAGGTTCATATGTAGTCTTGCCAGACTCAAAACCTTTTCGACCACGAGTTGTAGCGTTTCCTAGCAGACATATCGATTCCCTAATACACACAAATTATATTGACTTAACCTTAATGCAATATGATATACGACTAGGTCCTCATCACTTACTGACTGTGTCCTATCTCTATACGACCAGCTCAGATTTGATTACGCACCAACCTCAGTAACTCCTCACGACTTGGTTTCAACCACTGTGATTACGCTCGACCGGATCCATGACTTGTTTGTATCTCCATACGACCAAATCCAGAATCGGGTCGAATCTAAGCTTACCTACTCACGATTCTCCTTTGCCTCACGATATCCGTTGAACTCTAGGTGAGATGTTGTGTCATCCATGGACTATTCAATACTTTCGATCGAGTATCGGATAACCTTATGTGGTCGAACTCTTCGACCACCAAAGGGCATGGCCATGCACTTTCTTTATCCGACCACTTCGAGGGGCCCGTAGATATCTCTCCCGTTATGTTAGGAGGGCAAATCCCATGTCCGACCAAATACATCCTCTCGCATGTTTCATAGCATACCCGAAAGCTACCTTTATAACTACCTGCCATTTAGTAGCGCTTAGCAACCCCTAAGAATGTTATTACACATGTAGGAAACCATGCCGATCTCAGTGTCTAAGGATTATACATCATCATTGCTTGAGACCAACTAACTACACATAGAATCATAACAATCTCAATAGTGTCTCAAGGTGGGTCTTATCCAACACCATGTTCTCTAACACGTGTCCACATTATCGATTCGATATCCCTATATCCATGACCGTGAAACATGGTCATCAATCAACACATGTGTCGGTCGAGAGTCACTAGTGTTCCACCAAAGGACTTTCGACTAGGATACTTTTAGAACAACATCATCAAAAGTAAAAAAATGCTTCACCAACAAGTCACATACTGCTAATCTTCATGACTAATGATTCATTCAAGGAACAAGATAACATATTATCAAATATTAAGTAACATAATGAAATATAATCATCTCTATGATTGCCTCTAGGCATATTTCAATCAAATGTTATCTATAGCATATATTCTTCATCATGTTACCTTTCTTTTCTTTCTTCTCATTCAATTTAGGGTAAAAGTAAATGTTCCTTCTACCTTTTACATACATGAGGCTCATTGAGCATACATTTTTTTTCCTCCTGGCCCTTCTCCCAAGACGTAGGGTACAGACCGTCAGAAAGCATAAAAGGCTAGACAAAGGGTACAGAGGTCCTGCACTTTGTCTTGGGAGAAGGACCGTAAGAAGCCAAAGACAACTGTGTGTATGTATGTATTGTGTGTGTAGAATGAGCCTCCCCCCCCCTCATGTACATGCCCTTGGGGCTTATTTATAGGAGGGCAAGAAGGGACATTTACCTTCTTGCCCTCACAATGATGAGAGAGAGAGAGGGTATTTAGGTACATTTCCCTAAGGTATGCTATACATACTATCTTTACATATGTACGCAGATCCCCGATGGCACACCCAGATTTCGACGACCTTAGGCGCGGGCACCCTTAGTGCTCACACGACAAACAAGATCCCCGACCAAGACACCTGTTCCCGACGATCCTAGGGCGCGGCACCCTTGGTGCCTCACACGACAACTCCTCGCTCAGGTGGTCCGAGGTCGCGAGAAGTCCCGCGTCCCGAGGGGCGAGCGGACGAATCGTGTCGCCTTGGCCCCTGAGCCTGGATACCCCTGCAGAAGTTTGCCACAGAATCGCCTCGCCGAGGCATGGGCCACGAGGCGTAGCGTTGCGTCAGACCGCCCCACCGAGATGAGATAGCCTCGAGGCGGGCGGCGAGCAGAGACGAGCCTCAAGGGCGGTTACATGAGCCGCTTCGCCGAGGCATGGGCCTCGAGGCGGGCGGCGTTGTCGGCCGCCTCGCCGAGGCGAGCCTCGAGGCGGCAGCGAGCAAAACGGAGCCTACGCGGCGAAGTCGGCCATGAACCACCCCGCTAAGGCATAGGCCTCGAGGCGACGGCGATATAGGGCCGCCTGCCGAGGCGATAGCCTCGAGGTGGCGCGAAGCGCGGAGCTCGCGGGCAAGTCGGCGCGAGCCGCCTCGCTGAGGCATGGGCCTCGAGGCGCGGTTGGGGCCGCTTCGCCGAGGCGTGTAAGCCTCGAGGCGAAGCGAGCAGCGGTCAGAACTCCGCGGCGAAGTCGACGCTGGCCGCCTTCCGAGAAGGCGGCTATTTCGACGCGGCATGAGCAGGGCGAATCTGCGGGCGAAGTCGACGCAGAAGTCGCTTCCGCCGAGGCACGGGCCTCGAGGGCGGGCTGTCAGTAAACCCGCCGAGGCGAGCCTCGAGGCGGGCGCGAGCAAGGCGAGCTCGCGCGGCAAGTCAGACGGAGCCGCCCGAGGCACGGGCCTCGAGGCGGGCACAGCGTCTGGCCGCCAAATGAGATGATAGCTCGAGGCGGCGCAAGCAGCAGCATGAGCCCATGCGAGCAAAGTTTGCACGTGAGCCACCCCGCCGAGGCACGGGCTTGAGGCGGCGGCGTTGTCAGTACGCCTGCTGAGGATGAGTAGCCTCGAGGCGGGCAAAGCGAGCAGCGGCGGAGCCCGGCAGTAAAGTCGGTGCGGAGCCGCCTCCGAGGCATGGGCCTCGAGGCGGGCGCTGCCGCCGAGGCATGGGCGCGAGCAGAGACAGAGTCTGCGGCGCAAAGTCAACGCGAGTCATTGCCGAGGCATGGGCCTCGGCGGGTGGTGCGTCGGGGCCGCCCCGCCGAGGCGATAGCCTCAAAATCGGTGCGGAGCCGCCCCACCGAGGTAGGGGCCTCGAGGCAAGCGGCGCGTCGGGGCCGCCCCGACAGGCGGTGAGTAGTGGCAGAGTCCGTGCGGTTGAAGTGGTGCGTCATGGCAACCGCCACGCCAGATAGACTACCTTTTAGTGTGACCGCTTATGATGCTTCTGCTGGGGACTCTGCACGCTTCGCCGCCTCCTAGTCAAGCGTCCCCATGACTTGGAGGGGTGTGAAGGGGCTTTGCCCGTTTGCCCGAGGAGTTACTGCTGGGCTTATTTGAGGTTATGGCAGGGAGGCGGCTCGCTACTGCCCCCAACTTTTTTGCTTGGGCTCGCTTGAGAGCCTGAAGTTAGCGAGGGGAGGCGGGCTCGCGCCGCTGCCCCTCAACTTTCTTTGCTTGGGCTCGCTTGAGAGCCCGTGGTTAGCGAGGGGAGGCCTCGCGCCTTTCCCCCAACTCTTTGCTTGGGCTCGCTTGAGAACCCGGTTAGCGAGGGGAGGCGGGCCTCGCGCCGCCCCCAACTTTTTGATAATGCTCCGGAGCCCTAATGCTTTGTTGCGCTCAAGGGATAACGCCGCCCCCTTGTACGCTTTTGGTCTTGGGACCGTGGCTGTGCTGTGGTTGGCTTTGTGCGCCGCCTTCGCCGAGGCATTCATGTCTCGTGGATGGTGTTAGCTTGCACCGAGACCGGGGTGTGCGGTGGGTTTGTTTTTGTTGTGGCCTCTTGTTGCTTTTCATCGAGAACGCAATAAGTCATGCGCTTTTTGTACATGCCCCGCTTCTTGTTTGGAAACGGTGGTTTTATCTTCCCATGCGCAATGGTTTTACAATTTAGGGATAGTGCTTTCACAGGCTCTTCGTGTTCCAAGCGTGGCCCAATTGCTAGTGGCCTCGCTTGACTTGTTGCTCTGCTGGTGGTAGTGGTCTAGTGGAAGGCTTGGTTGAGCTTGCTTTGCTTTGTTGTGTTGTCTTGGCTAGCGGTGGTCTTTTTGTTGTGCTGAACGAGAGAGAGTAGCTTGGCTCTGTGAATGAGGGCTTGCGCGAATGAGTGCGAGTGTGAGTCCTCGATGCGAGGCCATCGAAGCGACTAGGGCTTTGCGCGATTGAGCGCGGTATGCAAGGTCTCTCCGCCGAGGTGAGGCACTCGAGGCGGGAGACTCCCTAGTCGCCAAGGCGGGGCCATCGGAGCGACTAGGGATTTGTGCCGAGGAGGGGTCCTCGAGGCGGGAGACTTCGTAGTCGCTGAGGCGGGACCTCCGGAACGACTAGGGTTGCGCGTTTGTGCGCGATGTGAAAAAATGTCTCCGCCGAGGAGGGGTCCTCAAGGCGGGAGACTCCCTAGTCGCCGAGGCGGGGCCTCCGAAACGACTAGGGTTGCGTGTTTGAGCACGATGTGAAAAATATCTCCGCCGAGGAGGGGTCCTTGAGGCGGGAGACTCCCTAGTCATCGAGGCGGGGCCTCGGGAACGACTAGGGTTCTGCGCGTTTGAGCGCGATGTGAAAAATGTCTCCGCCGGCGAGGGTCCTCGAGGCAGAGACTCCACTAGTCGGGCGGCGGCGGGGCCTCCAAACGACTAGGGTTGTGCGCTTGAGCGCTGATGAAAAATGTCTCCGCCGGCGAGGGGTCTCGAGGCGGAGACTCCTAGTCGCCGGCATGGGGCCTCCGTAACGACTAGGGTTCTGCTTGAGCGCGATGTGAAGAATGTCTCCGCCGGCGGGGGTCTCAAGGAGACTCCTAGTCGCCGAGGCGGGCCTCCTGAGCGATCGGGTCTTTTATAGGATTTTTATGTATATACTTCACACATGTCAGGGAAGTTAGTGTGCACCGTGGCTCGGCTATGCACGGCGTCTTGTTTATACACTCGTGCGTATGGAGGGCATCGGTGTGCGCCGGGGCTCAGGGCCATGCGCAGCGTCTTGTTTATACACTTCACACTCCGGCTGGTCAGTTAGTGTGCACCGGGGCTCGAGACCATGCGCGGCGTCTTGTTTATACACTCGCGTTTACTGACAAGACGCATCGGTGTCGGGGGCTCGGGGCCATGCACAGCGTCTTGTTTATGCACTTCACACCCCGGAGGGTGAGTTAGTGTGCACCGGGGCTCGAGGCCATGCGCGGCGTCTTGTTTATACACTCGTGCCTACGGAGGGCATCGGTGTGCGCCGGGGCTCGGGGCCATGCGCGGCGTTTTGTTTATACACTTCACACCCCGGAGGGTGAGTTAGTGTGCACCGGGGCTCGAGGCCATGCACGGCACCTTGTTTATACACTCGTGCCTACGGAGGGCATCGGTGTGCGCTGGGACTCGGGGCCATGCGCGGCGTCTTGTTTATACACTCGTGCCTACAGAGGGCATCGGTGTGCGCCGAGGCTCGGGGCATTGTTTATACACTTCACACCCTGGAGGGTGAGTTAGTGTGCACCGGGGCTCGAGGCCATGCGCGGCGTCTTCGTTGCCACGGCGATGGGCTTATTGACGTTGCCATCCTTGTGGGCTTACACTGCACCGAGACCGAAATCTACAAGTTTTGCTTATACATACATATGAAGGTAAGTACAAGTGTAGCATCTCATAAGGTGGTACTGCATTCATATGAACCTGGTGATTTTGCTCAATGTTTCATGAACCACTGAGCTGACTTCGGCTGCTTCTTTGCAAAGCCAAATAAGAACAAGTACCAGCAACTCTGAACACTTGATCTTTTCAGTGTTAACGTCTCCCGGCTTTGAAAAAACACAACTAACATCCTTTTTTGCAAGCTCAAACATTGCAATGAACTTAAAACACATCCGAAGTGAGGATTAACCCCGAATAGAGGGATATACTCAAGATATTATGCATCAGAGTATAAACTTGAACATTTGGGAGAAAACATAGCAACAATAGTGGATTTTGTCTGATGAACAATTACTCATACAAGATAAAGCCAACGGGATTCTCATCGAGGCGGCGTCGCAGTGCAGCTCGACGTGGAGCGGACCCGAGGTGGCTCCGGAGGTGCTCTGGTGGCGGAGCGCCGGGGGGGGGGGTCCTAGAGGAGGTCCTGGGGTGCTCTGAAGGCGGAGGTGGCGCGGGGAAGCTTGTGACCCGATGCGCACCCGAGACGACTCGAGGCTGCCCTAGAGAATGGCGAAAGGGTCCCGAGGCCTGCAGCTGGCGGGAAGGTGATCGCGAGGGCGCTACGGTGGCCAGCCGAGATGTCGGGCTTTGAGGCGACGCCGAGTCGAAGGGCCGAGGGCTCCGGAGGTCGCGAGGGCTCCGGGTGGAAGCCAGAGAGGCGCCCGAGGCCGAGCGAGCCGGTGGAGGCGAGGCGCCCCGAGGGTGCCCCGAGGCGGCCGAGCCGGTGTAGTCGCGAGGCGTCCCGAGGGCCTTCAAGCCGAACGGCTACGGGCGCGGCGGTGCCACTGTGGTCTCGTGACGCTCCGAGGTCGCTAACACCGAGGGGTTTTAGGTGGCGCCAGAGGCTTGTTGAAGGCGATTGCGCGCTACGGCCATTCGAGAGGGCGACAAGGTGGGCCGAGCTGGCTTCTTCGAAGGGTGTCGGCGGCCTCCGATGCGAGGCCAAAGCGAGGTGCCTTCATCCGGACGCGCATCCGGGTCGGCAGGAGCTCCAGAGATGATGCGGATTCAGCAGAGGCGCCCGGGTTGGATTTCGAGGGCTCCGCTGGCCACGAGAGCGCGCGGGAGCTCGGTTTACGCGCCAGTGTTAGGTTGGAGGCGAGGCGCGCCAAGGGTGCTTCGGGTGGTCGCTTGGCGGGCCTCGGAGGCGCCTGGCGGTGGCCGGCCGGGCGCTGGAGGATGGTCTGCGATCGAGGCGGAGGTCCGAGGCTGTCGAAGATGAAACTGGGCCTCGGGTGGGATTTGCTTCATCGAGGCTGGTCCTCCGTGGCGCCGGCGGAGTCGGCCATGGGCGTAGTCTCTGGAGGCTCGGCTTAGTGTGAGGATGGGTGCTTTACCGAATTTTGCTTCTTGGCCCCGGATGAAGGCGGAGGCGCAGTGAGCCGCTGAAGGGCGGGGAGCTCGGGTGAAGGAGCCGCCGAAGGCGGGGAGCTCGGGTGGAGGCCGAGGTGCGAGGGAGCTCCGGGAAGGAGCCGCCACGGGTGTTCATGGTGGTCTTTGTCCCTAAGCGAGAGTCACCAAGGCAATGCGGCTTTGGCCGAGGAGACGATGCGCCAATGGACTTGGCCGGTGACCGAGGGCGACTGGCCTTCTGGCCGAGGCTGGGGATGGTGGTGTTCAGCCAGTGTGGAGGCTTGGCGCATGTGGAGGTGCCTTGAGCTCCTCCCGCTAGAAGCTTGTTCGTCCAAGACGGACAACGCCAACTGTCGTAGCATAAAAAGACTAGACAGTGGGTACAGACCCTCCGTACCCTTTGTCTTAGGAGAAGGACCAAAGGGAGGAGCCAAAGACTTACATGTATGAATGTATTGCTCATGTGTCTAGAATAAGGAGCCCCCTTGGTGCCTTGCTACGACAACGTACACACGCATACGCTGCTAGAACCGAGACACACGCGAAGACAAGAAAGACAAGATATTTTTGGTGTTGCGCACGACATCGTTTTTCTCTTTCTTTTCTTCTATTGCTTCTCAACTTCTTGCTTACATTGCTTCTCAACTTCTCGCTTACATTGCTTCTCAACTTCTCGCTTACATTGCTTCTCTCTTGTTCGCTTGTTTACATGGCGCTAGGTCCAGCCTTTTATACCCCGCGCACAACTCCGACTCGAAATACAACTAGAACTAGGCATGTAGACTCGGATACGACAGTCAACGAAAAAGGAAACTAAACAAAGATTACCTAACCATCACTCCATAATTTGATAGTGTCACTGTGGTGGCTGGAAACACCGTCGCCTCTTGTTGCGCCTTCTTCTCCTTCTGATCTACGATCATCTTCTCTAAAGTAGCATACATGTCGAGGAAGATGGCCGCCATCTTCTTGCCGTTGTCGTTGTTTCTCATGGTCATCTTGTTGGCATTAGCCTTTATCATGGCCAACGACTCGGCAACAGGTTTGATGGTATGATATGTCACAATAACCATGGTAGCAGAAGTCATGGGAAGTGATCGACTGCTCTGATACCAAGTTGTTATGAACCTTAGTTCATAACGGGGTAAACACCGTTAGGAATAAGGCCGGGTGGCGTCGGCTTGGTGTCGTGGTGATGTTGGTAGCAGAAGGAAGACGCTGGAGGAAACTGCGCCGAGGTTTGAGGAGAAGCACGGGAATTGGAAGAGATAATACAGAGGAAGGATAGATTGATTAACTCTTGACAGCATTATTCATTGACAATAGATGTCTTTATATAGGGCACTAATCCTAGCCGACTAGTACGTCCAACCGAACCAAAAAGGAACCAATAGACAGACTTGGACTCTATCTCTATCCGAAAAAGAAATCTAATTCAAACTGACTTGGACTCTATTTCTATCCAAAAGGGATTCCTAATTTAAACTCCGAATCTGATTGCTAATCCTATGTCTCGTGTGACCTTTGGCTAATTGTGGTAGTACTGTTCACGCATGAACAGTACCAGCCCACGACACTCCAGGGGTATCATGACTCATGAGGATCACAGGAAACACTGTTTGAAAGCTTTACTATCAGCTATTGTACTTCATATATGTATGTGATATGTCAACCACATATCACATTTCATATATGATATATCCTACCATTTTTCATCAGGTTATTTCTGGCAAATTATCTTAAAGAAGAATTATGCAGGAATAAACGCACAAGTCATATTCAAATAAAGATAAGGAAGCGCATACCTCCCAACTCCAAAGTGATGCAACCTCATACTCAAGCTGACAAACCAAACCAGAAGATGGCAATCATCACACATAACACATGACATCATTACCAATTCATAAATACGCATAGTTTCATCCATCAATATAGGATTAAAATTCAGTTCTTATAGTCATAGTGAATTCTGAAAGATGAAATGGAACTGGTTCAATTCATAGGGATACCGTGTCAGGTATATGATGCGCATGGTAGCAAGACAGGAAAGTAAGCGGGCATTGGTATACCATGCATTTCAATTACTTTGGTGGTAGTAGAATTGAAGAAAAGAATTACAGACTGTCATGAACATTAAAGAAGGCTAAGCGGCGTCGGCTTGATTGGATAAGAGATTATACTATAGACTGAGATGATAGAACCTTAGGAGGGAGACTAGATTAATTTATCTTTCTTGCTTTATCGATAATGAATACCTGTTATCCCTTTTATAAGGATGACTCGACTTGAGCCCTAAAAAACAATCTTTATTATCTAAGGAAATCTATCCCTAATAGACGGAATATATCTCTAAAGAAGTAAACACAACTAACAAGAAAACTAACTATTTTTATCTCTATTTCCTAACTACTAATGTACCTGTGGGCCCGACACGAACAGCACGCGGATGCTACCGAACCACGGGTACTATTCACACGTGTGAACAGTGCACGTGACACAGACATAACATTGGTGTCTTTATATATTGTCGATTAGCTTGTCCAAATGGTTATTGCTGACATTACAAGCTATAGTGCCATAACTGCACTGGTGACCGACAACTAAAACTTGGCAAAGACCTCAGAATGAAATGGTCGGGTTGCAGCATCATCAGACTTGCTGAGAATTATCTGGCCATTCGTCACAGCTTCTTCGAGAAGCAAAAGGTCTGCGTGTTGAATACCGGGCACATTCGACGGAAGCACATTAGGAGAAACAAGTAGCAGTGTGCGGAGGGAGCTAGCCTTCCTCAACAGAAAACTCACTAGCTGCACCTCAATGCGGTTCCAATTGAAGTTCAGGATCTTTACCACCATAAGGTTTTCTAAGTCATCCTCTGACGGTTCTTCCCCGACCTCGTCAAACAAATCCACCAAGAGCTCATTGCTGATTGTCGGCAGCTGCAAGCACAAATCATAATCATTCAGAAGCATTGCAATGAAATAAGAACACACCATAGATGCAGATGTAACAAAATGACTACAAAGCAATGCAATTCAGAAAGGCGTAGCAGGTTCAAACCTGCACAAAGAGCCTCTCCAGATTAGGACAGTGGCAGTTCTTGAGGAACGCATAGATGTTAGCAAGGTTGACAGCCTTCATTTCAAACATTAGCAACTGTAGCTCTCTCAAACTCTGAAAGTTGTTCAGCTTGGCCAATTCCTCATGTGCTCCGGCATCAGACAAGGCAGACACAATCTAAAGTGCAGGGTTAATAAACAATCTATGAGTTGACAGCTAAGCGATAACAAAACAAAATGAAACGAAGTCCAATTGAAAAGGAGCAGACCGGGAGGGCATTGCTGCAGATGGTGAGGGCGTTGAGCGTGGAGAGATTCGGTAGGGTGTTCTTGAACCATTGGTTGAACACCCGGTGAAGTATCGGGGCACGGTAGCAGATGTAAAGGTCGGCGAATGAGGCGTCTCCCGGAAGGTAGAAGGACGAAATGAAGGCGCCGCTGTAGCGGAAGGAGCGGAGGTTAGAAAACGTCACGACGTCCACCTTGGTGACCCGGTCACACTCCGCGATGGTGAGACTCCTCAGGTTCGGCGGCCCCGCCGCCGTCAGGGTGATGCTGCGGAGATCATTGCAGTAGCGCAGGTCGAGGACGCTGAGGCCATCGCAGTAGTGCAGGTCGCGGAGGCCATCGCAATAGCGCAGGTCGAGGACGCGGAGGCCATTGCAGGAGCTTAGGTCGAGGACGCCGATGAAATGGCAGTAGCGCACGTTGAGGACGCGGAGGCTGGGGCACAGGGCGACCATTTTGCTCAAGACCGAGATTTGGATGGGGACGGAGTGGAGCTGGATGACCTCGAGAGCGGGGAAGGGCCGGGCGTTCCTGTAGTAGAGGTTGGAGACGCTGATGCGGCGGAGCGAGAGGCGCGCGAGGAGGGGGCTCGACCTCGGGAAGTGGAAGCTGAGTTTCTCCAAAGCCGTGTCGCGCAGCTCGATGTGGAGGTCCTCGGCGGAGCAGGCGGCGACGCATTCGAGGCAGAGCCTGAAACGCCGGGTGTTCATCGTGCTGATCGCGAGGATGAGGGAGAAGCGGTCGAGGCGGTGCCCCTCTCGGCGCCGGCTCTCCAGCGTCTCGAGCAGCTTCTGCGGGGACGGGGAGACGTAGGGTCGGAGGTGTTCTTCGAGGGAGGAGGGAATCCACGGCCACCGGCACTTCCAGAGATGGCGCCACTCGCGGGAGAGCGCCGACGTGCGGATGGCGAACTTGAGCGGGAGGAAGGTCAGGATGCTCAGCTTCGCGTCGATCGGCAGCGAAGAAAGGAGGTCCACCTTCGCCTCCTCCGCCCCCGCTTCGCCTCGGCCGCCTTCCTCGTCCTCCCGCCGCCTCTTCCCGCCGGCGCCGCCGGCGGATTGGAGCGCCATGGCCGCGCGTTCCCCGTATACCCTTTCCGCTCTCTCCCCTTCTGGCTTCTCCCCGAAGCTAATTGCGCCCAATTCGATTGGAAAAGAAGACACTGCGCTAGGCCGTTATAAAGGCCAGCTGGCCTCTAGCTGGCCCGTGTGCACCGCAATTAGCCCAATGCAAAATGTGAGGCCCTGGTACTTCGGCCCAACGTTAAACCTTGAACTGGACTAGATATCTTCGTGGGTTGTTTTAACGGATATACTAACAAAAAAACATTTTTTGTGATTTTCCCTTTAAAAAAAAGTTTTTGTGATTTCCTTTTTTAAAAAAGCATTGTGATTTGGGATTTCGATCAATTTTTCCATGGTTGAATGTGCTTGAATTTTCGTGCACGTCTAGTCGTCAACTCCTTTAGCTCCGGTGAGCGTGGACAGGGAAGCGCGTCTCTCTAAACCGTCTAAACATGCGGGATTCTAAAAATAATATTTTTTAAAATGATATTTACAAAAATAAATAACCGCCCCAAAAAATTATAAAAATAACTCCCTATCGCCAGTTGAACTGGTGACAGAGAGCCTGTCGCCCCGCTATAGCCCGATCCAGGTACCTGTCGCTATTTCAACTGGCGACAGGTACCTCAGACCCTAAACTAATTGGTCTATTTGTGATTTTCATAGATTTGTAACGGAACAAAACCTGTTAGACTCGCAACAACGTTTTGTGATCATCATATGTTGTTCTAGTGTGGTGAATTTCTAAAGAATTTTGTAAGGATGATTGAGGTATCAATGATTCGTAAGTAGGAAGGTAAGTGATATTGCGATGCGTTCGGGAATTTATACACTTGCTCATGTACATACACTGCATATTATGTAAGAAAAAAATATGAATTTGCCATTACTATCGAACCTACGATAAATCACACTAATATTACATAATATTTCAGCAAAACGTCATAACATTTAATTTGCTTCAAATCAAAATGATAATGCAGAACATTAGCAATAACATATTACTAATGTCCATGCTTTCTCATGGTCGCGACCTCAACGTCCCCCATGTGGACCGAATGAGGTCCCCGCAGTGACGTCCGGAGTGCCGATGTCTCATTCGTCCTGAAGATTTCTCGTGGGGCATTTCTTGAAGGTGTGCCCAGACTCCCTGCAAATAGAGCACTTCTTCATACGACGTCCGGTTTTTGCTTTGTCCATGTCGTTGTTGATGCACTGTACCTGTCGTCGGCCAACCTTTCTCTTGAGCATATTAATGTCCGCGGCCCAGATTAGTTACTCCCAAGTCGGATAGCCAGTGAAATGGCAACCACAGCGTAACCATACATCTCTCTACTCCAGGTCTACATCACCGCCTCCTTGGTGAAATACTCGGATAAGTACTGACCGGGATGCTACGCCACCGTCGAACATGCGGTTATGACATGGAACAGAGCCTATGCAGAAGAAGAGGCTTGTTGCAAGTGCATATGCAACTACCGCGGCGTAGCGTGCACTCGTGGGTGACCCTCTCGCGGTTCATCCCGCGGCGTCCTTTGTCTCTGCACATTATCTCGAAACGAAGCTCCCTTGTGCCATCTTGAATGTCCGGTGCATCTCACCCTTCTTGCTCTTCTCCTCCATGTACTTGGTGACCATGACGGAGTAGAGTACTCTGTCATTAGCCATGGCGAGCGACGCGTTGTTGCTTCTGTCAACAAAGTATTTCACTGTACCGCGGAGAATTGCCTCCACAATACCAACCAAAGGGATACACCTTGCACCGCGCATAACCCAATTGTACACCTCGGCTAGATTTGTTGTCATGACACCATATCGAGCACCACCCCTGTCATGTAGCAGCGACCACTTCTCCTTAGGCTCATGCTCAATCCAGTCCAAGAAGCATCTCACCTGCGCCCCCGTCCTCCTCGTCACACTGGGAGCATCTGTGGGCAGTTGTGGCAATGCTTCGGGGGCCTAGTCAAGACTTGGGCGACCCTTCTCCGCCTCCCTTCAAGCGCGTCAGGTCCGCTCATCCGTAATCATCTAGAGTGCTTTGAACTTCCATCGCTGGTTACGGTTGCCTATGTACCGCTGAACAGTTCATCAAGTCTCAGAGGACCTAAAAGGCGACTAGAGGGGGTGAATAGGAGCACCAATTCATTTTTTAAAGATAATGGATTCAACTCAAATCGCAAATCACTCCAATAGCTATGAGAGCTATGAAGATGAATGCTTAAGCACAAGGAAGACTTGAATGAATCCACTCCTAAACCCTCAAAGCATAGCAAAGAACTCCTCAAGAAATCACGAAAAATCAGGGACAAAGGTACTACCATCATTGTAAGTCGCGGTACTCATCACAGTAAATGTCTTGGTACTACCTCGAGCAAAAGTGCAGTACTACCGATTATCCTGACGATGAACAGAAACAGCCTAAAAACAAAATCGAAAATCGACGTAACTTTTAAACCGTAAGGCCAAACTCCACCAAATTTGGAACACACCTTCCTAAGGGTATTAGGAACCTATTCCAAGTGGCGATCGTCCAGATCTATGTCAAAGTTTCAATTTTTTTCAATTTTACCTAAGAAGGGCAAAGAACCGAGCAAAACAAAAAACTTGATCCAACTCTTGCTCGTGGGAGATTGATGATCTAGGTGACCTTAGATACGCTCCCACATGTCACAAAGAAAGAGTAAGAGTGCACAAGAACAACCAAAAACCAATGGATCAAGGAAGCACCCAAAATCATCAAAAGAGAAGGAAGAACACAAGAGGGAGCTCATCTTTGGAAGAACATCCATAGATTGATTCATGATGTTGCCGGTTACTGACCACTCCTCAAGGAGGACAAGAGCTCCATCCAAGAGCATACACATCAATCCATCTCTAGAGCCTATGCCTCTCTTTCTTCCCTAAACCCTAAAAACCAAACTAGGGTTTGCAAATGAAGTGCTTAATTGCCGTGAACAAAGACCTCTCTATTTATATGAGGCCTAGAGCTTCTAGAAGACTTAACCCTAATGGGCTCCCGTTAGGCCCAATAACAAACAGGACACACACGCACGCATTTTAAAGCGCCAGATTCACTTTTCTTGACCTAAACCACTTCTTGACGCACCGCCTTGCGCCGGGTTGGCATTAGGTCACCTAGGTGGTATTTGGTGAAATTACCAAAATACCCTTCTCGATCCTTCTCCATGGACCGAGTCCAACTCGTCGAAGCAATCGCTTTCCGCCACATGTAGGTTGATCAACGGCTCTCATCATGTCGGCAAGTCTCTCCGTCCGAATCCCATCGAACCTCCAAGGCACTTGCACCGACCCCCACGCCACTTGATCCAACCAACAGATCGAATCGCGGCTCGATCCACTCGTCCATTTCAGGCCATGCTTGAGTCACTGACCACCCAAGATCTATGATCGCTCGGACCTCGGCTCTCCTAGCTTAGTCCCGATCCTCCTCGCCGCTGACCGTCATTGACTCGCAAGCCACCGCGCAAAGAATAGACCAAGAAATCGCCTCCGGAACAAGTTCTTCACAACTTGACCCACGTTAGCTCAAAACATGCAATATGCAACATATATGCATTAACAAACATGGAAATGACATAACCCAAAAACAATTCTCCAAGTTAAACGAAACTCGAAACCAAATCGGTATTACCGCCATGTTATGGCGGTACTACCAAGATCAAGCAGAGTACCGTACCCATAACTCGCGGTCGTCTGCGCTCCTCAAGGAAATCCAAAACTTCCAAAAACACTTGTTCGGAAAAACCATACCGCCACACGCGGTCGTTCCATCGCGGTACTACCAAGCAACCATAGCACTAAGACTACCGCTCAACGAGAAATCCAAAACACAAATAACACTCGCTCGAAAAACCATACCGCTTTGCTTGCGGTAATACCGACCAATGATACTACCACAAACACAAGCGGTGCTACAAGATCATGGTAGTACCGCGCGATTACACGCCGAGATTACCGATTATCCCGACACTTGTCAAAACAGGATTTCAACAAAACCGAAAACGATCGTTTCGACAAACCCAAAGAGCTATTGCCAATTGTACCATCACATTAAGATCGTGAGCATATCCCCATGATATCCACAAAGTCCTTATTGCGGAACTGCTTGTAGAAGTTTGCACCTAAGTGCCTCATGCACCACCTGCTCTGTAGATCCGGCCATGGAAGTGGTACGTCCTCTTCTTGTTGCAGCTGAGTTATTGCACGCAGCAGGCCTGCATGCCGATCATATATGAGGCATACGTTGAGACGACCTTGCACAACAGAAATCCTTATATTCTTCAGGAACCACAACCAGCTATCCGTGTTCTCGCTTTCAACGAAAGCAAATGCCAGGGGAAGAACTTGATTGTTCCCGTCCGTCGTTATTGCAGTAAGTATCTGGCCCTTATACTTCCCAGTCAGGAATGTATCATCTACGCACAAAATTGGACGGCAGTGCCAGAATGCATTGATGCATGGACAAAAAGCAAATAATGCTCGCTGTAGTACCCTCTTATTGGCCCACTTCTCATGCGTGGCGTCTTGAATGTCGATATGAGTACCGGGATTCCTGTCTTGTATGACTCAAAGTTGCCCGGGAAGGTTGTGGTAGTAATCCTCGAACGTGCCGAACCTTAATTCCAATGTCTTCTGCTTTGCCCTTCAAGCCTTGGCATAGCTAATTGCGTACTTGAACCTTGCCTCAATCGCCCGAATAATGGATCGTGGCTCAAAATCTAGATTATCCACGATCTCACTGTACATGTGGTTGGCGATGAAGCCTGATGACAGGTTCCAGTGGGACTACACTGACTTAGAAATGACGCATGTGTGAGGGACCACTGTAGAGCACTTCTAGTAAGTGTCCCACTTAGGCTGAAATGTGTGTACTCGCCAAGGGCATCCCTCTATGCCGCACTTCACATCGTAGCATCTTGGGGTAGACTTGACGACTCTGAATATGCGTCGCACTGATAAGGCCTAGAGTTTGACCGTGTCCTGCACGACCTCCTTGCATTTGTACACAGCTCCTAGCCTGACCTCGTTATGGTCGTACTCCCATGGCACACGGGAGCCTTCGTTGACGGCGAGGTTGTTGAACTGGTATGTGTTCCAGTCGGATGGAACCGCTTACTGGTCCACATCATCCTCGTCGTCGGAACCTTCATCTTCAGACAATGCCATGTTGTTTCGGTCTTCGAGATCCATCCTTTGCACTACGGCTTCCACCACCTCACCCTCGTCGGCAAGACCACTAGCTTGCCTGAACAAAAGAGCTACTTCCGCAGGGTCTTCATCGACAGCATCAGCAACTCTGGGAGCTTCAGCCATTGTATGCACCGCGCTGTGGCTGGAGTCCCCGACTTCTTCTTCGGCGTCAGTACCCCCTTCTTGTTCAGCCACGGATGGAGGAGTGGGCTTGGGAAATGCCTGGACCAGAAGGACCAATTTCCACCCTCCCCCCTCGCCACGTGTACATATGACTGCTATGAATTTGTTCCCTTCAGCTGCACTAACTCCCAATACGTGGGATGTGCTACCCGCGGGGCAAGGCAACTTAATCTCAAATCATACACATCACGGTCCACTTGGAATGTGTGGAACAACCACTGCATCACAGCGTCCCATATACGCTAGGGGCACGGTCGCCAATTGAAAATAACACAAATCAATCTCTTCAGGACCCTCCATAATAGTCCCTTGATCATAGTAAATTTTGAAATTGGCGGCGTCCGACATATTTGGCGCACTACACCATAATGAATATTTCCACGATTAACCATATATATAAAACTAGACTACCTACCGAAAAGTATTATGTAAAATGTATTGCACTACATAACTGTACATCTAAAACTATGTAATCCATTCGGTTAAAAAAAATTACCTGAGAAGTGGGCAACCGGATGGGCAGCGCTTCACTAGCTTCTCTCCTCCCCTCTACTCCTCTCTCTTCTCTCCTTCTCTTTTTCCTGAATAAAAGTGAGTTCTGTGCCGAATTTTAGGGTTTCAAGAGTTTTTATAGGGTCAGGGTACCTGACGCCATTTGAAATGATGACGATACCTGGACCGGGCTATAGCGGGGCGACAGGGTCCCTGTCACCAGTTCAACTAGCGATAGCTGTAAACTGACGACAGATAGTCATTTTTGTAATTTTTGGGGCAGCTATTTGTTTTTGTAAATATCATTTAAAAAATATTATTTAAAAAAATCAAACATGCGACACAAACCAAACCGAGATGCAGTCTTACATGCACCGTCTATCTATCTAAAGCAAAGTCAAAACAAACCACCCATTTGCTTTCAAGGGCTAAATTTTTTTTTTATTAATCGGACAAAAAAGAGAAAGATCTACAACATCGATTGCGGTGGGTCTAGATTAAAAAAAAGTTTATGTCAAGTACAATCTAGAAACAACTAAAATTCAGCATATAAAAAAAATAAGCATTTTGATTTACATAAGAATTCCTAAGTAAGATCTCTAAATAAATATAATTTGGAATAAAAAGCTGAACAAAAATTAGCAATTGGATTTGTATATGAATTCTAACAAAAAAAATAATCTGAAATTCAAAATACAAATTAAAATAAAATTAGCAATTTAATTCGATACTATCTCTAAAGTAAATTCCAAAAATAGCTATAATTTGGAATAATAAATAAATAAAAATTAGCAATTTGATTTGTATACTAATTCCAAAAAAATAATTAAAATTCGGAATAAAATTAAAACAAAATTAAAACTTTGATTTCCATTCAATTCCTAAGTAAAATCACTAAATAAATATAATTCAGAAAAAATTAAGAAAAAATCAATTGGACTTGTATATGAATTCGAACAAAAAAAACTAAAATTTGAAATAAAAATAAAATTAATAATTTAATTTCGATATGAATTCCAAATAAAATCCCTATATAGTCGTAATTTGGTATAAAAATAATTAAAATTAGAATTAAAATAAAATAAAATTTACAATTTGAATTTCATAAGAATTCTAGTGTAAAATCCTAAATTATTAAATTTAGAATAAATTAAATAAAAATAGAATTTGATTTGCATGCAACCTCAATAAAATATAACTGGATTTTTTGGGGGGTTAGGGATAACAGTTATAACGATGATGACACAAATAGTGTCGAAGGAGACCACGAAAGAGTGCAATTGCAAGAAGTCATTAACCCACAGGGAAGCGAAATGCCGAGGTGGCGGCGACGGGGATGAGGACAATGTCGTGCTGCTCACCTTAGTCGTCCGACGAGGAGACTGTTGTGGTACTTGCTGGAACCGTTGAAGAGAAAGGCCAGAGTCAAAGGAGCTAAGGGCTGCAACAATAAGTGGTGAGCGTCAGTGTTGTTGAAGAAGTCGATGGGCAAAGAGCTCGATGGTGGGGAAGTCTTAGCAGAGTGGAGATAAAACTTTGCATTGAAGACAAGCTATGGACGATATGAGCCCATCAGGTAGCTAGGAACGTTCCATCGCTAGTGAGAGGCACGACGTCACCGACAATGGCGAGAAGATTTCTCATATCGTTAAATAATGACTAAAGCAAACATGCCGACAGTAGTGAAGATGAGAGGTCACCACAGCTAGTGAGGAAGCCACAACATTGAGTTAACCAACGTTGAAGAAGAGGAATGACCAACATGAGATAAGAGGACATCGAGAACACATAACATTATGCATTTGTACGAATAGAAGCACGGGCGTACAGAAGCAGATGAGCAAATAGCTCAGAGTAGAGATGGCACAGACGTAGGGAATTGACTCTGGGCCACTGGAGAGGAGCGTGATGGGTGTCCCTGGCCAGGATCGGTGATGATTGCACGTGTATACGTGTTGATGTCACAACAATCAGCATTAAGCAAAAAATGTAGAGAAGTAAAAGATAACTATGTTGTGCAGTATTGCATTGGAAGGGATAACAACTGAGAGGGGATCAATCAAAAATTAAGCTTGTTGTTGGAGGTTGAAGCAAAAAAGCAGAATTGGTTAATGAAATTGGCTTATAATTGGGGAGGGGGGGGGGGAATCAAGCAATCGACACCAACAAAACATCGATATTGAATATGTAAATTGTCGTAGGTGCGACACAACGGCCCCCACGACCTGGCGAAGAGCGAAGCGCGTGCGTCCCAACACCTAGCCGCCACGGGGCCAGATGCTGCAAAGATTCCCCAAAGGGGTTCCAGAGGGCGTGCGAAGGGTCCCGAAGCCTCCGGAGGGGTCCCGAAGCCCTCCGAAGGGATCCCGAGGGGTCCGCTCAAGCGCCGAGCCACCGGCGGCGGGAAGGCCCAGCGAAGTGCCCCGAAGGGCTCGGAGACCCAGGGGCTCCGGAGGGGTTATTGCACCCCTGGACCAATACACCAACAGGGTAGACCAAGTCTAGGGCTGCCCACCACGTGTTAGAAGCTAGCACTAGTGATAGGAAAGGTCCCTGCAGCCCCTACCGGCACAGGGTCTGGTAGGGGGTAAACTTGTAACTCTGTATACCTCCTAGGAAAGCTATAAGTAGCCACCCTTGCCCCCATCGCCAGGGGAGGGTTTTTTGGCTTTGTATAAGGATCACATGGTAATACAAGGGTGTTGACTTACTGACAGCTGGTCCCTTCTTGAGGACCCTTCGGTTAGCGGAGGGTCCCCCTTACTCTACTGTCTGGTCTCGTAACCACGACATAAATGATATGTAATAAATCTAGCCACACAAATACACGGACCACCTTTACTAGTTGTAATTGGGTCAGATATTTCCCCACCGACCGACTAATTGACAGCATTCAAAGCGGAATGGGAAAATAGCTTAGGATATTTTCCAAATTCGGAGCCAGATATTTTTTTTCTCATCAGAGCCACATTTGAGAGAGTACTATCCATTGGATTGACAAATTATGCGGTATTTTGTTAGAACTATCTTTGGATACCTACCTCGGATATCCCTAGCATCATGGCCCATTAGGCTATTACTCATGAGTTAGCCCATTAGGCTATCTCATGAGACCATTATGTGTCAATAGGAATGAAAACGGATCGGATAGTTTTCGACCGATCCAGACGGAAACAAATTTGGATTATCTCGAATTGGATTTTTCTCGGATAATTTTCGGATCGAAAACGAATTCGGATTTTTTTTGTCGGAAACAGAAACGAATACGGTAGACATGCTATCCGGCAGATACAGATATGAATGCGGATTATCCGGATAAGACCAAGTCCGGATATTTGGATTTCGACCCAAAAGAAGAGGATTTCGGCCCAACAGAGAAAATGAGATTTTAATTGATTTTCGAATTTCAGAAAATGCAACAAATCAAATAGCCTTTTAGAAAATAGCAAATAGAGTTCAAAAATTCTAGAAAAAAATCACAAAAATTCCTTGAATTATTTTGAATTTAATAAAATTAATTAAAATTAAAGTTGGTTTTATTTTTGCACATAAATTATTTTTAATTTACGAAAATAGGAAAAACCTTTTAAAATCCGAAAAATTCAAGAAATTATTTATTTTTTTCTTTTTCACTTTGAATCCAATAAAATCCAAGAAATATCAACAAATTTTATTTTTGACATTAAAAACTAGGAAATTAAATAATTGACTTTATTTGATTTTTTTCTTTTTAACCAAGAAAACTCTTTTAAATATAAGAAAATCCAATAAAATAATAAATTTATTAATTTTATTTTTGGTAACATACTTTGGGATGTTACAGTTATTTGCGTATAGATTAGCCATCCAGCCTGATCAATGTTAGTGTGAACTAAATTTTATGTATGTGATGAACTAAGTGTGAATATGTGATGACTTGTGCTTTTTGTGAGTTATGACTTATGAGCTAACTATGGTAACTAAGTGTTATGTTTGTGATAAACTAGTTAATGCAGCTTGCTAGTGCCAATGTTATGTGTGGTTGCTAAAAATATGAATAATTTATGAATGTTTGCATCAAATAAACTAATTATATGTTTTCGTTAATTTCTAGCATACAATTTAAGGAGTTTTTATGTTCCGAAAAATATCTACGACTGTATTTGTTTCAATTCGTATTCACTCCGTATTTGTATTCGATATTATTCGTATCCGTATTTGTATCCGGGGTATTCGTATCCGGATCCAAAGAAAAATATGAAAACAAATATGGAATTTCTATTATCCGTCCGTATCCGATCTATTTTCACTCCTATGTGTCAACCACATATCACATTTCATGTAGCCTACCATTTTTCATGAGGCTACTTGTGGCGAATTATGTTAGAGACGAAATTTGTGGGGAATAAGCCCGCAAGTGGCATTCAGATAAAAATAAGGAAGTGCACACCTCCCCACTTCCCAATACAACCCCCTAACCAAAAAAAAAACAGAGATCACATGATATCATCACTAATTCAGAAATACACAGAATTTCATCCACGGATTACAAGATTAAAATTACGTTGTACGCATATCGTATTGTGAAAGATGAAATTGAACTGATTCAGTTCATAGGGATATACTGTGTCAGATATATGATGCAAGTGGTAACAGGACAGGGAAAGTAAGCAGGCATCGGAAGAACCATAAACACATGGATTCATACAGTAAACAGATCGAAGCGGCGACAGGAGTTTAGCACCAAAGATCAACAGAAGCATGAAAGATCAAACCATCGCAGACCAGTCGAGATTTGCATAGCCTGAGTGATTAATAACAGCAAACAGTATGTTCAGGAAACTTTATAATGCAGTTGGATTGTGATTATAATTTATAATTTATAAATGTATAAATGATTATTGATGAATGAATATAATGATTTGTGAATTTGATAGTGTCATCGTGTGGTGAATTTGCTAGATTTGAAGAGCTATTTTACCATTGCGTCGTCGTCGAGTGGGTCAACCCCAAGAACCGGTTCTGTAAATTTCATTGATGAGGTATATTTTCTACATTTGTCCTATCTTTGTATGTTCACATGATGCGAATTGTAGTTTTGAGATTCATTTAGTGTCATATGCTCTATTGAAAGTGATTGCAACGTGTATCATATATGCTTTACTTTGTTATAGGATAATAGTATTAGTTTATTTCGCTCAACCTAAATTTTAATACTAGATCCGTCGCTGCCTGAAAGCGTCAGAAAAACAACATTAGACGGGCAACAATCTGGAGGGAGTTGTTACTTGTTAGCTGCGACAATATCACTAACATGAAACCAAGTTCGACCGCCTTGTGAATTGGGACATGTCTAATTGGAGGCAGACGGCAATAGCGTGACCAACAGGTCAAGAAGTACGAACCCAAGGGACTTATGATTGCAAGAATCAAGATGCCTACGCATAGTGCACAATCACGGAAGTGACCAAACCACAGAATAAGCAGCCAGCCCAGATGGGAAGCAGAGAAAAAGCGGTGTCAACTATCCAGAGCTAACTTGAGGGCTCCGCCACTCTTCTTGGTCGGCCGCAAGAAGCAGGTCCGGCGGAGGAGGTCGGCCCGCGGCGCGCAGAGAGGGTCTAAATGCCGGAGAAGCATGGGCTGGCGCGGGGACTCTGTGTTCCCAGGCCGGAGCGGATGCGGCGGCGGCAGGAGAGGAGAGGCCTGGTTGGGGAAGACAGAGGAGGGAGTGCGGAGGAGGGTGCACCGAGGAGGGGGCGCCGAAGGCCGCTGGCCGCTGGTCGTCGGGAGGCGCGGACTGGAGGCGCACGGGAGTCGGGAGTCGGGACTGACGGGCGGGAGGCGCAGCGCTGGGCAACCGGGTAGGAGCAAGGTTAGGGCATCTCCAGCGATCGGTCTTGGGCGAGGAACATGGAACATTACTTTTTTTGTTTTGGGCTGGGCTTTTTTTCAGGCGTATCGGGATGTATTTTTCTTTTTTTCTTAAACGCAAAGATTTTCGATACGTATCGAGGCCGTGTCCATACTCGATACGTATCGGGATACCGGTACACGACCTGAAAGCCATATCGGAGTATCAGAGATAACAGTAGGGAAGCAAAATTCACAGTAATGCAGGTGTGCAGAAGCTTGTGCCTGCCCGGCTGCATAATATAGGACTAAGCTCAAGAAAGGATGGAGGCGAAAATCACAGTGTTCCTACATCATTGGATTTCGTCCAATTTGATTTTGCCAAACATAAAAAACGATAAAGTTACACTGAAGGATAATGATAGTCGTATCCAAAAGAGAATTTTCACCCCACCACAATTCATCTATTTAATGACAAAAGCGTAGGCTGGGTAACCTCTTAATCTATGAATCATAAGTTGGAACCATATTTTCGCTTTTATTACTAAAAGGGAAAGGCAGACAGAAAACCAATACCATCTTGAAACCCAGAAATATTATATGGCCTGAGCACTATTGTTGGTATGTTGCTTCTCTAATAGTACACACTTTTAGGAATGTCATGAGAATCACACCAAATATTTCATAAGACCTTGATGTCATTATTTTTAGTCTGAGATGTACCTTGATCACATATCACGTTTGACATATCCAGCCATTTCTCATCAGGTTCCTCATATTAAATTATGTTACAGAAAAAAATGCAGGTAAGCCTATAAAATATTTATAAACTGAGAAAAAATAATCGTGTTCCTCCTAAGCGATTGAACATGCTGATAAAGCCAACAACTAAAACAAAACAAATGATGATATTTCACTAGTAAGTAGTAACTCATATATAGAGCTAACAGTGTAAATGCCTTAGCAGCCAATCCTCTATGTTAAGTAACCAAAACATAAAAGGAGTTGTGACAGCATATGGAATTAGGAAAATGTAATACCATGTATTTCAATTACTTTGCTTGTTGCAAAATTGAAGAAAAGAAATTACAGAGACAATATTGATTTCTTTATATATTGTCGATTAGCTTGTCCTGTATCTTACCAAATGGTTAGTGCTCTGATATTACAAGCTATAAGGCCATAACTCGATTGGTGACTGACAACTAAAGCTCGGCTAAGACCTCTGAGTGAAACGGCTTGGTTGCAGCATCGTCAGACTCTGTGAGAATTATCTGGGCATTCGCTGAAGCTCTTCCGTGGATCAATAGATCCTCTACTCCAAAGCGGGTCCTATTCAATGGACCCCCGTTGGGAGAAACAACTAGCAGTGTGTGGAGGGAGCTAGCCCTCCTCAACAGAAAACTCACCAGCTGCACCTCAATGCGGTCACAAATGAAGTTCATGATCTTTATCAACGAAAGTTTCTCTAAGCCATCCTCTGGCGGCACTTCCTTGACCTCATCAAAGAAATTCACCACGTAGGGCTCATCGCTGATTGCGGGGAGCTGCAAGCCCGAACAGTAATCATTCAGTCGCATTACAATTAAAATAACGCTGACACGGATGCAATGAAATGACAGAATGACTACTAAGCATTGCAATTCAGAAAGGCATAGCAGGTGTTAACCTGCACAAAGAGCCTCTCCAGATTAGGACAGCGGCGGTTTTTGAGGAACACATAGATGTGATCAAGGTTGACGCCCTTCATTTCAAACATGAGGAGCTGCAGCTCTCTCAACCTCTGCAGATTGCTCAGCTTGGCCAATTCGTCCTTTGCTCCGCGCTTAGACAAAGAAGGCACGATCTAAAGTGCAGAATTACGAAACAACCTATGAGTTAGATGATAAGTAAGAAAACAAAATGAAACGAAGTCCAACAGAAAATAGCAAACCTGGAGGGCACTGCTGCAGAAGGTGAGGACGGTGAGGTTGGAGAGATTCGGGAGGCCATTATTGAACCAGCTGTCGAACACCTTGTGTGCTTTCGGGGCACCGAAGCAGATGTAGAGGTCGGAAAGCGAGGCGTTGCCCGGTAGGCAGAAGGACGAGAGGAATTCGCCGCTGTAGCGGAACAAGCGGAGGCTGCAAGCCTCCGCGGCGTCCAGCCCGGTGACGCCGCGGCGCTCCGCGTCGATGAGGCTGGACGCAGTCGCTACGCCGTCCAGCCTGATGTTCCCGAGGCACTCCGCAACGGTGAGGCTCCTCAGGTTACTTCCCTCCCGACCGATGGTGATGCTGCCGACGCCGCCGCAGCGGTGCAGGTCGAGAACGCGGAGGCGGGGGCAAAGCGTGACCATCTTGCTGAGGGTAGAGTCTTTGCCGAAGACGACGGAGTAGAGGTGGATGGCCTCGAGAGCATAGAAGGGCTTGGCGGACTTGTCGTAGTACTGGTCGGAGATGCGGACGCGGCGGAGCGAGAGGTGCGCGAGGAGGGAGCTCGACTTCGGGAAGTGGAAGACGAACTCCAACGAGACCGTCTTGTTGCGCAGATCGATGCGGAGGTCCTCGACGCGGCGTTCGGTCGCGTCTTCGATGCATCTGGTGACTTCAAATGACCTCATCTTGCTGGTCACGAGGGTGAGGGAGAGGCGGTCGAGGCGGCGGCGCTCTCGGCCCTTCAGCGACACCTCGTCGAGCACCTCCTGCGGGGACGGGGGCTGGCGGGGTTTGAGTTTGTAGGAGAGGGAGGAGGGAACCCCCCACCGGCGCTTCCAGAGATCGCGCCACCCGCGGGAGAGCGCCGCCAAGCGGATGGCCGCCTTGAGCGGGAGCAAGGTCAGGATGTGCAGCCGCCAAGGCTCCGGCAGCGCCGAGATAGGGTCCACCTTCGCCGCCGATTCGCCTTGCTCCCCACACTCATCTTCCCGCCGCCTCTTCCGGCCGGCGCCGCCATCGGATTCGAGCGCCATTGCCGCGCGCTCCCCGCTTCCCTCCTCCGCTCTCACCCTCTGCCCTTCTCCCGAAAGCTAACTGCGCCAAATTCGAATGGGAAAGAAGCCACTGCTCTCTGCTCTAGGCCGTTAAAAAGGCCCAGCTGGTCTCTGGCTGGCCGCTATTCAATGGGCCAGCTGGCAGTTCTGGGCCACGTTCTAGGCCACAATTGGCCAGTGATATTTATTTTTATTTTGAGACGGCACGCAATAAAAAGTTTATGTAATTCCCTTGGCTACAGGAAATGAAAAGCAAATGAATTGACAAAATAGAAGAAACGGATAGGAACGTAAGTGCAAAACGTAGGAAAAATGTAGGAATAGGGTGTTTGGATCAGTCGCAGGAAAAACACGAGAAACTTTAAAAATCAATATATGTTTGTGAGAGAGAGAGACGGAGAGGGAGATTGCTTCCGAACTTCCAAAGGAAATTTTCACATGGCTCTCGTCTCTCTTTTTTCCTTTTTCTTTTCCTCCAAAAACATAGGAAGGAAGCAAGCCTTTCATACTTCCTCTAAAATTTCCACTAACCCACACTGCCGAAGTGATCATGTCTTCGTCGCACATGCTCAATGGGTGCCACAGGCCACACGGCCACAGTGCTGAATCAACTCAAAGTCTCAAATATAAAATGAGAAAAACGAACATAACCTATCTCCCAAATTTCGTACTTCTTCTCACATATTGAGCACTTTATTTTAGCTCTTTTACGATACACTCAATTCAGTATAGGTTGTTCGTTCTTTTTTATCCAATGATTCAGATTAGTTAGGATTTAATTATACTACACATGACAGTATAGGTAGAACGTAGAATTCCGAGGGGAGTAAAATTGTATTTACCGATGTGAGGATTACATGGTAGAAGAGTAATTAATATTTCCAACCCTAGTTGAAAAGATCCATAATACCATCACAAAAAATTGTAAATACAAAGAAAATTGTATTATACCTTTAGCAAATCAATTATCACATTAGATTTATACTACCATCATAAACTACTAGCAGAATGCACCGTAAAATTTCTCTATTTTAAACAACTCACACAGAATTGTCCCCAATGCATTGCCTCTGAGATGAATGCATCGACCAAATAAGCTGCCTCCAATCAAGAACCATAAAATCATGGCTTCATACAGGTCGAACAGGCACATGATTTGTTCTCCTCTCTGCTGAATGCACTGTAAAAACAAAAAAAACAACTATCACCATGACAGAACTACCTGTTCTATTCTTGATCCCTTGGAATCTTGGATCGTCCAGCTGGACAGCTGTACGTGTGAATACTTGAAACCGGGAAGAAAACTCGCATGCAACTAGAGAAAGTGCGACATATATACTTGAAATAATAATCAGGAATAAAACTCGTTGTAGCAAGGACGGAAGCAAAATTCACAACACTTCAAGAGTATGTGTCTGTCAGGCTGCACAAACAATTACTCCATCCGTTCTTAAATACATGATATTTGATCAAGCTTGCAGTCAAACTTATCTAACTTTGACTAATAATATATGAAAAACTATTTAGATTGATCATGAGTGAATAATATCATTAGATTTGTCATGATAAATATTTTCATAATATAATAATTTTGTAATTTTTTACTAACAAAATCATATAAAAAGTAATGGTCAAAGTTATATAAGTTTGATTGCACGTTTGGTCAAACGTCATGTATTTAAGAACAGAGGGAGTACTAATTAACCTTAAGAAGGACAGAGGGAAAAAAACAAAGCACAGTTTTCCTATAGAACTGAATTTTGTCCATTTTGGGCAAAGTTACACATAACGATATTGACGAAATTCATGGTAATACTAGTAGGATGCCCGTGCGTTGCAACGGAACCCTAAAACTTACAGAAATAATATTCCTCTTTAACACATAAAGCGAATCAAGCAATTACAAGATGGTGATATGTATATACAAGTATCGCATTAGTGCAACATGGTAGAACAAAAACTTTGTACAACAACTAGTAGAGTGCCCGTGCGTTGCAATGGAACCTCTCAACGCACGGAACCTCAAAAGAGAGTGATACATATCAGTAGACGAAATCCTAAAGTGCATAATAAATATCAAATTTATTTCACACACATATAAACAGAAACATTAATTCCGTCTATTACATCACCTACTACTACTACTACCAGAAAATTAAAATTTTGACCTCATGAGTTGTTTACCTTTGAAAGTTACAGATAAGATTATGAGCAAAAAAAAAGCAACTTGTAATATAGAGTTTCTGTGCTTTGCATGACATTGAATCACACTAAGTTCAACTGTAGGGATAAAATATCTAACATGTTTTCCGTCATACGATTGGCACAAAATTCGAATACATATATACGCCCAAATTTCAAGTAAATTGAGAATTGTGGCAGACAATTTGGGTGATATCTACATTTTCGAGTGTAGAAATCGTAGTCAACAAGTTCGGATCAACAAAGACCCGAGCACCTCTTTCCCCTAACAAAAATCGCATAAGATCGACTTGGATGAGCAATGCACTTTCCAATGTCACGACCACCCCAAAGATTCCAATAGCTTATCTTCCCTAATCCCTATGGTATAAACGTGAACAAACTTAGTTGCGTAACTTCAACACAAACATTAATCCTCACCCGAGACGAGCGATAAACTAAACGATTCGAGTTCAATCGGCAACATCGACGCCGATCACCTCACCGACAAAATTTCGCATACAAACACATGCGAGTAACATTCTCGTGTTGTTACACTCGACTCGATAGGGCAAACAAGTACATAATAGCGACAGTAGCATTTCGTAACATCTAACACTGTAGCAAATCCGACGACAGAGAAACTAAGAAAATCAACGAGGATCCATGCATAGATCAACTACCATAAATACATTCATACTGCTATAGAACATATTACAGATCAGCTATGGCAAATCTCAATTCTCAAGTGAGGGTTAGTAGGAGGAGGGTGCACCGCCACATGTCAAGTTTGCATCACAACATCTACTCACCTACACAGTCAACACAAAGGTCATACAAGAACATAATTTCACATCTTCAATACAACCATCCCTCAAGACGATGTCGCCGATCCAATATCCCGGGGAAATGCGACTTGTCATGGAAATTTCCAAAAGTGACAAGGCGATCGTCTCACAATCTCGCATAGGCGCATTGCTTTTTCGCATGTTCTGGGATCAATTTTGCCAAAGTATCTGCTTTGGCCTCCTTTCGATTACGTGGAGAAACAAAATGGGGAACGAAATAAGGTGCCGATCTTCACCGCAAAAAAAAACAAATTAGCTACTTACGGAGATCTTAACAATTATAGTGCCTACTTCGCAAATTAGTAACCAAACTAACTAATAATCGGGCGATCTTAACAAAGGCCTCTCCTTGGACCTTAGGTAAATATAGGATGACTTGGTAAGTGCAAAGCCGCAAATAAGCTATCAGGTTCCTAAACTTACCGTGAGGCTTGAAGTTAAAAAGAGGGGGCGTAAAGCGCCATTTGAAGGCGGGTATTTGGATCTCAAGCTCATCAAAGAAGGGGTGAATAAGTGCCTCCACCGACAAAAAGTTCATAGAGATCTTAGTAAAATTTAAAGTTGACAAGAATATTGCAAGATCTAGTATTTTATGTATTTCAACCATGGAATGGGCACAAGAATGTACTTACAAAGAAGGCATCTCAAGTTGGGTGAGTACTTGGAGGAGCCTATAGACAAGATCAATCGCTTACGTGGCATCCTTTATGGAACACCTAAATGTTACATGTATGGTTAGTCACCGATATGATAGCAACCAACTCCGACAAGATAATAAGTAATAACAAGAATAGATAGATTTGCACCTTGTGCCATGGGTGTGCTTGAATCAGGAATTTGAACTCGGATAATTTGGGTTCATGCATTTAATTTCTTCCTTGTAGGGGTACCAAGGACCTGCAATGCATGATCAAATTCAAGGAGATAAGAATTTTTGCTTTGTAGACTTTCCTTTGAAGTTCTGCACTGCTTTACACAAATATCCGTGCTTCTCCACCCTTACCAATAGAAACGTGCAAGGAATTGAACTGATTTAAGTGATGAAAAGATATAAAGATGGTATTTCTATCTAGTTCAGCTGCCAAATTCAGATATAAATAAACGAAGGCAAGTGAATATCCAATTATTTTGCTTGCAGTATTTCAATGGAGAACTATTGTCATTACTTCACAACATTCAACTATTCAAGATTGATCTAATTTTACTAATGTAAAACAATAAGAAAATTTTTGGTTTAGTGCCCACTCACACTTTATCGCTTCTTGATAAGTGTAGTTTTGAGCAACCGCCAAAAGTTGACCACTATGGTTATATGATATTAACGCCACAATCGTCTCTAATAGTTAGGAAACCGCAGAGGTAAAATGTCGATACTATAAGGTTATGGACCCAAGAACAAGAAAAAGAAAAGTACAGCTTCTTGATAATTAAATGACAAGGGGAAAAACTATCACGCATATGAGCACAAAAGTCAACTTTTTATGCTTAGTTGTTCAAGGCAAGATCAATCATGTAATACATGCAATCTTAAGTACGTATGATAGCAAGTGTCCAATAATTTAGCAATATTTTGAAAAAATGAACAATCTTGACCACCTGGACATTTGCTCAAAATATATGACAATTCGACAAACCACCACCTCTTTCAGTCTGCACAACACTGTGCTCTTATATTGGTAGTAAACATTTTAGCAACATCTGTCCTATACTCCGTGTAACATGGGAAATGGTCTTTGTAACTGATTCCTCTTTTTTTTGGGGGAAACAAGGGCAAGAGCTCTGCCTCGTTTCATTGATAGAAGAAGAGAATACGAACACCCACCCAATTAGGCGAAGAAACCTCAAAAATAAAACCATGTGAATCAATGACAATATGGTACCAAGTATGGGAGTAATGTACCTGGGAGAAATTGACAGTGACTGAAAGAAAATGCAATACACAATCTTGGGGTTCCAACAATTTTCCAAGAGCAAAGTAGCCTTCAAATCCCAATAAGCGTGATCTGCAAATAAAGGCCAATGGTGCAATTAGACACAATGTTTATCACGTTCTCAAGATTTGAAATCTTGAAAAGCATAATTCCAAAGAACTATAAAATGGCATGAGCATGAAATAAATATCCAAAAGCACAAATGTATTACTCCAAATATTTAAACACGATATCATGCTATACACGTACCAAGAAGTGGATCGTTCAATTAGCATAATGCTCAGATTGATGTTAATTAATTTGCACTCAAATGTCGGGCTGCACAATGTACGAAGCAAAGGCCTCCCTTACAGGTTTAGGGTGAGAACAGAAACGACTCAAACGAGGGTGCAATTTCAGGGATGTGTGGATTGAATTTGCAAATTGGGGGAGATAAGTGATACAACCTTACAGGTTTAGGGTGACATCTCAAGACTAAACATTGTTTTGTTGAGAGCGCCATCTCAAGACTGAAACACCGCGTAGTTTGCTTTCGTAAAAGATTAATTTTGCCAAAGATCTTTGCTGTACTTGATACAAACTATCAGCAAACACCATCAGGAGCAAATCTAGATTGAGATATAGGTTTTTCCTCAATTAGAATTGTGCTTAATAATGATGGTTCACCAGTAAACATGTTGAATTGGTAATTGCCTATATTCGAGATCTTCATCAAAATTGTGAGTCTTTAATGCTCTATCTAACTTATGACATTATTGACTGCTTCGTGAACCTTAGATATAAATCTTACGATGATTGTAATATACCTTTCCAAAGTAGAAGATATTATGGTCTCTACATAATTCTTGGATGAGAGAATGGTAGGCCATAGGTCTCACTCTCATAACACTCTACCATTACCATAGCAAACTAAAAAGGGGTGCCAAAATATATGCTTTCAGAAACCTAACTCATTTGAATATCTCAAAGGCTAACTCAAAAAGAAATGACCGTCGATTAGCACCATACTTTCTCGCCACTATAAAACCCATCGAAGGCGGAAACAAGACATCATAATTTTTTCAAAGATCTCTGAGAAGGATGCATATATCATGTTATCAACCCACCGATGCATATATCATGTTATCAACTCACCTCTTTTAGAAGCACATAAGTTATTCTCAACAACACAGATACACGGATGCCTTCTTGGAGCAGTATATGCAATAGATATTCCTGCAAGTGTATATTCATTTAATATTAGCAAAAATAAAAAGAAGAAGCGCAATTGAGTTTGAAAGGCTTAATTGATAGTGGCTCTGGTATGTCACGAAAATGGATACAAAACAAGGAAAAACAGATTGCCTAATACGAGATATACATAAACAATATCAGCATGAATCATCTATAAAAGATACTTAAATTATGGTACAACAGAAGAACTATGAACTACTGCAACATTAATTTAGCATGTCACTATATGGTCATCCCATATTCATTCCCACATCTTTTTACATTAACAATCTATAAATTTATTCAAATTCTCGAGGTTATTTCGAGTGGATCTCTTTCTATCATGGACATGCTGCCAAGTAATTGCATCAATAGCTTTCAAGCCCGGATGCATTATTTTGCTTGAAGAAACACCGAATATTATGAAGTACATATGCAGACCATGCTGATAGGTTCATGCTTCAGTGGGCATCTACATTGAACTTGTGATTTACTTGGCCTATTACATCACAGGAGAGTGGGCTGGTTCAATTGAGCAACTGAAGACACTTGTGAAATGCAACTGAAGAAAAGCACAACTGAAGAAATGCATATCAAAATTGAACCAAGCACAACTGAAGAAAAGCATAATTTGTGAAATGCATGCTTACTGCTTGGAACAAGGACACGCAACCGGACCTCCTTGGTTCAATTTTGATATGCATTTCACAAATTATGCTTCACTGCAGTCTTCAGTTGCTCAATTTGCAACAGAACAGGTACTAATGAACAATTGACACAAGGAGTTTGCATATCTTGATGCAATGTATACAATTGGATAAACTTGATGCAAGATTAGCTGCAAGCTTACATGAGATCAATATTTTAGCTATATCTAGTTCACATTGGTTCTTCAGAACAAATGTTCTCTACAAAGGAGGGAAACTCATTGGATAAGACAGAAATCAAAAGGAAGACAGAAATCTTACCTCAATCTCCAAATGTTAGAATGATTTGTTGTATTATGTTGTGATAAAGAACATCAACTATAATCCAAATGGAGAGAACACACCTGTAAAAGAAATCAGGAGCATCAATCATCAAACTTTAGCAACCAATAATTATAAAGGTAAAATAACTAAGAAATATAGCACTTGTGAAACAATTGACACAAGGACCCCCAAAAAGCTAACATAACCCCCACATATAAGTCATGTCATTCCCAATCAAACCACAAATATGTCACCCAATCTGATCTCACTAAATGTCATAATTCACCACATAAAAGATGTCCAACAAAATTACAGTGCTCTTGCATCAAAGTTCTTACATATATTAGATCGCTTTGTACTGAAATATAACATCTTGCTTCTATTGCAGGCACAGAAGACACTTTACATTCCTACAATCACTAATTATACACATGTTTGGTGAGTTCCTAATGTTGTTGTTGCACATGAAAAGGAAGGGATAGAGGCTGTTCATCTAGCTTCTGGACGTACAATTTGCAAGGCCTACAAGATATATCTGTGGTCTTTGCTGTTTGCACTTTGCTATCACTTATACCTCTCAAGTATCAATTCACAGTACTAACAAGTATCAATTCAGAACACAAACAGACAGAGCAAATATGGAACCCATTTCACAGTACTAACATATAGTGAATGGTAATTCCCTATGCATGAGGGGTACTAAGATATGCACTACAATCCTTCATGGCTTCATGGAATCTAGAGTAAAGTGCTATCAAGGGAGATAATTAGAGAAATTGAGATAAGCATTCACCTGTGGATTTTCGTGCGGCAGAGAGCAGCAAAGAAAGGGAGATAAAAAGCAGGAGCCGTGAGGTAGAGAAGTGGAAGAAAAAAGAGGAGAAGAAGAGATGTGTACCTTTTGTAGTGTGGAAGTTGCAACCGCCGTGTGTGCATGATTCTTCGTGGCTTGCAACCGCCGTGCACTGGGCATTTTGAACGAATGTTCTTCGCAGTCAAGGTGGCAGTTTGGCGTGTGAGCTGACCACCGCTCCACCTCGTTCGCCATCAATGGGGAGCTGGATCGGGAGGATGGGAGAGGTGATACGCCATAGGGGAGAGGGGATGCGCCATAGGGGAGATCATGTTCGCCGCGATGGTGGCTCGTGGCGGCTAGGGCGAGGTTGAGGAGGCTTGGCGGGTTGGGCGAGGGCGGGCGAGGCCGGGTCGGTGGCGGCGGGAGCGAGGGGTGGTGGCGGGGCGAGAAGGACTAGCGGCAAGGCGCGATGATGGCGGTGGCGAGGCGGGCCGAGGCAAAGGAGCCAGTGAGAGCATTTTTTCCGGTTTGTGTGGTGGGGTGAGTGGGGGAAACGACGGTTGATCTAGCGTGCGTCGCTTTCGGTGGACGATTTGTCCTGTGAGCGGACTAAACTCAAAATTATAGTAGTAGAGATAATCTTCCTATTTCTTTATTTTAGAGAGATTATCATTCCTTTAAGAAACTCATCACCATTTGGTAAGATAAAAGAGGAGAACAGATGAACAAGTCAATGTGGATTTATGCATATGTATTGTGGCATATGATATCAGTCAGGATGCAAAACTATTCTGAAACCCTATTTTTCACTTCTGTTACTAAAAGGAAAGGGCAGACAGAAAACCCATTACATCTCGAAACCCTACAATGCTATCAAGCATTTGGGGGAGAGAGAAAAAAAAATCTTTTTTGCTATGCGCTGTTCCCTAATACACACTTCAGGAGTATCATGAAGATCGCAGCAAACATTTTCTAACATGCACTTCGTTGCCAGTAGTTTTTACTCTTGGAAGTAGGCTGACGGCATATCACATTTCATGCATCCCATCAGGCTGCTTGAATCAATTATGCTTATACAGAAGAAACATTCAGCCAAGCTCATAAGTTGTATTCCGACTAAGAAAAAGGAAGGCAATCCTCATAAGTGACACGATAACTAATCAGGTACTATAACAACAATAATAACAAAGCCTTTGATCCTAAACAAGTTAAGGTAGGTTAGGAATAAAATCTTCTTAAGGTCAAAAAGACGAGAGCCTTGTAAAAAAAACTACAAGGCTAAAACTTTAAGCCGTAGATCATATCATTAAGTTGAGAGCCTAAAACACTGCCTCTAAACCTTCTTATGGTTCTGGTACGTGGATCTCTAATTTCCATGTACTCCTATCCAAAGCTAATTCTTTAGCTACATTCCAATCCCTCAAATCTCTTTTAGCTGCTTCCTCCCACGTCAGTCTTGGTCGACCTCTACCTCTTCTTACGTTTTCAGTACATCTTAAAATTCCACCACGTACCGGTACCTCAGAAGGTCTCCATTAGAGATGTCCAAACCATCTCAAGCGATGTTGGACAAGCTTCTCTTCAATTGGTGCTACCCCCACCCTATCACGTATATCATCATTGCGGATTCGATCCCGCCTTGTGTGACCATATATCCACCGCCGCATCCTCATCTTCTGTATATGTTGTCTTTTAGTCGCCCAGCATCCTCAACTCCGCCTGTATAGTTTTCTACGTAGCCTGTCTCAAGCCAAGAAAAGGGAGGAGGGTTGTGTTAGGCCCGGCAAGCCAATGTAAAAATCAAGCCACCTTTTCATGGAATGAAACCCAAAATTGATAACTAATCAGGTACTACAAGATTTAAAATTCAGTTAATACATCAATAAACAGTTTAATCCACAAATACAGGATTAAATTTCAGTTATAACATAATTGTGAAAAAATGGGTCCGGATCAGTTCCTACTTCCTACGGATACTGCATGTGATATTGTTACATGATCCTTTTTCTCACAGAAGTTGATATGAAGATATTTCACTAGCAACTCATATATATAGCTAATGTCAGAAAATTCCTAAGCGACCAAGTGTTGGGATCCAAAAATACAATTCTGGACTCTCTGTATATAATGCACTAGTCCAGGATCACGTTAGTGCACACAGTGTCAACATAGATGAATATCAATCCACACAAGGCGATTAATAACATAAACGATTAATTTGATTAACAAATAATGGTTTTGACCTTATGGTCGAGTTTACACTTATTAAGTCACACAGGGCTGACAGAGAATTAAATAGCAGGGGAACAGATAACTCCAGCGGAATCCCGTCATTTCACCACAGGCAATCGACTGGGATCAAAACCCTACGATCAAGTACCTTCGATGAACTCCTCCTCGAAAGCAGACGATGACTTCTCCTCTTCTGTTGATTTGATTTAGCAAGCATGAGTACACAACCGTACTCGTAAGTCATACCACAGAATGCAGATATACATGATAGCTTATTCCAAAGGAATGGCTTCTGTGGTTATTTTGCAGAAATGCAACATTTGCAGTTTGAATATGAATAATAGATTGAAAACATAAAGTAAAATAAATAACAATAATAATTTAACAGTTTGATTTCACAAGACACATAGCCTAAATAGATTATTCACATAGCCATATGACTTAGATCACACAGCTCCCTTCCTAAGGTTTTTATTAAAATCTACCCCTCGTGTGAAATCCCCGAGCATGTCTATGACCGTGGACGCGGCTATTCGAATAGATTGATTTAACACTCTGCAGAGTTTGTACACTTTACCCACAAGATACAACTAGTGTTGCAAGCACTAATCATAATAAAACGTTTCAGAAACTTCATCTCAAGCATTGATACTCCCAATGTGCTTACAAACTGTCATACCAAACTATGCATAGCGATTAGTACGACACACACCGTTGGACAGGGAAGCGGTGAACCGTCCCGTGATGTAACTACTTGGTAGCACACCTCTACCCATACAACACAACCTAACCTACTACTTGAGTAACAATGTCAAGAATCCATAACTTACTAAGTTAGACTCGTCCCATCAGGCATGTGGTTAGGGGTGGATAACGAGCCAGCTCAACTCGGCTCGGCTCGGCTCAGCTCGACTCGTTAAGAAAACGAGCTCGGCTCGTTAAGCTAACGAGCAGAAAGTCAGGCTCGGCTCGGTAAAAAACTCGAACTCGGCTCGTTAGGCTCATTAATGAATTGACATCCAGAATTAATAAAACATTTGTGCAAATGAATAAACATCCATGCAAATCAATAAAAAAACATCCATGCAAATCACAAATTCATAATATCACTTGAATGGACTACTAGAGACTAGTTCATGCAGATCAATAAAACGTCTTCTTGTGAATTGTGATCAATAATATCAAAGTCCATAATATCAGATTATCAGTCATAACATCCATGCAGATGGCAGATCACAATTCACAAGTTCATAATATCACAAGATCACATCCATGCAGATCAATAAAATTCATAACATCTGTGCAGATCACAAGTTCATAATATCACAAGATCACAAGTTCATGGACTAGTCCATGCAGATCAAAAATATCAAGAAAAAGTTCATAACTAGTCCATACAGATCAATAAACATCCATGCAGATTATTGAATGAACTTGTGGCGAGGTGGAGCCGGTGACGCGGGCGCGGTGGCCGGAGGAGGTCCGGAGCGGCGGCGTGGCAAAGGAGGGCGGCGGTGGCACTCGGCCACGGCGGTGAAGGTGGTACGGTGGCTCCTAGCAAAAATGAGTGAGAGCACGGGCAAGAGGGGGTGAAGGGGAACTCACCAAGCCAATAATGGCAGCCAGAGGTGGACAGAGGGCGAGGATCGACGGTGAGGAAGGACTCGGTCGGAGCCGAAGGAGAAGGCCAAATACGGCGTCCTTGCTGAACCAAACCCAAAATTACATTAGGGGAAATGCTCACGGGAGGACAAGGCACATGGTGACGGGGGTGGCGCGGCCGGAGAGTGGCCGGAGCGGCGGGACGCCGGTGGGGGTGGCGGCGGCCAAAAGAAGGAAACAAAGGTGGAGGCTCTGTGGACTTAACAGGAGCAAATGGAGCGGTGCAGGGAGAATGAGGGGGCAGGGGCGAGCTTAAATAGCCGAAGGGGGAGGGTTGTGGTTGCGACGCATGCGTTTTCTGCACCTGGTCTGGACCAACCAAGGATGGGTGTGGGGGCGGTGGTACGAGGCGAAGGCTTTGGGCGTCCGCGTTGGCGCGGGTGCTCGCGTGCGCTGTGTAGTGCGCACCACCTGGTCTCCGAGCTCCTGTGCGGCGAGGACGGCGAGGACAGCATGACGCGGGCGCTCAGCTTGGACCGGGCAAACGAGTGTGGCCGATGACTTGCGGCACACCATGGCGTGGGCGCGGTGCTCGGACCGATCGGTTAAGGGCAGCGAGGACGGCGTGCGTCATGGCCATGCTCGGCGGAGAGGACAGGGCGAGGCGGTGGGCTCCATAGTCGCGGCTGTCAGTGGCGCTCGCGGAGGTGGGGGTGGCGGTTCAGAGAGCATGCGGCAGGCGACGGCGACCAAGAGGGAGGGAGGCGGCCTGGGCAGCTTGACCCGAGGAGGATGACAATGGCCCCGGGCGTGGGAGCTGGGCGCGGTGCAGTGGAGCTCATGGAGGTGGGGGTAGTGTCATGGGAGAGAGAGGCAACCTGGTGTACTGGCCAAATGAGGAAGATGACCTGCAGCAGCCAAGAAAAGAAATGGCCAAAGGCCAAGGGGAGGTTGGGCCGAGTGGGCCAAGGGAGAAAGGGGCTAGGCCCAAGAAAAGAGGGGAAGGGGAGTGGGCCGGCCCAAGGGCAATGTGGGCTGAGCCCAACAGAGAAGGAAGAAACAAAATGAGAAAGGGGCCCAAAACTGAAAATGGGGAAATTCAAACTTGAATTTGAATTTCAGAATTTGAGGAGGTTTGAAACACAAACCCGAGCTTAAGTAAGCTAGAAGGTTTTCGGAAATAGTTTGCTAATTTGAATTATGAAGGGAAGCCGAAAACCGAAAAGTAATTACTATTCCCGTTTGAAAAATGGGATGTTACATTGTACTCCCTCTTGTAGATCGTTTGGTGCACTTACTTAATTTGAGATGAGCCCCTCATGACATGTCTCGAGAGTGCCAAATCTCATGCGCGGTCTCGAGATGACAAATCATGTCATACACATGTCTACCAAGCCAAACATAGAGGAAATTCTTTGCCCTATGGTTGTTAGCCAAAGCAGCCACTGAAGCTAGCATAGCAACCTCGGGTAGAATCAAAGGATTCTGAACAATCTTCCATACGGCTTGACATTCGCTCTGAAGGTAGACACACATCCTATTCTTCCAATAGGTATAGTCGAGCCCATCGAAGATAGGTGGCTTGGTGGAGTACTTGCCAGTCGTTATGTTCATCGATCGGTTAAGATCAAGTATGAACTAACCGGGCTCTGAAACCACTTGTTGGACTATGTTAGTGGCTAGAGGGGTGTGAATAGGAGCCCACTTTTACTCCATGTGGAATTCGACTCCCTTTCTACTCCAATAGCTATGTGAAGCTATAAACATCGAGGTCTCAAAAGTCAAAACCACAACAGAAGAATAGAGCTGAACCCAAGAAAATCACACTTCGACACCCCTTAGCATGTCTAACCACCAGGTACTAGTCGATCTGACCGCTCAACCAGTCTGACCGTGCCCTAGGCCAGTCTGACCGCATCCTCTGTGCTGACAAAAAATAACATGATTTTGGATCCACAAAATGACCTATCTTTTAATCTAGAGATCCCAATCACTTGAGATTTCAGACATGGCTCAACAAGAAGGTCATGAACTGTTCTAATCGAAGATCGAGACAATCATAGCCAAGGTTCTTTGAATTTCTTGAATGACTGCAAGAGGGCTCAAAACCGGGTGAAAACCTAACCTTGATCCAAATACTTGCTTGTGGATGAAAGATGGTCAAGATGACCTTAGATCAACTTCCATGGGTCCTAGCAAGCTTGATCACATCAAAAGACCAAGGAAAAACCGCTAGAACACAACAACCCAAAATCACAAGAAAGAAAGCAAGAACAAGAGAGAATTCATCTTTACACAAACTTGATTGGATTGATATGAGGGATTGAAGGTTTATGACCACTCCACCATGAGGACAAAAGCCTCACTCATGAATACCCAATCCCATAAATTTTCTCTCAACACGTCTCTCTCAAACCCTAGCCTCCTCTATTCTCTCAACTTTCCCAAAATATCATATTAGGGTTTCTAGGCTTGGTTGACTTTAGCCTGTATGCAAATCTTGCACTACCTCTTATATAGGAGAGGTTAGGTCTAGAGAGAAAACTCTAATGGGCACTTGTTAAGCCCACACACAAACTGGTCTCACACTCATGCACGCTTCTCAAAGCGTATGACAATTCGGGTCTCCCGAATCCATCTCTTCGTGATGTTGTCCTTCGCGTCACCTAAATCACTTCTACTTTGCGACATCATGCGTTGTGTTTTCTCCAAGTTCATCAACCTGATTTTTTGGTGAAGATACCAAAATACCCCTTCTCGATCCTTCTATCCTTGACCGAGTCCAATCTTGTGAAGCAATCTCATGCTTCTTTCATCAATGGCTTTCCTTGTACCGGCAAGTCTTTCACAGTCGGCTCCCACCAGACTACCTCAACACTTGCACCGACCCAAGCAGCTTGATGCAACACGTTGCACCAAACTTTCCATTCTTGTCATTCTTGCCCATCTTGCGTCTTGCTTGAGACCAATCACTTCACCTAGCATCCTCGATCGTTCTGGACCTTGATTTCACCAAACTAAGTCCTGATCAACGTCGCTGTTGACCGTAGTTGACTCCAAGCACCCCTGCATAATAATAGACCAAGAAATCGATTTCGTGAACATGTTCTTCGCAACTTGACCCACGTTAGCCAAAACATGCATCATGCAACACATATCCATCATTTCCATGACCCTAGGTCAAAACTCAAAATTCAGCACACCTCTCTGTGCCTGAACCGCCAAGGCCGATCAGACCACTGCCACCAGGCCGGTATGACCACGCTACCCCGGTAACAAGGGACTGATATGACCGCCACTAGCCTGATCACCATGAAGAGGTCGGTCAGACCACTTCCCAAAACCAAAAAACACTCATATCTGGTCTTTCAGCAAAACTCTATCTAGTTTCATATCTATTCTCCATTTTCAATGGCACCTAGTGCAAAAACACACCCAAAGACTCTCACACAAGTGTTTGGTGACTATTTCCCCAAACATTGCATCGCTGGTCTAACTGCCCCCATGGACAGTCAAACCGCCTAAACCTGACAGCAAACCGACAATTTGCAAAACTGATAGTTCACTCTTGAAACTCCTTGAAAACGATGACAATTGTTTATCACCTCGATTAGGATCAAATCACATGGTCTCTACAAACTACAAACACCCTTCTCTCCAACTCCAAATTAACTGAACATTTTACCTTCTCCTCTTCCTGTTATTCGCATAATCACATGCAAAACCAATGTCATCTCCTTGTCTCGATTCTATGATACTAGTATACCACATAGGTAAAACAACACACTGTACAATATCTACTACTTAAAAGCACGAGTTGGTGGCGGTGGCGGTCCGTCTCCAATGCCATCCCACCACCGTCTCCAATGCCATCCCACCACCCGACCAGACATGTAGGCCCTGTAGGGAATCACTCCCTCACTCAATATGTGTTTTTCACAGACACAAAACTGATTCACTCAGTCTTCCTCTTGGTGGGCTTCACGCACACACACAGAGACTAGAAAATGGAGAAGCACATGTACAAAGAACAACTAGAAACTCATACACACTGCCGAGCTACATTTTCCTCTTTGTTCTTCTTTCTAATCTTCAACTAATGAACTAAGCAATGCTTAAATACACGCCCGAAGAAACTGCTCGACCCGAGACTAGCGCCACTACTGCACTCGCCCAACTACCACACGCGCATGCACTACTAGCAGGTCCTGCATGCACGCGCATGACTCGATCTCATGCACTATCTAGGAGATGTAACGTGCACACATGTGCTTACTAACTTATCTACACTGACAAGATTATTTCCAATAGGCCCATGAAGTCAGCCACCCACTCAATTCCTCTCTGGTTCACATCGCCTCCCTCTTCCCATAGGTAGCCATCGCAGTTCTTCTCCAGCCCCCCTTGAAACCTCCACTGCCAATCCCCCTCCCAAATCGCTGTCGCACGCCATTCTCGTCCCCTCTTGCCATGCCAAAGGAGAGGTTGAGGAAGCAAGACTATGGCGACGAGGAAGCAGATCGGGGGGAGGATGGTGGTTGTCAGTCACTAGGGTTGACGTAGAAATCATCGTCACATTGTTGGAGAGAGAGAAGTAGGAGTCGAGGTTGATGTAAAGGGTAGCAGACAATTGGTGCCATCAGCGACAACAAGGTCTTCATCATCGGAGTTGTACAAGAAGTGGCAGTAGTGAAGGGGATGGCATGATTTGGGGGAGGAGAGGAGCTAGACGAGAAGCAGCAATGGTGAAGGGGTGGCGATTTGGGAGAGGAGAGATGGCTGCCGGGACTGGTGGAGGATGGCGGCAGAGCTGGGCGGTGATTGGCGGTGGGGAATGGAAGCGCTGGTTGCTGCCTTGCTGGTGGTGGAGAGAGGAAGTGAGTGGCAACAGCGATGGCCAGGGTGTTTGACCCGATTGCATCTCTGCCATGTTTGTGAATTTCCCCTTCAGTTTTTAAATATTACATATTAGTCCTTCCACATGTAGTTTTCTTATGACCATGCCCTTAGAGAGTCCAAATCTAACACCGAAAGATCATGTGTAAAAGTGTATGAAGCAGCTCTTGGACATCATATTTTCTTTTCTTTTTGTTTCAAATTTTCAATATCTTTACAATGTGTGAGCTATTTTCAAATCGCCAATCAAAACGAGGTACTTTTTATAATCAAAGGGAGTAATTAACAATGCCAAGTGCTCCTTCTCAGAAAAATGTGAGGTCATTAGACATATTAATCATATTACAGTGCAATGTGTTGGTACTCAACTATATAGAGAGGCCACTTTAGTTTGCCTTTTAAGACTTATTTTCAAAATCTAAGCTTGTAGCAATGTGTTGGTACTCCACCTATACTATTGCTTTTTAAAATGAATTTTTTTATTCATAGCAACGCACAATCATTTAGCTAGTGTTGTTAAAATGGAGGGGTGGTGGAACCTGCGGCCACAGTGGTGGGTGAATCCACGGAGCCGTGGCCTCGGGCCTCTGCAGAGGAGGTTGACCTCGCACCGTAGGGCGCGTGGCCAGCGCCTCTTCTTCTTTCTTCGGCTTCTCCACCCGCATAAGCGCGTCCAGCATCACCTCCACTTGCATGGAGCTCAGCACCGACGCCAATACCAACCAAGAATTTTTGGCGTATGTAGCACTGTTTGCACCGGTTTTAGCAAATATGGCCGTTTGTGTGGTACAATTGCATTTTTGGCATCTCTATCATTCCTCCGCGTTCTCGATAGCGCCAACCTCGCCACGCCACGCCGTCTGGCACGGGTGGCTTGAACATACCTTGTTCGTGCGCGGGCGGCCCGGATGCCTCTCCTCTGTTCGCCCCTGGAACGGACGCCGCTGCGCACACCACGTCACTAGCTCCCTCTCGTCCGTTCCTCCCTGGTGCGGACACGCTACCACGCGCCTGCATGTGTGCCTTGTTCGTTGCTTTGTGGAACAGTCGTAATTATTTATTTGTAATCAATATGTGGTGATTAGTTACTCGTAATTATTTTAGTGGTATTTAATTCATTGTAATTATTTATTGTAATTAATTTGTGGTAGCTAATTAGTCATAATTAATTTAGTGGTATTGAACTGCTTAGATTAATTTTGTCACAATTAAATAAGTAATAATTAAGTGGTCGTACTTAACTAGTCGCAACTATTTGGTTGTAGTTAAATAGAGTATGTTAATTTATTGTCTGTATTTAGTTGTGATTTTTAATATTTGTACCAACTCATCGTCATTATTAATTTACTCACTAATAATATGTCTTTGTTCTCTTGCAAGTCATGTCTCTACCGGAGCTACTAGAATCCTTCTACGACGAGCATCACCGGTGCAAACTGTGGATCACCAGGGACACGGATGGCCATCCACTCCTCGTGCTTCAGAATGAGAAGCATTACTGAGAGCTCGATCCTCGCTACATCCCAATCCTCTGGGACACAGGGTTGTCGCCCTTTGCGAGGCTGCTCTCGGTCGGACGTCTCTTCACCCTGGATGGCAGTGTCATGTCAGCACTTATCGACAGGTGGAGACCCGAGACCCACATCTTCCACTTTTGGTGGGAAGAGATGACGGTCACCTTGCAGACAATACATTAAATTATGACACTGAATGACGACTAGACGAGCTCGGTCTGTTGGGGCAATCCTTCAATGAGTGCCCAAGGGTCTTGCATATTCTGCACTTGATCGTGCGGCTAAGACATGTACATTGGCCAACATCCATGTCATTCCGGAAGCGCCGTGTCTACTGTCGTCCCTTCTCTGTTGTCTTCAAGGCCTTGTTCGGGCCTCATTGCACCCTGTCTGACCAAAGATTCTTGTAGTTCATATCCAAGTCGTACGAGTGAAACTCTACACTCCATGCACCAAAAAGGTGCTGCATGTCGTAGTACTCGGAGATGTACGACGTAGACATCTGCCTCATTTGTGCACATGCCTTTTACACATACGAGCATGGCTTGTTGCAGGTGCGTGTCGCCACATCACCTAGGGTGCATGCCCATTTCTTTTCCTCCCTGACATGGCTGTTGACATATTTTTGCCATAGCCTGATCTCGTACTTCTTCCTGAGGCTATCGATCACCCGGATGTCGAGCATTCGGACCTTCTGCATCTTTTAGTCCATGTATCTCTGCATATTCTCGGACCAATACTTGCCTTCTTCCATCTGTCGCTTCGCTGCGGTGGCTCTATTCATGAGGTAACCAACAGTGCGAGCCCATTTCTCCTCGACGATCGTGGTGATAGGGAGGCACCACACACCTTTGAGGACATCGTTGTACACCTCGGACATGTTGGTCGTCATAATCCCGTATCTCGCACCATCTGTGTTATAGAGAAGAGACCATTTCTCCAACTTAGGAGCGTGCCCATTAATCCACAAATGAAACTTATGGGGTTTTAGATTACGCCGCGCCTCTCTCCGTCCTCTAGTACCTCCGGAGTAGACTCTCTTGTATGCCTCATAGTCTGGTGTTCGAGGTCTGTCTAGATGAACTCAAACTCCCGCCTCTAGTTCTGATGAGGACATCAACCCTAAGGATGCAACCACTATTTCGACCCGCTGCACGACATCCTCTACTTCAACCACATCTTCTTTGATAGGACTTTCGGCTACTACACTGCCATATTTCCCAGTTGGACCGAGCTACGTTTACTCATACGAGCCGAGCTTCATCTACATGCCATGGTGCTACGTCCACATGCCATGGTGCCGCGTCTACATACCATGGTGCCCCGTCTACATACCATGGTGTTGCGTCACCAATTATTGGCCCATGGGCTTTGTAATAAATGGGCTAGTTTGGTGGTTTAGCCCATATGACCCATATGGCTAGGGCTTCAATACTGTTTACGTGGTACTGTTCACGTGTGAACAGTACCCGCGGCCGCCTTCCTTCTCCTATACATAGTGGCCACTACCCCCTCTAGTTCCTCGGGTTTTGATAGATTGATTTCAGCTTAGGCTAGAAACACCATCGTTTGATTGTACGGCTAGTGCAACCAGATGCTGTTGTCGGAACCCCAAATTATCCAATATATCCATCCTTGTTCCTCAATTCCTATTCAGCAAGTTCGTTGATTCATCTATTTTTCTTGCTTGATTCTTGATTGCATCTAGGAAAAGACCTTCGTGGTCAGGTCGATCTCGCTGCCGGCAAGGTCGATAATGAGCGTGAAGTTGGTTTAGTGATTGCAGGTGCAACGGTCATCGCACAGTTGTAGCCTGGATCGTGAGGGTTAGCTTCCACCAATCAAGTTGTATCATCCTCGCCGATAGATCAGGACAACATACCCATTAAGTTCTGCAGGCACAACGCCTTGAACGTTTTCATTACTTCCTAACTACAAAATCGAGTGAACAAGTTCGATGAAAGATGCCTCATGCACCACCGGGTTTGCACGCCATTCCACTAGTGAGGGGGCACTGTGCTATAACTTGCTGCACGGCCACCTTGCTATGGAAGTGCTGCCCAACTAAGAGTGTCAGCATCAAACCCCTACCGGGACCCTTCTTCTTGTGGCAATACGAGTGATTGTACTACGATATCATCAAGTCTAGATACCACGTATGGCACCTCTGACGACACAATTCCGTCGGTAGGACCAGTACTCTGGGTGCATCCTCCTCGCTGCCATTCGAGCCTGGATCAACGTCCTTGCCGGACTCTAACCCGACAGGCTGGTCCGGTAGATACTCGTGGCAGTCAATACAGACTGACCACTACAGTTCCACCCCCCTTATTTTGCACAAAATTATGCGCAACTCTTCTCTTGTCGACTTTCTCCAAAACAACACATTCCGTGCTACCGACTTCAAGCTCGGCATGCGGTTGCCCACTTCCCGAGGCACTAGCATCATCAAGGTTTCCCGATGGCTTGCGTACGAAATTCACGTACACCATCGGCCTCCCGTATATCGTCGCCTCGGGCTTGGAAGCAATATGCATGTACTGGCCCCATGCAACACTTCTGTTCACCTTGACTACCTCCCACACCCCATACGTGCAGGTTATCGCCTCGATAACAAGTTTCTTTGTTGTTGCCTCCGAGTCAAACTCCCTCCGGATGCAGCTCCTAAGCTCGTGAATATTCATCCACTACTACGTAAAAGGTATTCATGCACGGTTCAAAATGTCATCACTGCACGGTTTCATGGGCCGCCCGAGTTTATGGGTCGATGATGACATGAGGTCATCATGCACGGTTTTGAACCGCCTCATGATGTATACTTTCACGCATGCTTGTGGTCAAACCGCTCGTGATAAGTACATATCACGCATTTGCCAGGTCAAACTGCTCAGGATGACTTTTCTCTATAAAGCCCCAGCAGTGCTATTAAATTATATATATATATATATATATATATATATATATATATATATATATATATATATATATATATATATATATATATATATATATATATATATATTATATATCATCTCTTTATAATAATCACTTTGGGGGATCGTCCTGTAATCAAGAACACCAAGCAACCATTCTCATATTTCAAAAGAATTTCAACTTGTTGCTTGGTGTTCTTGTTGGATTTAAAGACAATTACATGCTCAAGAATTGTTGGTTGTCGATAGATGATACCACTTCCCAATGGAGTAATTACAAGATCAACATCACTTTCTCAACATAGCGATGTCCAATTACTTCATCGACAACATCCGTAATTGATGTCCCGATGCTCTCCTTGCATCCATACTTTTTAAACTTGCAGGAGCTCAATGAGGTTGCCCATGGATACTGTCTCATCCTTCTCATGCTGCGTGGATGAGCCCTCGAAAGTGGCTAGGGACTACGAATAATATATATATGATGTCGGTTTTAATGGCACAAGCAGCCACTGCTTGGAGACTTTATAGAGAAGAGATTATGAATAGAATGGTCGGACGTACCTGGTACGCAAGAGGTAGAAGAACTTGACCATCATCAGCAAGAGAACAAGACCAAGGGTGTCCAAACCCACCACACTAGTAATAGCCCTCGGCATCCATCGCGGAGCACTAGCAATTTTCATCACAGAGCAAGGGCGAGAGACAGAGAGGGAGTAAGGTAGGGTGATACTCAAGATAAATAAGACCCACGGTGGCGACCCCACCACCAACACAACCTCATCCATCTCCTTCACCTTGCATAAATCACACAAACATCAGACACAACTTAAGGCTCAAGCATAAAAATCAAACTCAACAAAAGACATTAAGCTAACAGATCTAGAGGAGATTAGAGGGAGGATGGGGAAAGCAAAGCCGGCCAGGCCCGAGCGAGGGAGGCCGAAAGCAGAGAACTAAGACATGGCGGCGAAAGTACACGCGGGTGGCGGCGCCATCGTAGTTGTGTCACAACCTGCGGCAACGGCGACGGAGTCGGGCGGCGGCGTCGAGGTGGGGAGGGGAACGGACAAGTTAGGGCGAGCGCAAACCCTAGCGACCGGTCTCCTACTAATAAAGAGACTTATCACAGACGGTTCTATTATAGAACCGTCCATTAGGAACCGTCCGTGATATGGGACATATCACAGACGGTTCCATAATGGAACCGTCTGTGAAATGGTTTTTTCTCAAGTATATTTATCTTGTATACACTTACATGACATGAAGAAATTACATGTTTATATTTAAAAAAGTAGAAACCTATAATTAAACAAAGTTTTTCTAGTGGCGGAGGTAGGTCGCTATCTCCATCTTCAATACTTCATAAGCGACGTGTGTCGATCGGACGGTTCTTGATCATCACGAACGAAGCTCGAATACGCCCACCACGACGCTGCTTTGTTCGAAAGTGTCTCTCAAGACCCTCGATCGTGGAACCAAGAAGAATTGAGCCCATAGGCTCTTCCCTTACTTGAGGGGTCTCGCCCGTCGACTTTGGTCGTCACGCCTCAATTACGCAGCCCAAGTGACGGCAAGCCTCAAGACGACGCAACATCGCTTTTGCGTAACCACGCCGATGACGCGATAAACTCGCCGAAGTGGGAGATCACCTAGAAGACACGGCGGAGGAGGATGTCAAGACGGCGGAAGGTGGCCGCCATCCGCCCGCAAATTTCTCACGACGAGTGAAGACACCGTTGAAACAAGGTTCTTCCGCAAAGACGGTTCAACGATAACGAGAGGTGCTCAGACAAAGGCGGCCAGTAGGCCATCAATGCCGGCGACAAGGAAGAGGCAAATTTTTTTTTTTTATAAGTATGTGGATGATCACATCTTCGATGGCGATGATCCTTTTATAAAACAAGGTATAAATTCGAGCGTGAGATTTAAGAGACGATCGGGAGCCGGCGGATCGATGCGATGAAGAGACGACGGAAGCCGGGCGGATGGCGACGAAGAAGAAAACGCGCGCATTGGGTCAGAGCGATATTATCATAGATGGTTATAACAAAAACCATATGTGATATGTGGTAACATCACAGACGGTTATTGTTAAGAACCGCTCGTGATGTTTCACGATGGTTCTTTATTGAAAACCGCCTATGATATGTAGAATTATCACAGCATTTATTATCAAAGAACCGCTCGTGATACTTCACGACGGTTTTCAACATGAACCGCTCGTGATATTACCTCTTCACAGACGGTTTTAGCGCAGCCAAGAATACGATGGTCTCTAAACCAAAACCGATCAGGATTAGAGTAATATGCACGGTTTTGGTCAACCGTCTGTGATGAGGCATCCAATATTAGTGTTTTTGTAGTAGTGATCCCATCGAGCCCCTCCGCTCGGACCATCTTGTGCTGGCATCTCGACAGGTCCAACCCATTGAGGCCGACCTGTACGAGACTATCACCATAAAACACTACCAAGTCTTGCATGTTTGAAAATACCTAAGCAGGGTACGCAATATAACAAACAGGGTATGTAATTAGTACTAATTAATTAATTGTGCACAACTATTTACATGGGATTATTTACCCAATTATCACTAATTAAATAGGTACAAACAAAAAGGTACTTATTAGTTGCTTGTAATTTTTATGCCACTAATTACCAAGCACACGGATAAGTACGACATATTACAAACAAGGGAACATATCTAGTGCTAATGGGTAATTGAGTGCTAAGGTGCTAATGTCAATCTTGACCATTAGATCACACAGGGTGTTTAATGCACGACATTGGAGGTGGGAGCATGTAGGGTGTTTAATGAAGGCGCATTGGAGGTGGGAGCATACAAGGTGATTAAATGGTTTGGAGGTGGGAGCCCGCATTAATCTTGGCTGTTCAATCCAGATCCAATAGTCAAGATTGACATTAGCACATTAGCACTCAATTACCCATTAGCACTAGATATGTTCCCTACAAACAAATAAGCAAATAAATGCGAGTAAGGGAATATGAATAAATAATTAATTAGCGACAATTTGATTACTTAACAATAAATTACTAACGAGTAATTAATTACATCCACGTAATTCCTACTAAATTAATTACGATTAATTGGTTACCACCAATTAAGTACGAGTCATTACTTACCAACAAAAAAAATATATACGACCACTTATTTTGCACTAACATAATTAGCACTAATGAACTGCGCGAAATTTAATCACAAAATAGAAATTATGACTAATTAATTAATTAATACTTCATGCCCACTAATTAATTACGACTAACTAACTACGAGTATTTAATTACGACCCTATACTTACCACTAATTTAATTACCAATTACAGGTCAACTACCACTAATAAGTTATCGCAAATTGGCCATGACAAAAATAATCACAACTAAACCACGCAAATAAATTTTACCTTGCCTTGATGTCGAACAAAGTATTTACTTCCCAGCATATTTCGAACAAAAAAAATAGTTCAGTTCTCTTTGTTCTCAACGACGAGCGTGAGAACGGGAACGAATTGCAGAATGTGAGCGAGAGCGATCGCAGCACCGATTTTTATAGGCACGCGAATGAATTTCGCGCAGACGAGGCAGCGTGAACAATGATGCATGCGGGCGGGGGCAGCGACTCAAATGGGACGACAAAAAGATGAGATGACATGACAGTGGATGCTTTCGGCGCCGAAAGCAACCAAGGGAGGGCTAAGGGGGCACTCACCCGGAAATGCAGCCATGCGGGCAATCAGGGAGTAGGCAACGGCTGAGATGGCTTCCACGTGGAAGGACAGAGCACGTTCGAACCAGGGAGGAACGGACAAGAGGGCGTCCGCACCAGGGAGGAACGAACGAGAGGGAGCAGGCGATGTGGCGTGCGCAGCGGCGTTCGTTCCAGGGGTGAACGGAGGGGGCATCTGTGCCACCACAAGACGGGTCAAGGTACGCCCAGCCACTGCAAGACAAGACGAGGCGCGACGTGGCGTGCCGAAAGGCTGCTTAGGTATCGGAGGAACGATAAAGGATGCCAAAAACACAACTGTACCATGCAAACAACTAGATTTGCTAAAACCGACGCAAACAGTGCAACATACGCCAAAAATTCTACCAACCAATACTGCGCTGCGTGCGTTTACAATTCATCTTTCCTTATCCAATGGCCTCGCCTTCCTGCGTTGGTTGTTTGGGTTGGCCTTTCCCCCTGTGACATTTCTGGTCGCGCGGATGCATGGTTTCCGTGTACCGTATTGGTGTGGTCTAGTTGTCCAAAGTCCCTAGGTTGTAATTGCAGCCTGAAGAAACAAGCGAACCAACTTTTGCTGGGGCAAGTGCTCTGACTAGCGGCGCTGCAACAAGATCACAACGGTGGCTTCGGACATGGTAGTGTAAAACCCATTTGTTCTGGCCTACAGAGCCCAACTGCCCCGTTTGGCCGAACTTTTTTTTATCAGAGAAAGGCCTGACCTAGTGTTATGGTTGTTAAGAAACCAGACCCAGACCGGAGAGTCCTGACCCAGGTGGGCTCCTCATCCTTCCAGTAGCCTATATATAGGAGGAGAGACCCCAACCATCGTACCATTTTGAGAAGAGAAATAAAGAGAAGCTTGAAGTCCCCTCATATCTCTGTGTTCAATCTAATATTCTGTTCTTGTGTTCTTGCATTGTTCTTATGATTCTGAGTTTGTCTACGAGATAATCGCTCGGACTGGACTCGCCAGCGACGGTTCCTCAACACGTTATCAGCACGATCGACTCTTTTCGGATAGAAAGGTTATCATCAAAGAACGACACTCGCAAATTGAATCGTATTTTCTAGATCGCTTTCAATTATGCAAATTTGCTTTCTAGATTGGTTTTCTATGGTGCAAATCCGCTCTAATCTACCTCGAGCCGACTTGAAGTCGCCGATACAATGTTGATCGGTAGATTGCATAGAAAAGTGGATGTCGATTGTACCGTAGATTGAAATTTGCAAATCCGTTCTAACCTACCACGAGCTGACGTAAAGTCGCTGGCCAAACCGATCGGTGGTTGCATGAAAGAATAGATGTTGATTGCACCACATTGCATTGCATGAGCAATACACACAAGAGAAAAAATTTCGCCCAGAGACGCCACCATCACAAGATCGGCTATGAAGCAGAGAGTACGCTTCGCGATGACACCGGCCCCGCCGAAGCCGCCACCGCCGGCCACGTGAGTCGCGACTTGAAGCCGCCAGACGGCCGCTGCGCTTTGAAGGCCACAACCGAGACGAGAGCGAGCCGAGTCGCTTCGCATGGCCGCCACGCTGACCACCACCAGCCGCCATCGCTTCGCTGCGAGGGCCCCGCATGGCCGCCGCCACCGCGACGGTAGTGCCGCCACCACGCGACACGGCGCTTCCGCCGCTGCCGCGCCAGATTGGTCGCCGCTTGCCGCGACTTCCTCCGACACGCCACGCGCCCAAGACGGCGCCGCTATGAACAACCTCAGACGGCGCCACCATCGAAGCCGGGCGCTGCCACACCGCTATGTTTGCCGGAGACCCGATGGACTTCACGCGTGCAGCAGCATTGCCGCCGCCGCCAAGCCAGAAGTTGCTCGCGACGCCGCCGTCTCAAGACGGCCATACCATCACGGCTCAGCTCGACGCGACGAGACTACCAAGACACCAGAAGGCCGCCGGCAGACGCCCACGCCCGCCGCCGCCACCGCTGATGCATGCGCTCATACCAGAAGGCCAGCAGCTGCTGCCACACACAGGTTTCGCCACCACGCTGGTCGCCGCCACTGCCTCGCCATAGTGCCACTACAGAGATAAGTCATACCGCCAAGGCCTTGGCAAATGGAGGGGAAAACATAAAAAGGCAACCGTGCATGGCCTAGCAAAGCAAATGCTTTTAGGCCAAAACGGAGGGCCGAGGGGTTAAATGGGCCCAGCCATTGAATCCCGTGAAAGAAAAAGAAAACAGGAGAAAAAAAAGGGCCAACCGTGAAAGCAAAGGCTCGTACGGGAGAAAAGAAAGAAAGAAAAGGGAAAGAAAAGGAAATTCCGGATTTTGCAAATAAGTCCTTGGATTTCCTGAAATTACGCGTAATTTTTTATCAGAACTAAAATTTCGTGGTTTAGCACCTAAAAATTGCAGAATTCACCGAAAAATCATTTTCCTGCAGAAAAGGGTATCGGGAGTTCAAATTTTGAATCGGTTTTTTTTTGGCATTTGAAACATGTTTAACTTTGTTATTATTATTTCTATGCAATTTATGTATTGTATTTACTGTTTTGATTATCTGTGATTGTTTATATTGCTTTTAACCACTGAAAATAACAGTAAATCATGAAAAATACATAGAAAAGTACGGGAATACCAACCAGGAGTTCGAAAAGCATTATGAGAATTTTGCAATCATTTTATGTAAATTACTAGCAGTAATCTTATGAACTCTTTGTATGAATATGGAAATGACTGGCATCATGAACCAGGAGTTCGAAAAACTGACCTAGCATGGCCAGAATTTGTACAAGTCTTCAACTCTACGATAATGTAATCACGGATGAGCATAAGATTGAGAAGACTCTTTCTACCTTTCACCCAAATGTGGTGCAATCCGCACGCAACTATCGTCAAGACGGCTACATGGACTATGCCACATTAATTGATATTATGCAAGTTGCGGAAGCTCAAGATGATATTCTCAAGAAGAACTACATCTCACAGCCACCTAGTAGCATTGTTGGCCATGAAGCCAATGCTAACAGCTACAAGGTGATGAAGTGTCTCACGAAGGAGAGGGACAAGAAGGGTAAGGTCATGGGTCGCACGTTATTGATGCTTTCCAGTCTAAGAAGAAGGATAAAGGACAGCATGTGACACACCTCTCCATTGCAGGCACGGAGGATCCACATCCATTAGTTGCATTCAGGGATGTGGATAGCCTAGTAGCAGCCCCCATCATCCCTCCTTTGGACATCGCAGCGGCCAGAATCGTAGTTGCCCAAGAGGAGAAGATCACCATGTAGCAGATTGAGGCAGAAGTTTCTGAATACTTCGCTGATTCGATCTAGTGCACGCATTGCACTTGGATCTATTATAGTAACTTGCAGTTTGTAATTGAAGCAGAACATTTTTTTTTGAATGATGGTTGTAAGCTCTAGGAGAGCAAAGCATTAAATTCTTATGATGAGTCCTACAAGGCTTATTTTTCCGTATTTATAATAGCAAGTTATGTTCTGATATCTGAAGTATTTTATTTATGTGTTGCTTGCTTTCTACTGCATATTAATAAAGTATATTATATTAGAACGCGTGTGGCGCCCTATGGAGGAAGTGTACTTAGCAGGATAGCGGCACAACGAATACCATCTTGAGATAGACGAAATTTTTTTAGTCGATCAGCAAAAATGTTGATAGTCTCATGACAATCGCAAGCAGCGATACTTGTATAATAGGCTCAAGAAGGGCCACAATTATACTCCTGATAGACACAACTTTGGTCATTAAAGAAGCCTTGTTTTACCCAGAATCGACTAGAACTGTCAAGGATATTCGCGCTAACAGTTTCCATGTAGAGACTGAAGAAGAGAATGGTAAGGAATACCTGCTCATTACAAAGCGTGAAGAAAGTGGAAAAGGGAATTAGAACGACTTCTTTCATATGAAACTAGGCTATACTGCACTAATATTAAGGCATCTACAGCCTATACTGCCATGAAAACCGTACTTAGAAGCTCTGAACTTTTCTATCTCCAGCATGATAGATTATACCGCCTAGGTCTTATGATGATAAGAAATATAATTAACAATTCATAGGGACATAATACGAATGTAAAGAATTTTCCGAATCAGGAAGATTTTGTGTGTACCGCATGTGCCACCAGGAAATTAATTACTAGACCTTCTGCTCTGCAAGTGAAGGATGCAGTCCCTGCATTCCTGGACTATATTCAGGGAAACATTTGCGGACCTATACAACCCCTGTCAGGGTCATTTAGGTTTTTTTTTGTGCTCATCAATGCTTCCTCGGAATGGTCGCACGTATGTTTATTGTCTACGAGAAACCACACTTTTGCAAAACTAATCTCGCAGATAATTAAAATTAAGAAATAATTTCCCTGATCATCATGTGAAGTCCACCAGAATGGACAACGTAGGAGAATTTACTTCGAAGGTATTTGGTGATTATTGCATGGAAATGAGAATTAAAGTTGAGTATTCCGTACCGCATGTCCACACCCAGAATGGACTAGCAGATGCATTAATTAAAAGAATTAAAATTATTACCCGGCCACTTTGAAGAATTGTAATTTACCAACTACATGTTGGGGACACGCAGTCCTACACGCAGCAACTCTCATTAATTTTAGACCGTCGGTATATAACATCCATTCACATATACAACTAGGGCAAGTGTCAGCACAAAAAAATTTTCTCATCTTCGCAAGTTTGGTTGCAAGGTTTATGTACCTATACCACCACCACCGCAGCGAACTGCAATGGGCCTTCTCCGAAAGTCTGAGATATACGTTTGTTATGTGACAACATCTATAATCAGGTATTTGGACCCTATAACTGGAGATTTGCATAATGCCCGATTCGCTGATAGTATATTAGATGAGGTTAGTTTCCCGTCATTAAGGGGAGAAAATCAACCCCTTGATGAAAAATATCGGGAAATAACGTGGCAAGCCACAGGAAGTCCAGAAGACAATTGAAGTCTAGAAGACAATTGAAGTCTAGAAGACAATTGAATTCTAGAAGATAATTGAAGTCCAGAAGATAATTTAAATCCATGCACATGACCCGCGCACTAGTGAAGTAAATAGAGAAGTCCAGAAGATAACTAAAGTCTAGAAGACAATTGCAGTCCAGAAGATAATTGATTTGCAAGCATTAGCAAATCATCTGCCTGACCACTTTAGTGATTTGAAGAGCGTGACCAAGTCGCATATGCCTGCACGCAATGCACTGGAGAGGGTTGAAATACCAATGGAGGTATCCCTAATCCCATCCTAAGACCTCTGAAAGGACGAGAACTCCTGCCCCTCGAATCCAAAGTAATCGGGGACGCCTGGTGAGAAATGATAAGAAGGACTTGACACAGCCGATCACCGAAGTTCTCCAGAACCAGAAGGGGAGCCAGTTGAGACCTGGCACTAGTATGGAACCTTCAGAAAAGGCATACCAGATTTAAACATCCTTAGGAAGGGAGACATCAGTATGGATGCGTGCGCACACATCAGAGCTGAAACACTAAAGGGACTTGCCCCCGTAATTGAAAGCAGCGGTGAGTAAGTAAAAGCATTAGAAGAATCGCCCCTTGAATAAATAGCTATAAACTTTGTGACCTCGGGAGAATCTATGAATAAGACAACAACTAATGTCGATATTGATTTTGCAAAGAAAATTACCACAATCATCGATCTTGATCCAGAGCCTATATCGCTCACTGAATAAAAGAAAAAGATCATATTGGAAAGATTGAAAGAAGACAATAGAAACAGAATTATTATCTCTGAATAAAAGAAATGTGTTTGAGCTTGTAAGCTGTTCGCCTCCCCATGTGCACCCCATAGGGCATAAGTGGGTATTTGTTCGAAAGATATATAAAAATAATGAAGTAAAGCAAGACTTGTTGCACAAGGTTTCACTCAACATCTAGGAGTTGTTTATGAAGAAACCTATTCCCCGGTTATGAGCGGAACCACCCTTTAGATATTTAATCTCAATGGCAGTAAACTTAAAGTTAAAAGTGAAATTGATGGATGTGGTAACAGCATACCTTTATGGAAATATTGGATTCAGACATTTATACGAAGATACCTGAATGTATCCCTGTCCTGAACCAAGACAGAGTAAAGAGAAATCTGTATAGTGTGAAACTCAAAAAGTCACTGTACGAAGTTAAGCAATCAGGCGGGATGTGGTATAATCGCTTGAAGCGACTTTCTATGCAAGAAAGGCTACACGAACAATGAGAATAATCCTTGTGTTTTTATATGATGATCCCAAGATGGATTTTGTATAATCTCAGTGTATGAAGATGATCTGAATATCATCAGAACCCTGAAGGATATTAAGAAAGCAGCCTCTTACCTGGAGTTAGAGTTCGAAATGAAAGATTTGGATAGAACAAAATATTGCCTAGGCTTGCAGCTTGAGCATGCCCCAGAAGGGATTTTAGTGCATCGGTCAAACTACACTCAGAAGGTGTTAGAAAGGTTCGGATTTGAAAAGGCATACCCTTCAAAAGTGCTAATGGTCGGGAGATCTTTGCAGGAAGACAGAGACTTGTACAGACCTAAAGAAGAGGGGGAGAAAGTCCTGGGACCAGAATTCCCATACTTAGGCCCTGTTTGGTACAACTCCTACTCCTAGCTTCTCGATTGGATCTTGTGGAGCCATACCAAACACTCAACTTCTCAAAACCACCTGATTATACTTCCCGCGAGGAGCTGTCTCAAAAATGAACTAGCAATGAGAAGCAGCCTTTCCGTAGATTCTCGTGAGAAGCGAACTTGATAGAAGCAAATATACCCATTGAAGTTATTTTTATTTACCCGCAAATGCCATCCACTTACACCCTCCCATCCCATCTCGAGAACCCCCAACCCTATACCCCTTCGCGTTCATGAAGGGTGTGCACCCAACAAGATGCGGGGTACAGCGCCCAACCAAGAAGCGGCGGCCCCAGGAAGATGCGGCGCAAGAAGTGGAGGTGGAGGAGGGGGAGGGGGATGAGGAGGAAGGGGAGTGCGGGTTCTGCCTGTTCATGAAGGGCGGGGGATGCAAGGAGGCGTTCGTGGCGTGGAAGGAGTACGTGGAGGCGGCGAAGAAGGAGGGCTCCAACGTGGTCGAGCGTTGCTTCCAGGCCCCGCCATCCTCAAGAAGTGCATGGACGCCCACGCCGACTACTACGCCCCCATCCTCCAGGTCGAACAGGCCATCTCCGACCATGCCATCACCGCCATTGCCGCCGACAAGAAGAATGAAGAGAAATCCGTGCCTTCCCTAGCCACTAATGGGGAGAGCAAGGCAGAAATTGTGACCGAGAAGGCTTTTTCCTCTCCGGCCACCGAAGAGACGAACTGACGAAGGAAGAAGCTGTTGTCGAGAAGGCCGAGTCATTGTCTTTAAGTAACTAACAATTGGTGGGTAGGTTTTTGAGTTCGTGGTATTTGATATGAATCATGATATGATACAGGTTCGTTAGGCTAATTTTTTATCCCCTTGTGGGGAAATAAGCCCGCTATTCAAATAATTGTTGGACATGATTTACTAAAGCAATTTTGATGCTTTTATATGATCTGGGAGCACAATGAAGTTACATGTTCATTATGTTTGTTGCTTGTTGCATTGAAATTTATATCGCTGGGTAAGTCTGTGTCATAAGTTAAACCTGGTGATTGTGATGTCTAATATAGTTCTCTTGTTTTGCATTGAAATTACAATGTTGGGAAAGTTTGAGAAAAGTTTCAATTGGTTATTGCATTGTTCTAATATAGATACGGTGTGTGCCTTCATTTACCGGTATGATTTTAGCCTTCAATCAATTTTTTTTCTTTGTGCCAAATGGTGATAGATTTGGTAGCTAGTAACCTGGCTGAAGCTGTAGCTAGAATGTTGTATTGCAAAAGTCCCAAACATGGCCAAAGCTGTAGCTAGAATTTTGTATTGCAAAAAACTCAATGATCAATTACTTTGGTTGTAAAAAACATCGGCTATTTAAATACTGCCACTATTCTACTGCAAGTTTCTTTTCTATTCAAATTAGTTTTGTTTCAGCTTCCTAGCTTAGGCTGGCCTGGGACTTCCCCGACATGATTGCCTTTTTTTGGCCCAATTGTGTGTGTAGAGTGCTGTAGGACTAACATATGTACTGGGAGGGGTGGGGGGTAGCATCTTTTAGGAATTAGGAGTAGCATTAATCTGTCACGGATATATTTAATTGGATAAAGCTGGCTTAGTATGTCAATATGTCATTCATGGTGATGATTTATGACATGCTTCATGCTTGGTGAGCTGCAGGATTTTAGATTTCAGTACTTTGCAGCTTTATTTGGTTTACGTGCATAATCTTCTACCAATGGGGATAGTGTTTTTTCCCAATAAAAATCAAAAGCGTTGGATCCAAGATTTAGAAACCCATAGGAGCACTCATGTATTTAGCAAACTGTACTAGATCGGACATTGCATTTGCCGTGAACCTACTAGCAAGGTATAGTGCAGAACCTACCAAAGGCATTGACAGGGAATGAAGGACATCTTCCGATACCTCCAAGAAAGCAAAGAACTTGATCTATTCTACAAAAAGAACCAGGACCTAACTATGAATGGCTATGCAGATGCTGGGTACCTATAGAACCCGCATACGACCAAGTTGTAAATAGGCTATGTATTCCTATGTGGTGGAACTGCAATTCCATAGAAATCGTCTAAGCAGAGTATTGTATCGACTTCAACGAATCACACAGAAATCATAGCACTGTACGCGGCCTTACGAGAATATACTTGGCTTCGGCAGATGATTCTCCATATCCAGCAGTCATGTGAATTGAATACCGCGTAAACCCCCACTATTATCTATGAAGATAATGCAGCTTGTGTTGCACAAGTGCAGATGGGTTATGTGAAGAGTCAACTCACAAAGCATATCAACCCCAAGTTCTTCTATACTCATGAATTGTAAAAGATGGACGAAATTAAAGTACTGCATACTAAGTCATGTGAAAATCTTGCAGATTTATTCACTAAGTCACTTCCGGCGTCTAGCTTTGAAAGATGCATCCGAGGAATTGGAATGATGAGACTTAGAGAAGTGCAGAATTCAGGAGGAGAATCTTCACGAACTCATTATTGAAGCTTGATCATGAAGATCAAGTACCCAAAGAATAAATTCTAGAGATTAAATGAAATTGGGTGGATTGTACTCTTTTTTCCCTTAACGAGTTTTCCTGAAGTTTCTTGGCTAAGGTTTTTAACGAGGCAATTCGTGCAACGCAGCGGAACACATGTCATGTACTCTTTCTCCAAAATTTTCCCATTGGGTTTTTATAGAGTTTTGACGAGACATGAACATGTCGAATGAGTGTCCAAGGGAGAGTGTTAAGAAACCGGGCCCAGGCTGGAGAGTCTTGGCCCAGGTGGGCTCCTCATCCATCCAGTAGCATATATATAGGAGGGGGGGGACCCCAACCATTGTACCGTTTTGAGAAGATCAATAAAGAGAAGCCTAAAGTCCCTTTATATCTCTGTGTTCAATCTACTATTCTGTTCTTATGTTCTTGCATTGTTCTTATGATTCTGAGTTTGTCTACGAGGTAATCGCTCGGACTGGACTCGCCAGCGACAATGTCCAACCCAATGCAGCAGCATGCATTGAACCTGTTGAGGAATCATCGCTGACGAGTCCAGTCCGAGCGATTACCTCTGACGAGGATATAACAATCCTCATTTAACCATTTATCCATAATTCATATTATGAGGTAATAATGACGTCACATAACTCCTGAGTATACCCCTTAAATATTAATAAAGGAGAAGCTGGAGGTCGTAAGTTCTTCTACGACCACCCTATAGTCGTAGGTCTTCCTACGACCACCCCATAGTCGTAAGTCCTTATACGACTATCCTATGATCGTAAGCTCTACTACGATCAGTATGCAGTCGTAAGCTTTCCTACGACCATCCCTTGGTCGTAAGACCTTCTACGACTAGTCCCTAGTCAACAAGGCTCACAGACATGTGGGCCTAGTCGATAAAGGAATCTTCCGCACCGTATTCAAAATATAAGCAGTAAACTACGCCATTATTTCCTAAGATAATGGCATGATTTTAACTCCCTTTTATAACGATAATTGCCTGGCGACGTGGGAACGCTTTTAACTCCTCGCAAGAATCTCCAAAGAACGGCGCCATGATCTCGAGGGTTAAGTGACCTTTATTAGAGGTCCAACCAAGCACATTCTCGAGACGGATAAAAGGCAAGGATCATCAGAGCGATAGGGAAGGGGAGAGCCATTCTAGAAAGACAATTTCTAGTTTTCGCTTGATTTTGTAATCCAAAGATACTCAATACATACACACAGAGTAGGGTTGTTATTCTCCGTGAGAAGGCCCAACTCAGATAAAAATCCTCGTGTTCCATCTCTGTGTGATCATGAGCCTAGAGGAACCCCCGAATCAAACAATCTTTACATAAGTTCGGTCCTAAAACACTGACAGTTGGCGCCGACCGTGGGGATCTTTGAGTCATCAGTTTATTCCTCCGTCCTTCCAATTCTCATGCTCTCATGGCAGGAGAGTGGAACGAGGAGAACTGGTTCGACTTGGCCGATTATACAGATATTGACATGGATGCCGATTTCGACTACGAGCCAAGTGATGCATCCCCCGATGGTGATGTCGCCCCCAGAGATCTTTCTCGAGGAGACTTTGCCACCGATGGAGTTAAGGAGGCATCCATATCCCCCACAACTATACGCCCAAACGGGGAACCAGCTTCCTCAGAGGGCAAGGGTCAATCCGACCTCAATGAGGACTGTCCCAAGGCAGACTCAGGGCATGGCTAGGGTTCCCTCTCCAAATGTCCAAGCCCACCTATGACAGTCCGACCTGGCGCGACAACTCTTGGAAGCCGTAATTCCGGATCTTCATCAGCATCTGGTGATTCTTTCTCTCCGGCTAGCCCAGCCAAGGATGCGATTGAACATGCTCTTCCCGCGGTTCACCATACCAACACAGGACTCACTTGCCGACGGAGACGGTTATAACCCTAATTCCTTCCCGAGGGGTTTGCTCCAAGTCGCCAGATGGTGTCATTCGACGACTCCTCAAGTGAGGAGGCATCTAGCGCAAGTGGAGATCATCAACGGAGGTCTTCGCCCCGCCTCAAGTAGCAATAACTCTCTCGAAATAAGGCCGAGGATGCTCTTCAAGATCACACCTCTGACGGCTGTGGCGATGACGAGGACGCCCAAATGACGAACAGAGTCAACACTGATGAACGCGGGAAATTCTCGAGATCATCACACCGCTAAAGCAAGGTCAAAGGTCGTATGGATGATTCAAAAAGACCGACGGAAACAAGTCGCAACTCGTGAGAAAATTGCCTGGGCGCGCTCAATACCAGTCGGAGGAAGCTCACGAACTTCAGCACATCAACGACCTGCTCGAGAACCCCTCTCGAGAACTTGCCCGAGCGCCCGGCTACGACCTCCTCGCCAAAGAGATCGCACAAAGGCTGCAGAATACGACGAGCAAGCTCGAACGACCCCGCCGACATCATTCTGGAAGTCATGGCAGTACGACTCCATCAGCTTCCAGTCGTTCGAATAACTCACCGCATGGAGATCGCCGCAAGGTACATCGCTCCCCAATTCGGAAAAGAGTTCCTCGAACGCCTGAAGAACATAAAGCTCCTAGGAGAGGTGATCATTCACCACTCCGACCTAAAGGTCTGCAATAGCAGACAAGATACGAGGAGTATTACCCTCGTAGGATCGAGACTTACGATAAGTCAGATTCACCAATGGCTAGGTATCGTCGAGTACGATCACCTAGCGACGTCAACCCCTCTTTTATGCAAAGGAGACGTTACGACGTAATTACCGAATGTCGGGCATTCTCGCCTGACCTCCAAGCAGTTCACTGGCTGCCGTGGTTTCGACCAGGGAACATGGAGAAATTTGATGGGTCTCAAAATCCCATCGAATTCCTTCAGATCTACACAACTGCTGTATGAGCAGTAGGAGGAGGAGAGCGCGTCATGGCGAATTACCTTCCGACTGTGCTCAAAGGGTCTGCTCGATCATGGTTGTTAAACCAACCAGTTGAGTTGATTTACTCGTGGCAACATCTCTGCGATCTATTGCTAGCCAATTTCCAGGGCACCTACCATCGCCCCGAAAAGGAGGACGACCTACACCGAATGCGACAAAACGACAACGAAACACTACGTCAATTCATCAGGTGTTTCAGTCAGGTTCGCAATTCGATTCCAGAAATTTTTGACTCATCTGTTATCAGAGCCTTCAAGTAGGGAGTCCGCAGCAGAAGGATCATGTAGGACATCGCTTTAAACCCTCCTGCTACTGTAACCGAACTCTTCGAGATGGCTGATCGGTACGCTACTGTTGATGAAGCAGTCGAGTGGACCAAAATCATCGATCGAGATGACCAGCACCCTCAGGAGACAGGCAAAGGTAACAAAAAGAGGGAGAAAAAAAACCAAGAAATCCAAGAACAAGGCAAAGGGCCAAAAGCCTCAAACCAGTGCTTCTAGGGAGGTCTTGGCCGTAAGTGATAAGGAGCCACAAACTACCAAACAATACCCCTGATTGAGGCAAAGGTAAGCGCCTCGAACGGAAGAACAACAAGCCCAGGTGGTGCCCTTTCCATAAAAAGGAAGGGCATGACCTCCGCAATTGCCGAGTTTTCCAACGAAAACTCGAAGACTACCACAACGACAAAGGGCCACTCCCTGCCCTCGAAGAGGTACCGCAAGCCAATGGTCGTACGCAGTCGGACGACAACCAGGACATGCCGTTTCAGGATCCCGAGCACACCATCGAGCACATCTTTGGGGGATCATCGGTGTACGAGTCAAGGCGACAGCTTAAGACAGTCGAACGTGAGGTAAACTCCATTGACTCCTCTTGTCAATAAAGCATCAAGTGGTTGGAAGTCACCATCTCTTTTGAGAAGGGTGATCGCCTCGATCCTTCGATCCGACTCGTGTCGTTACCTAATCAGAGTCGAACCCACCATCAACAACCGCCGAGTAAATCGAGTGTTGATTGATGGTGGTAGTTCATTAAATATTTTGTTGACGAACACCCGGACGAGATGCAAGTACCAGACCAAGATAAGGCCGTAAAGATATTCATTTCATGGTATTATACCGGGATCTTTGGCCAAACCTATTGGTCAAGTTTCCTTCCTGTTACATTTGGTTCACCAAGTAATTTCGTGACGAGAAGATCTCCTTGATGTGGTCGATTTCGATATGGCATATAACGCCATACTCGGACAACCAGCTTTGGCAAAATTCTTAATGGCAACTCATTATGGGTATCAATGTCTTAAGATGCCAGGTCCCAAAGGAGTAATCACGATTCATTGTGATAAGAATATGACGCACACGCAGACCGCCGATCCTCGAGATGGTAGGTCGACATCACCGGAAGAAAAAGGCGCCATCGACCAGTGCTCGGGCCTAAAGTCGCGCCCAAGCCGAACGACCAAGTCAAAGAAGTTCCCCGATCAGAGGAACCTTCAAGACTATTCGTGACGGGATACTTCCGACCCCAAGTAGGAAGACACCTCATCACTTTCCTCCGAGCAAACACAGATGTCTTCGCGGCAAGCATCTGACATGTCCGGAGTCCCCAGGGAAGTGATTGAGCACAGGCTAGCTTTACGGCCTGACAAAGTACCCGCAAAACAAAAATTACGGTGATTTGCCCCTGATCGACGAGACGCTATAAGGTCAGAATTGGACATGCTACTTAAAGCAGGCTTTATAAGAGAAGTCGACCACCCAGAGTGGTTGGCCAACCCTGTAATGGTTAGGAAGTCTAACGGCAAGTGGCAAATGTGCTGACTTCAATGATCTTAATAAAGCTTGTCCAAAAGATGATTTCCTTTACCTCGTATTGATCAGCTTGGTTAACTCTCATCACCGGGTTGCTAAACATTAAGTTTTCTAGATGCATATTCTGGCTACCATCAGATTAATATGTGTTTAGAAGATGAAGAAAAGACTGTATTTATTACTCCATTTGGTATTGACGAGGATATAATAATCCTCATTTAATCATTTATCCATAATTCATATTATGAGGTAATAATGACGTCTCATAACTCCTGAGTATACCCCTTAAATATTAATAAGTGAGAAGTTGGAGGTCGTAAGCTCTTCAACGACCACCCTGTAGTCGTGGGTCTTCCTACGACTACCCCATAGTCGTAAGTCCTTATACGACTATCCCATGATCGTAAGCTCTACTACGACCAGTATGCAGTCGTAAGCTTTCCTACGACTGTCCCCTGGTCGTAAGACCTTCTACGACTAGGTCCTAGTCGACAAGGTTCACAGACATATGGGCCTAGTCGATAAAGGAATCTTCCGCACCGTATTCAAAATATGGGCAGTAAACTACGCCATTATTTTCTAAGATAATGGCAAGATTTTAACTCCCTTTATGATGATAATTGCTCGCCACGGGGAACGCTTTTAACTCCCCGCAAGAACCTCCAAAGAATAAATACCACGATTTGGAGGGTTAAGTAACCTTTTATTAGGAGGTTTAACGGCGTACATTCTGGAACGGTATAAAAGGCAAGGATCATCAGAGCAAAGGGAAGGAGGCGATTCTAGAAGCACAATACTCTAGTTTTCTGGCTTGATCTTGTAATCCAGTATACTCAATACATACACACAGGAGTAGGGTTGTTATCCTCCCGTGAGAAGGCCCAACTCAGATAAAAATCCTCGTGTCTCCATCTCTGTGTGATCTTGAGCCTAGAGGAACCCCCGAATCAAACAATCTTTACGTAAGTTCAGCCCTAAAACACCGACAGTTGGCGCCGACCGTGGGGATCTTTGGGTCATCAGTTTATTCCTCCGTCCTTCCAATTCTCATGCTCTCATGGCAGGAGAGTGGAACGAGGAGAACTGGTTCGACTTGGCCGATTATGCAGACATTGACATGGATGCCGGTTTCGACTACGAGCCAAGTGATGCATCCTCCGATGGTGATGTCGCCCCTGGAGATCTTTCTCCAGGAGACTTTGCCACCGATGGAGTTGAGGAGGGATCCATATCCCCCACAACTATACGCCCAGACGGAGAACCAGCTTCCTCAGAGGGCAAGGGTCAATCCGACCAAATGAGAATCGGCCCCAAGGCGCACTCGAGTGGCATGGCGAGGGTTCCTTCTCCAAATGTCCAAGCCCACATAAGACAGTCTGACCTGGTGCGACAACTCTTGGAAGCCGTAATTTCGGATCTTCATCAGCACCTGGTGATTCTTTTTCTCCGGTTAGCCCAGCCAAGGATGCGATCGAACATGCTCTTCCTACGTGTTCGACCATCCCAACACAGGACTCACTTGCCAACGGAGACTAAGATAACCCTAATTCCCTTCTTAGAGGGTTTACTCCAAGTCGCCAGATGGTGTCATTCGATGACTCTCAAGTGAGGAGGCCTCTAGCGCAAGTGGAGATCATCAACGGAGGTCTTTGTCCCGCCTCGTAGCAATAACTCTCCTCGAAAATGGCCGAGGATGCTCCTCAAGATCACATTTCACGACCGCTGCGGGCGATGACGAGGACATCTCTGCTGATGAACAGAGTGAACACTGATGAACGCGGAGAAATTCTCGAGAGCATCACACTCCGCTAAAGCAAGGTCAAAGGTCGTATGGATGATTCTCAAACAATCCGACGGAAACGAAGTCGCAACTCGAGAAAATTGCTCGGCGCGCCAATACCGCCAGAGGAAGCTCAGAACTTCAAAGACATCAACGACCGCCGAGAACCCTCTCGAGAACTTGCCCGAAGGCCGGCCACGACCTCTTCAAAAGAGATCGCACAAAGGTCAGAGAACACGATGAGCAAGCTCGAACGACCTCACCGACATCATTCCTAAGTCGTGGCAAGATGACTCCATCAGCTTCCAAATGCTCAAATAACTCACCGCATGGAGATCGCCAGAAGGTACATCGCTCTAATCCGGAAAAGAGTTCTCTAACGCTCAAGAACATAAAGCTCCTAGGAGAGGCGATCATTCACCACTCCGACCCAAAGGTCTGCAACAGCAGACAAGATACGAGGAGTATTACCCTCGTAGGATTGAGACTTACCATAAGTCAGATTCACCAATGGCTGGGTATCGTCGAGTACGATCACATGACGATGTCAACCCTTCTTTTATGCAAAAGAGGCGTTATGACGTAATTACCGGATATCGGGCATTCTCACCTGACCTCCGAGTAGTTCGCTGGCCGCCGCAGTTTCGGCTAGGGAGCATAGAGAAATTTGATGGGTCTCAAAATCCCCTCGAATTCCTTCAGACCTACACGACTGCTGTTCGAGCAGCAGGAGGAGGAGAGCGCATCATGGCGAATTACTTTCCAACTATGCTCGAAGGGTCTGCTCGATCATGGTTATTAAATCAACCAGTTGAGTCGATCTACTCGTGGAAACATCTCTGCGATCTATTGCTGGCCAATTTTCGGGGCACCTACCATCACCCCGGAAAGGAGGACGACCTACACCGAATGCGACAAAACGACGACGAAACACTACGTCAATTCATCAGGCATTTCAGTTAGGTTCGCAATTCGATTCCTGAAGTTTCTGACTATCTGTTATCAGAGCCTTCAAGCAGGGAGTCCGCAGCAGAAGGATCACGGAGGACATCGCTTAAACCCTCCCGCCATCAGAGTGAACTCTTCGAAGTTGGTCGATCGGTACGCCATCACCGATGAAGCAATGAGTGTACCAAAATTATCGATCGAGATGACCAGCACCCTCAGGAGATGGGCGAAGATAACAAAAAGAGGGATAAAAAGACTAAGAAATCTAAGAACAAGGCAAAGGGCCAAAAGCCTCAAGCCAATGCTTCTAAGGAGGTCTTGACCGTAAGTGATACGGAGCCACGAACTACCAAACAATACCCCGATCGAGGCAAAGGTAAGCGTCCCGAACGGAAGAACGACAAGCCTAGGTGGTGTCCTTTCCATAAAAAGGAAGGGCATGACCTCAGCAATTGCCGAGTTTTCCAACGAAAACTCGAAGACTACTACAACGGCAAAGGGCCACTTCCTACCTCGAAGAGGTAGGGCAAGCCGCTGGTCGACGCAATGGACGACAACGAGGACATGCCGCTTCGTGATCCCGAGCACACCATCGAACATATCTTTGGGGGATCATCGGCGTACGAGTCAAGACGACAGCTTAAGGTGGTCGAACGCGAGGTAAACTCCATTGACTCTCCTCTTGTCAATAAAGTACCGAAGTGGTCGGAAGTAACCATCTCTTTCGAGAAGGGTGACTACCCGATCCCTTCGATCTGACCAGGTCGTTACCCGATCGTGGTCGAACCCACCATCAACAACTGTCGAGTAAATCGAGTGTTGATTGATGGTGGTAGTTCATTAAATATTTTGTTAATGAACACCCTGGACGAGATGCAAGTACCCAGGACCAAAGTAAGGCCGGTAAGATATTCATTTCATGGTATTATACCGGGATCTTCGGCCAAACCTATTGGTCAAGTTTCCCTTCCTGTTACATTTGGTTCACCAAGTAATTTCGTGATCGAGAAGATCTTTTGATGTGGTCGATTTCGATACGCAAGATATAACGCCATACTCGGACGACCACTTTGGCAAAATTCTTAATGTCAACTCATTATGGGTATCAATGTCTTAAGATGCCAGTCCCAAGGAGTAATCACAATTCATTGTGATAAGAAGATGGTGCACACGCAGATCACGATCCTCGAGATGGTAGGTCGATACCACTCGGAAAGAAAAAGGACACCTTCACCAAGTGCTCGGCCTCCAAAGTCATACCAAGCCGAATGACTGTCAAAGAGGTTCCCCGGATCAGAGGAACCTTCAAATCTGCTTCAGACGGGATACTTTCGACCCCAAGTAGGAAGACGCCTCATCACTTTCCTCCGAGCAAACGCAGATCTTTTCGCGTGGCAAGCATCCGACATGCCCGGAGTCCCCAGGGAAGTGATTGAGCACAGGCTAGCTTTCTACTCAATACATACACGCAGATGTCTTCGCGTGGCAAGCATCCGACATTCTAGAAGCACAATACTCTAGTTTTCTGGCTTGATCTTGTAATCCAGTATACTCAATACATACACACATGAGTAGGGTTGTTATTCTCCTAGGAGAAGGCCCGAACTTGTATAAAAATCCCTGTGTCTCCATCTCTGTGTGATCTTGAGCCTAGAGGAACCCCTGAATCAAACAATCTTTACGTAAGTTCGGTCCTAAAACACCAACAACCTCGTAGACAAGTATAGAATCGTAAGAACAATGCAAGAACACAAGAAAAGAATAGTAGATTGAACACAGAGATATAGAGGACTTCTTGCTTCTCTTTATTCCTTCATCAATCAATCGATTGTTTACAATGAATAGCACCCCCTATTTATAGGCTAGTGGATGGATAAGGAGTCCACTTGGGCCAGAACTCTCTGGCTTGGGCCCGGTTTCTTAACTCTCCCCCTTGGACACTCATCCGACATGTTTATGTCTCGTCAAAACTCCATAAAAACCTAGTGGAAAAAATTTAGATAAAGAGTACATGACATGCGTTCCGTTGCATTGCACGAATTGCCTCGTTAAAAACCTTAGTCGAGAAACTTTAGGAAAACTTGTCAAGGGAAAAAGGGTACAATCCACCTAATTTCATTTAATCTCCAGGATTTATTCTTTGGGTACTCAATCTTCGTGATCAAGCTTTAATAATGAGTTTGTGAAGGTTCTCTCCCTGAATTCTGCACTTCTCTAAGTCTCATCATTCCAATTCCACATATGCATCTTTCAAAACTAGACGTTGGAAGTGATTTAGTGAATAAAGCTGCAAGATTTTTACATGACTTAGTATGCAATACTTTAACTTCGTCCATCTTTTGCAATTCATGAGCATAGAAGAACTTGGGGTTGATATGCTTTGTGAGAGGACTCTTCACATAACCTGTCTACACTTGTGCAACACAAACTGCATTATCTTCATAGATAATAGTGGGGGTTTGTGCGGTATTCAATCCACATGACTGCTAGATGTGGTAAATCATCCGCCGAAGCCAAACACATTCTTGTAAGGCCTCGTACAGTGCTATGATTTCCGAGTGGTTCATCGAAGTCGATACAAGACTCTGTTTAGACAATTTATATGGAATTATAGTTCCACCACATAGGAATACGAAGTCGATACAAGATTCTGCTTAGACGATTTATATGGAATTGCAGTTCCACCACATAGGAACACATAGCCTGTTTGCGACTTAGTTGTATGCGGGTCCGACAGGTACCCAGCATCTGCATAGCCATTCATAGTTAGGTCTTGGTTCTTTCTATAGATCAGACCAAGTTATTTGCTTCCTTTGATGTATCAGAAGATGTCCTTCATTCCCTGCCAATGCCTTTGGTAGGTTCTACACTATACCTTGCTAGTAAGTTAACGACAAATGCAATGGCTGTTCTAGTACAGTTTGCTAAATACATGAGTGCTTCTATTGCACTTAAGTATGGGAATTTCAGTCCCAGGACTTCCTCTCCCTCTTCTTTAGGTCTGTACGAGTCTTTGTCTTGCTGTAAAGATCTCCCGACCATTGGCAATTTCAAAGGGTATGCCTTTCAAAATCAAACCTTTCTAATACCTTCTGAGTGTAGGTTGACTGATGCTCTAAAATCCCATCAGGGGCATGTTCAAGCTGCAAGCCTAGGCAATATTTGGTTTTACCAAAATCTTTCATTTCGAACTCTGACTCCAAGTAAGAGCTTGCTTTCTTAATACCTTTCAGGGTTCCAATGATATTCAGATCATCTTCATACACTAAGATTATACAAAATCCATCCTGGGATCATCATATAAATACACAGGGGTTATTCTCATTGTTCGTATAGCCTTTCCTGCATAGAAAGTCGCTTCAAGCGATTATACCACATCCTGCCTGATTGCTTAAGTCCGTACAGTGACTTTCTGAGTTGCACGCTATACAGATTTCTATTTGCTCTGTCTTGGTTCGAGACAGGGATACATTCAGGTATCTTCATATAAATATCCGAATCCAAATTTCCATAAAGGTATGTTGTTACCACATCTATCAATTTCACTTTTAACTTCAAGTTTACTACCATTAAGATTAAATATCTAAAGGGTGGTTGCGCCCATGACCGGGGAATAGATTTCTTCATAATCATCTTCTGGACGTTAAGTGAAACCTTATGCAACGAGCCTTGCTTATTTTTATTTCTCTTTCAAATAAATACCCACTTATGCCCTACGGAGTGCACATGGAGAGGCGAACGGCTTATAGGCCCAAACACCTTTCTTTTATTCAGAGAGAATAATTCAGTTTCTATTGCCTTCTTCCATTCTTCTCAATCTGATCTTTTCTTTCATTCAGCGAGCGATATAGGCTCTGGATCAAAATCGATGATTGTGACAATTTTCTTTGCAAAATCAATGTCGACATTGGCTGTTGTCTTATTCATAGATTCTTCTGAGGTCACAAAGTTTATATCTATTTCTTCAAGGGGCGATTCTTCTAATGCTTCTACTTGCTCATCGCTGCTTTCAATTATGGGGGCAAGTCCCTTTAGTTTTCCAGCTCCGATGTGTGCGCACTCATCCATGCTGGCATCTCCCTTCATAGAGATGTTCAATTTTGGTATGCCTTTTCTGAAGGTGCCATACTGGTGCCAGGTCTCAACTAGCTCCCCTTCTGGTTCTAGGGGACTTTGGTGATCGGCTGTGTCAAGTCCTTCTTATCCTTTTTCACCAGGCGTCCTCGGTTACTTCGGATTCGAGAGACCAGAGTTCTCGTCCTTTCAGAGGCCTTAGGATGGGATTAGGGATATCTTCATCGGTATTTCAACCCTCTCCGATGCATTGCGTACATGCATACGTGACTTGGTCACGCTCTTCAAATCACTAAAGTGGTCAGGCAGTTGATTCGCTAATGCTTGCAAATCAATTATCTTCTGGACTGCAATTGTTTTCTAGACTTCAATTGTCTTCTAGACTTCAATTGTCTTCTAGACTTCAATTATCTTCTGGACTTCTCTATTTGCTTCACTAGTGCGCAGGTCATGTGCATGGATCTCAATTATCTTCTGGACTTCAATTATCTTCTGGACTTCTCTATTTCCCGATATTTTCATCAAAGGGTTGATTTCCTCCCCCCTAATGATAGGAAACTAGCCTCATCCAATATACTTTCAGCAAACCGAGCAGTATGCAAATCTCTCGTCGTAGGGTCCAAATACCTGATTATGGATGATGTCTCATAACCAGCGTATATCCCAGACTTTCAGAGAATGCCCATTGCAGTTCGCTATGGTGGTGGTATATGTATATAAACCTTGCGACCAAATCCTCAAAGATGAGAAATTTTCTATGCTGACCTTTACGCTAGTTGCATAGGTGAATGGATGTTATATGCCAGTGGTCTAAAATTGATGAGAGTTGCTGCAAGCAGGACTGCGTGTCCCCAACATGCAGTTGCTAAATTACAATTCTTCAAAGTTGGTCGTTCAATAAATTTAATCCTTGTAATTAATGCCTCTACTAGTACATTCTGGGTGCGGACATGCGGTACAGAATGCTCAACTTTAATTCCCATTGACATACAATAATCATCAAATGCCTTTGAAGTAAATTATCCAGCGTTGTCCATTCTGGTGGACTTCACATGACAATCAGGGAAATTATTTCTAATTTTAATTATCTGCGAGATTTAGCTTTGCAAAAGCGTAGTTTCTCGTAGACAATAAACATACATGCGACCATTTCGAGGAAGCATCGATGAGTATCATAAAATACCTAAATGGCCCTTACAGGGGCTGTATATGACCGTAAAAAGTCTCTCTAGATATGGTCCAGGAATGTAGGGACTTCATCCTTCGTTTTTAGAGCAGAAGGTTTAGTAATTAAATTCCTGGTGGCACATGCGGGGCACAGAAAATCTTTCTGATTCGGGAAATTATTTATATTGACATTATGTCCCTGTGAATTGTTAATTATATTTCTCATTATCCTAAGACCTAGGCGGCATAATCTATCATGCCAGAGATAGAAAAGGTTCAGAGCTTCTAAATACGGTTTTCAGGATAGTATAGGCTGCAGGTGCCTTAATATTAGTGTAGTATAGCCTAGATTCATATAAAGAAAGTCGTTCTAGTACCATTTTTCTACTTTCTTTAAGCTTTGTAATGAGCAAGTATTCTTTACCATACTCTTCTTCAGTCTCTATGTGGAAACTGTTAGCGCGAATATCCTTGAGAGTTCTAGTCGATTCTGGGTACAAAAAGGCTTCTTTAATGACCAAATTTGTGCCCATCGAAAGTATAATTGTGGCCCTTCCTGAGCCTACTATACAAGTATCGCTACCTGCGATTGTCGTAAGACTATCGGCATTATTGCTGATCGACTGAAAAAGTTTTGTCTCTCTCAAGATGGTATTCATTGTGCCGCTACCTGCTAAGCACACTCCCTCCATAGGGCGCCACACGTGTTCTAATATAATGTACTTTATTAATATGCAGCAGAAAGCAAGCAACACATAAATAAAATACTTAAGATATCAGAACATAACTTGCTATTATAAATATGGGAAAATACGACTTGCAGGACTCATCATAAGAATTTAATGCTTTGTACTTCTAGACCTTACAACCATTATTCAATAATTCAATGTTCTTCTTCAGTTACAAACTGCAAGTTACTATAAAAGATCCAAGTACAATGCGTGCACTAGATCGAATCAGCGAAGTATTCAGAAACTTCTGCCCCAATCTGCTACATGGCGATGTCCTCCTCTTGAGTAACTACGACTGTGGCCGCTGCGATGTCCAAAGGAGGGATGATGGGGGCTGCTAGAGGCTGTCCACATCCATGAGTGCAACTAATGGATGCGGATTCTCCATGCCTGCAATGGCGAGGTGTGCCTCATGCTGTGCTATGCTTTTCTTCTTAGACTGGAAAGCATCAATAATGTGCGATACACGACCTTACCCTTCTTGCCCCTCTCCTTCGTGAGAGGCTTCATCACCTTATAGCTGCTAGCATTAGCTTCATGGCCATCATTGCTACTAGGTGGCTGTGAGATGTAGTTCTTCCTTGCATGTTGTCAATTAATGCGGCATACTCCTTATAGCCGTCTTGACGATAGTTGCGTGCGGGTTGCACCGCATTTGGGTAAAAGGTAGGGAGGGTATTTTCAATCTTCTGCTCATCCGTGATTACATTATCACAGAGTTGAAGACTTGTACAAATTCTGGCCATGCTGGATCAGTTTTTTGAACTCCTGGTTCGTTATGCCAATCATTTTCTATATTCATGCAAAGAGTTCATAAGATTACTGCTAGTAATTTACATAAAATGGTTGCAAAATTCTCATAATGCTCTTCGAACTCCCGGTTCGTGTTCCTGTACTTTTCTACGCATTTTTCATGATCTACTGTTATTTTTAGTGATTAAAAGCAATATAAACAATAACAGATAATCAAAAATAGTAAATACAATACATAAATTGCATAAAAATAACAATAACAAAGTTAAATATGCTTCAAATGCAAAATTTGGTTCAAAAATTGAATTCCCGAGGCCCTTTTCTGCTGGAAAATAAATTTTCGATGAATTCTGCAATTTTCAGGGGTTAAATCGCGAAATTTCAATGCTGAGAAAAATGTTCGCGTAATTTCCAAATTTCCAGGGGGTTTTCTGCAAAATTTTCTTATTTGAGAAACTTCCTCGTAATTTTCTGAATTCCGAGGTTTTATATGCAAATTTTCGGATTTTCCGCCGCCCCCTCCCCTTTTTTTTTCCGGGTTTCCCCTTTTTTTCGGTTTGCCCGCCCGGACCCTTTTTTCTTTCTTGGGCTTCCTTTAATTGGCCCATACTGGCCCATTCAAGGCTGGTCAAGAAGGGGCGCAGGGGGTAGGGTTTCCCCTACCCCGATTCCTCACCAAAATGGTGGCGCGGGCGAGCGACAGCCCAAGGCGGTGCGGGCGGCGCTCCATGGCTCGAGCGAGCGGTGGCTCCAAAGCGGTGGGTGCCCGTGTCGCTTCAAGGCGGCGCCAAGTGCCATGGTGGCGGCGCCTCAAGGTGGGGCCGGCGCTATGAGGCGGGGCACGCGGCAAGCCGGCGGCGGGGAGCCGTTTTAGGCGGCGGAGGGGGGACGCGCAAGTTTGCCGAGGTTATCGGGCGCGAAGGCGGCGCTCATGGAGGCGGTTGCTGTGTGGCGCGGAGGAGGCGGTCGGCGGCTCCATGGCGGCGGCGCTCTCCCCTTTTTTTTGTTTTTTCTTCTGCGGTGTTTGGTGCACCGTCTGGGGCAGAGCCGCGGGTGGCGGTGGCCGGCCTGTAGGCGGCAGGCGGTGGGCGGCGGCCCATGGTCGGCCGCTCGGGCGCTGCGGGCGGTGTTTCGCTCCACGCTACGGGCGAGGTGGCACTGCCGCGGCACGATGGTGCTCGCCCATATGCGTCGGCGGGGCGGCGCAGCGAAGCGCCCATCCTCACCCTTTTTTTTTTTTCTTTCGCAGTTCGCCGCGCGCTTGGTGGAAGCCGGTCGGTCCAAGGCGGCGATGGCTGTGTCACAGTAAGTCAGCAGCAGACAAACTCCAGTCGAGCACGCGGCGTGGGTCGACAATGGCACAACTCTAGGCTCAAGGTCGATGGCGATGCGGCGGCGCGTGATTTTTTTCTTCATTACTGTTCATACGATGCAATGTACTGTTCATCATGCATTTATTGTTCATGTAATTACCGATCGGCTTGGCCGGCGACTTCAAGTCGGCTCGCGGTAGATTTAGAACAACTTTGCGATTTCCAATCTACGGTACAATCGACATCCACATTCTCATGCAATCCACCGATCGACATTGTGTCGGCGACTTCAAGTCGGCTCGCGGTAGATTAGAGCGGATTTGCACCGAGGTTACAATCTAGAAAGCTAAATTTGCATAATTGAAAGCAATCTAGAAAAAACGATTCGATCTACGAGTGCCGTTCATCGATGGTTACCTTTCGATCCGAGAAAGTCGATCATGCTGATAACGTGTTGAGGAACTGTTGCTGGCGAGTCCAGTCCGAGCGATTACCTCGTAGACAAGTATAGAATCGTAAGAACAATGCAAAAACACAAGACAGAATGGTAGATTGAACACAGAGATATATAGGGTTTCTTGCTTCTCTTTATTCCTTCATCAATCAATCAATTGTTTATAATGAATAACACCCCCTATTTATAAACTAGTAGATAGATAAGAAGGGGTGCATATCCAGTGCACATAGTGTATTTGGTGCACATATGCACAAACTTTTTGTTTGGGTATCAAACAAGCATAAAAAATTCTGAAAAAAATTCTAGATGTAGTTGATGGTGTTTTGTTCCACCCTTTAAAATTTCAAGTTCAAACTCAATGTATGTTAGAAGAAACAAAAAAGAGAAATTCACTGTGAATAGTATGGAAAGAGGAAAGAGAAAACAGAAATGTTACTATTCACAAGTGAATTTCTTTTTTGTTTCTTCTAACATACATTGAGTTTGAACTTGAAATTTTAAAGGGTGGAACAAAACACCATCAACTACATCTAGAATTTTTTTCAGAATTTTTTATACTTATTTGATACCCAAACAAAAAAATTATACATATATGCACCTAATACACTATGTGCACTAGATATACACCCGATAAGAAGTCCATCTAAACTAGGAATCTCTTTAACCTGGACCGGTTTCTTAACACAGCCGAGCCTTTGTTTTAGATCAGCGCAAGCTTAGCTGAGGATGCAATGCAAGTCTAGACCAAGTCCATGATGCGACATTGCGACTGACGGTACCGAGCCGCCGGTGCGAGGTTCGGAGGCCGCGTGGAGGGAGAGGCCGAGAACGTGGGGTTTCGGCGGGTTTTCCCCAGTCCCCACCCGCCGCACGGGCCGGCCGGTCGGCGCCCGCAACCCATATAAGTATATAAGCCACCAAAACCATCATCTCTCCCGCATCTCGTTCTCCGCTCCCTCGCAGATCGCAATAAACAAAGCTCCATCGGTTGGCGCTTGCTGGCTCTCGGCTCGATTGTATTCGTCTCCGTTCGACGTCTCCGAGGAGGAGAGGAGCAGCCGCGGCAAAGCCAAGAACGAACCCCCATCCATTTCTCGTGGCTGATTTCCATGCGGTTGCCGCCGCGGCCGCTGCATTCGTGGTTGCAGGGATGGGGCTCGTGGGCGGCCTCCTCGGCTTCGGCCTCGGCCTCGCCATCGGCCTCGGCCTCGCCATCGGCCTCGCCGCCGCCTACCTCGTCTACCTCCGCTACTTCGCGCCTCGCCGTCTCCAGGTGATCCACCCATCTCCTCCTCCTTTCTTCTCTCCTCCACAGTGGGTTAACTTCCGTGCTTCTGTTCCATCGCTGGATCGATTTCTTCTAGTTAATCACCTTGTTCTAATCGTGTTGCGGTTTAGTTAGTTCAATGCACTTCTCGTGAGCAATTCGTGTACCAGCGCATGCGATTTGTATGTAGTATAGCATCGAATCGAGGCATGCACAGCAGCAGGAAACGCATGATGGCTTTCGATCTTGGCTGTGCATGCATGCTGGTCACCAACTCCCCAACCCCATGGTCGGAGAAGATTTGATTGGGATGTGCTTGATTTCTAGCTGTTTGGCTTATTCTGCGTGTGACGTGGGGAAAACGGGGTGATCAGTTCAATCGTGCGGTGCTCAAAAGTCCATGTCTTTCCCGGTGCATTTTCCAGGTCTGACTAAGCACGTCTCTTTAGTTGGCCAGTACGTACTTTTCCAGCTTTGAATAGCTTGCCTGCTTGCTTGCGTATCTGATTCCGGTTTGCCTTATTCCCTGGCTATGATATGATTGATTAGTGATCATTCTGACGAATCGATTGCATTTACCAGCTAGATAGGCCTTTTATTTAATGAAATTTGCTGTACTGGATGTTTCGGGAAATCAAGCCGGGGGGCGGGGAGTTCCGGTGGAGGAACGGCGACGGGATTCAGTTGGGATTATGTGGGGGAAGTCGATACTACAACGAGCATGCCTAGTCCATGCATGTCAAGATGAAATCTCTGTCTGGGTTTGTTTAATGTGGTTGCCGATGTGAAATTAATGGGAACGGTGCAGATGGATACGGAATGCCACTGGACCACGCGTAGCGTGATATTTAATTAGCATGCACAATATGAAACAAACGTGAATGGTGTTTTCTTTTTGTCTAATATGATTAGAATCATTTACTTTCGTCGGCATGTGGTTTGAGCCAATTACAGGTGGCTTAGCCATAGGAATGAGAAGGACGTGGTTGAATGTGACAGCAAAAATCCAACTTGGAAATTTGCTATAGATATCTAGTGTACTTTGTTGAACCCTTTTTGTTGAGACAGATAAAACTTGGATTACTTAGTTCATAAGAAAAGAAAGAATCAAATCCACGATGTTAAGTAAAGAAAAGTCATATCCACCAATTTTACAGTTACATTATGTAACTGAAAGTCATAAGATTCAGAACCACTGTTTCACTTTTTCACCAATGGAGCAGTAGAACAACCTGGCAACTTGCCTATGCAGAGTCCAGATAAATGCTGTTTAAAAAGAGTCGAGACATTAGCAATTACAAAAATCTGTATGGAACGTTTTGGTTATCCTTATCGCCTTTTCCTCTCGAATAATTGATGATATCATGCCATGTACCCATGGATCTCCAATAACTATAGTCCCTGTTCCCAAGCTTAGTTCTTATGTTGGTCATTTCATTTGAGGTAATTCATTATCTATTACCTTCCTACTGTGAGCGTTAACCTCGTCCACAATACTTCCTTTGTCTGTACAAACAACCTCTTATAAAAGCCAATAACATGACAAATCTGTAAATCACTAAATCTGCATAGTTGTTGGTATTTTCAGATGTAGAGATTGACCATAATTCATCTCTGATCACTAGAAGTGTACATCTATGATCTCAATTTGTCTATTAATGAGTTGGGTTAAAGGCTTAAAGCTTTGAAGGAGTGGAAATGCCTACATTTTCCGTAACACCTGAATCTTTTGGCGATATTTTTGGTGAATAAAATTCTGCTTGGTATTGGATCCTAAAGGTCTTCAGAGATATTAGTGATACACCAAAGGGTTCCAGGGTGGGTTAGGTCGTAGACCATGTAAAAAATACACCCTTTGGCAGTTAGGCTTCATTGAACATATATGGAGGTTTGCAAGAGTTGGTATGGTTAGTGTATGAAAGTTAACTGTTCGCAAGGCAGTTTTTCACGTGGGGCCATGTGTATGGCCGGCGCCGCAAGGATCAGGTGCAGCCGGCCCTAGCACCAGTTTAGGCATCCTTTTTAATCAAATTAGGAAGGATTAATATAGGAAGTTTATATTTGGTAAGAGTGCACTAGGAAAGGATAATACCTTCCAAGTTAGTTTGTATTGCATTAGGAAAGGATAATACCTTTCAAGTTAGTTTGTATCCCTTTATATATGCAGCATATGCAATCAATGGAAAATCAACAAAGGATTGGGAGTTACGCAATCCCCTTTGTGCCATCCCTACTGGTTCCGTGCGCACTGTTCATCCACACCATCCTCCCCCTGTTCACTGTTGGCGGCTAGGGTTCCTCCTGGTCACCGCCCACCACGGCGTCCCAACGCAATCCTCATCCTCCTGAATTGATTCCTCTCTTCCACCTTCGCTCCCAGTGCTCATCACCTGACATCTTGGTATCAGAGCCAACCGTTGCTCCTTCCACCATGTCGAGCAACGGTGGTAATGAGGATTTCCAACAGATGATGCGCCAATTCGCCGATGATACGACAAAATCTCTTGCTAGTATCAATGATCAATTTGCTCGCCATGCCGGTTTGATCGAAACCAACATCAACCGGCTAGCCCGGCATGATCATCGCCTAGCACGCATAGAGGGATAGCCCTCCAGTGAGGAGGGCAGAGAAGAGGGCGAGACTGCCGCACGGCCGGGGGCCATTGACGAGTTGCCGCTGAGTCAGCACTATTCCAGCGAGGGTTCGGGTGTCGCCCCCGCGGCGCTTCCTCCTCGCCTGCCGCCGCCGCATCTTCCTTCCCCGGGTACCGGCCACCAAAGGAACCCGCCGCGCTACGTCAAACTCAATTTTCTGACCTTGACGGCAAGGAGGATCCACTGCCTTGGGTCAACCGCTGCGAACAATTTTTTCGCGCTCAGCAGACGCCCATGGATGATAGGGTGTGGCTCGCAACATATCACATGTCAGGCGTAGCACACCTATGGTACATGCGGGTGGAACGCATGGACGGGATGCCTAACTGGCGGCACTTGACCGACTTGGTTCATCGTCGGTTTGGAGCGCCCACACGCCACAACCATTGGGCGATCGACGAAAGCATTCGGTACCACCTCGATGGCCGATTTCACCGAAAAGTTTCGAACTCGCTGCCGCTCATGCCACCACCTTGACGAGGAACAACAAGTAATGCTCTTCACAGCTGGGCTGGGTGAGCCCCTGCAGACACACGTCAAGCTGCAGCTGCCGAACAACCTGGAGGTCGCCATGGACCTCGCCAGAGCATACGAACGCCTACTCCTGTTACCCCAGGCCCTGACATCCTCCCCGACACCCCCAGAGCCGCCAGCACCAGGCCGTTCATGCCACAGACAGTAGCGCCCGGGGGGACGGCGTCCGGCATCGGCTCGACGGCATCCTCCACGACCACCACGGGCGTATCAGGCTCGGTGAAGCCGTTCAGGCGGCTCACACCGACCGAGATGGAGGAGCACCACAGCAAGGGCCTCTGCTACAACTGCGATGAGAAGTTCGTACCAGACCACCAGTGTTTCTGCAAGCGTCTGTTTCTATTGCAGGTTGAACTCGACGAGGAAGATGCCGAAGAGGTGGGCGAGGATGCCACAATATCCCTCCTCGCTCTCACCGGGATCCGCAAAGCTCAAATGATACAGCTCCCAGTGCTTATTAACGACGTTCAGTTAATGGCTCTCATCGACTCGGGCTCCACGCACGGGCCTCTCCGTGGCGGTGGCCAACGGCGACAAGATTACCAGTGGCGGCGTGTGTGCTACGCGACCCCTATCTCCATCGACCACGAGCACTTCGTCCTCGACCTTCTCACTATTATGCTGGGCGGATTCGACATCGTCCTCGGGGTCCAGTGGCTGCGCTCTCTGGGTCCAATCACATGGGATTTCAGTAGCCTGACGATGTGCCTCCACCACCAGGACCGCGCGGTCATGTGGCACGGCGTGGCGTCGGCCCAACCATATCGGTCAAGAAGAAGGACGGCTCTTGGCGTTTCTGGAGCAGCAATGCGATGCTATGTTGGCACAGGGCACCATTCGGCGCAGCAGCTCTACCTTTTCCGCGCCTGTGCTTTTGGTCAAGAAGAAGGACGGCTCTTGGCGTTTCTGCGTAGACTACCGCACATTGAATGACAAAACCATCAAGGACAAATTTCCAATTCCGGTGGTCGAGGAGCTTTTGGATGAACTCCGGGGAGCGCGGTTCTTCACCAAGCTGGACCTCGGCTCGGGCTATCACCAAGTCCGGATGGCCCCAGAAGATGTGGAGAATACGGCCTTTTGGACTCATTAGGGCTTATTTGAGTTCTTGGTCATGGATTTCGGATTGAACAATGCGCCAGCGACATTCCAGGCCCTCATGAAACTCATGGACGGATCATCTACGGCATGTTCGAGCGGTGCTCCATTGTCTCCAACAACAGCAACTCTTTCTGAAGAAATCGAAGTGCCTATTTGGCGATACGTTAGTGACGTACCTCGGCCATGTCATCCGGGCCGAGGGCGTCACCATGGACCCATCCCAGGTGGACGGCGTCATGGACTGGCCGCGTCCCCAGTCCGTACGCGCCCTCCGCGGCTTCCTCGGGTTGGCGGGCTATTACCGACGTTTCATCAAGGACTACGGCACCATTGCAATGCCCCTGACGCACCTCCTTCACAAGGAGGGGTTCTCATGGTCCGAGGAGGCCACCTCGGCATTCGCGACGCTCAAAGGCGCCTTGTCCGCGGCACCCGTGCTCCAGTTGCCAAATTTCGACGCCCCATTTGTGGTCGAATGTGATGCTTCAGGCACGGGGTTCGGAGCTGTGCTTCACCAAGACGCGGGCACCATTGCCTTCTTCAGACGATCGCTTGCCGCCCGCCATTGCCGCCTCTTCTATACGGTCGGGTTATTCCAACACCGGCCAAGGTGCTCCACGCCCGCTTGTCTCGGGGTAAGTGGCAAATTCTGGTTCAATGGGAGGGACTTCCTGCTGCTAACGCATCATGGGAAGATGTGATTGCTTTCAGGGCATCGTATCCCTCTTTTTAGCTCGAGGACGAGCTGTTCGTCAATGGGGGGAGAGATGTCACGTGGGGCCATATGTATGGCTGGCGCCGCAAGGATCAGGCGCAGCCGGCCCTAGCACTAGTTTAGGCATCCTTGTTAATCAAATTAGGAAGTTGCAATTAGGAAGGATTAACATAGAAAGTTTATATTTGGTAAGAGTGCACTAGGAAAGGATAATACCTTTCAAGTTAGTTTGTATTGCATTAGGAAAGGATAATACCTTCCAAGTTAGTTTGTATCCCTTTATATATGCAACATATGCAATCAATGGAAAATCAGCAAAGGATTGGGAGTTACCCAATGCCCTTTGCGCCATCCCTACTGTTCTCGTGTGCACTGTTCATTTGCGCCATCCTTCCCCCCGTTCACTGCCGACGGCTAGGGTTCCTCCTGGCCGCTGCCCACCATGGCGTCCCGACGCAATCCTCATCCTCCTGAATTGATTCTTCCCTTTCGCATTCGCTCCCAGTGCTCATCACCTGACACAGTTATGGATCAAAGTAAATTACGTGCTGGGCCACATTGCATAGAAAATACAGGGGTTGTTTGGTTTGCTACCAAAATTTGGTAACGCCCACGAAAAGTTTGTAACACCAATGAAATCCAATGTCGTACGTGGGCAATCCGAGAGCGAGGAAATCCCTCACCAAAATTTTGGTAATGCCAAAATTTGACTTGGATGCAATCCAAACAACGCTCTTTTTGCTAATATTTGGTTTTGGCTACGCCAAAATTTTGGCTTGGCTCATTTTGGTCATCAACCAAATAACCCTACAGTTCTTAGCAATTTGTTTTGCAGGAAATTAGTTTTTTTTCTTCAGAAAAATGGTATACACCCGAATTTCACTTTGAAACTATGCAAGATGAAGTTTACATTTTATTCTTGTCTTTAGCAATGACAATTTTCCTTATGGACAGAGAATACAATAATATATTGTGATCTGATTGTTCATGATTGATTTTGCAGGATCCTGTCATTAGACCTCTGCGAGATTTAGATTCTGAGACATTACAGACAGTAATACCAGATATTCCGTTATGGGTGAAGAGTCCAGACTATGAACGGGTGGGTACTCGGTAAATTACTGTTCCAATTATTTATTAATTATTGCTTTAAGCCCCACAATTTGGTGGGTCCTAATTATGGCTAATCCACAACCGCAACATATTTAAACTCAATAGATAAGAAAGGATCCTCAACCATAAAAACGACTTTCATTAAGATAAACTCAATAGTATGTACTGTTCATATGTGAACAGTAGCCCGGTCCATGACAGCTACACTGTGCAATTGTGCGGGCTAAAAAATCCAGTTAAACCAATAATTTATGACCAATATAGGTTTTTTTTCCCGTTTCAGAGAGCTTTCTCTCTCTCTCTTCTTGTTGCCCTAAACTCTTTCTCCATTCTTAATATATTTGGCCCGGAAATCTTCCAACCGGCCCGTTGAAAAAAAAATTCTCCATTGGAAGGAGGCAATTATTATGTGAGGGTTGGCATGTCATGGATTTGTTGTTTTGCATTGATGACAGCTTGCAATCTTGTCTGGGTTATCGAGATACCATTCATGGAAGTTATCTTGTGTAATGTATAGAGTGGTAGTTCATTACTTCATATGTTCACGATATATGCCACCTTGGTATTAATCAAGACAAACTTTGCCAGTGACCACCAATATATGCGAAAGTATCTAGACGGGGAACATAAAAATGATTTCAATTGATTTGTTATTAAAAATACTTACCTTGGAGGCTGTACCAATGTCTAAGTTGACACATATTAATAAATGGAGGGACTTTTGTTGCCTGGTTTTTCCTGCAAAATTTCCTGTACCTGATTGATGGGGCATTTAGAATCTACATGAATATCTGCTTGCTGGTAAGTATGACAAGGTGCTGTTGCATGCCAATGTGAGTAGATGGTAATGAGATTTTCTCCACAGTTTCATGGACTATGAACAATGGAGATTTCATCCTCAAATCTCAGCAGTCGATCTGGCAATTATTTATTGATCCATCTTTCTTTTCAGAGAATTCTTTGTTTTTAAACGCAGTGTAGCCCCACCTAATATGGATACTGTGTCCTCGGTACCAAATCCTATTCATTATCATAGTTTATGATAGGAACTAATCCCTGTTAGCTAAGTGATCTGGTTATCAGTTCCTATAGATTTGGTTAAATGCTATGTAACCAAGTTCTCGAGGTGACTAGATTGGAGTCTAGGGAAACATTTAATGCACAAAGGGGATGATTTTACACCATTTCGTTGTTTTGCAGGTTGACTGGATGAACAAGTTTCTTCTTGATATGTGGCCTTTCCTGGATAAGGTTTTTTCAACTTTCATATGGCCTATTTGGTACAAGTTTTAGTGTGTTACTGCTTGATCATTTTTGTTTTGTATAAAGTTTAGCTAGAAGTATGACTAGCCTAAAGAAAGTTATTTTGCTTCGTTGATCATAGGCAATATGCAACACAATAAGAAGTGCAACAAAGCCAATATTTGATCAATATATTGGACAATATGGTATAGAATCAATTGAATTCGGACACTTAACACTCGGGGCTCTTCCACCTACATTCCAAGGTATGTAATTCTCTTAGAGCACTTACTTTCCTGGTGTAATTTATTCTGTGAGGCAGCAACGCTGCCTCCTACTCTCCTCAAAATGATGATTATCATTACTACATAAAAATACGATGTTTTTCCCTTCTCAGACAACTCAAGTCTACGATATGAATAGGTTAAATTGATACATCATTTCAAAATATATAGTTTAAAGTCCATTCCCTCAATCCACTTTCGTTTAAGTGACCGGATCGGCCTTGTTGCCAACCTTCACCTGGTCTTACATAAGACTGCTTAAGAATTTTTTAAAGGAAATGGTTGGTTACGAAATTAAAGTGAAACTTAATTGCTCTTATAATTTAAAGCTGGGGTTTTTATTCCATACTTTTACTGTCATGCAATGCTGTGAACTGCAATGCAAAAGAATTTTTATTTTACTTGGGTTCAAAGTATTCTTAAAGGCTTATCATCTTTCTTTTCATACTTCACATGTTTCATCTTAAGATATTTCCCCTTATTTTCCTTGTTTAAACAAACAGGAGTTAAAGTTTATGAAATGCAAGAAAAAGAATTGATAATTGAGCCAGTGATTCGGTGGGCTAGCATAGCAAATGTAATTGTGAACGTGAAGGTGCATTCTTTCAATGTGTCTGCTCAGGTTAGCTTTGTCCCTGACTGCATTATACAGACAACACTTAGTAGTCCTCTGACGTGATCATATTGCTATTCTCAGCTTTTAGATTCACATATAATGCTGACACCCCGTGTGACTCTGAAGCCGCTTGTGCCAAGCTTTCCCTGCTTTGCGAACTTGTGTGTTTCACTAATGGAGAAGGTATAGATCTGTTTCTTTAGTGTGCACGTAATTTCACTAGAATACTAACTCAAGTTTTGTAATTACAAAGCCACATGTCGACTTTGGATTCAAACTGCTGGGTGGAGATGTAATGGCAATTCCTGGCCTGTATCGGTTTGTCCAGGTAATTGCTCTTCTTCCCTCTTACATAATCTTACCAGAGTGGACAATGAACTAAAAACTTCCCAAATAAACTCCGAGAACTTTCATAATTCCTGTCTCATTATTATCGGTATACCATATACTATGTTCTTTCTGGACTTACTAGCCGCCTCTTTTCTCTGTAACACAGGAACAAATATCAAATCAAATTTCAATTCTGTATCACTGGCCTAAGGTTCTACAAATTCCTATTTTAGATGGAGCAAGGTGAAATTCTTCACTAATGATATCCAAACAAGTATCAACTTGTAGCTTAAGTGTTGATTTATGGGTCACAATTGGGAGTTGCTGGATGAGTTTCTTCCAACTTCACGTATCAAGTTGCATATGACTACCTTCTTCCACAATAAGATAAATATGAATTCAATCCCTCTTGATAATCTTCCGTTACATACATATGATGTCATCTTATCCCACATGTGATTTTTTTAGACATATCCTACACATATTTCCGAAGTAAGATTCTCTCAGGAGGTGAGAAGTTAAGCATCAAAACTGTTAAGAAATAGCAATCCTTGAGCCCTGCTTAAAGGCGATGCACTTCTCATTGATCAAGGAAGGAAATGGGCAAAAGATATATTTCTGCTTTGTTGAGTCAAAAGAAAATTATATTGCTAGTTATATTGATGCATACAGCTGAAACAAAACCTTATTTTTGTTCTGGATATTCTTCAATTTGATTCGAACTTTAACATTGATTATTGATATGGGTCATGTTGCAGTGGTGCTACAATGCATACAGCTGAAACAAAACCTTATTTTTGTTCTGGATATTCTTCAATTTGATTCGAACTTTAACATTGATTATTGATATGGATCATGTTGCAGCGGTGCTACAAAGAAACCAGTTGGAATTTTGCACGTAAAGGTAATTCGAGCCATGAATCTTCTCAAGATGGACTTGCTTGGAAAATCTGATCCCTATGTCAAGCTCCGGCTGAGTGGTGAGAGACTGCCCTCAAAGAAAACCTCGGTTAAGATGAGCAACCTGAATCCTGAATGGAATGAACACTTCAAACTCATAGTCAAGGATCCTGCTACACAAGTCCTTGAGCTCCACCTGTTTGATTGGGAAAAGGTTTAGCTTGCTGTTTGTTTTTCTTAAACCCTCATACGCTAGTCGCTACAGCAGAAGACTCTTGTTGTCTGGTCATTTCTTTTCCTGCTTTGCATTGGATGGAGATAACAAACCAGTTCTTCTGTTCTAACTGCGCAGGTTAAAATGCATGATAAATTGGGTATGCAAGTAATTCCCCTCCGCTTGCTTACTCCTCACGAGAGCAAGTTGTTCACACTTGACCTTCTTAGAAGCATGAACCCAAATGATCCACATAACAAGAAGAATAGAGGAAAGCTCGTTGTCGAGTTGACATTTGATCCATTCAGAGATGACAATAGCAGGACTGGTGTGATTTCAGATGGTGATGAAGGCAATGTCAGCGTACGAAGGGACGTCTCATCCGGTGGTGGGGTGCTGTTGGTTTCAGTAGAAAATGCAGAAGATGTTGAAGGGAAGCGTCACACTAATCCGTATGCTGTGGTTCTTTTTAGGGGAGAAAGGAAGGAAACTAAGGTTAGTTTTAATTCTATTGCTTTCATGACTATTTCATTTTATTTCCAGAATTAGGATTGTGAAACATAGCAAGGTTGCCTTCTTAATTTCAACCATATCTGACTTGTTTTGCATGTTGTAAAGTAATATTTTTCTCACAAGGTTAGGTTACCATGATAATTTATCTTCTTCATACTTCCTTTACCTTTCGTAGGTCATTGTTGCCATTTTACTAATTAGGTGAATTGACTGCATTAGTTGCTGCCCCAGAGCAAGTAGGTACCTTTACTAGTACTTGGTAAGGTTAAAAAAACATCCAGTTCTTTAACCAAAAGTGACTGCCAATTCATTTAGCCAAAAATACTGTGTCATTATCTACAGCTGAATGGGAGCAGGGTTATTATATTTGGGACTAGCACTGCAGATTAACTTGCAAAAAATTGATCTGTCAAATTTATTCACCAGGTCTGAATTGAGAAATGGTAACGTCCAGAGTAGGTTGTAGAGTAAGTTCACTTTCATGAACAAATGTCCAGGTTCTTGCCCTGCTAGGCTGCTGAGTGCTGACAGTTCAGTGAAAAACTGCATCAATAAAGTTGCTAGCAGTGACTTGTCTGTGCAATTTGAAGTAGAGAGCTGATCCAGAATTTCTGTCATGACGATACCTGCTCCTGTTTTCATACAAAGACATGTCAATTATACAGTCTAGTTCATTCTAGTAAGAGTGTTGTCTTCTGAATAGAAAAACCTGCAGCATGATCCCATCAACGGTGACAAAAGAACTGGAACAGTACTTGGAGTTGATTAAACTGCAATACACGAGATGTTGCATATTGCTTCATGTCTCATGCAAACAAACTAATATTGACGCTCTCTGAACCTAAAATCCTGAGCTTCAGAAACCAAACCCACTGATATGCAGTCCAGCTACCAAAATCCGTGCTGCATGAACCGCAAATTCATGGTTGTATGTGCCTTGCAGGTAATCAGGAAAACAAGGGATCCAAGATGGAATGAGGAGTTCCAGTTCATGGTAGACGAGGCTCCCATGGATGATAAGATCCACATCGAAGTTAGAAGCCAACGCCGCGGGCTTCCCTTCCACAATAAGGTCAATCATGCTTGTTACTTGCAGAGTTGCAGGTTGCAACAGCTTTTCTTTTCGTGACCATCATGCCTCTGTCAATCTTTCAGGAATCACTGGGGCATGTTGACATAAATCTAGTGGATGTTGTGAACAATGGTCGGATCAACCAGCAATACCACCTCATCAACTCGAGAAACGGGACGATACACGTCGAAATCAAATGGAGCACTGTGTGATTCCGTGCACAGTCTCCATACTCCTTGTGGACCTGTATGTTGTAACTTTAGCCCCTATATGTTTTTGCTCGTTTTGGTGCCTTCAGCGTGTTGTAACATCAATGAACAGCGCTGATAGTCGCGTGGCTTGTTTGTAACATAAAAGCGCTGCCTTTATTTCACTGCTTGGGTTACATTTTGTCACGCGGCATCTTTAAGCTTTTGGTTGCATGTATAGCATGAGTGGCACAGATTTCTTTTATGGAGTACAATAAAATGTAGCCGTGGAACCTGTCGGCCTGGCTAATGGAAACTCCAAGAGTGCCCTGCTCGCCAACCGCTGGTTAGTCCGATGGTGTGGCACCCAGATGTTGATTTCCCATGATTTGATCCCGTGAACTCCTGTGTCGGCGGCGATTGAGTTAGAGGTCCTGGAACGCAGAAATTTCGCAAAAAAATCCCATACGAATTTCGCAGGATTAGTACAATTTCTCCAAAATTCCTACGAAAATCCTCCCAAAAGGCCGAGACGCCTCCTGCTCCAGGTGTTTCCAATCACACCACATGTCGGAGCCGGAGCCTGTGGACGCGCAGGAACGGAACATGCAACGGTTGATACGCTATCTGTAAGTCTGAACACCGCTGATGCGTTCTGGCCAAAGCTGCCCGCCTCGGTACTCCTCACCTGGCAGCCACCACCACACCAGTGACCAGTTCTCTCCAGCACCCGCGCGCGCGCGCTGCCTGCCATGCCATGCCAATGCCAATGCCATAGATCGAGCTGATGAGCGCTGGTGCGGGGCACGCGGCGCTTTTCCAAGATTCCTGCGTGTTTTGGCGTCGCCGCGCCCATAAATTTCCGGAGCTGCAGCCTTCCGTTTAATTCCGTCCTGCTTGCGTACCTGGCTGGATCTGTATCATTACTGTATATTAATTCCGTCGTGCTTGTGTACCTGGCCAGATCCGTATCCTATGTATTACTGTATATCGTGGCACTGTAGCACATACCGTAGAAAAGCCATGCTACGCGCTGCAGATCTTGCAATCATACAAACAGTATTCTATTGTGGTACTGTAGTACATACCGTAGCAAACATTGTATATCTGGATAGATTCATTTCCACGTTTCCACTTGCCGCGTCAAAATGCACGGTCGAGGCAGTTGCTCGTGGACTGCAATTTGCATTTGGGTGGATTGATTGGTGCTATGAGTGCGCCTATAAACGAGTTTTAGCTATCGACGTTTTAACTGACAGATCGGACCAAGAGTTTCACAGGGAGTCAGGCATAGGGCCGGAAACAAGCCGAGCTGAGCCTGCCGTTTCAAGAACGAGCCAAAAGGTTGGCTCGGCTCGGCAGTAGGTTTGAGCTAGCTCGCGAGCCAATGTACGTATGCTCGTACAGACAATGATGATCTAGATTGACGCTGACCACAATTTATACTCTAATTACACGGTGCTCATGAAGATACATAGATCAAAATCAATTCTTGTATCCTCGTCAAGAACAACTGAACTGACAAAGACTACCAAAGAAAGAAGTCAAAGCAAATCATTCATGCACAAGAATGCATCCACAGAGGAAATTCTCGTATCACCGGACATACAGTGGATCCATTCATCACGAACATAGAGAATTCACAGAAGTAATCAAGAAATTACCGGTCTACCTTTGACCTCACACACATAATAAAAAACAAACACTCCTACATCAGAGAACACATTTGATTGAATAGCTTGTCAGAAAGTAGAGATCTTTCTGGCCGAATGCACGCACTCAACATTTGATCGAGAAAAGCAAACATATAACATATTCAATCAAAGATTAGAGACCACAGAGGGATTCAAGAACCTCACCAATCGCACTCTAGATTGATCGTGTATGAATACCTTGAAGAATTCTTTGATGACGATTTTGGCCTCCCCCTCCTTCTCCTTCTCCTTCCCCTTCCCGTTCTCGTTCTCCCTCACCACCATGGTCGTCTTGCTCTCCTTCTGTTGCTGCTCCCGCCGCCTGCTTGTTAGCACGCACGTACCCATGACTTTTCATGGTACTGTTTACGTAGTCAAGCCACGTCCTTCTCTTACGGTTATGATCCACCTTTGTACCATGTGTTTGTTTAGTGCGTGTGAGTGCACTGTTGTGCCTTGTATACATGTATAAATACCTGTGATCAATACAAGTCAAGTGTGTTGGATCAATTCTCTCTTCTACATGGTATCAGACGCTCACCGTTCTTGAGAACTTTGAGCCACCCTCTTTCGCTACCCTCTCCTCCACCTCCCCTTCCTTTTCGGATCTCTACCATGAGTCCACCGGACACCTCTCTATCGGTTGACAACTCCACCTCCGAAGTGCTCCACTCCGACCCTCTGGCGCGGCAGGCACACCCTCCTACGCTGTCGCTCCCCAGCCCATGGCGCCGGCAGTCACCTCGGACATGCTACAGATGGTCAACATCAAGAAGCACGTGCCGGTAGTCCTGGATATGAAGGCTTCAAACTACATTGTAACGCCCCGACCCAGGCCACCCGAGAGGTCCTCCAAGACCACCCAGAGGTCCTCCAAGACCTCTCGGAAGGTCCTTCAAGACCACCCGGATGTCCCCAAGGTGGACTCGAGACAACCACGAGATGACCCCAAGTGCCACGACCCGACCCAGGGGTGGTCGAGAGACCGAACCCGAGGAGGTCGTGGAACCAGAGGGGACCCAAAGACCTCCCACGACCAGGCCCGAGGGTGGTCGTGGAGGGGTGGGATCACCCCAAAGACCTCCCGCGACTAGACCCGAGGGTTGTCGTGGGGAGCGGGGATCACCTCATGATCCTCTGTGTGAACCGAGCTAGTCCCAAGGATCAATGGCTAGCTCTTCACAGCATACAACAGTGGTAATATACATCAAACACAAGCTTTATTAACAACAGAGTTGATTACAAAGGGGAGGCTTACAAGCCTGCAAACAAAATACAGCGGAAGATAAATAAGTAGACCACCCGATACACCACAGGCAATCGGCTGGAGGGCGCATCCTAATTGGCCAGGACCTCTAGGTCCACTGCGAAGATCTCCTCAAGCTTTCTTTTCCTGCTCAATAAGAATATCAAGCAAGAGTGAGCACAACAACCGTGTTTGCAAGTTACACCCGTCAAATAACAGAATGACATGCATAAATGGATATCTCAAAGGAAGGCTTAATATAGTTGATTTGCATAAAGCCAAGTTTCATTTAAATACAACTACTAAGTTCCAAGGCAGTTAACAATAATTAAAATTCATTTTCTAAATCTCAGTTTTCAGTTGGATAACATTCATCACAAAGTGGTGAAGGATACCCTCCTATCACAAGGCTCCCTGCCGAACCCATTTGGACAAGATCCAAAACCATTTGACAAACCATTTTGAAACAAAATTGAGATCTAACTTTGAGTGGCTTTGCTAGCATGTCCATGACTGTGGACGCGGCTATTCGAATAGATTTACACTCTACAGAGGTGTACAGTTTTACCCACATGAGATAATCCACTTATACTGTCCGCTTACATACTTCCGAAGGTGTGTGACTAAGGGATTACCACAAGGCCTTTACAATGCTCCATTCCACCGTAGCCCCTCCTCGCTAAGGTTTCGCCTCATTTGGATAGAAACCCGCAGGATCTGGGTCCCCTCTTGCGCCAGGTGGGACTTACATAGTCGTAACATGATAGCCCACCGCATCAGAAGGAACAACCACAATGGAACGTTTCAAATTAGTTGGCCAGGTCTTGCCCACTCAAGACATGTGGTTGCACGGGGTGGCTAGCAAGATGCGGCTCTCAGACCGGTCCTTAACTAACCTGGGTGACCACCACAAACCCTGGGCCTCAACCTTACCCAGGTTGAACCCGTGCATAAACATGCACCAGCCAACAAACCAATTCGCCCAAGTCCAAACCCATTTTCCACTTCTTTGCTTTTCAAACACATTTACAAATCTCCATGACAACCCAATGTCATGGCTGAGCTTTTAAAATATTTAGACAACATTGGTCATTTGGCAGTAAAACTCCTAAACCAAGATTTTGGTCTAAGCATGACTAAGCATCAAATTTTTGCAATACATGCTAGTTCATACTAAGGTACCAACTAGCTTTTACTACGGTGACAAGGGGTGATTGATTCAGTAATCAAGATTGGTTGTACAATGGATTTAGGAGTAACTACAAAGTTAAAACATAGATTGAAATACTTGAATTGAAATAAGCATGCAGTAATACTTGAAACAGAACATAGATAATTTGAGATAATGGGTGCAACATGGTCAAGGGTGTAACTTGCTTGGACCGAAAGCTTGAGGAACTAATTGGGAGAACTCGGGCTCCCCGAAGAGTCGCAATCTACACGAGACAAAGCAAAGCAAAATCAAATAACAACCAATAAGATCCAAATGAACTCCAAACAAACCCAAATAGCAAAGAACAGAACAAAAAGAACTAAGAAGGGGCTCTCAGGAGGAGTTCCAACGGAAAGGAGGAGGTCCACGGGAGGGTGGTCTTTGCAAATGACCTTCGGTCATTTGCAAAGAAGCTAGCAAAGACCAAAATGGTAGTCTTTGCAAAAGATCAAGGAAGGTGGTCTTTGCAAAAGACCAAAAGGGCGGCAAAGACCAAGAAGGTGGTCTTTGCAAAAAGGGAGGTCCTGAGAGGGTCCCGAGAGGGCAAAAGGGAGGTCTTAGAGGAGGAGGTCCAGAGGAGGAGCCAAGAGGGTTGTCTCTGCAAGAAGACCAAGAGGGTCGTCTTTGCAAAAAGACCAAGACAGTCATCTTTGCAAAGAGGAGATCCTCGGGAGATCCAAAGGAGGAGGTCCAGCAAGGCTACAACTACGAGAGGTGGTCGTACAAGGAATGCAAAAAGGATATGGGCACTTAACGTGGTCGTATGAAACTAAGGAAAAGAACAAGGCACAGAGATGCTCACCAAGGCTGAGAGGGAGGTAGAAAAGGAGGGGGAGGTGGTCGAGGGCTCGGTGACGACGGTTGAAGGTGACGCTGGCGCTCCAGCGAACCCCTACGGCGACGAAGTGGCGGCGCCAACTCTAGTGATCTCCTTGTTGATGAGGAGGCGACGGCACCGCCTCAACGGATTTCTTGGTGATGCTTCAAGCACAGAGCAAGAAGGAAAAGAGCTGGAGAGCTAAGTGGCCAAAGGTGAGGAAAGGAGGGTTGCTCAGGCTATTTATAGCCAAGGAAGAAGGAAAGGGAGTCACTGAGAGACTTAGTGACCCACAAGTCAAAGGCAGGTGAAGGATAAGACAAGGTATGGCCTGAAAAGAAGGAAAAGATGGGGCAGGTAAAGGAAAAGACAGAAAGGGGAACACACGGTACCACAAAGAAGGATCGCATTCAATGCGCATGCACTTCACGTAGTAAGGAGAAGGAGGAACAGTGGTGACAGGTGGGACCAGTCAACTACACGGGTGAGGTGGTCAAACCAATAGGGTGGTTATGACCAAAGGAGGTCATGGCAAAACGATAAAAGAGGAGGAGGTCGCGGCCTCAAGGGGAGGTCGTGGCTAAAGGACAAAAGAGAGGAGGTCGCGGCCTTAAGGGAGATCGTGGCTAAAGGACAAAAGAGAGGAGGTCGCGCTAAAGGACAAAGAGAGGAGGTCGCGCCTCAAGGGAGGTCGCGCTAAAGACAAAGAGAGAAGTCGCGACCTCAAGGGAGGTCATGAAGAGGGAGGTCCCCACAAGGGGTGGTCATGACCGGGAGGGTGGTTTTCACAAAAGACCACAAGGGTGGTCTCTGCAAAAGACCAGAGGTTGGGAGGACAAAGAGGTCTGAGGAAATCCTGCAAAGGTGGTCTTTACAAATAGACCACGAGGTCCTAAAGAGAAGGAGGTCAAAAGGGCAAGGGAAAGGCACAGTGAAACAGAGCTGTATGATTCAGATTGGGTGGCTCAAAAAGGATGGGATGTTCGGACTAGCCGAACGTGCCCCAAGATCAGGCCGTCCAATGCAGATTGGACGGTTCCAAACGAAGGCGCGGAGCTAAGCCGCGTGGGGAGGTTTTTAGACTAGAAGGAGGTCTAAGCCACAGAGAGGTCTGGGCCCTTAGATCCAAACAAAGGGAGGTCCAGACGGAGGGGTTTCAAAGGGAGAGGGATCCAACGGAGGAGATCCACAGAAAGTGGTTCAAAGGAGGTCTTGACGATCAGGATGAACTCAAAGGAGATCCTGACGGTCAAGAGGAGATCAAGGAGGTCTCAACGGTCAAGGTGAACTCAAAGGAGATTTTGACGGTTAAGAGGAGCTCAAGGAGATCTCGATGGTCAAGACCAACACAGGGGAGGTCTCCACGGTCAAGATGGAACCAAAGGAGATCTCGACGGTCAAGACCAACACGGGGGAGGTCTCAACGGTCAAGATGAAGCCAAAGGAGATCTCGACGGTCAAGACCAACACAGGGGAGATCTCAACGGTCAAGATGGAACCAAAGTAGATCTCGACGGTCAAGACCAACACAGGAGAGGTCTCCACGGTCAAGATGGAACCAAAGGAGATCTCGACGGTCAACGGGGGAGGTCTCAACAGTCAAGATGAAGCCAAAGGAGATCTCGACAGTCAAGACCAACACAGGGGAGGTCTCAACGGTCAAGATGGAACCAAAGGAGATTTCGACGGTCAAGACCAACACAGGGGAGGTCTCCACGGTCAAGATGGAACCAAAGGAGATCTCGACGGTCAGGATGAACCCGAGGAGGTCCTGACGGCCAAGATGAAGGGCCAAGGAGGTCCTAACGGACCTAGGGAGGTCCAAAAGGACACAGGGAGGTCCAAAGGGATACAGTGAGATCCAATTGAACACAAGGAAGGTCCAATTGAACACAGAGAGGTTCAGATGAACATAGAGATGTCCAAATGAACACAGAGAGGATTCCAATGAACACATAGAGGTCCAAAGGAACACAAAGGAGATTTAAGTGAAAAAGGAGGTTGGGACCGAAAGGAGGTCTAAACCACAGAGAGATCCAAACCAACAAAGAGGAGGTCTGAACCACAAAGAGATTCAAACCAACAAAGAGGTCTGGACTAAAGAAAATCCAAACAAAAGAAACGAGGGGAGGTCTTAGACAAGGAGGGAGGTCTGAATCACAAAGAGATTCAAACCAACAAAGAGGAGATTTAGACACAAGGGAAGTCTAAATACAAGAGAGGTCTAGACACACAGGAGGGTTCTAGACACCAGGAGATCTGGACATTAAGGAATGCCCAAACAAGAGGGAGGTCTGGGCATTTAAGGAATGCCCAAACAAACAAGAAAGGGGGTCTGGCCACAAAGGAAGTCTGGACACGAGGAGAGGTCCAAACTCAAGGAGGTCTGGATAGAAAGAGCAGGGCTAAGAGGAGAGTAGAACTAGCAGAGAAAGGGGGAGACAGCTCCAGGGCTCGAACAACTCCAAATAAACCAAGCTTTAGGATTAGTTGAAGTTTGGTTTAGTCATTTTAAACACCCAAATTCTGAAAATCTCAAGTTAATCTTTGAACTCTCGTCAAAACCAAATGGTTCCTTTTATTTTAAAAATTTTCAAAAAGGCTCAGAAAACCAGGGTGTTACATACATGCCCTGGCATACATTCTTTAACACCATCTTCGGCAAGTTTGCCGTCGCGTGTCACGTCGACGGCATCGAGCCCAATCACGACGACTGTGAGTGTACTCAGATCGACTTCACCATTGTCAACTGGCTTTACACCACCGTGACGCCAGCGATTCTCTCCATCATGCTCCATCCGGATGACACGGCATACATTGTTTGGACCATGCTAGAAGAGCTCTTCAACGACAAGCTCACACGCGTCGTGTACGTTGATTCTGAATTCCACAGCTTCTACTAGGGTGACCTCTCCACCACGGCGTACTACTCGCACTTGAAGACCCTCGTGGATAGCCACTGTGACCTCGAGAAGCCAGTGTTAGACCAAACCATGGTCCTTAACATGCTACAAGGTCTCGATCCAATTTTCCACCATGCAATCTCGATCCTTACTATGCAGGTCCCTTTCCCGTCGTTTCTTCGTGTGCGCACCTTCCTCCTCCTTGAGGAGCATCGCACCGACTAGACTGCCAAGCAAGCAGACGCAGCGGGCTTCCACACCGCCAGTCTGCCATGGCCGGGCACCAGCGGTGCCGTAGGGCTCCATACCGCGCTAGTGCCACAACCACCTGCCCATGGCGGCTCTTCCTCCACCCAGGGCTCCTCCTCCAAGCCCAAAGGCAAGAGGTCCTGGAAGAAGAGCGCACCCTAGATGCCACCTCCCACCCACCCTTGGAGTGGGATGTTCCAGGTGTGGCCTGCTCAGTGGCATGCCTCAGGTGAGGGCCTGCTCGGGCCACGTCCACCACCAGTGCCAACCGCGCCCATGGCACCTCATGCGTTCACGACTGCTTCCATGCCCATGGCGCAAATGACCTACGCACCTCCGTACCAGTCATCGCCCACGTGGGACCAGGCTCCTCTCATCTTGGCATTGAATCACCTGTCTCTGCAGTCATCTCCTCACAATGGAGGCGAATGGTTCATGGACACCGACACCACCTCCCATATGGCGTCTAACCCTGGTATTCTTTCTACTGTCAACCCTCTCACTCCTTCCTCATGCATTGTCGTTGGCAACGGCGACACTCTACCAATTGTTAACACTGGTCACACTTCTGTTGGGTCACGGGTAGGCTACGATAGCAACAAATCAAAATTTTCTACCATGTAAACCAGGAAGCCAAGCAAGTAGATGATCACAGATCGTTACCACCAGACGCGTAGAGCAGCGAAAGAAGGGTTGGAGTAGCCTAGTCCAACGAAGAGCGCGTCGATGTAGTGGTCGTAGTTGATTGTCTCCTCCAGCGACCTCTGCAGTTCCTCATGAAGATCGCGGATTGTCCTCAAGCGCAACAGCAACCGCAGTAGCGCCTCTACGGTATCCACACGTCCAGGGAAGGAACAACCATGTGCCGGTGTGCTAGCACCAAGTCGTACGGCAGAGCTATCTGGAAGATGGCGGCTAGGGTTTTAGTGGAACAACTCAACTCACGACTTTCGGGTGTCTCGTCTGTTACGTTCACCTCTCTTCCCAACAGCCTCATGCATCTCCTTATATAGTGCTTGTGACGGATCCTATCCGAACACGTTTGACGAATCATATCCGTACTGGTTTGTTCCAACCCGTTAAGTGTGTGACCCTGTAGGTTCGTGCGTAATCAGTTGTGACTTGGAAACCCTTTCCGACCACGAGTTGTTAGCGGTTCCTAGCAGGACATAACGATTCCCGAATACACACAAATAATATCGGACGAACCTTAGTGCAACATGATCTTCGACCAGATCCCCATCACTTATGACCAGGTCCTATCTCTATACGACCAGTTCGTATTTGGTCACGACCAGTTCATAACTCCTTACGACCAAGTTTCGACCACTCTGTGATTTCGTTCGACCAGTCCGTAACTGATCGAAGTAAGCGACCTACTCGTGTATTCTCCCTTTGCCTCACGATGTCTGGTTGAACTCCAGGTGAGATGTTGTGTCATCCATGGACTGTTCAATACTTTCTCGATCGAGTGTCGGATAACTTTACGTGGTCGAACACTTCAACCACTAGTGGCATGGCCATGCACTTTCTTTATCCGACCACAACGAGGGGCCCAGAGATATCTCTCTTGTTATGTAAGGAGGGGCAAATCCCATATCCGACCAGTCACATTCCTCCGTATGTTTCATAGCATACCCGAAAGCTACCTTTATAACTACCCAGTTACGAGTAGTGATTAGCAACCCCTAAGAGTGCTATTACACATGTAGGAAACCATACTGGTCTCAAGTCTAAGGATTATACATCATCATTGCTTGAGACCAACTAACGACACATAGAATCATAACAATCTCAATAGTGTCTTAAGGTGGGTCAATCCAACCCCATGTTCTCGAACATGTGTTGACATTATTAATTCGATATCCCTATATCCATGACCGGTGAAACATGTTCATCAATCAATACAATGTGCTGGTCGATAGATTCAATAGTGTTCCGACCATTGACATCCGACCAAGGATACATTTAGAATGACATCATATAAGTTAAGAGTTTCACCAACAAGTCACATGCTTGTTAATCTTCATAACCAATGATTCATTCAAGGAACAAGATAACACATTATCCAATATTATGAACATAATGAAATATAATCATCTCTATGATTGCCTCTAGGGCATATTTCCAACAACTTCTATCTCTAAATCTTCTACTCGTTTACATCTATGCAATATTCTTATTTCTCCTACTCTTATCAAGAATCTTGTTTTCGTTCGTTCATTTACGCGTGATAATTTTGTTTCGGTGGAATTTGACCCTTATGGTTTTTCTGTCAAGGATCTTCGAACTAGGGCGATGATTCTTCGATGTAATAGCCATGGTGATCTCTATCCACTTCTGCCGCATCGCTCCTCCACTTCACCGCAAAGTCTTCACGCATCGACCATCAACCTTTGGCATCAGCGTCTCGGCCACCTTGGGCGGGAATCTCTAGCTTACACTTTGAAGAAATTTGGTTTTTGTTTTAATAAGGCAGCGAATCACTCTTGTCATGCTTACCGATTAGGAAAGCATACACATTTGCCTTTTCAATCATCTACTACATTTATCTCTTTTCCCTTTCAATTGTTACATTGCAATGTATGGACCTCACCCGTGTAAAGCATTTCCAACAATCAATACTATCTTGTCATCTTAGATGATTTTAGTCACTATGTGTGGACGTTCCCACTACGTCTCAAGTCCAAGGTCATCCCCACTCTTCTCTCTTTCCATGCCTACGTGACCACACAATTCAAATGTCCCATTTTTCCTTCCAAACTGACAATGGCAAGGAGTTTGACAATCATGCCTCCCGTGCTTTCTTCTCTAGCAGAGGCATTATTCTACGTCTCTCGTGTCTGTATACGTCTCCCCAAAATGGCAAGGTGGAGCGTATTCTTTGCACACTCAATGATAGTGTCCGATCCCTTCTCTTCCATGCCACCGTCCCAACATCTTTTTGGGCCGAGGCACTCGCCACCGCTACGTACCTTCTAAACCGCTGGCCTTGCAAACCACATCGTCTTCTCACGCCATACGAGATTCTCTTTGGTGCACCACTGGAGTACACTCATCTCCGTGTATTTGGTTGTCTTTGCTACCCCAACTTATCAGCCACAGCCGATCATAAGCTTGCTCCGCGATCTGTAGCGTGCATCTTCCTCGGTTATTCGGTGGATCACAAAGGCTATCATTGTTACAATCTAGACACACAGCGAATCATCGTGTCATGGCACGTTTACTTTGACAAGTCTACTTTTTTGTTTCAGGAACATACTCGTACGCGTGCACCATCGTCTGCACAGGACATTGTGGAGGATTCGGTTGATTCAGAGCCATTCGTGCATGGCATATCCATGCCAACCGGTCCCATGTCTCCAGCTGATCGTGCAACTGACTCGCAGGCCACCTCCAGCTCGCCCGCAACCACTCCCGTGCCTCCATCCGAACATGCTGAACCCACTCACCTGCATGCGCCTGCCTCTCACGCACTACCGAGCCAACCCCCACAGCTGCACCCGATGGTTACGCGTTCCAGGGATGGAATCCACAAACCAAACCTAAAATATGTGCATGTTTCCATCACATCCATCTCTCCAATTCCTAAAACTGTGCACACGGCTCTCAAAGATCCAAACTGGATGTCTGCAAGGCAAGAGGAGTATGACGCATTGCTTGCCAACAAGACTTGGACGTTGGTGCCCCGTCCGCGCGGTGTCCACCTTGTCTTCAACAAATGGGTGTTCAGACACAAGCTGCGACCTGACGGCTCACTCAAGCGATACAATGCACGATGGGTGGTGCGCGGATTCTCTCAATGGCCCAGCATCAACTTCTTTAATACCTTCAGCCCCATTGTCAAGCCGACGACGATCCACACTGTACTCACCATTGTAGCTAAGCGGCGGTGGCCCGTCCACCAACTTGACGTCAAAAATGCGTTTCTCCACGGTGACTTACGCCAGCGCGTGTACTGCCAATAGCCGGCTTACTTCGTCGACACCAAGCATCCTGATCATGTGTGCCTTCTATCCAAGTCCCTCTATGGCCTCAAGCAGGCACCAAGGGCCTGGTACACGCGGTTCGCGAACTTCATCCGCACAATCGGCTTCCATACCACCCTCTCGGACACATTGCTATTCGTTTTGCGACAAGGAACTGAGATGGCCTACTTGCTACTATAGGTGGATGACATCATCCTGACAGCTTCCTCTGACAGTCTACTATGCACCATCATCGCACGTCTCCAAGCCAAGTTCTCGATGAAGGATCTGGGGCCTTTGAATTTCTTCCTCGGCATTCAGGTCACACGGTGCACCGACGGGTTCTTCCTCTCTCAGGTGCAATATGCGGAGGAGCCGCTGGAGCGGGCGTGCATGTCCAACTGCAAGCCCACATCTACACCGGTGGACACGCGCCCGAAAGTTTCAACAACTGACGGTGTACCACTCTCCGACCCTTCTGAGTACCATAGTCTCACTGGAGCTTTACAGTACCTGATGATGACACGCCCGAATCTGGCATACGCGGTGCAGCAGGTATGCCGCACATGCATGAACCTTGGGACTGTCACATGGCTCTTATCAATCGCATCTTGCGTTATGTCCGCGACACGACAACACAAGGTCTGCATCTCCGTGGCTCCGCAACCTTGGACATCGTGGTGTACTCCGACGCTGATTGGGCCGGCTGCCCCGACACGAGATGCTCTACCTCAGGCTATTGCATCTATCTTGGGGACTCCCTCATGTCATGGTCCTCAAAGCGCCAGCTCACCGTGTCACGAATGCGGTAGCGGAGTGCTGCTGGCTGCGCTAGCTACTTGGTGAACTACACTGCTCCATCACAAAGGCGATGGTGTTCTACTGCGACAACGTCTCTGCTATGTACATGGCTGCTAATCTGGTTCATCACAGGCACACAAAAGCACATCGAGCTGGATATACACTTCGTTCATGAAAAGGTGGCACTCGACGATCTACGCGCCCTCCACATCCCAACGAGTCAGCAGTTCGCCAATATCATGACAAAGGGATCGCCACTACGCCTTGAGGAGTTACGGTCAATCTTCGCATCACCGTCGGCCTGCAACGATCCTGCAGGGTGTTAGCACGCATGTACCCATGACTTTGCATGGTACTATTTACGTAGTCAAGCCACATCCTTCTCTTACGGTTATGATCCACCTTTGTAGCGTGTGTTTGTTTAGTGCATGTGAGTGCACTGTTGTGCCTTGTATACATGTATAAACACATGTGATCAATACAAGTCAAGTGTCTTGGATCAATTCTCTCTTCTACATTGCTCTCCAGCTTCTTTTGCCCCGCCATGTCTACCCCTTCCTTTACCTCTCTCCCTCTCTCTCTCTCCACACAACGCCAGAGCGGCAAAGCAGGCAGAGGAGGGAGGGGGGGGATGAGGCGGGAGTGAGATTTGGGGGCAAAGGGAGAGGGCAGAGGCGTAGAGGTAGAGGTGTGTGGTGTCTAGGGCGTAGAGGGAGTGGGATTTGGGGGTAGAGGTAAAGGTAAAGGTGTCTATGGCTTTGTGGGTTCAGGAATGAGTGGGGCTTTGTGGACCGGCTCGTGAGTGGCTCGAGCTCGGCTTGAACATTTTGTGAGCCGAAGAAGAGGCTTGGCTTGACTTGATAACATCATGAGCCCAAGTCGAGCCGACTCGAGCTGGCTCGCGAGCCTCGAGCTATTTTTTTTAGCCCTAGTCAGGCCCATTTGCCGGTGATTGCTTGTATAGAGATTTTTTGTAAGAAAAAATAATTTCTATCTATGGTTTTTAACATGTGTAAGTTGCCTAAATTTTCTTTAACCTGGTCAACAGGGACAAAGCTTCATTGGGGTCAGGGTGGGCCTTGGCCCCGCAACAATTATCTAATTCTATAGAAAAAGCAGTAGCATTTAGAATAATTTAGTGATTAGTCTTGAAAATTTCCACATCTAAATTGCATAATTTACATATCATTTAGTGTTGACCTCCTCTGATTTTGAGCTTAAACTCCATCACTGCGGGTCAAATTTACTGGTCTTTGTATTAGCAATTTCCTACGTACCTAGTTTCAAATGGAAGCCATTAGACCTTGCGTCGAGTTCACTCGAGCTGCTTAACGTGTGCTGATCGATCCCCAAAATGAAAATTATGGCGCATGGTGTCAACGGCATAAAAGAGTGTGCTCGGATCCACACGATGCCAAGTCCAAAGTACACGCAAAAATAAATTAAGAACTCCACATGCAAGTGTGCATGGGATCACCAAATCTATTCCCACGTCTATAAAGGCATCTAAACCATGGTCTACGGTTCTATGAAATATAGACACTTATCTCTATGGATAATACTACAATAGAATAAGTCTAGATGTACCGTTTTGAACAATGATACAATCTCCAAGGTGGCACTTTGATCATCCATTTCTATAAAAATATGTTGTTTCAAATAAAACTAATTATACATTATGAAAGTATATTTCTTGATGGATCTAGTAATATTAATTTCATGTTATCAATCTTGGTAATTCTTTATATATTGATTATTAAACCTAAAGATATCCGCCTGGCATAATTCTAAAACAACTTACATTTTGGAACTGGGGCAGTATTTAGGAGAGCATTGAAGCACCTCCGGTGTACAATGATTTCCTCGAAGGCATGAACTGCTTTTAGTTAAAATTCTGCTGGGGCTTACCAGTTACCACCAACGATGGATGCATACTTCCCAACAATATTTTTTCTTGCTTCTTTTTACAGAAAACAAGATGGTTAATTTCACCTAGTCCACTTGCTTTGCTTGTTTAATTTGGTCAAACTCAGAGTAGTAGTCCCAAAGACACAAATATTTATGCTTGGTTTAGTTCGGGGTTCCATATGTTCGCTGTCGCTGGCACAATAAACATGACGACTAATCAATGGGGCCTAGCTTATAATACAGTAGCTAGTTGCGACCGTGGGGCTTAGAGGAAGACATGGGCATGTCGATAGAGACGGCCATAGTCGACGCGGAGGAGCTTGGCGGTGGTGGCCCTCAGCCACGGAGCGGCCTGTAGGATAGCACCATAAGCATCAACGGGTTGAGGTAGTGGTGGCGATGCGGTCGGGGAGGCATGGGAAGGTTTGGAGTGGTGGGGATGCATGCGACGAGGACATGGACGTTGTGCTACTTGACGTCGGCGGGTCTTCTGGCGACAAAGACGATGAGGAAATGGGTGGAAAAGAAAAGGGTAGCAAAAGGGGTGAAGTAGGAAGAAGAAAAGGGCACTTTTGATATTCTGTTAAATTTTGAGAAGCAAAATCTAACAGAGCTGACGGTAGTGGCAAATAAGGATAATGTTTTGGAAATGTAGTGATATGTAAAGAAGGTGTCACTTTGCAATGACAGATCAAAGATTCGATGCGTGCCGCAGGAAGGCGGTGGTCGGCGATGCTGCAGGTGGCCGGTCAGGCAGCGAGCAACGGTGGAGGAGGCGGCGGCGTGTGTGGTCTTTAGGTGCATGCGAATACTAATATGGGACTGTCTATTCATAAGGTGACTGAAATTTTCTTAAGCATAAGTCACATTTTTTATCCATTGGATCAATATCCAATCATATGACACATCAATCTCTACACAAATTCAATGGTCACAACAAGTGACTTAAACTTAAAAAAATTTCAATCGACTTAAAAATAGCAAAACTGTACTAATATACAACAGATCGACGTGTGCCTGGCCCGGCCGGTATCGTTGTTCTTTGGACGACAGCCATGCATGCCACACCCTGGTCCAGATCCAACTAGACTTGTCCAAATAGACGGCCCAGTCTGGCACGACACAGGCCCGTGCCGGCAAACCAGATTAGGCACGGTCCGACCAGTCTGGCTAACTAATCAGGCCGTGTCGTGCCAGCTCGTGGGTCAGGGTACCAACCCAGGCACGACATGCTGGTTTCTTGAGTCGTGTCGGGCCGCCGCCACCACCTCCGCGCCCGACCACCACCGCCCTCTCCTACTCTCTACGCCTGGCCGTCGCCACCACCACCTCCTCCTCTATCGCCCGTCATGCCCCGTGCCATGCTGGCTGGCCTGCTGAACTGGATGCCGACCCAAGCACGGCACGCCTGATCAGGTCGTACTGGCCTCGCCCGAGTATAGTGTGGGCTTGTGCCGTACCCAGACCGAGCCAACAGTCTCGTATTTCTGGTCGGCCCAGCCGGCACGGCCTATTTAGACACTCTAGGTCCAACCTACTGTTTCTTTGATCACCGTCCATTCTCCCCCACCCCGCTCAAATTATTATAGGCACAATTTGCTCGATAACATATATAAAAAGCGGAGTAAAAAAAAAGTGTTTCCCTCTTGAGATTCCCTTATGCACGGATGATTAATTCTTACACGATGTAGTACGATATATGAGCAAAACTCAAGAGCTAGTAGCTTCAAATTTGACGATTGAGTTATTACCCCCGGCCCCTTGTACAACTTCTATTAAGATTTGTACCCTTTTCTTCTGAAACAATAAGCTACTATACACAGTACGTACCTTCTCGGAGCGAATATTTCGCAGATATGCGTACGTGTACTTGAGCATTGGTCTCTGTACTCGGTTGCTTCACAGGAAGAAGGCTCAAGACGGACAAGCCACGTACACGTACGTACTCCAGTCGATCTATTGCCGTCGCCCGTCGAGATGTATGTATAGACGTACCGGCCGGATCAACTACTACAAAAGCACGTGAATCTCTAGGAGGGAGAGTTAAGATGCGACCTTATGGGAGTAACAACGCAACAGTACATCATGTCCGGTTTTGATTTCTGGCCAAGTTTGGTGAACTCGCAATCACAAATCGAATGTATGTGCGTGTCGCGTTGTCTCTCTATCTCTCTCAAGCCCCTCCTACGTAGGCCTAGTGAGGAACTCATCAAGGAATAATCATAAGAATAATTGGTAACTGTTCTGGTCTCTTCATGGCATCATCATCGTCATCATCTGTGTGTATGTGTAACTCTGGGAAGTTGCGTTCGGTGAGTGCAGCTATATCTGCGGCATTTCGGGGGATCGACCATGACAAGGAGAGAGATAATGGAGGTTGATGGCATATTCATTCCGACACCAGGGGCCCCTTCAAAGAGCTGTAAGGCAAGGGCAGATCCAGGCCTCTGTTTGTGTGGATTATAGTCCGAGGCTTGAAAATTTTGCTAGTGTTATAGCCCTTAAAAGTCTTTTAAAAAATAACTAAATATCTGAGTTCAAGACAAAACGGTGGCCCAAATTTCGAGACTTGGGCGTGGTCGGCTCCGCCCTATTTGAAGGCATTGGCACCATTGTTGGCTTCTCTACTTCATGGCTCGTAGCTAGACCTGGGCAATGGACCGGTCTTTTTTTGGCTGGCCCACAGCACGGCTGCGCGTGGAATGGCACGAACACTATTCTGGCTGTGTCGTGCTGTGAAGCAGAGGGTCATGTTAGGCCTGGCTCCCAGGCATGATGGGCAGCACAACACGGCACATCTGCGTGGGCCGTGCTTGGGCTGGCATGACACGAAACAGGCCCGACGGACCCAAAGCAGGCACAACACGTGGCAGGGTGCCCTGTTGTGGCAAGGCGACATGTCGTGCCTTGCATTGCGGTAGGCCGCCGCCCCGCATGGAGCTCCACGTTGTCACGCATGCGCATATGCCGCCTTGCCACCACGCTCGCCGGCCCATGCCGCGGCCTGGCCATCGCCCAACGCCGGATCCGACGTGGAGAGGAGCAGAGGCGGTGTGGAGGTGGGGCCCGTGGAGGAGCGCGTCCCACCAACATCGGTGTCGGTGGGAGTGACGAGAGAGGCGGAGAGGGAGAGGGAAAGGGAGGAAAGGAGCAGAGGCAGCGGGGGAGGCGGAGCCACAATGGTGGGTGACGGTGGCGGGGTAGGAGAGGCGACTGGGGAGGCGGAGCCCATGGAGGAGCGCCCGTCCCACCGACAGTTGTGTCGTTGGGAGCGACGAGGGAGGCGGAGATAGAGAGGGAGAAGGATAGGAGAGGCGACGAGGGAGGCGACGGGGGAGACGAAGCTGTAGTTGTGGGCGGCGGTGGGGTAGGAAAGATGGAGAGGGATAGGGATAGGAGAGGCGACGAAGGAGGCGGTAGGAAGGTAGAGTCGCAGTGGTGGGCAGCGGTGGCCGAGGGGGGGGGGTAGGAGAGGCGACAGGGGAGGCAAAGATGGATAGGGAGAGGAGAAGTGACGAGGGAGGTGGAGAGGGAGAGGGAGAGGAGAGGCGGTGAGGGAGGCGGAGAGGGAGTGACAGTGTTGCTGCTACAGGCCTGCGGCTATGGCAATAGCTCTATTGCGCTAGCGCCAGGCCAACAGGCAGTGGCAGTGTTGCAAGCTCAACTTTTTGCAGTGATATAACGGAGGAGCATGGTTGCATGGGTGAGGCAGAGAGGCAACGGGCCGCGTGAGTAGACAACTTTTGCAACTGGCAAATGCTAACGTTCACCATTGCTCATCCTATAAATTCCCTCCCCCTCCCCATTTCTTCACCACACAGTCAGCTAGTCTTCTCTCTTTGCTCTCTCTTCTCTCCTTGTTCTTTAATTTCTAGTTTTCTACTAATACTACTCGCTAGTCTTCCAATATGTTTAGTAAGAAGATGTCAGGAGGGGGGAGCAGGAGAGGACGCCATCGCACTCTTAGTCCCCCTCCCCAAGAGAAAGTGCAAGAGCTAGAGATCGATCCCCTCTAACTCTCCCCATGTTATGGGAGACTATGGCATGGATGACCGTCATATGGACAGAACGGTGGCTTTGAGGATGCCCACTTCTCCACCCCGGAGGCTGCCCGCTTGTCCACCCAGGACGCCGGGGTCGATTCATCGGTGCAAGCAGCAGATGGAGGCTCCGGCGATCGACGTGCATGGTGCTGGCAGTATATACAGTACAACACAGAAATGGAGGACGAATACAATACACATTACCAAAATTGAGTCGGTGAAAATGATGACAGCGCTCCCCACGGTCGACGCCAGCTGTCAACATCTGGGACTCTCGTCACAGAACGGACAAACAAGAATATAAAGGAAAAATGGACATTACTATTTATTCGCTAAAGAACTCGAAATGGTGATTACATGAATAATGACTGTGAGAACACGTGGATTAGGGCTTGGATGAGAATCTGTGTTACAAAGGCACATAGGCCGGGCTTTTATAGTTCTATAAGCGTCGGCAGTTGGTTGCAGTCGCGCCTCTTCACGTCAATGGTCGTGTCTCTTCACGTTAATGGTCGCGTCCCTTCATGGTGACCGTTGTGTTTTTGGATGTAACAGCCAATATTTTCTCCACATGGGTTGTAATTAACCACACGTGGGTAACCGCCTTTGAGGACCTCCTCCGTTGGGGAGAGGTCCTGGGGTGGTCCGAAGAGACCTTTCCAAGAGAGAGGTCCTAGAGTGGTAGAAAAAGACCTCCAGGGGAGAGGTCCTGAAACGGTCTGAAGGGAAGGTTTTGGGGCCCACCTTCTAACCGTGTAATTAATCTTGGGCCCAGGGCGCTAATTTGGGCCCAACAGAGGATCCAAATTTTTATCGAATAAAGATATATCCGATAATTTGACTAGTCAACAATCCTCGTCAGGTACAACATCACTCTCATCGTCAATACTAATTCTAGTAAGCAGTTGGTTACTATAACATCCCAATTTTCTAGGCTTTTTAAAAATTTTGAAAATTTAAAAGTAACCATTTGATTTTATTAATTTGCTAAAGCAACTTGAAATTTTAGAATTAAAAGCGGTTTAATTTGAACTAATTAAACTTCAATTAATTGAAAAGTTGGTTTATTTAAGTTTTACGGATTTTATTTGAATTTAAAATCAAAAATATTATATAAAGTATTTTATTGGTTTTCATGAGTTTTGAAAAGTCAAAAATAAAATTTATTGAGTTTCTGAGATTTTCTTGGATTTAAAGTTAAAAAGAAAAACTAAATTAATTTCTTGATTTTTTAAAAAAATTCCTGTCTTCAAAAACTAAAAATAGTTATGTGCAAAATAAAAAGGCAACTTTAAGTTGGAAGTAATTTTGATTATTTCAAAGCTAATCTAATTGATTTTCAGGCCTTTTCGAAGCTTTCCAAATAAAACTCACCATTTGATTTCCCCTAATTCGTTAAAGCTTAATTTGATATTTCAAAAATAAAAAATATTTAAACAGGAGTAAAATAAACTTCAATTAAATAAAAATTGTTTTATTCTATTTCAAGAGCCTTTTGAAGCTTTAAAAATAGAAATAATCATTTGGATTTTATTCGATTTAATTTAAAGCTCAAAATTGAATTTCTAAAGGAAAATTATTTTAATTGGCCAAAATAAATTTCAAAAAAAATCCAAAGCTATTTTATTTGGTCTATTCAAGTTCCAAAGTATTTCATAAAATTTTATTGCATTTTTGGATTTTTGTATTTTCCAAAATCCTTTTCTTTTTCTCTCTCCTCTCCTTTCTTCTTTCTTCTTTCTTCCCGTTACCTATTCTTCTTCCTCCCCTTGACCGACCGTTGTGCCCAGTCCTGACCGTTGGGCGCCATCCTCCCCTGCCAGCTCCTCCCCTCCCTCCTTCTATAAAGCTGTGGCACCCCTCTCCTCTCCTCTCCCTTCCCCTCTCCTCCTATCTCCCTGCTCACAAGCCGCCGAGCTCCCTCTTCCTTCTCCCATGCCGGCCGGCGCCGCCTCCAACCATCTTTGCCTTCAGCCACCCTTTAGCCCTCCCGACCGTTTCACCTCACGCCCCTGGGCCTCCTCTTCCTTTCCCCCACCACCATTCCTCCCCTCCGCCACCGTGTCGCCTCGCCGCCGAGAGCTTCCTCCCACCGGCCATGGCTACCATGGCGCCGCTGTTCAGGACCCTCCCCGGCCTCACCGAGCCCACCCTCGCGTTCCCCTTGGCCAGGCGCTACTCATGCTCTCTCTGGTTTCCTCCCCGCACCTCCCAGCCACCGGCGGCACTGCACGGCTGTGCGCCCACCGCTGCTACAAAGGCCGCCGCTGCCGGTCCCGTGATGCCCCGCCGGCGCCGCCACCTTCCTGGGGATCCCCACCTTACCGGCAATCCGTTTTGCTCCGCGGCTGCACCTTCCCCGCCTCCCTTCGTCGGCGCCAGCAGCCGCCCCCTGCGCGCTCCCCCCTATCGGTTTGGTCCCAGGAGGAAGAAGCCCCCCTCCTTTTTCTATTTCTTTTATTTTTCCTTTTATTCATTTTGTTGTGATTCCATACCCCTTTGAGCCCACATGGCATACACCAACACCCATTCTCTCTCTTTTTCAACTCTCTCACCTCCATGTGGGGTCCACAAAATAGCCACTTGTTGCAATCCATTCCAAACAAATCAAATTCCAAATATTCAAATCAATTTCCATTTCTATCATTTCATGCGATTTTCGAACTTTTGGACGTCCGTTCTCCTTCATATGAAGTCTGATTCCGTCGATTCTCGTTCCTAAATTCATCTAAAGGCGGTATCTTCCTTTTTGTATTTATTTGGTATTTTTTGGGATTTTATTTGGAGTTATTTTATTTATTTAGCTTTGTTCGCACTTATAGATTTCGGCGTTTCGGAAGATTTCTTGGACCCGACGACCAAAGCATCTCAACTCTTCAACGAAGGCAAGTCGTAGATCTCTGATCATATTGAACAAAATTTATAAAAGTATATTGTTTGATATAAACATGCATTGCTAATTTTATAATAAATGGTTTCGGGAATTAGTTAATTACCTATTTGCCATTATGCCTCCTTGATAAATTGTGAATGACATGTATCCTTGAATGACATACTCCTTGGACACCATAGGATGGTTAATTACTAGTTGGACATTATTGTACTACCAACATGGGTACCGTATTATGCTTAGCCATGCTTAGTCACGATGAGATTCATGATCACTTACTCAAAGAATGATTGAATTTGACTAAAGGAAATATGGAACTATGGCAGAGCCACTATTAATAAAAGATGTTGTGCCATGACTAGGGTGGTCATTTGGCCGGGTTGAACGAAAATGATTTATGCTCGGACGAGTGGGTGGTGGTAAAGGTGGCTGCGGGAAGCACATTTGGAATGCGGAAAGTATCGCCTGAGTAACCACTAAGGACTTAACCTTGAACCATTGATCCGAGCCATACCGTGCAACCAAAAGTCCAGGATGGGGTGGACCTGGCCGACTAATTAGTAATATTTTGGTTCGGTTCTGTTTTGGTTGGGAACAGCACAAGAGGGGGGCCAGAATGGCGAAACCTTAGCGGGTAGAACCGAGTCAAAACAGAACTTTGTAAAAGCCTTGTCACGTGTTCTAGACTGCTTACCTACGGTAGTGAGCAGTGGTATTGACGGATGCCAAACCAACTAGAGAAGTCATGTCTTGTGGGTAAAGCTGTACAACCTCTGCAGAGTGTAAAACTATTCGAATAGTCGTGTGCTCGGTTATGGACATGCCTGGTGATTTCACGCAAGGGGTAGATTTTCATAAAATGTTGGAATGGGTTGGATGGATCTGAGTAGTTGTTGGTTGATGGTTGGGAAGTGAATGGGGTGTTCACTAGTTGTTTCAAAGAAACTTGATTATTTATATATTAATCTTTAAATTATGCTTTTCAATCTAATTACTGTATTTACTATCAATACTGCTTTCCGCAAAATAGCCATAAAGCTATCCTTGTCAAGGCTTGCATAAATACTATTTGCATACATTTCCCTATGACTTGCTGAGTACTTTAAAGTACTCATGGCTTTGCGTCATTGTTGAACAGTCACAGAAGAAGAACCAGAGATTACAGGAATCTAAGATGAGAAATACTTTGAAGACCATGCGAACTAGGATGCGTTCTCCACTCGATAGCTTGTGGGCATGTCGGATGGCTTCCATGAGTTTGTTTATTTTCTGTTGAAAGTTTACTCTGCTATCTTTAGCCCCTGTGGCACCCTTTGTAAGACTTGACCATAAGGTCCTTTTGCTATTAAATATTAATTTGCTGCTTCATCTATAGTTTGTTATGCGGTTTTTATTACACCAATGTTGCAAGCTGTGCACTAGCTCTTGATCCGAGGGAATAGTCTTGAGATATACCTGAAGGTCTGGATCCAGAGATCCGGGTCCCGATTCTTGAAGGGATTGGTAGTTCTTTGGTCATTTTGTGAATTTTTTAAAGTTTTTTACAATGCAACCACAGTTTTAGCTGGTGTTTACTATCCTACTTCTTGTTAGTTATTGAGTGGCTTTGGATAATTGCTAATGCTTTCAAGGAAAACAGAAACGATGCCCTTCTAAAACCTATTATTGAACCAATGGAGAGTAAAATTTTAAAATATTTCAAGCTATCCGACATCTCTTCTGCTTTTGTGCTATTTTGTGTCCTTAGAGAAAATTAGCAAATCTAAAGGGGCTTATGAGATAATTGGGAAAGCATTTGTTCTTGATTTTTCTGGGGCTTACACTCATATTCACGACGAGCTTTTTCAAGTTTTCGATTTGTATTATGAAAAGTTTGGTGGCACAAGTCAATCGAGAAAAAGTGCTTCCAACATGTGAAAGAGGCTGAAAGGCCCGGCATCTAGTTCGTCCTCTCATACGCCGCACAAGTTGCAATGGAATCCAAGAGTACAGATCAACTACTAGCTCGACACACCTTTTGTGAACACCGAGCTTGACCTCGCGGAGGGCAATGATGTCAACCTCCTGTTGTGGTGGAAGAACTACCAGAATATTTATCT